>JAGKPY010000004.1:0-625062 GCA_022609225.1 Boeremia lycopersici | reverse complement strand
AGCAGAGTCAACAATGCAGCAGAGTCAACAATGCAGCAGAGTCAACAATGCAGCAGAGTCAACAATGCAGCAGAGTCAACAATGCAGCAGAGTCAACAATGCAGCAGAGTCAACAATACAGCGCAGAGGCACCTCAGCAAAGAACCCACCGCTGCAGAGCGCGCCTGCAGAACCCCGTCGCAGCCTCACCGGCTCGCGTACGCAAAACCCACCGACGCCGTCGCAGCCATGCATATCCATACATAGGTAGCAGCGCTCAACCCCACAATGACGACACGCTCTATTAGATCCCACTCGGCTGCTACCTGCCTACCTAGAGTCTTGCTATGTAGATGATAGGTACGTTGGATCCCACTCCCCTCCCCAGCATCCATGCCCAATCCATGCGCACCCCTGCCATCGTACGACGTGATTACCGAGTCTTGCCGGCCTGACTACGATACTGCAGTGCGGCCGGCGGGTTTGAGGGCGGCGATGCATCGGGCTGCGCGTGGTTTCGGGCTGCGTGGTGGTTGGGCAAGGGTCGAGGCTGAAACACATGCTATGTGCTATGTATGTGCTATGTATGTGCTATGTATGTACTATATGTACCATGTGCATACCTACACTCACACCATGTGCGCTGGTATGCGGCCTCCACACCCCTCCTGCGCTCCTCACGCACCCAACGCACCGCGCACCACGCCGGCCGACGACGACGCTTGCCCGAAACACCCGTTGGACTCTGTAGCCGTGACTGTCGCGTCCGAGACCGAGGCCTTGGGGACGTGCGGCTGTTTTTTTTGCTGTCGGGCAGCTGGGGAGGGCTTGTTTGGTGGGTTGGCGGGGCAACGGGGGGGGGGGGGGGGGGGGTGGGTTGGCTACCTACCTAGAGGTACTTGATGTTTGGTTGCTTGGTGCTGGTATAGGTCTGGGGCTGGTGTGTGTTATCGACTACTGGGTACTGGGTGAAAAGCAGATATGGGGTGTTTGCTGTTTCTTGTCTTGTGTGTGTGTGCTTGTTGGACGAGGGGTCACGGTGCTTGATCTGGTTGCGGGGGTGGTGATGGTTGTGATGAGAACAACAATGGTTGCAACAAGAATAAGGATAGTTGCAATTGAAATCACAATACTCGCAACAAGAATAGTTGCAAGAACAAAACTTGATCAACAGGTATCTAATCTACACCCCTACAACTTCGCGCGGCGCTGCAGATACGCCCGGATGCCAAACGCGGCTGCTCAAGTCAGTCAGCATTCACTCCTGACACACATGGCTCAATCCAAACTCAACCTTGTCGTATCGTACACAAACAGATCTCGCACACGGAATCTCGCACATGATCACTTACCAATCAGCACCGCCAGCCCCTTCAGGCCCACGAGCCCCAGCAGCCACCCGGCCCACCCGATGCTGCGGCCCTCGCGGTCAAAGTTGGGCTTGAGCTCGTTCATGCCGGAGAACTTCTTCAGCTTGGCGGACGTGTACGGCGGGTAGCGCACGTCCATCATGCTCTCGATCCACGCGGGCGTCGTGGTGATGCTGCGGCGGTGCGTGAAGGCGTCGAACGAGGCCTTGCCGCGGTACGCGCCGGTGCCCGACGAGCCCACGCCGCCGAACGCGAGCGTCGGGATCGAGGCGTGGAAGAAGCCGTCGTTGAGCGAGGCGCCGCCGGAGCGCGTCGAGTCGAGGACTGGGGGGTTAGCTGGGGTTGTGACAATACAAAAGCAGACTCACTCTTCTGCATTTCGGCCTTGGTGCCAAAGGCGTAGGTGCCGAGGGGCGTATCGTGGACTTCGTTTGCCATCTTGATGGCCTCGTCGAGGTCGGTGACGGGCAGGATGGGGAGCAGCGGGCCGAAGCTCTCGTCGCGGAGCAGGGCGTCGTCCATGCTCTCGACCTGCACGACGGTGGGCTCGATGAAGAGGTCGTCCTCGTCCATGGTGCCGCCGATGACGATCTTGCCGTTGGTGGAGTCGAGCATCTTCTTGATGCGCTGGAACTGACGCTGGTTGACGATGCGGCCGTAGTCGGGCGAGTTGCGCACGCCGTTGGGGTAGAACTCGTTCAGCGCGTTCTGCATCTCGCGGATGAAGGCCGGGACCAGCTCGCGGTCGATGAAGGTGCAGTTCTGGCTGACGCAGACCTGGCCGGCGTTCAGCGTCTTGGCCCACAGCAGACGCTTCGCGGCCAGCTTGGGGTCGGCGTGCTTGGTGATGATGGCGGGGTTGCGGCCGCCCAGCTCGAGCGTCAGCGGTGTGAGCGTCTCGGCCGCCTTCTTCGCGATGATCTTGGCGACGCCCTCGGATCCCGTGTAGAAGATCTTGTCCCACTTCTGGTCCAGCAGCGCCGTCGTCTCCGGAACGGCGCCCTGGACGCACGTGTAGCAGGCGGGGTCCAGCGACTCGGCGAGGATCTTCTGCATCACGGCAGCGGCGTACGGGGCGGCCTCGGACGGCTTGATGATGGCGGTGCAGCCCGCGGCGATGGCGCCAATCAGCGGCCCAATGGTCAGCTGGATGGGAAAGTTGTATGCGCCGATGATTAGAACAGCGCCGAGCGGCTCCTTGCGGATGCGCGGCCCCATGAACTTGTTGGTAAAGGCAATGTCGGCGGGCTTCTCGTCCTTGGCGAAGCGCTCGACGTTGTTGGCCATCCAGATGCAGTCGTTCATGACCCACGAGATCTCGGTCAGGTACGTCTCAAACTGCGACTTGCCCAGGTCCTTCATGCACGCCTCCTCGATGAGCGCCGCATTGTCCTTGAAGCCCCAGTACAGCTTGCGCAGCTGCTGGATGCGGTACTCGAGCGGGCGCGTCTTGTGCGCGAGGAACGACTGGCGGACGGTGGCGCACGTCGGCGCCACGCTGTCCATGGACGAGTGCTCGAACTGGGGGATCTTGGTCGCCATCTGGTTTCGATGGAGGTGGTCGTGAGCGTTGCGAGGGTCCAGACTTATGTGCCGCAGCTCCAGCCCCACTCGGCTCCCATGCCTCGGCAGCGCCCCCAGCGGACCGGGCTCGGAGGAACTGTCCACGAACGAGCATGTGGCTGCTCCGTTCTGCAGTGCAAGCCGTCGACGGATCTCGGACTCTCTTGGGCTCCGCAGACGCACCCCGGCTTGCTTGGTCATTGTCTCTGCAGTCTGTCACCACGACCCTCTGTTTTCAGCTGTCAGTGCCAGTCGACATGTCATCGGGACCATCGCATTAGCGCCGCGCATGAATCACGTAGACTTGCACCATTTCGTCATCCCAGGCTCGTGTGAGTTGACTGCAAGGAGTCGGCAGCGGTCGAACTCGTACTGCGAGACGGATGAATTGGGTCGCAAGAACTTCGGTGACTTCTAATATGCTTCTTCACGCGCATTGGCTACGCACGTAACTGTGCTCCCGGGTGTTCCGGAATGATTATTCATCTCGGGGTAGTCTAGGTTAGCTTGACGTACTGTCATGTATACCTAACATGTGCGTTCAGGTTTGTGTAGAATCAGAAATGCAAGTCAAACGTGCGAGACCCATAAGCAGAGCCTCAAGCACGCTAGCGAGATGCCTCGGCTCAACCCCAGCTTTGGACACTTCGGATGACGACCGCAGTCGGAGACCGAACAACTTTCTGAATCTTCCTCCTTTCGTCCTTTATTCGGTACACATTCACAAAATCTGCTGCAATGGACAACTCTAACCTATTCGGCGTCGAGGCGAGCAAAATACGTACAAACCATTTGTCTGATTACTAACATCACGCAGGGCAAGATTGTGCTCGTCACTGGCGGTGCCAAAGGCATCGGTCGCATGATCAGCGAGGGCTTCGTCCAGAATGGCGCCACCGTCTACATATCCTCGCGCGACGCCAAGGCATGCGAGCAAGCCTGCAAAGAGCTCAATGCCCTCGGCAAAGGCAAAGCCGACTTCATCGCCGCCGACCTGTACAAGGAGGAGGACCTCACGCGCATTGCCGACGAACTCAAGAAGCGGGCAGGAAGCACGTCACCCCGCCCCACCCATTTACACCACTAACCGACCGCAGAGCTCGACGTCCTCGTCAACAACAGCGGCAGCAACTGGGGCGCGCCCTACGACACCTACCCCTCCAACGCCTGGGACCGCGTCCTGACCCTGAACCTCAAGCGCGTGTTCCAGCTCACGCAAGCCGTCACACCCCTCCTCGAAGCCGCCCAGACGGCCGCTTCGCCCGCGCGCGTCATAAACATCGGCTCCGTGGACGGCCTGCGCGTGCCCGCGCTCGAAACCTTTGCCTACTCGGCCTCGAAAGCCGGCCTGCACCACATGAGCCGCGTGCTGGCCAGCCACCTCGGCAAGCGGGGCATCACGAGCAACACGATTGCGTGCGGCCCGTTCCAGAGCAAGATGATGAAGGCCACGCTGGAGAAGTTCCAGGGCGAGATTGAGAGCGGGATTCCGCTGGGCCGCATCGGGCGGCCCGAGGATGTCGCGGGGACGTGTATCTGGCTTAGTTCGCGGGCGGGGTCGTATGTCAATGGGGCGACGATTGCGTTGGACGGGGGGAGTGTGGTTGGTGCTAAGCTGTGAGTGGATTTGTTGCCATGCGAACACGGTGTCTTCGTGGTATGGATCAACAATTAGGGCAGTGTATGTCGTCGTTCAATTGAGGCTTTTGGAAAGGTGCAGAACGGGTAGACGAATGTCGGACGTTTGCTAGATGATGAAATCAATAAGAACTCCACGCCAGCCCTGCAGGGTCTTGCGATTACCCAACCACACCCAATCGAGCACATGCCCTGCATTTGAAGCAATAGCCTCCCGTTGACTAGCGGACTTCGACCGCATAAACGGCCATTCTTCCACAGTCCCACTCACATTCTCCTCATTTGGACTCGTCGGATATGCTCTCTGAACGCGTAAGCATGCTCTCACGTTTCAATTGCAATTGGGAGTATATATGACGAGTCTACACTCGCTGAATTAGGGCTAGACGGCTCGTAAATGTCCTCACAAGTCCAATCGCATCTACGAATATAAACAACGAGTGCTCCCTTCGCACTCGATTCACATCAAAGAGCCATCCAAACACACAGTGCATCTCAGCACGCAAGCACACCACCTCCCTCCACCCCACCACGCAAACAACCCGTACGCCCCTCCTTCTCTCGGCCCCCAAACCCCGCTAATCAACCATGCAGCAACCAGCAACCAGCAACCATCAACCATCAGCCAGGGGCCACAACAACCATGCACCTCCCCACCTCCCTCCTCGCCCCCCTCCTCCTGCTCCCCCTTGCACACGCCCTCCCCACCCACAACACCACCTCCAACCTCACGTCCACGCCGCACGCCGCCCCCCTCGCGCCCCTAACTCCCCCCACCCCTCCCTCCCCCCGTTGGAACATGTTCCCCAGCCACCCGCGCATGTGCCACAAAGAGCCGTGGCAGTCGTACCTGCCGAACGTGTGCCGGTACCGCTGCACGCCCGAGTGCCCCACGAAGCCGCCCGCCACCGGCCGCGACGAGTTCCTGGCGCACCTGCAGGGCCGCGGGTTCTCGTGCCACGCGAAGGATATGCTGGGTGAGCCCGGGGTGTGGTGCGAGATGGATCGGTTTTGGCGCGGGAAGTGCGAGGACTATGAGTGGGAGTGTCGGTTGCAGGGGTGGTGGTGAGGGGGAGAGATAGGGGGACGGGTGGATGGAGTACGTATGAAATTGTGGATGGACGGATGGAGTACGTATGAAATTGTGGACGCACGCGTGCGCTGGTATCTTGTGCCGCTGAACCCAAACGCCGGACCTTGCCCTCTCTATGAAAAACACAAAGGAAACAAAAATGTATGCGGTGAAATAAAACACCCGCGGTGAAGACCCTGTGAACAACCCCGAGAAACAGTGGACTACGGACACGTCAGGCTCCGCCGCCGCCGACTGTCCTCGCCGCTCTGCCCCAACATCTCCCCCCGCACGCTCTTCGGCAGCATCGCCTTGGCCCAGCACTGCATCGCCAGGCGGCGCATGAGCTCGATTTCGTCGCGCTCGAGGCGCAGCTGGCGCTTCGCGAGCTTGCTCTTCTTGAGGCGCACGCCCTCGCCCGCATACGCGAGCCGCGGCGCCGCGACGCCGGGCTTGCTGCCGAGAAACGCGGTGCGCTCCGCCACGGGCGACGACACCAGCGACTCGAGGTTCACGCACTCGGCGATTAGCGCTTGGATGCCGCGGGACAGCTGCGTCGCGCGCGACAGCAGGTACGGCCACTGGTCCGGGCCCCAGAAGGGGTCTGAGGCGAGGGCGTCGCGGAGCGCGGGGAGGATGTGCGGCAGGGGGGGCAGGTTGCGGGAGGGGGAGGAGGGGGAGGGGGGTGTGGCGACGGAGGAGGTGGAGAGCAGGGAGGCGGCGATGGTGAGGCGCAGGTGGGACTCTGTGCTGAGGGTGGCAGAGGTGATGCAAGCTGGGAGTGTTAGTGTGGAGGTATCTCGTGGGGCATGTTGAACATACCCGGACACCCTCGGGTGCGGCACCAGTCCTCCTCTTCATCAACGAAGCACTGCAAGCACAGGAACGCGCCGCGCGCCTCCCCGGCAAACGCTAGCTCCAGATCCTCGCTCCGCCGGGTGCACAGCGCTGCCTCGGCGAGGGCCGAGGCGCGGTTGAACAGCTCGAGCACCGGCATCACCAGCGCATGCAGCAGGTCACGCTGCAGAATCCATGCTTCCTTGGTCTGCGTGTCGCCCTCGTCGTGCTGTGCACAGAAGCTGGCGGGGTTAGCGACGGTCTATTGCGGCCCAACGCGATTGTTGAGGAGCGACACGGCGCGGGGGGGGGCATACCTTGTGTCTCTCGCGAGGTAGTTCCTCAGCATGCAAAACGCCTCGGAGGCATTCAGCACCTCGACATCCTCATTCGGGATCACGAACGGGCTAAGCTCCTCACTCTCCTGGTACAACATGGCGTGCTGTGATTGGCTGGTATGCTCGCGTGCGCATCGATAAGCCGGTCGAATTCCAAGATGCTCAGCACGCTCCGGTCAAAGTAGGATACTAAGTAAGAAGGAAACAACAGACGTCAACGGCAGAGCAGCTGGAGGGAACCCTTTCCTTATTTCAACGAAATGACGCTGCTCTCCACGGACGCTGGACCCACACCGCAGCACGCGTCGCTGCACCCGCCAGAGGCGTGCGCATTCGAGACCCTTCCCCTTTCCCAAACGGGCGCCCACTGACCACACCAAACTCTCCGACCACACGGCAAATGCGCCACAGCGCGCATCTGGCGTCCACACTATCAGAATCGTGCTCTACGGCGCGAACGTGGCCTCGGCTGCACCTGCGCCGCCGTGCCAGCTGCCGTCTGCCTCTGTTGCGCTGTGCTGGCGCCCGCCCGTTGGGCAGAGGGCCTGCGGCTGCGAGCAAACCCGCGATGCGTGGCCGCGGCGCTATGTCTGCAGATAAACAGCACAATTGGGCATATCCACGCAACACCGCCAATCGGCCGCGCCCGGGCCTCGACGATCGACGACTTCGCACGATCTCCAGAATCATGATTGCTCGGGATGGTGCCTGCAAGGAACATGTTTGCATTGAAGCCTGAAACGCGCTGGATGATGATAGTCGCAGTGCGGTATTTTAGCTTCATTGTGTGCGGTTGGCGCTGCGGCTACGCCAGTATGACGCCTGGTGTTGCGTGCGACCGGGTGGGGGTGTTGAATCTGCAGCGCCCAACACCAGGCTACCGACTGCACGCTGAGGCTGGGGGTCTAAGGGATGTGGCAACCGGCCTCCCATGGTTGCATCTGCGTTGAGACTCAGCATCCGGATTTGCGGCACATGTCAATGGCGGATGGCTTATCGAAACCAAGGTTCTGTATCTGGGTCTGTATCAGGTTTTGACACGAGGCTAGCTGGCGCGAAAATACTCTTTTAGGAGTGCGCTACGGGAGCGCCCGTGATCTGCGTTGCGAAGAGCTGGATTCATGTTGCCGCTCTCCGCTCCGAGTGACGCACGCTGCATTATTGGTGGCTCAATCTTGCGTCTGCGCAGCTATATGCCTCATCTGGTTGAACCCGATATCAGATGCATATGATAGATCAGTCAGCGCCGGAACTCAGCTGTGTCTAGAACGCCGCTGTTCAGCCTCATCGCTAGTCAGGTACCGACTTAACACAACACTAACGAGCAATACGTTGGATGGCGTGCGTCGGATCGCCGGCCGTCGACCAGAGTGTGCTATGGATAGCTACATAGCAGAAACCTTGTCGACGAGACAGGCTCAAACACACGCAGGTGACGTAAGGCGTCATAACGACAAATGTGTCTGCTGCTAAGGCCGCAGGAAGCGCAGTTCATTGTATCATTGGGTGTCTCTGGAACTGCGATTTAGTCGCAAACGCGGCTGGACGAAAGACAAAAACTCCGCAATCGCCTCATTTCCACCAGAAAACCGAACAGGACCCGTCAGCGTTCAGCAGGCGCCTCATGCTGTCATCGCCAGTAAAGTTTTGCTTGCGCCCAAAAGGATCGGTAAGCAATATAGATAACTTTTCCGAGATCGGGCTCATTTCGTGTTTCGATACCACCAGAGGTGGGCTCATTCGATTCGGGTCAGCCTGCAAGAGCGAGAAGATGCTAGTCTTTGCGCGCCCGACCATCCGTTGGTGCACGTCGCGGAGCGAGTCGTACAGCGGCCAGAGGGTATTGAGGTACTTGGCTGCGATGGGCTCGACGCTGCGGCAGGGCTCCAGCATGTCCATACATTCCCTGGCGAACTCCAAGTCTGTCTCGACACCCTCCGATTGGCCGTCAAGCAGCTTGGTCGACGCACTGTGGAGAAGGACGATGGCAGCAGTGAATGCCCAATAGCTGATGCTGTTAGCATGGCGCACTGCCATCTTCGGTATGGGACTTACATGATCAGCCAACACCGTCTGGTTAACGTGCCGTCGAAAGAAATCAGCCGCAGGATCCGTGCGATGGTCTGACCTGCTATGGCACATTCGTTTCGGAAATGCCGTGCATCGCTCTCTGAGAAAGCAAGGCTGCTAGAGGCGCCGTCTGTGAGCTGACCTTCTGCAGTCGCAACAAGCAGTTGGCGATAGATTAAGACTAGAGCACCCAGGTACATGATCTGAGAGCACCGTCAGTTATGGTGTCACAACCCCCGACTTTGGGTGCTTACATGGACCATAAGAATTGCCCGTCGCTGGTACAGCGTTAGATCAGACGGTCCCTCCGAGGTGAGTGTCGGTAGTTGTAAGATCAGCGGCACTTCACTGCGCCACGTCTCCAACTTCTGCGTGAGCATGTCCACGTTCTCGCGAGTAGCAAGTTCAGGCGAAGTCAAGGTCTTTGCGATCTCTGCTGCAATCAAACCAACCTTGCTAGTCTGTGTGTGAATAATCTCGTCCATTGTGTCTTGAGCCAGGCGCCTCGGAGTGCAAGCAATCTGTTGGTGGTCAGACACGCCATGGATCGTTGAGTTCGTGCATACTTGAATGTCCTGCGAGGTGGCTTCTGAGTTGTAGCCGAGTGTGTACGAGAGCCAGCTGTCCATGAAAATCAGACTTCTGTAGATCCTGCGCCAGTTGTCGTCCATGGGCCCCGCAAGCGAACGGTGCAGGAGTGGGCACTTCCAGCGTCCGATTTGTAACCCGGCCGCTGCAACACACTTAGCTCTGAGTTCTGTGAGTGCAAGTTAAATACATACCGATTAGATATCTTGCGCTCATGTGCTTCTCGAGCAAGGCGTAGAATGACATAGCCAAGAGTAAACGCATCGTGCGTAGGTAGTCGGCCCTCGAGTTTCGCTCATGGAAATGGAGGGTACCAGATGCATAAAGGATTTTTCTTATCCGGTCTGGAAAGCACTCTATGTCGTAATGCGCACCCATGGCAGCAAAGGTAAAACATTCCGCCAGATCCATAGAGTCGATCTTGCCCTTGGGTCGGTATATTCGTTCGAGGACCTCATCCGCCTGCTCGTAGCTCCACGTAAACAGCAACGAGCCCGTCCCGCGAATGAACGCATACATGGACCGTCTGGTAAGCTCCTCGGGTGGAAGATTTTTCTCATCGTACGGCCGCGCATTCAGGGTCAGGATCTCGCCTCTCAATGAGATCAGCTCGCTGAACGCCAGCGTCAGGGCGTTGTGGCACACCTCGGCATCGGTACCAGAAGACGAGATAGACGACGGTATCGAGGATCCGGGACTCTCCGGTGTCTCAGGGCTGGCCCGCGAGTGGTCTCGGGTGCTGCAAGACACGGTACGGCCTCCAAGACATCGCTTCCCAGTAGCAGACTGCGCCTGCTGTGCTTTGAAGTCGTTCAGATACACTTGATACTTCCGCCACTCGTCAGTCTGCTTGTACTCGTCCATCTGCGACTCATACTCCTGCATGGCTCGTGCGGCATTGCTCTCCCAGACGCGCTTCTGTTCCGGTGGTAGCTCCTGCCATCTTCGCCCGACCTCTCGAGCAATGTGCACGAAAGAGAGTTGGCTAATTTGAGGGTCAGTTCGCAGCTGGTCAGCAAAGTTCACATCTGGACACTGTCAGATCTGTATGGCCACTGGTGACTTGCAGGCCTACAGGCTGTCTTGGGTTTCTTGGGCGCCTGGGAGTCCGCCCTTGGATGGCGTCTGTATCTCCTCTTCTCTCGCGGCGGCGGCGTGGTTTGCTGGCGTGCCAATGTCTCCAGAGCGGACGTTGATAGAGATGTTGGCTCGGGCGAAGCGACGTCCGGGTCTAGGGAGAATGTTTGCGGGACTCCACGCCAGGTAGCGATCTCTCGTTGCAAGGCTCGACGATGGCCGAGCTTGAAGTCCAAAGCAGTCAAATCGTCCTCTGTAATGTCGACTACAGTCTCCCAGTTGCCGAATCCGTTCTCAGATAGTACCGGTAGATATGTCGAGAGGCCAATGCGCGCAAGAACCTCGCTCAACTCAGGCATATTTGGGAGGGAAAAGGGAAGGATCGCCATGATCGCAAGATGACGTGGGTGTCGTCCTTGGGATGTGGAGGGCAAATGTGCATACTTGAGGAATGCGAACAGTCTCTACCCTGGCAAGTTCCGGTCCAGGGTCCTCGCCAGCGGAGAAAGCTGAGGGCTGCATAATGTGCAGTCGAGACTCCATCCAGCCGTTCGAAACACTCGATCGTGGCTTCGGCGTAGCGACCTTCGCGAATCAGACCACTGTCGCGTTTGCCCTGACGTGCGCTAGTCAGAGCCGAGTGCTGGTGCGGAGACCTCGATTTTTACACACCGCGACGCCAACCGCGCACGCGTTTTCGGCTTTGCCATGCTTGGAGTCTTCAATTCATCGTTTCCCACCGCCAGCCTTGTCCTACAGGGGCTGTTCGTAGCAGGTTCGCCGGTGTGGCTGGCTGGCTCCAGACTCCGCAGTGTCCGCACCGAGCCTGCAGAGGGCATATGTGCCCAGCAAATAGTCTCGGCCCAAGCCTCCGAAACTCGATCAGGATGGTAATCGGACGCTGTATATATTCAAACACCGCTGTGATTGTATTGGTATACGGCCGCCTCCTCCAATTCTTTGTCGCTCGCGCTGGTTGCTCCAGGGAGCTTACAGCCGCAAGTCTAGGTCGCAAGCAGAATCTAGAGAGAACTACAAAATGGAATCCTGCAGGTCTGCCTCAAGTAGCCATGCCAGATCGAATCCGTGGCGAGGATCGCGAACGCTTCCACGCCGGTCTGGACTGGTGCGGGAGTTGTGAACAGATCCCATTCGTTCCACTTCTATTGACTCCCGATGTTGCTCCTTTCGCTAGGCCGAAAATGCAAGGTCTCACGATTTGTCGTGTTGCTTGAAATGCCATCTGCGCGTCAAATCTTAGGCATTGGATGCCTTGTCCCTGCTCCACTCTGATCACTCGAGGATCAAGCCGTGCGGCAATCCTGCCTATTACCTACTGGCAAGTGTAACGATGCACTCACTGCCTTGATCTTGCGGTCAGTCTCCACGGAGTCGCATTCGAGAATGCCATGCGCTTACTCATGCAGGGACAAGGTCTAGGCCCTCGCCCTCGCACACAGCTGGTGTGCCTCGCGGTCTAGATTCACCACTTCGCTCTGACACAAGACTCGTTTATACAGCCGTCGCCGCAGCTTGTCGTGCTTGTTCGCCTCCACGGGCATCCACACTCGAAACCCTGATTCTGGTCGTGACCTCGTGCTCAGCCCCATCCGCATTATGGAGCTTCGATGTGGATTCGTGGACCCCTATTCGCTAGTTTTGTCTTGCACAAACTGCATTCGGCGCTCTGGATTTACCATCCCAACCTGATTAAGATACAAATAATATGCTCACCACGGGAAATTCAGCCTCTTCCAGCAGCAGAACCTTACTACGAACATTCTTGGCTTAATCTAGCATTCTATTACTAATACGTGCCATACTCTTGGACTAGGTGCGATGCAGTTCTACAGCGACGAGCTTTCGATTAACATATTTGGTTCTACCAGATACTGCCTATACTGCTACATAATCGGATTTGTCTTGCAAAACAACAGCAATACATGCGGTAGCAAGAATGTGTTTGAGTCGAGGAACTCAATGCTCCGCCGATACGGTACTGTAGAGTTGCAGTAATCGCAACCTGGACGCGCACTCCGGCTGCATCAACATCTTAGCCAGCCACTACCTATGCGGGGACATGATCTTCGATGTAAAAGCAGAAAGTGTGGGGAGTATTTGGAAAGACGCGTGTGTGTTTCAGAACCTGGACTAGCCGCAGCAACCGGAACTTTCCCATCAAGTCGATCGGGGTGTACTCCACGATCTCCTCGGATCGTAGCCGTGCCGCCAGCGTACCCCATATCACACTTACGGTACCCGCTCTTTACGCTCGCCGATCAAACGTGGACGAACGGAGTTGCATGTGAACGATGGCAGCCAGAGGTGGCACATGGGGTCTTGTCAGTCGCACCGGCCTTGACACCAATTGAGCCACAAGCGAGCCCGGGCACCTCATCGAGATCTCCGTAGAAAGCGATGCGACACTAGGTGGAACAGAGGCGGTTGGCGTTGCTGACTACTCCGGCCAGACATCTACAGATACTTCGCCATCAGCTCTTGGACAGTGTCTAGATTTAGTGCGTCAATCTTGTTCCCGTTCCCCTCCATGGTCTCAGCCTTGAACAGGGCGTTTAAGATCGCTTCCTCGACGGAGTCTGCACTCGCTTCGAAGAGCGCATTGATCGTCTGATCGTCTATCATCTCGATGCTGCGATCCAAGGGCTTCCAGGGGTCCACTTTCTGCGACGTCGATGTGTGCTGCTGAACATCAATTTCGTTTGCGGTGGAGAAGGCGAGGAAGATGTCGCCCGAGGAGTTAGACCCCCAGCCGCCGACACGAGATAGACCGACAGTCGCTCGTTTGGCGAGGCGCTGGAGCTGCGTTGGATGCAGCGGTGCATCGGTTGCGAGAATGACAATGATGCTGCCGTCTTGCTTGTCTTTCTCTTGTTCGATCTTGAACAGCAGATTGGATTGCGACAGAAATTTTGGATCGCGCGGATTCTCTTTGGCCAGGCGCTCCTGCTCCTCGAAGATCAGGCGACCGACTGGTGCACCTGAGATCTTGAAGTCTCTCATTGGACCATAGTTCGTCTGGACCAGAGCGGCGACGGTGTACGTTCTGTCGTTCGCTGCTGGCACCAGGCGACTGCTAGATCCTGTACCGCCCTTAAACCAATGGCAAATCATTCCTGTGCCGCCGCCAGTGTTGCCTTCCTGTACAGGTTCGCTGCTCGCTTCGTCGATTCCCTTGACCACGTGCTGAGATGTGACCGCAAACTTGGATACATCGTGCAAGTAGCCGTCGAACGTTTCTGCAACAACGGGGAGCAGGAACCATCCGACCTTCCCGACATCGTCGCGGTACTCTCGTATCCCGTACTCGTAGATGCCGTTGTACGCATTGCCTACGCCGAAGCTGCCGGTGATTACAATGGGTGAGTGAAGCAGCCCCGTCTCTTCGATCCAATGCGAGCCAGTCATCTCTCCCGAGCCATTGAAGCGGAAGATACCAGCAAAACAAGCCTTATGGAACCAGTCCCGGCGAGGGAGGATAGTTGTCACGCCGGTGTTGATAGAGCCGGCTGGTGCGTCTGGGTATGTGGGAGACTCGTGGACGGACTGTGTTGAGACCAGCACACCAGCAACGTCTGTCAAACTGTTCTTCGGGCCAGGTTCATACCGCCCAAGATATACGGTGGGTAGCAGTTCTCTCACCCGGGGGCGGGATGAAGATGATGTAGCTTGGGTGGAAGGCATGGTAGTTATTGGGTGAGGAGAAGGAAGAAAGCCGGTAGACGATGAGTTGCCCTGATGAAACTGTACTGTTACTATGCTCTACTTATACTGGTCCGGCATCGACCTCTAGAACCACAACATGCACTTCCGTCCTCATCAGACTAAATTGATGATGTCGGGCGGATCCCTATTGTCGACTGAGGCGCCCTGCAGTCTACACGTTGGGGCGCTCTTTCCGGAAGGTGCAATGGCAAGGACAACAAGGCGGAGTCATAGACGCGTACCGATTCCTGTTTGCGATGAGCTGTGAGTCAACTCATACTGTGTGGAAGGATCAACAAGAGTCATAAGCTCAGGTGCCCCACTATGACACTCAGCACTAAAATATCGCAAAACCACACCCCGCTGCCTTCTATCGAATGGCTTCCTTATCTTCACTCTTGCAATTGTTAAATCATGTCCTAGCCCGCGACTCGATACCTCTAGTCAAATCGCCGTTGACGGATGGCCGAAGTAAGTCTGTAGTGTGGGACCACGCCCGCCAGAGCAATGCCTGGCTCTCACAGCCGATGCATAGTGGACTTTGCTACAGACAACACATCGACAAGTGCAGTAGAGGATGTGTTGGGAGTATGCCTCTGCGGATACACACAAACCTCACTCGGTTGTTCTCCCCGCAATATGCCGCATCGGAGATTTGATGTAGCTACATGGAGCAAGCGGCGCTCATCGGATGGCGTAACCCCACCTTCGGCAGACGATAAGCTGTGAAAAGATGGAATCAAGGAAATCTTCGTCAATTCAATTTTCCTTCTTTTTGTTGTACCATCAAGACCTCTGCATTGTGAGAAGCGATGTTGTTCAAAGCTCTGCCATCGTTGGCTCTGCTGGTCGACGTGACCACGGCCAGCTATGCCTTCTACGTCGGCAAAGCCTTGACTGAAGATGGCAGTGTAATGGTCGGTGGCACTGGCGAGGAGGTGTCCTCGCACTGGCTCGAGATCTTTCCTGCGAAAGATTATCCCCCAAATGCAACCGTCGAGGTGGGCGTTACGGAAGCTGCTTCCATGCCCGGCAAACGGCTCAACATCTCACAAGCCACCCACACATTCCGCTACCTGTCCATGGAATACTCAGATTACGAAGGTTTTCCAGCACCGCTGACCAATGGAGGTCTCAATGAGAGGGGCGTTGCTGTGAGGGACGTGTGGGCGCAGAACAGAGATGACCTCATTGCCATGACACCCAACCCTCAGACCGGTCTGCAGTACTCCGATCTAGCACGTGTTGTGATGGAGCGAGCAAGCACTGCACGTGAGGGTGTGGAAATCATTGGTCAATTGATCGCTGAGTATGGCTATGCCGACTACGGGGGTAACAGCCATCTCATCGCCGATGCGAACGAAGGCTGGGTGGTGTGGGAGATGTCAGGAGGCCTTAAGCTGTGGGCTGCTGAACGCCTCGGCCCTGATGTTGTGCGTGTCTTGTATCCAGGATACATCGAAGATTTCCCCGTCGACTTCGCAAACAGCACAGACTACATGGGCTCGCCAAACATCGTCTCGTTTGCAGTCGAACAGGGCTGGTGGAACCCCAACGGCACCGAGCCCTTCAATATCTGGAGAGCGTACGGTACCGCCAGCGGCAACTACACCGCTAGAGACGGCGGCTACAAGTACATGTCCCAAGCCGCCCTTGAAGAAGCCACACTCGCCATGGCCCCCGTCACCGAAAAGGACCTCATCGCACGCGTGCGCGACTACCGCATCGCCGATGACGAAGCAGGCTACGGCCAAGTCGTCTCTCTCCACGCCGACACCGACCCCGACCTCCTTCAGATCTGGGTCGCGCCCACAGGCTCCGTAACCGCGCCATTCAACCCCTGGTGGCTGGGCGTCCACAGCGTGCCGCCCGAGTACGGCCAGCACCGCTACCTGACCGCGGACGCAGCCTCTACGTTCCTCGACCCCGACTTCCAGTTCCAGGAAGCCACGCAGTTCGCGGGCCGCATCTACAAGCAGGCTCTGTTCTACACCTGCTCCAACCCGGACTCGTTCTTGCCTGTCGTGCAGAACATGCTGCATGGGTTCGAGAACGCATCATTCAGCGACCTGACGTGGGTGGAGGGCAGTGCTGCAACGCTGATTGAGAATGGTCAGCGCGAGGAGGCGCTCAACCTGCTGACCTTTTATGCTCACACGCGCGCGGAGAAGGCGCTTGGGCTGGGCAAGACGGTCGTTGATGCATTGGATGCGTATGTCAAACTGACAGGCGCGTTCCGCGTTTCATCTGGCTCGCGCATCAACGATCCGGGGCTGGGTGCCGAGACAGTGAATTGTCTGGTCGGGTGGGATCCGGATCAGCCAGCGGACCAGCAGACGCCGTTGAGACGGAGATGATGGATTGTACATGAGTGTACAATGTATAAGACTCGCCGAGCGGACTCATACTCCTGTAACAGTAGAGCAAATGTAGAATCAACATATTAATTAGCTCACCTGAACTTGAAGATCACGACCTCGTTCTTGCTCTGAGCAGTTAAAATTAGACCTTCCGTATGATTGTATGGAATCGACTGAACCGTAGTATCTCTTCGTTGATATTGACCCCTGCATGAACGTGTTGGAGACATTTAACTCAGAGATGAAACAATCACATCTTCAGTGTCAACTGACAACAACACGATTTAATTCATCAACATGCTAGACGTAGCCTCTGGTATCTGTTCTACACCCAACGCGACTTGAATGGCTGATGAAGTCGATCACGACATCGAATCCTATCACTTCTACTGAGCATGCTTTCAGCACCCTTCGGTCCGCTCCAGTCATATTCCTCGGCACTCCAAAAGAGCTCGAGAACTCCTCTTCCGGTCGTCCATTGTCGTAGCCCAGCATTGACTGGGGATCGCTTGGAAGTTCCAAGTCTTGTGAAAAATTGGCTGTATGTTGCAGGTGACTCAAGGTTCAAGGCGCACGCGACGCCCTCGTACCTCCCCCGCAGCTTCTGTGTCTTAAGACGATTCTGGATTCTGGCGGACCGAAATACCATTGGCATGGCGTCCAGTCCATAGGAGTTCCTATAGCCTCCCAGTCGTCCGGGAAAATACAGGACTTTGAGAATCGGTGTGCTGGAGTCATCGACAGCACGGAGGAGAGCAGCCTATCACACAGCAGTATATCCAGATACCTTCGTCGTCCATGCTGGTGGCTGTGGTCGGGCCTATGAGGCACCAAGGATGCTTTGATCTTGAGCCAAGCGAATTGCGTATGCTAAGAATCTTGGGTTTTCTGAACCCCGACAACCACGCGCGAACTTACTTGTACAGTTCTGTGCCGTTGTGTCAGAGCGCAAACTCAAGGCCTTGGGCTTTTCCGTTCGTCCTGGCAGGCACACTCTTCCTCCACCAGGCTGTCAATCCAAGTTCCCCTCTTTTTGGTTCTGTGTCCCTGGACAGCACAACAGATTGCCAAGCGCCCTTGAGATTAAGTGGACTCGATGTCTTTGGTAACGTCAAGGTTCTTTTGTGTGATGATTCCTAGAAGTTCCCGTAAGTGCTACACATGCTGGGTGTGTCGATAAGTGAAACAATCAGCCGTAGACTGCACAGCAGATGCTACCCGCTAGAACGAGAAATCTTGTCGCTCTTGTGGTTGTGATAATACGCGTTCGATCCAGTTCTTCGTGAAAGGTAGTTCTGCGATCTCTCGGATGTGGTAGTTGAAGTGACGGAGGAGGTCTCCGGCGCGCCAATGTCTGTGGTGCATCGGCCTTCTTGGATAGTACAGTCAATGGCGAGCCTCCAAGATCTCGTGGCAGCGTGGCATTCTCTCACTACCCCACGGGAAATGCCATCTGGAAGTGAAACCAATTCTATAAGATGAGGGGATGGGGTGCGTTGTTCTAGATTCGACAACGGTAGTCTTCGCTTCTGCTTCCACCACTTCCCGAAATCGAATTCACCGCAACTTCTCGGCTTTCGTATCGTCTATCCCCTTTTCACAATGAATCACGAAATAGAGACTTCTGGACAGACTACGCCGGACAAGAAGAGGGCAGGTTCTACACCATCTGTACCTGAGAAGATTGAGCAAGTCCTCAACGCGGATCCGCCGCTTACTATCGATGCGGAGACGGAGAGGAGACTCTTGAGAAAGCTAGATATACGCATCATTCCCATGCTCTGTTGGGTATACTTGATGAATTTCATGGACCGAGGCATGTGTGACCTGCGAAGCACTGCTTTCGTCTTGCTAACCGATAGAAGTCAGCATTGGCAACGCACGCCTTTACGGTATGGAGGAAGATCTTGGGATGCCACCTGATAGCAATCAGTATCAAATTGCCGTTGGTATACTGTTTGTCACTTACTGTGTAAGCCTCCTTGACTCCAACTTTGGATAAAGAGCGTACGCTGACCAGACCACAGCTGTTTGAAACGCCATCGAACATGGTTCTGAAGAGACTACAACCAGCTCGTTATCTGGCTGGTCTAGTCTTCATCTGGGGCCTAGTGGCCACGTTTACGGCATTCTGCAACAACTTCGCTTCACTTGTCGCTTGTCGACTGCTCCTAGGTGTCTTTGAAGCCGGTCTATTCCCAGGTGTTATTCTATATCTTTCTATGTTTTATACCAAGAAGAGCCTGTCATTGCGGAACGCCCTATTCTACGGCACAAGCGCAATCGCTGGCGCGCTCGGAGGGCTCGTGGCGTACGCTATCGGCGAGTTAGATGGCGCCGCAGGATGGAGGTAAGTCTGTGACGAAAGCTTGTTCTGACTATAGCCTGACAATCATTAGAGGTTGGAGGTGGATCATCTTGATCAACGGCATCCCCACGGTCCTGACTGCCGTAGCTGTACCATTCATACTTCCCAACAGCCCCGAGACCGCAAGCTTTCTCTCTGAGGAGGATCGCCGGAACCTTTTGTTGCTCCGAGCGCTTGAGGTCGGTCAGACGAAAGCTGCACAGGTACTGCACAAGGAAGATGTTAAAGCCGGAGCCAAGGACTGGAAGACGTGGGCTTTTGCCATCAGCCAATTCGCCGGTCTGGGTATGCTGTACAGCTTCTCTGTTTTCCTCCCCACAATCATTTTCGAAATGGGTGCGGGTTGGTCTCGACAGGTCGTACAAGCCCTGACGATGCCAGTCTACTTCACGGGGTTCGCAGTGTACGTGGCGACTGCGTGGTACAGCGACAAGATCCAACAACGAGGTATATTCTGCATCGGAGGCTTCTTGACTTGCATGGTGGGGTACATTTTCCTCATCGCGAATCAGGGTGTTGGTTTAAGTTTTACCGGTTGTTTTATCGTGGCGATGGGTCTTTGGACGTCGACTGGTGCCGGCTTCACATGGCTTGGAGTCAACAACCCTCGATATGGCAAACGAGCATTCGCTAGTGGCATGCAAATCACGATCGGGAATGCTGCGGGTGTTTCGGCGCCGTTTCTGTACAGCAACGCGTACTCGCCGACCTACTACCCAGGCTATGGTGCAACCATTGGGCTCCTTGCCATGGGGATAGGCATCTATCTCGCACTGCACTTCTGGTTTCGGGCGCAGAACAAAAGGAAGCTTGAAGGCAAGGAAGACTACCGGATGGAGGGTTTATCTGAGGAAGAGATTGCTGAGCTGGGAGAGCACAACCCGAGATACATGTACACAATCTAGGGTGCCAACTAGACGATCGCTGGAAGTAGGTGGATGTTAGATGGCAATGTATGCGATTTGCCGGCGTTGTTAATGAGATAGATACGTAGTGAAAGCAAGATATTCGTAGATGCCTAGGTATGACGTAAGCACATATTAACCCTCCACGGCCTAAGGTCCCACGTCACATTGCATCTCTTCCACTTCAATTGTCACCACTCGACCTTGGAGACTCAATTGTCATCAGCGCGCTACAACATCGATAGCAGATCAGCCTGCATGCCAAATCCTGGATCCAAAAAGCGAAAGACACGCCATTCAGGACGAAATTTCAGAATGACACGGCAGGAGCCAGGCGCTACCATGCTTGCGCTTGCCGACACTGGCTTGTTGCGACTTGTAGATGAACTTCTGCTTAATGTTCTCGACTTCGTAACGTCTGTTGAGGATCTTCGCAACCTTGCGGCAACATGCACGCGTCTTCAGGGTCTTGCGGAACCGTACATCTGGCGCTCCGTGTTAGTGCTCAGCGGGACACATGCACGCAACGTTGCTGTAGCATTGGACCAGCGAGACGAGCGAGTTGATTTCATCCAAGAGCTCTCAGTCCGGTATGAGAATATACATAAAGAGGGCATTGAGGACCTCAATCATTGGATGACACTGATGTCAAAGCTCCGCTATTTGACTCTTGAAAGCCCTTGTCCAAATAATTCAGAGTGGAGACAGGGCGAACTTTTCGACGGTTGGTCAAGAATTGATTATTCAAACTTGATGGCAAGCGCAGTTTTCCCGAGAGAAGGGTTACCAGTCGCGTTGCCAATGCTACAATCTTGTCGGTAATAGTGTGGAATCACCTTTAACTTCAGGCTAACAAGTAACAGTCACATTGCATGCGCATGGGCCAGATGACAGGAAGTTCGATCTTGACAACCGACTAGCTTCCGTTTTCTACCACCCTACTCTCCGCGACCTCACTATATCCTGCCTGAACATCAAGAATGTCGACATGGAATCAACGATCAAGTCTTTCGGGAAAGAGCGTAAATCTACCCCGCTACGTTCCTTGACCTTCATTGAATGTAACATTGACATGGATACGCTGTTCACCATACTCAGCATGCCGAAGGCTCTGAAGCAGCTCTCGATTGGCGAGCGTTTGCATGTGTTCACAGGGGCACACCCAGTTATGCATGCTGAGCAGCGAACATCCTCGGAGCGTTTTCTACCAGCTCTGCAGCAACAAGCAGACTCACTTGAAAAACTGACTCACATTGGAGGCTCGCTCTCATATATGCTCAGGCGTATAACGGACGAGGACGGTGCTGCCAAGCTGCGCTCCTTTACTGAATTACAACATCTCGAGCTCGGTTTCGAGTCGCACCTTTACTATTACCTCCGCGCGAACGGATTTCCACCGCGGCTCAAATATCTCAAGATGCTAGATAACGCCATATCAAACAGCTACAGCCAGCAGCCTGACGCTCTCACGAGAACAGTGTTCCGCTCAGCGACATCGCTGGTTACGCAGTGCTTCCCCTCTAGTGTACCGGAAGACTTCACACTTCACATCCACTATTCGCATACATATGCTTTTCGCTTAGAAGAAGCTGACGACTGGATCTCTACTTTGTTTCTTAGTCGGCCTTTGGTCTACAGGATTGCAGATATTCTGCACGAACACAAGGGCCGGCTTGTTATGTCGCGAGACTCATTCCCTTCAGGTAATTCTTATATCCCACCGTACATGTACGGTGAAGAACTACCAGTCGAGAAGATGATGTATAGCTCAGATGACTACTTCACGTTCAACGGAAGGGATTACAGAGTCCTCGACGATGAAAGATATCAGGCGAAGGTGGAGAGAGATCTAGTAGTGTGTCCGAAGTGCGTGAGCCGAGCCTTTACAGAGCGCGAATGCAAGCAATTAGGAGATGGGAGTCGGTGTCAGCCTTGTTACAGGGATGGCATGGAATGCGGTTGGGCGAGGGATGAGAATGGACAGCTTGCAAGGCCAAAAGCGAACGAGGACCAGAAATGATGATTGGGTGCAGAAGGTGGACTTCATGTGCGTGCGCGCAGGCCCGCAGGGAACTATAGATAGATACCACGAGGTTACTTTGCTATCTCCTTCAGCACTTAATGAATAACCCCCAACTTCAATTTCCATCTGGATGGCTTCGTAGATGGAGAATGTGGAAGTTGTGCCAAGGACCAGCTTACGAACTCCGTTATCGCCGGTGACGCGCCTGCACAAGACAACAATGTCTCGACCGACTCTGACGCGCTCCTGTGACGTTCTTGGTTCTAAACATGGACACACCAGAGATCAATGTGCTGCTTCTTGGTGAAGCGGAATGTGGCAAGTCGACGTTCTTATCGTAGGTGCTTCTTTCGGAGCTTTGGCCTCGTGCAAGGCACATCATGCGTCGACACACGAGGGCTGAGCATCTCGTGCATCCTCTTAGCTAACATAGAAGCAGACGTCTTAGCCTGGGCGTACAGCCGTATAACGACGACCTCCCCCCATACGCGTTACCTACCCTCCGTGACTCAGACCAGCCGTTCGAGTTCGACATATCGCTCTACGGGCGTCCCTACAAACTCCGGTTTTTCGATACCAAGAGCCCTGAGAACTACACTTTGCTGCGTCCACAATTCGTGATACTCTGCTACGACATAAGTTCGCGCGCCTCGCTTGAGTCGCTCACCAAGTCATGGCTTCCCATCGTCAACGGTCACTACAATTACGACGAGAACCTCCCAGTCATGGTTTTGGGGTTGAAGCGCGATCTGAGGAAGCAATGGACGCTACAAGAAGTTGGCGAAGACAAGAAAGGCAAAGGGCCAAGCGTCATGCCTCACGAGGGGGTGCAGGCCGCGCAGCGAATGCTCTGCGACCACTACGCGGAATGCAGCGCTTTGACGGGCGAGCTGTGCCGCGAGGTTCTGCAAGACATTGCAAGGACCTGCGCAAAGACAACGACTGAAGATGGTGCGAAGGGTGGAGGTGTGCTCTCCGAATGTGCTATCATGTAAAGCCGATCGGTTGTGTCCTACCACAGCCATTGGACAAGCTTCTGCTGCTACCTACAGCGCAGGCGTGCTGTTGTGCTCATAGTGAGCGATGAGTACCAGGGCTGCTTTGCAGAACACTTGCGGCATGAAGTGGCGTGAGATCTCCAAATCGTTTGCTGCTAAACGGCACATGGAGATCAATCGTCTGTGCTCAATGATGTCTGCTCTATCTTCAGCATTTCTACTGAACCAATGATGGACAGCGGAGTTTGACCAATAGACAACGTGATTCAGGCTCCGGATTACGGACGTGTCTGGAAGAAGCAACGTGTCTGCAGGGTTACAACGCGCATGAACGCATCGAAACTTCCCCGCCCTAGAGTTCTTCAGTATCTACTTCGTATTTGGAGCATTACAGCTTCTCGAGTCTTCAAACAAGTCCTCCAGCTCCTAGTAGCTATGAACGGGTTTCTCGCTTCCTTTGTTGCGGCGGTCCAAGCATCTTTATCGGTGTTGCTAGTTATCTCATACGGCGCTATAGCGGCAAGATTGGGTCTCCTCAACACCAGCAATGGCAAAGCAATCAGCAAGATATGCGTCAAGTTGTTTCTACCAGCTTTGCTCCTGGTTCAGATAGGATCCGAATTACATGCGGGCTCGGCTCATCGCTATTTAATCATCCTCCTGTGGGCTTTGATTTGCCACTTTGTCAGTTTCTTGATAGGCATCTTCGCACATATGGTCTTTGGCCTACCCGACTGGACGACTGCAGCAATTATGTTCAACAACACCACGAGCTACCCATTACTGCTCATCCAGAGTTTAGAACAGACTGGAATTCTTTCTAAGCTTCTAGTGGAAGACAAGACAACGCGTGAACTCGTTGCAAGAGCAAAGAGCTGCTTCCTCGTTTTCGCAACAGTTAGCAGTTGCTTGACATTTGCAGTAGGCCCTCGACTTATTGATACCGAACATGCGCCAGACTCGGACGATGACCTGACAGTTGACGGTGAGGAAGAGTCTTCTCCAAGAGCGTCCGCAACGCACTTCGGAGAGTCCAATCTAGAGAACGGTACTTCTGCTGAACAGCCATCGGAGCAGACGAGGTTACTTTCGTCAGGTCCGCAATCTGGGGACCGCGATGAGTCTATCACCAACATCACCTTCTTCCCATCAAAGCCTAAGTTCACCACTGCCAGACGTCGCCCTCGTTACATCACAGGTCTTCGTTCGAGCGATTTGAGTGCACGCACGCGGTGGTGGTTGTTATTCTTCTACGATTTCCTCAATGCACCGCTACTCGGCGCTTTACTCGGCGTATTTATCGGCATGACACCTGCCCTCCATCGCGCCTTCTTCAGCAGCACGTACAATGGAGGCATCTTCACTGCCTGACTCACGGAGAGCTGGAAGAATATCGGAGGGTTGTTCGTTCCTCTTCCTCTCATCGTTGCTGGCATTTCTCTATACACCTCGTACCAGGAGTCGAGGCAGGTCGAGGGAGCAGCTACACGAAGTAGTACGCCTCTGGCCACAACGGTCTTCATCTTGATGGTACGCTTCGTTATATGGCCACTGATTAGCATTATACTCATTTATGCCATCGCAAAGCATTCTGCCATGCTAGGATCAGACCCGATGCTGTGGTTTGTGATGATGCTTATGCTAACAGGGCCGCCCGCCATGAAATTGATCACCATGGTCCAGGTCAGCGACGCCGACGCCGACGATGAGAGAAAGATTGCAAAAATCTGAACCGTTTCTTACATCATCAGTCCGGTCTTGGCCATTGTTGTTGTTGGCGCTTTGTATGCGAGCGAAGCTGCAATTTAAGTGGGGTCCTTGGGCCACGCCATGTGCTTTCACCTCCCACGCCGGAGGTGAAGCAGTTACAGACCTAGATTCTGGACGGCAAGATTGCTCGTCGCAACAACGTAACTTCCTTCCTAAGGCCTCTCTACTGACCTGAGCTATGAGGGCTGCTCACCTGCTGTTATCAGCGCTGGCAGTGAGCGCATATGGCAATCTATCGTTCAAGTGAGTTCTCGCCGCACTGTACTTGTGTGCCACGATGTACACTTACTGGGGTCGCACAATCACTAACATGGCTCCAGCAATGCCAGCCTGAAAAATGGCGTTACCCCCTATCATATCCGCATTGGTATGGGCGCTCACATTGCCGCCGACCCACCTCATCGACGCCCTCCACCACCTCTGCCAAATCGACCTGCCGAGCCTGCTAGCGATGATCTATGGGAAAAGTCTCGAAACAAGGGTTGCACGCTCTCCTGGGCAGTGCAAGCGAACGATGCTGACGTAGGACCTGCGTACACCCCTCACCGTGACAATGCCAGAAGCCCATTCCGCAGTTTCAGTGATCTTCATAATTGGGGATGGAACCCTTTTCCTCCGGATAAAGTCGATGAGGTGTTTCACGACTTTTACTCAACTTGGGTCATTGGCGAAGCACTCGTCAGTCTTGGAGTATCGGAGTATTCTGATACGTACGAGGGTGGGAAGAATAGACTGGTCTGTATCGACCATCGAAGCTACGATCCAGATGCTGGCCCCGTTGATGAACAACGGTACGATGCCAATGGCAAGGTGTATCGAGCAACGGGGGCTTCATACGCGTTCACAATCAACCCCAAAGATGGAGTCATTATGGCTCTGAACAGGCTTTCACCAAACCATGCTGCCACAGACCGCAACCCACACGTCCCTGTCGATCAGCTGCCTGCACTCAATCAGTTCTCGGACGTCGCATGGATTGGCTGGGATGCAGTAACCCGGGAAGAGGGTGACGACATCAAAGGCCTGCGATACTTTCTGGCTGTGGGTATCGTCAACCCGTTCACCAAACGTGTCATTCGTCGCGCGATTGACGTGAAGGGCTGGGAACTGAGTCCATGGCCTGGCCATACGTTTGAACGACAGTGGTTTGAGACACGGGCTATAATAGGTACGACGTGCTCGCAGCCACACGAGTTCATAGCTGAACCTCTTTCAATAGGCACTCCAAATATACAAGGCTTTGCATACATGCTGTAAGTAGACTCCAGTGGATTACCCCATGAGTCAGCGCTGACCTGCGCAGTATCCAGCACAAGGATGTGTTGGGAAACATGTTCATCGATAAAGTGCAAGTGTTCAGGGCTAACACTGCATCACGCAATCCGTGCATTGTTCTGCATCTTGCGAAGCCTCAGGCTCTGGAACAGCGTGAAGTTGCTAAGACAAGGGTAGTTGAGAGGCTCAAGGTGGTCGAGGTGCGCGCGAAATTGTGATTGTATTCTCATAGGCGAGGAAGGAAGGAACTACTCAGAGGCTCTTCCCTGCAAGACCACACTCGCTCACTTAGATTCGAGCTGTCCAGGCCCTGATCACAATTCCATTCCACCAACCCAGACTTACGTGGTGAGATAGCCCGAGCCTCGTCGACTAACAGGAGCTATTCACATGCCGAGGCACCTGCGCCTCGCACTTCCCACTGCACGCGGCAGAAGTCGGAACGCATCTAGCAACGTGCGGCCATTATGCTTTCACGAGCAAACCAACATGAAGCCATAGAAGATTTCAACTTCTTCTGGTTGGAGCCAATGATGCCGTGCAGGCACTCGGCTCCGGCTGCCCGCATGGCTTGTGAGAGGGGACGCAGACGCAGGGCAAGCTGAAGCACACATAAGTACAGCGTGCATCGCCCGCCCTGGCAGTGCGTAATGTTACTATCCGCCCTGCTGTCAAGCCAATGACTTCGCGCGCCTCCACCGTTGCTGGCTGTGTGCGCCGTGCAGATGTCAGGCACGCCCCTCCCCCGCCAACTTCCCCCTCGCAGGATGCGGGCGCGTGATATCAACGCACACGATGGCCTGCACGACCGGCGCACGACACGGCATTTCTCTGCAGGCAGCCCTGCAGGATGTCTCTATGCGCTGGATATGAGCTGAGCCGCTCGCCCGACCTGGCACCTGCTGCTTGCGGACGCGGGCGCTGCTCAGGCTCGGCAACACAGGGCGGCTTAAAAGGCTTTATGGCTCCGTGGTGAACGGAAGCCCGCCGTCTGCGAACCTCGGGAGAGCTTTGACCCGCCTGCGCGCTCCACAGACAGCTCCCCACCTATCTTCCGCCTATCATTCCGAGCATCGCAGCGTGGAAGACGCTACCGCGGCCGGCAAGCGCAGCAAGACCTTTGGCGATTCTCGTCGAGACTCTCACCACCGAGGTTATAGAAACTACTACCAGTGCCGCCGCCATGAGGCTCTCTTCTTCAGCTCCCGCTGCCCTTCGCTCTGCGACCAACCCCACACGTCTCTTCAGCCGCAGCTTTGCAACTCGTGCCCTTACGAGCCAGACTTGTGCGAAATCGGCTCTGTTCTCCACGGCGCGACGAACCACCACAGCCTCTCCCACAGTACCCGCAGCGCTTCTCTCCGCGAACCGCTTTGCACAGCAGCTCAGGATGGCGTCCACAGGCATCAAGAAGATCAAGGTGGTGAACCCGGTGGTCGAGCTCGATGGTGACGAGATGACTCGCATCATCTGGCAGACCATCAAGGACAAGTTCATCCACCCCTACCTTGACATTGACCTCAAGTACTACGACCTCGGCCTCGAGTACCGCGACCAGACTGACGACAAGGTCACCCTCGATGCCGCCGAGGCCATCAAGAAGTACTCGGTCGGTGTCAAGTGCGCGACCATCACTCCCGATGAGCAGCGTGTCGAGGAGTTCAAGCTCAAGAAGATGTGGCTTTCGCCCAATGGCACCATCCGCAACCACCTGTAAGCCCTCCCGCTATCCATTGCTGCTGGAGACCCAGCTAACGCGTCGCTCAGCGGAGGAACCGTCTTCCGCGCGCCCATTGTCATCCCCCGCGTGCCCCGCCTGGTACCCAGCTGGAAGCAGCCCATCATCATCGGCCGTCACGCGTTCGGTGACCAGTACCGCGCCAAGGACCGCGTCATTGAGGGCGAGGGCACCCTCGAGATGGTCTTCACCCCCAAGGGCGGCAAGCCCGAGACCATCAAGGTCTACGACTTCCCCTCCGGCGGCGGTGTCGCCCAGACTCAGTACAACACCACCGAGTCCATCTCCGGCTTCGCACACGCCTCCATGAAGCTGGCACTCGACAAGAAGCTGCCCTTGTACATGAGCACCAAGAACACCATCCTTAAGGCCTACGACGGCAAGTTCAAGGACACCTTCCAGGAGATCTACGACAGCCAGTACAAGAAGGACTTCGACGCCGCCGGTATCTGGTACGAGCACCGTCTGATTGACGACATGGTTGCCCAGATGATCAAGAGCGAGGGTGGCTACATCATTGCCATGAAGAGTACGTTCACGCCACCACCTTCCACAGCATTTGCTAATTTGCACAGACTACGATGGTGACGTCCAGTCCGACATCGTCGCCCAGGGTTTCGGCTCTCTTGGCCTCATGACCTCCGTCCTCATCACCCCCGATGGCAAGTCCTTCGAGGCCGAGGCCGCCCACGGCACTGTCACTCGCCACTACCGCGAGCACCAGAAGGGCAACGAGACATCCACCAACCCCATTGCCTCCATCTACGCCTGGACACAGGGTCTCACCAAGCGTGGTGAGCTCGACAACACACCCGAGCTTGTCGTCTTCGCCGAACAGCTCGAGAAGGCCTGCGTTGACACCGTCGACATTGATGGTATCATGACCAAGGATCTTGCGCTTGCGTGCGGCAAGAAGGACAGGGGCAGCTGGGTCACAACGAACGAGTACCTTGATGCCGTTGAGAGGAGGCTGAAGGCCAGCTTGAAGGAGAAGTTGTAGTTGCAAGTAAAAAGGACGCGATGAGCATGTTGAGCGATATTTTGAACTAGCTGGTAGATATCGGCATTGTGAATGGAGTTCTGGCTTACTCTACCCAGGGAAGCAGCATGAATACAGCGGAATCAAAAACAATCAAACATCCATATCACATGACTGCTCGTTTCCTTGCGGCGTCACTACGGCCTTCCTTTGAACAGTCACGATTACTTGATTTTCGCGCCGACATCGCTCACACCCTCGCTCACACCATCGCAGGACCGGTCATAACACGGACACCGGCTTTCTCTACTTCTCGAAAGCTCATGCCACCGTCTCTATTCATTGCCATTGTCTCCGTCGTTTGCGACCTTTGCGTTGATGGTGTTGAATGCTCGTGCGTCGGCTGTCGCTATGTCTCACCGCAGCACGCCTGCATGGAGCGACGTAGTTACTGTGGTTTGTTTGTTACACATGTTGTTTCGGAAACATGTCTTGAGTTTTCTTCTTGTCTTCTTCTTTCTCCATCTGTAGTCTTGAAGATTCATCTCTCTGTCGTTTGCTACCCTTGTCTTGTCTGTCACTTGTTTTGAGTCTAAAAAGCAACGCGCCCCAACCATCCCGTCTCAACTGCAGGACCTGACTGCTCAACGTTACACTTGAAAGTAAACCACGGATTCCAACCCCAAAATCTCATTCCAGATCTGATCTTTAGAGTTTGCAAAGCAGTAAGCGAAATGTAAGTTCCTAGTCATTACTCATTCCACGCGAAATTAGCACATCCGTGCCATCTCCACTTCGGCCACCCGTTGGGTCCCAATCGTCAGCAGCTCATCTCACCCCAAGGTGACCCCAGTGTCCACATGAGTGCTCCACCTATGATCACAACCAAAGTGGAGCCACAAAATCACATGACCGTATCTTTCACTGACACGTCGCGCAGCTGCCAAGGATGATCCCTTCCACCGGTCCGGGAACTACAGCCGGGGAAAACAAAACTGAGATTGAGAATCATGACCCTCTTGTTGTGACTCCGTCGCGTAAACACGATTCGGATCAATACACAGCGAGTACGACTCCAGCGACACCGAGCTCCAAGTCTACACCACTGCACAAACGTTTCTTGGAGAAAGTGACCATGAGCCCCGGCACATCGTCCCCGCCTCCGCGCACGCCGACTAGAAGTCCAAAAAGGGGTGCAGGGGAAGCTCAGTCGCAGAAGCAGACGCTTGAGGTTGGACAGAACGGGTTCTATTTCTCGATTGAGATCCCAGAGAAGAAGATCACGCCGCGAAGGGCTGCGACGCCGGACACCACAGCTTCAGGCCGGCTGACACCGAGCCCGGAGAAAGTGCAGCGCAGTGAGGTGAAGACTGGCGGGCGAGTAAAGGATATTTTGAGGAGGAATTTGTTTGGGTCGCCGACCAAGCAAAACATAAAGCCTGGACAGGAAGCTCAGGTGACACAAAAGCTGCAGAAGGCGGACAGAGAAGCGATTGTGCGTCCGTCCAAGATTGCTGGGACGCAGCTATGGGTAGGCGATAGCGAGCGAAGTGAAAACGGCAAAGGCGCATCGAAGGAAGGTGCAGCCAAACCCACGATCGCATCTCTCGCTGCTCACGACGCACACGCACCTTCACAGTTTTTCGCAAACCCTGCACCCAATGTCACTGCAGCGAGGGTACACCAAGCAGGCATGCCGACAGAACACCAACAGACGCCCCAGGCACTCACGCCAGCACCTCCATCGACCACCGATGCCGCGCTCGGGAGCGATCTGCAGAAAACACCCGTGTTGTCCACTCCATCCAATATTGGCCATCTGATGGCAAATCACGGCAGCACGGGCCCCAAAGTGCAGATGCAGCCCACCAGCGGCCTAGAGTCCATGCCGACGCCGCTGCGCAAGATGTCCGAGAGGCTTGGTCTGCACGTCGTCCAGAAGGACAAGTTCGATGGGAAAAAAGTGACTCTCTCAGCAACGAGGTCACCGGAACAGGCACTGAGGTCTCCCATTTCGGCACTGGACTTACGGGATACTGCCAGCGTGATGTATGGACCAGCGGCACACACAGCAGTCTGCGAAAGCGACGTGACGACAGTGCCAGTCATGATCGAGAGAGAGAGCACAATGCGAAGCGAGAATCGCCTTCGCCAGTTTCTCCCATCCCCGATCTCCACTGTATTTCCTGTCGTCTCCTCGCGTCCAGATACAGCTACAACGTCACCATTTCCTTCTCCTTCCACGCCCTCCCGACCAGGTCTTTCGGACAGAGCCAAGAGCTTTGGCACGCCCAGTCGTCTACGCTCTTCCATAAAAGAGGATATGCACAATATGCAGGAGTCATTGAGACGGTCTCTTGGTGCGGATGCTTTCCAAGCAAACAGCTCCAGGCCTACAACGCCACTGACTCCTACTGTGGTATGTGTAGAACCAAACCCATCTCCCACGACATTGAGAAGCAACCCCAAGACAGCTGCAAGACCAAAATCCATGGTCGGCTCGCCCAAGTCAGGTGAAATGGACAACACGGGTGTTGCAACTAGAAGAAACCTCACCACCGCTGCACGTAAGCCGCGGCCCAAGTCCATGATCGTAGGTGCAGCAAAAATGCTTGAGGCTGTGGCCTCACAGATCGATTCACCACGCGAGCGTGCGAAGCTGCGCAGCGCTGCTGCTACCCCTTCAGCCAGGCAAGACAAACGCACGGCTTCGCGTCCAGGTACAGCAGTATCAACCGCGCGAGATAAACCTGCAACATCGCGCCCAAGCACAGCAGCATCAATCTCGGGTGATAAGCCGGCGACCTCACGTCCAGGTACGGCATCGTCAACCTCGCGAGGAGCCAAACCCGCTGCCGCCAAACCACCAGCCTCGAAACCCCAGCCTAAACCTCGCGCAACAAAGACCACTGTCCCGCGCAGCGTCACACAGCCAAAGCGTGCCGCCCCTGTATCACCCGCAACCAATCTAGAACCCCCCAAACAGCGCACCGCAAGCGCCGAAACAATCGCCACCCAGCTTGCCCACTGGAAAGCCACAGACGAAACCCGCCCCGTACCGCCCCCTCGCGCGCCAACCAAGACACCCAACCAGAACGCTCCCATCTCCCACCGCTCACGCTCACGCGCGGTCAAGACCCCGGAGCCCAAAGACCCCAAGGCCGACTCCGGCACCGCGCAGTCCTACACCCCACCCGGCAACCCAACGCGCCTCCCCTCGCCCGTTAAAGCGCCAAGTCGCACGCGGCTCGTCGTCACTGCGGCCCCAGTGATGATGAAGCCAACTGTGCCTACTGAGGCTCCCAAGGCAGCACTAACAAATGTCGAAACGGTGCAAAACGAGGCTCGGCCGGCGCAGACACCGCTGCCCAAGAGGCTGGGTTCCTATGGCGATCCGAACGCGGTGCGTACGCCCAGTAAGGACATTCAGAGCAGTCTTGACGCGGCGATTGATCGCAAGATTAGGGAGGATCGGGAGAGGATCGGGTTGGAGTGGGTGTGAGTTTGTTGTTGAGGGGGGAAAGGAAGGTCGTTGACTTGGATGGAAAAGGTAAAGTACATGGCATTTGGTATCCGTTGGGGAAATAATACTGCCCTCAAGCAGCACGAGGTTACGAACACGACGTCCCCGTGCCAGACCAGATGTTGGTCGCTGGATGTTGGATCAGAGACGATAATGACATGTCACGGAAGCAAATATAGATATCAAGATGTTGGAAAACAGAAAAAGTTCTGCATATGAAGACACGAAACGGCTTAGTAAACGAATATAATTAATGGCATCCACCCAAACTTTCCTTGCTTCATGAGTGGAGGTTGCTGGCGGATGTGTGAGAGTACAGTATGGCAGGGGTAAGTATTCAATGTAGGTTCAGGACTTACAAAGGTATACAAAGTATTACATCTTTGATCTTAGCAGTTAGTTGTCTAATCTTGCGTGCTTTACTTTTACTTGCAGAGAGGTGCTGCTAGAAGAAGAACATTCGAGGATCCACTTGAATACTTACACCTACCATACTGTAGGCAGAGTCACACACTCAACAGGAGCATCATATAATGAAGAGCAGTAGCACGACTCTTGGGGTATCAAAGATTCGTTACAATATTCAATGACAACACCGACGCTGAAATGCTCAACAGAAAAGCAGCAAGACAAAACAACCAGACACCCTTACGCAGGTTTCTCCTAAACAGCAGCTCCGCCCCCGTCCGTCCTCGCTAACGTCTTCTTCTCCGCCCCCTCCCTAATCCAGAACTTTTCCTTGTTCTGCTGCAGCATCTTGTGCGTCAAATCCGTCATGGCCTGCAGCATCGCCTCCTCGACGCTCTGCTTCGTCATCGCCTTATCCACCGTGTGATGCCTGAGGAACGTACCTGCGCACTTACTCAGGATGTGCGCGTGCTTGTTGATCCCCGGATTCCCCATCGCGTCATCACACGGAATCTCCACGATCTCGGTGCCGTGCGGGTTGTAGTCCCAGCGAATGTACTCCGAGAACGCCTTCTGCTCGTGGCTCCACTCCTGCTTCCACGCCGCGCACCCCGGGTACTGGCGTTCGCTTGGGCAGTCCCGCCACGCCTGCATCATCTCGAAGGTGTACGGGAGGGCCTGGGCGATTACCACGCCGGTGTTGAGGGCCAACTTGCCTTTGCTGTCAGTGGAGGCGTTTTCGTCCCCGTTGAGGATCTGACGGGTGTCGAGCGGCATCGCGATGGAGGTTGTTGGTGTGATGCCCCAACGGTTGAAGAGCCATTCGATGGGTAGCTCGAGGTGCTGGATGGTGGCATCGGCATCGATGAAAACGACAAAGCGGTGGGTTTCGAGGAGCGAGGAGAGTACGTGTGGTTTTACCCATGTGTTGTGGTAGCCGGCGGACTCCATCGAGCGCGCGTTGAAGAAGCGGTAGTCGTAGCCATGGATTTGCGCTGGGAAGTTTGTCAGTCTCGGAATGATCTGTGCTGCTAGAGTGGTTTACAGTAGAGAAAGTGGTTTGAGAAAGAGGCGGAGACCATGCCACCGTCATTCTTAGGGCTCATGTGGGCCCAGTCCATGCGATTGCTGTTCCACAGCTCATTGTCGCCATCGGGCACGCGAGTGTCAATGTCGACGATGAGGATCTCGCTTCGTAGGGGCTTCTCCCACCACGGACCGTGTTCATTGATCTTGTACTCTTTTTCAGAGGGATCCTTGTACGTCGGCGCAGACACGTTTGTTCGTATTGATTCGTACAAGTGGAGGAAGGAGTCGCTCATCGTCGGATTCTCGTGCTTGAACACGTTGCCAGGACCATTTGCTGCGCCGCTAGCTGCGTCCTTGATCTGCTGCACTGGATTGTTGCCATGGTGGATGCTCGCTGCCGAGAAGATGAAGACAGAGACAAAGAGGAAAATGGCAGCAAGTGCTACAAGGCGAAATGGAGAGCACAATGGACCAGGCATCTTGCTGAGGAGTGTGCAAGCTCTCAAACAAGAGCAAAGGAACGAACGCAAGAAAGACGTGCAACGGATGCTAGAAGGGCATGCTCGAGGAGCGTCGTAAGCATGGAGCTTCCCGGTAGACTAAATCAACAACGATTCGATGATCGTTTATGTTGGGATTGAGCGAGGGTAGTGCTGCCAACAAGACCGAGAAATACGCACCCTGCTTAGCATGGCAACAGACACGGCAACAGATACTACACTGGGAGCCCATGAAGTCGTAAGCCTGTGTTATTTTGAAATTTGCTACTCTCCACTCTGGTTACGCGTCACTTATATATAACTGCCGGCCAGACTGGAAAGTGTTTGGGAGGTGATGCGACAATACATAAGAAGGATTGAGCAGGACATTGTCCGCTCAGCCTTCCGTACATGTCGATCGTTACCACTCGCTCAGGATGTTCTCAGGGGTGAAGTTTATTGTTGGAGAGGATGAGACTCGTTGTGATGTCAGGGACCCATTAAAAACGCGTCCGCAGTAGCGTTAAGCTCTAGTGTCGGGACTTTCGGGCGCTTCGCAAGCTGGGGGTGCGTTTCGATGGCTCTCGGACCTCCACATCTACGTCTGTCATGCACAATACCTACTCAGGTCAACCGTCAGACAGACTTCGAAACATCAAGACTTCAAGACTTCAAGGACAACCAATTCTTCATTCATCTAGAACGTGGTTCAATGTGCCACTTTGTTTCCAAATTGATATCGACATTCGATACTGTGATCACCGCTGGTTGGCCTCTATGCAAGGCAATGGAAAAAGATTACGAGACTTGCCAACTGATCAATCAGAATGATACTACTTCGTATATCTCACAGAAATGGGCATATCCATACAGATGTGAACAGTGTCTGTCGATCATGGAAAGAACACAAAGCTCACCCAAACGTTGACGGGTGATCGACTTTGCAGCAGTGACCAATCGGGGAATTTTCTAGAGCACAAGCGCACGAGCCATGCCTTCATCGCGACATCCTTGCAAGCTGTCCTCCGCATCCCACCTTGATTACCAACGCAAGCTACCACCACGCGCAACCATTCGTGACTTCACTGCGTACACTTGTCGCATCAATACCCCGCCGCTTACAACACACATACTGCCACAATGCCAGGCAAGATCATTCCCGTAACCAGCGCCTCGCACTTCGAGACGCTCCTCAGCTCGTCAACCTACACAATCGTCGACTTCTATGCCGACTGGTGCGGGCCCTGCAAAGCGATTGCGCCTGTGTTCCAAACACTAGCCGAGAAGGAGACCAAGCCTGGGAAGTTGCAATTCGTGAAGGTTGATGTGGACTCACAGCAAGAGGTGGCAAAGAAATATGGAGTCTCTGCGTGAGTATATCCCTCCAGTCGGCAATCCGGAGGTTTCGAACTTCAACGTAGAACGCCGAGCTCTAATCGACATACAGTATGCCGACCTTCCTCGTAATCAAGTCCAAATCCGTCATCGAAACGATCCGCGGCGCGAACCCCTCCGCCCTCACAGCCGCCGTACGCAAAGCCTCGAACGACACAGGCGCCGGCGGAGCCTCGTCCGCAGCTTTCTCGTCCAAGGGCAGGACATTAGGGAGCGCGAGCCAGCCCAGCCAGGCAGTGGGTGAAGGCGCGTTCGCGGGGCTGCAGAGGCTGATGATGGGCAATGGCGGGTTCGCGGATATGGCGATACGGTTCGTGGCGCTGTATCTGGTGAGCTTGTTTGCTTTCGATTCGTTCAAGGCTGCGGAGGAGAGTCCGTACAATGTGAGGGCGCGGAGGTAGGAGCGGGTTGATCGATATACTAGGGGACAGTGTGCACAGCTGGGCGTTCACGGAGTTTAGAGTTTGATAGCCCGTCAGAGGGAATGTCACAAGTTTCGATTTGGAAGAGTAGTCTTGCCAAAGAGAAGAGGTAATTGTGTCTCGAATATGCGGCGTAAGCTCCTGATTGGGCATACAAATGCCCTCTTATCTCTAAATTTGGCCACTCACGCTCGATGTTTGAAGGAGCTTTTTCAATATGGAAGAAGTATAAGACAGGATATCTGTATGGGAGATCTTGTGAAATTGATATAGGGATTGTAGATGTAACGAAGACAAGCGTGGTAGTCCTAACGAACATATGTCCAGAGGAACCAGGTCTTGTCTGGTCACTAACCTAAACATGGCAGACCTCGTTCAAATAGTGTTTTTTGGGCTACTAGAAACGACATTAGCAGCTCCACCATCCACCTCTTTCCTGTAAAGCGAAAGACTCCGAGGTAGCGACAGCTCGCGTCACCTTATGCGATTATTATGTTAAAAGCGTCTGATTGTAGCATGCGTACGACTCTACGTTCAGGCAGTTGTCTGTGGAACATGCAAATCTTTTTAGATGAAAGTCCTGGCTACTGACCAATTTTGAGGAATCCCACTTATCCTTATAATGGCTAATACGCTAAAGAGATTCAAGTGACTGGCTCTGTTATGCGCATACGCTCTAGCAACACAGATTCCCAATTAGACTGTTTGTTATACTTGTACTCACTGTAGTAGCGAAGAGCTCCATGTGTACTGTACCCAGGCACATCTAAGTTGCCTCTGGAGTCTTCTTTGACACAGTCAACTTGCTTCCAAATTACGACTGAATACCTCCGCTTGAGCGCAACCGCACTGATAAGGAAGCTTCTTCTGGATTTTACTGATCTTTCATTTCTAATTTTGCAGCCGCGTCGGTGACAAGTCGGACACTCCAGAGTGCAGTACATGCAATCAAGCTTCGCTGTGAGACGGAAGTAGCCGGCATGGCGTGGCTCGGACGACAAGGGGCGCTTGCTTGTCTGTTACAATAAGGCTGAGAGAGACGAGTCAGCAGTTCTGTGTGGAGTATCACTGGCCAGAAGTTTCTAGGGGTAGTAGCTTGTACTCGTAGGCCCGCGAGTAGGGTCTGCAGGACATCGCAGGGTTCGAATACATTCCAGGCGACAACTGTTCAGCCCCAGGCAACATCAGCTTCGCAACAGGTCCACTCAAGCTTTATTCGAGTTTCGTGTTCTCGCATTAAACATCAGATCGACTTTGTTGATTCGCGCCTGAGGGTAACGTATGATTGATGCTAGATGCTACTCAGGATCACAGCTCCTGAACCACGGCGGTGGCTTTCGATAATGTATTGCCAGGCAACGGCCCACCCTGTTGTTTTCGGTGCACCGGGGCGGCTCAACAGACTTATAGCGTGACAGCTTGCCAAACGCACTATGTTGGGAACGAGAACGAGAACGAGAACGAGTGCAAGCGGGTTTGTGTGTCAGGACGACGCTCGCATGTTACGGTTGCGTACGGGTGGGTCGTGTCACGGCGTCGGTACTTTTTAAGCTCCGCCTCCGACATTGCGGCGGACACAGACCATGACTGGCCGCCACAACTGCAACCAGAGGTGAACGAACTCATTGCTGACGGCATGGAGAAACGGGGGCCGTATCCAAATGCGACAGATCGCACGGATCGGAGGTAACGGACCGTTTTTTACGGCTGCACCTAGAAAATATACGGACAACTATGCTAGGCAGCCATCATCACGCGGCGCCCTTTTGAATCAAATGCCTTATTATTCCAACCTCCGAGCATCACCTCATCGACAATCCTCGATAAAGAAAGGGCGTTGCAAATGTAAAATATCGCTTTTACTTTGGCCAAGCACTGTTATTATTCGGCTTCATCCAAACGAACATTCTGGCTGTTATTCATGGTTGCCACCCCACACATTCCTGTAGCACTCGTCCGCTCGTATTTCCGTATTCAGCGGGTAACCCTTTCCTTGGAAGCAAAGCTTAGCGCACGTGAAACTACTGCGCGAGCCGCATTCGAGAAATATTAGAGCGAAGCGACGTTGCCCCTTTACCATCTCCGGCCTAGTGACACGGACCTAAATCAAACCGATCCAGTTCCAAGGCCTGTGCATCCGGGTTCTAGCACCGAGGTCAATCTCGCAGGGTGAAAGACATCTAGTTGTGTCACTCCTTCGAAGCACATCGACAATACAGCCTTGGGAGTCCGAACGACAACATGGCTGCCCCCCAAGAGCGTGCTGCTGCGAATGTAGCGACGTTGAACATCGAATCACCACCCGGGAGAGGAGTTGACGAGAAGAACCATGATGCATCCTCTGAGGAAGGGGCGAAAACGCTCACTTCTGGCCTCAGCGACCACGACAAGCAAATTATCGACAGACAGACAGATGCACCGAAACTCAACGTCGGTTATTTCGCGTTGTTCCGATATGCGAATAAGAAGCACACGTTCATAATGATTGTATCGCTCATTGCTTCTATCGCAGCTGGAGCTGTAATGCCCCTCATGACCGTACGTACCTACCCCATTTGGACGTGATCAGGCAAAAGACATGTACCTGTGTTCACACCGTACCTTCATACTGACATAAACAGCTTGTGTACGGTAATTTTGCAGGCAGCTTCACGGGTTTCTCGGTCGATGCCACTGCCGCCGACCACTTTCAAAGCCAAACTAATAAGTTCACCTTGTACTTTGTGTATCTTGGTATGTGTAAACCTATCTGTTCCGAGAAACGGTACTAACAAAACTAAAGCTATCGGTTCGTTCGTCACGACGTACATCAGTGTTATTGGATTTTCCTACACTGGAGAGCAGATCACCAAACAAATTCGACAACTTTATCTCCGCGCCATCTTCAGGCAAAACATCGCCTTCTTTGACTTCCTTGGATCTGGAGAAGTCACCACTCGTATCAGCTCTGACATGAATCTGGTTCAAGACGGAATCGGTCAGAAGATCGGTCTCTTCGTTACCGGTGTCTCCATGTTCGTGTCCGCAATCATCGTTGGCTTCATCCGGTCTTGGAAATTGTCTCTCATTATGTTGTCAGCTACCGTCGCCCTCGTTCTCATGATGGGTGTCAACGGTACGATGATGAAGAAGAACCAGACGATCGCAATCGACGAGAACGCCACGGCAGCATCTTTGGCTGAAGAGGTCCTGGCTTCAGCCCGTAACGTTGCAGCATATGGAACACAAAAGCGTCTTCAAGAGAAATATAAGCTTTTCCTGGATAAGGCCACCATTCACGATTTCAAAGCCAAATTCTGGTTGTCTACGATGATTGCAGGCATGATGGGCGTGCTCAATCTGCAGTATGCTCTGGCATTTTGGCAGGGAAAGAGGTTCCTTGACAGTGGCGAGCTGGGCGTTGCGAACATTCTGACAGTCGTCATGGCTTCCATGCTTGCTGGTATCTCCATCGGTTCGAACCTCCCGCATCTTCAGGCTTTTGGTGGCGCTACCGCAGCAGCAACCAAGGTATTCAACACCATTGAGCGTCAATCCCCCATTGATCCGGAGACTGAAGAGGGCGAGACTCCAGAGACTTTCGTTGGTAATCTCGAGTTCAAGAATCTCAAGCACATCTACCCGTCTCGTCCGGATACAGTCGTCCTTCAGAACTTCAACCTGAGCGTTAGTTCTGGTCAGATGGTGGCATTGGTAGGAGCGTCTGGATCCGGAAAGTCTACGATTGTTGGCCTGCTGGAGCGCTTTTATCTTCCCATGGAAGGCCAAATCTTCTTGGATGGTAAAGATATCAGCACACTGAACCTTAGGTGGCTGCGACAACACATGGCGATCGTTAGTCAGGAACCAGTACTGTTCAGTACCACGATCTACGAGAGCATTCTGCACGGATTAGTTAACACCGAATACGCTGATGCATCTGACGAGAAGAAGACGGAGCTGATCGAGCAGGCCGCCAAGATCGCCAACGCCCACGACTTCATTATGGATCAGCCAGATGGCTACCAGACCAAGGTTGGTGAGCGTGGAAACTTACTTAGTGGTGGCCAGAAACAACGCATTGCCATCGCTCGTGCTATTGTATCGGATCCGAAGATTTTGCTTCTTGACGAAGCTACCGCAGCTCTGGACACTAAATCAGAGTCACTTGTTCAAGAAGCGCTTGATCGTGCTGCGAAAGGTCGCACCACAATTGTCATTGCTCATCGCCTCTCTACTATCAAGAAAGCAGACAATATCGTCGTTATGGCACAGGGCGAGATCGTAGAGACCGGCACGCACGAGAGCTTGATCCGCGCTGACGGCGTCTATGCCAGTCTTGTTCAGGCACAAGAACTCACCAAGAAGAAGTATAATGGCAAGCGCTTGTCCGATATCGAAGACCTGGAAGACGAAAAGGCTGCCGCAGGAGAAAAGCCTGCGCTTCTACGCACGGTCACATCCGCCCCATCCGTGGTGGCAAGGAGAGAAGAGAAGGAAGAGCTATATGGTACTTGGGCACTTGTTAAGTTCGCATGGGAAATGAACGCCGGCGAACACAAGACCATGGCGCTTGGTCTTGTTTTCAGTTTCCTCGCTGGCTGCAACCCTGCTATCCAGGCCATCTTCCTCGGTAACTCCATCAATTCGCTCATGTCACCCGGCACATCGCTAGGAGGCTACGGCATCAACTTTTGGTGCTGGATGTTCCTCATGCTAGGTCTCGTCATTGGTCTTTTCTACTACTGCCAGGGTATGACACTATCCAAGGGCTCCGCTCGTCTCATTGGCAATGTTCGCCAGCGTGCATTCGCTGCCATGCTCCGACAGGATATGGAGTTCTTCGACGGCGAGACTGTGACCTCCGGCGCCTTGTCCAGCTTCCTCTCGTCAGAGGCCAACCGCCTTGCTGGCCTCAGTGGTGCCACACTTGGTACGATTGTCAACTCTTCCGCATCGATTATTGTAGCTGTCGTTGTTGGATGCTCTTTCGGCTGGAAGTTAGCACTTGTCTGCACTGCGACTATCCCGCTCATGCTGGCTTGCGGATACTTCCGATTCTATGCTCTCATCCGCATGGAAAAGCGCAACAAGGAGACCTCTGAAGCTGCTTCGTTCGCCTGCGAGGCTGCTTCATCCATTCGCACCGTCGCCACACTGTCTCTTGAGCAGCACCTTTTGCGCGAGTACCAGGAGAAGCTCGTTAAGCAAGCGGCTGGAAACATCGTATTCAACAATATTTCCGCCTCGTTGTACGCCACTTCGCAAGGTCTCTCCATGCTGATCTTCGCTCTGGTGTTCTGGTATGGAGGTCGTCTTCTGCTTGCACAGGAGTACACTGTCTTGCAATTCTTCATTGTCTACTCTGCCATCATCAACGGTGCGCAATCAGCCGGCGCTATCTTCTCTTTTGCGCCAGATATGGGCGAGGCTCGCGATGCCGCCAAGCTGCTCAAGTCCTTCCTCAACCGCATGCCCAAGATCGACCACTGGTCTCCAGACGGTAAGAAGATCGATCATCTATCTGGCCGAGTCGAACTGGAAGGTGTGCGATTCACCTACCCTGGACGACCAGACCACCGGGTCTTACGAGGAATCGACCTCGTCGCTGAGCCCGGTCAGTTCATTGCCCTTGTTGGTGCGAGTGGTAGTGGCAAGTCCACCGTCATGCAGCTTCTAGAGCGTTTCTACGACCCTTCAGCCGGCTCTGTACTAGTTGACGGTGTCGATCTGCAGGAATACAACCTGCAAGATTATCGTGCTCAATTGGCCATTGTCAGCCAAGAAACCACACTATACACTGGTACCATTCGCGAGAACATCCTCGCCAACAAGGATGACGTTACCGAAGAGGCCATCGTACAGGCATGCAAGGACGCAAACATCTACGAATTCATCATGAGTTTGCCTGACGGTTTCTCCACACTTGTCGGTGCAAAGGGCGCGTTATTATCCGGCGGACAAAGGCAGCGTCTCGCCATTGCGAGGGCGCTGCTGCGAGACCCCAAAGTCCTGTAAGTACCCCTCACGCTACTCCCGCCCCAGAATTCTCATTTACTAACGCACTCCAGTCTTCTCGACGAAGCCACCTCAGCGCTCGACTCCACCTCCGAACGCGTCGTCCAAGACGCCCTCGACGCCGCCGCGCAAGGCCGCACCACAATCGCGATCGCGCATCGTCTGAGCACGATCCAGCACGCCGACGTCATCTACGTGTTCGACCAGGGCAAGATCGTGGAGAAGGGGCGACACGACGACCTTGTGGCGCAGAAGGGTGTGTACTTTGAGTTGGCGAGGCTGCAGAGCATGGGTGCGCCGCAGTGATAATGTCGCAGTGATAATGTGTGTATGTGCGTTCTAAAAGCAAAGCATGGCGCACTCGATGTGAGGCGGGACCTTGGCTGTCGAGGATTGTTTTGGCCACATAGACTTGTTAGCATTTTGTAATAGACTTCGTCACTTCTGGAGTATCGAACTTCGTCAGAGAATTAGCAGGGAGGCAGTAAGCTGATGCGAAGGACGCGACCATCTCCAGAACACACCATCACAAAACGGCCAAGACCGCTTACTGTGGAGTACTTTCAACACGGCCATGGATCCAGACTGGGGGTTATATGCTTGAGTACAACTCGTGCAGGTGCCAGACCGAACCGCAACAGCTCGCTTACGTCACATGCAAACATAGCACACACACACAGCACAAAGTAAGCAAGCACGGTTCCACCGGCCGGGCCGGGATTCAAGTAGACTACAGCCCATCTACATTCTCAAATATACAAACATCCCCAACGCCTTCAACGCCATCCGTGCAGAAACACGCAGTGCGCAGGCCAGGTACTTGATATACTGCTCCCCAGCAGGTGTATGAACAGCGGCACAGTCACTTGGGTGAGAGGGCCTTACGGAACGGAGACAGCGGGCCAGCTGAAGCGGCGCTGCGTCACTATAGTCCGCAACTCTAATATATGGTTTTCTATGGCCCGAAGGCGAGTTTGTCTGAGGAAAGGAGACTCTTATGGGAGGGGCGGGGCGGGGGTGGGTCGATCAGCCACTAGCTGTAGTCGAATAGCACGCTGATGCTCTCGCCGTGGTGGACGCGTCGGATTGCCTGGGGAAAGGTCAGCTGCTGCTTTTCTCTTCTTGCTAGGATTCATTTGCTCACCTCTGCGAACACGTTGCCCACTTCGAGTACCTCGAGTTTGGGGCAGCGCGACTTGTGCTCAGTCTGGTCGACCGTGTTGGTGACCACAACCTTGTCCAGCGCACTGGCATTGATGCGGTCAATCGCGTCACCGCTGAGGATGCCGTGGGTAATCAGCGCGTAGACTTGCGATGCACCTTCCTTCTTCACCAGCTTGGCTGCGCGAGTGATGGTGTTGGATGTGTCGGCCAAATCGTCGATCAGGATGGCGGTGCGGTTTGCGACGTCACCGACAAGCATCATGGTCGCGTTCTGCCTGTCGCTGATCTGCGTGGGTCGGCGCTCCTTGTGGATCAGCGCAAAGGGCATACCAAGCGCATCAGCGATGGCAGTAGCTCGCTTGGCACCTCCGGCGTCTGGACTGACGATAACAGCTTGTTGGTAGTCGGGAATGTTCGACTGGATGTATTTGCGGAGGAGGTGGCGGCCGTACAGGTTGTCGACGGGAATGTCGAAAAAGCCTTGGTACTGGGGATCTGGCAACTCGTCAGTACTGCGCTACCGGGCGGAGGAAAGAGCTACGCACCGTGCAGATCCATGGTGATGACATGGTCAGCGCCAGCACATGTGAGCAGGTCGGCGATCAAAGTGCCGGCCTGAGCAACCCACTGACGGTACCCAACCTGAGGCTCGAAAGCTGGAGGCTTGGTGGTGGGCTTTGTGACTGCGCCGTTCGCGCCATTCGCGCTATCAAAGTGAACCGAGGCCTCCGACTTTGTCGAGTCGACCGTCTCGCTGCGGCGCAGGCCATTCGTCTTGACCGGGCTAGTAGGCGCCGAGGGCCCGTTGCGCTGCTCGTCCAGCTTCATGCGACTGAGCTGGTGGTGCAGCGTCGCAGTGCCATTGGCGCCCAGACCCGCACTCTCAGGCTGGCCGGGGTGCGGTGTCTGTGGGCGCGACTCGAAGCTGTACGTGCCTGTCCTCGACCGCGTGCCCGGAACCCTGGCGAGCGGCGCGCCGGTCTTGTTGTAGGGAATGTCCGACTGGCGCGAATACGGAAAGAGCGGCAGCACGGCGGTGATGCGCTTAGCCGAGGCAGTCTGGCAGGCGGAGATGGTGATGAGGAGTCTGCAAGACGGTTAGGCATTGCACGCAGCTGCACCAAGTAGAAGAGCCTACTCCATGAGGTGGTCGTTCACTGCGGCGCGAATGTTAGCGCAATTCTTTCATGTGAAAATAAAACCGCGCGTCGCACCGCAACCGCGGCGTGCCTGCACGGCAACGGGAGCAGTACCTGAACCGCCACCAGACTGGATGATGAACACATCCTTTCCACGCACGCTCTCTTCAATCTCGACCCTGGTCTCGCCGACCTTGAACTTGCCAAGGAGGGCCTTTGCAGGCGGAATGCCGAGGTGGTTGCAGATGGTCCTGCACTTGCGTCAGTAGCTGGATTTTTTCCATTTGCGCGCGGCAGCGCATACTCGGTCAGCTGCGGGTGCGAGCTCCCGCCGAGGACAACGATGTTGCGAACCATGACGCCGGTGGTGGGGTGCTGAGGCCCTCGTTCGCAAAGGGCAGCGGAAGAGGAAGTGGAAGGGCGATCGCGTCGGGAGCGGGACAAAGGTAGAGCCTAGTCGCCGTTGTGGGCGCTGGAGAGACACTTTTCAGGAATTGGGCAGCATGGTGAATAATAGGTCGTTGCGTATTCACCCAGACGAACTTTTCGAACCCTTCTCGGCAAAGAGCAGGTCTACCGAAACGGCGAAACGGCAGGGTTACGCAAATTTAAGCTTTCAAGCACGGAATCGCTGCCTGCAGCAGCATCAGCACCCGATGCAGCCCCTCCAGACGCATTCCTGATCAACGCAGTTCATCTTGCATGGCCCACATCTCTGCCTGCTCAGTAATTGCAGTTTTCCGATTTATCCAACGGCCGCAGGGTTAGACGGCGCTTGCCGAGGTCGGACAGTCACGTGCAGCCATCCATTTGAAGGGGCTACCAAGCATTGGAGTCATCTCAACTTCGGAATCGGAGACTCACGAAAAACAATTTCTGGCCGTGGTGAGTCCGGGGTCAGCCTTGATTTTTCCGCAGGAGGCATTCTTGCATCTTTACTTGCAGACCGTGACTACCCTGATTGCCAGCATTCTGCCCGTTGCAATCATGCGGCAACCCAAGTCGTTCATCTCAAACAGATGGAATTGCTCTGCCTTCTTTTCGTTGTCCCTAAAACTTGTTAGAAGGCCTGGTGGTATCTGCGATAGGGTACACAGGTGCATGGGAACCACCTGCATGCAGGCCCTTGACCGGTAGCCAAGGCAGCACTGTCAGGCTGTGCTTCGTACTACATCTTACAATCTTCAGCAGCTTGTGTTACTTAGCACTGATCTTGTACGTCTATCAGTCGTAACACCTTCCTTCGGCTATGCATCATGCTCTTTCTAACGTCCATGACGACGAGTACCATGAATCTATTGCGGGGTAGGAGGCAACACCAGTCCTTGTCCAGCTGCCGCAGTTGTCACGGCCGCGTGGACGCGCTCGTAGGTGTACTCGAGGGCTCACGGCCATCACAGAGTATTGCACAGCTTCTCCTACCCTTTCTCGTCCCTGGAAATCTGAATATTGCCTGCGTGGTGTGCAGTCAGCTCTACCAACTGGTCATCAGAAACTCGGATCCTAGAGCCACGGATAGTCACCGGCTCTCGCGCAACGAGGTCACTCTGCCCAGCAACGGCGTTGAGTCTCAGCGAGCAGTGTTTTTCAATCTGGAAATACGCGCGGCTTTCCGTGAGATCTGGATAGTACCATATGAAATATGCCGGCCTCGATCTGCGCCTGGAACAGCGAGGTCAATGTCATCCGCAAATCGTTGGATGTTCGAGTGCAGGTCAAATCACTACGGAACCTGCAAGAATATAGCTAGGAAGTTTTCAATGAGTCTGAGGGTAATAGATTGCACCGCACGAGCTTTGTGCATACTGCCAGAGAACAGCCCCTACGTATGTCTCAGCTACGTCTGGGGTCCCTCCAGCTCGCATGTTCCAAGTCAAGTAGATCTGCAGAACCTCCCACGGACCATGGAAGATGCAATACATGTGACAATCCTACTTGGGCAGAGATATCTATGGGTCGATCGATATTGCATAGATCAAGCGAACGCTGCCGAAAAACACGATGTTATCAGCAACATGGGTGCCATCTATCAGGGGGCTGAAATCACAATCATAGCGGCAGCTGGAGATGGGCCTTACTCGGCCTTCCTGGTATCAGAGAGACGCCACATGTTGTCGAAAATGTCATGTCCCTCAACGGGAAGCGACATGCAACGTTCCTCAACCCGAGATTGGAAATAGCAGAGGCTAAGTGGAGCAGTCGCGGATGGACGTACCAAGAAATGCTGCTATCCCGCCGCCGTCTTGTCTTCACTCCGTCTCAACTCTACTTCCAGTGCAATGGCATGCATTGCGGGACCCTCATGTCCGCTCAGTTCTCGAAAGCAACTGGGTCGACTGCGCCGGCAAGGGCGTTCCCTCAGATGCAGAATGCGTCTGCTGAGGAGTATATCTTCGACTGTCTGCGAGAGTACTACATCCGGAGACTGACATATCCGAGCGACATCGTCAAAGCCTTCATAGGCGTCATCGGCGCATTCAGTCTTAGTCGCCGTGGCCGCGAACTACGAGCGGCGCAGTTCTACGGTACACCGCTTCTCTACTTCGACGCCGACCTTAGTCTGCTTTGGGGAGCCGGGCGTCGGCAAAAGCATCTTTTTTTTCGGTCGCAGTTGACAGCCTTCAAGGGATGACGGAACCGCCAACATCCTGCGGTATGGCGTACATCTACTTCGATTATGCAGAGCTGAAGCAGCCCCCGCCAAGTCGAGTGTTCCTCTGCAGTATACTCAAGCAGCTTCTAATGACATCACCCACTGTCCCAGAAGGAGTGTCATCGCTATATAGCCGCCTCACATTACATGGTACACAACCCTCTGAGATTGAGGCCGAACAAGCAATTCTTGATATAGCGAAGATCACGCCAGGCAAAATATTCATTCTCCTCCACGCGCTCGATGAAAGTCCCTTGGAAAGTTCAACTGGTCTCCTATCCGCAATAGCCAGGCTTCAAAAAGACGCTCGTATATCTGTCCTAATTACGTCCAGGTTCAATGATAGCCTCGATCCCGGTCTTGTAGGGCTCTCAAGTCTGCAGATCTTCAGCACCCAGGAGGACATACGTCAGTTCATCCGAGAGAACATAGGTCAAGTGTCCACATTCCTCTACCGAAGAACTTCGGACAATCTTAAATCCAAAATTGTGGAGAGAATCCTGGAGACTTCACATGGCATGTAAGCTCAATCAGGGAGATGGTGATTTGAAGGCGACTAAACCTCCACAGGTTTGAGCTTGCAAGACTTCAACTCTGGTCTTTGACCGGATGGGCATCTGACGAGGAGGTAAAGATGGCTCTTGCCAAACAAGAAGGTCCAGCTCAGCACAAAAGTTTTAAATCAAGCTCGCAAGCCATGAAACTGTATGAAGACGCATACACACGCACTCTGGAAAGGATCAACACGATGCGGGATGGCCATCCTGAACTCGCGAGGCAAGCACTTGCTTGGGTGCTATACTCGCCTGTTCCACTGGCTCCCAATGAACTCATACACGCAATGGCCATCAAACCCCGAGACACAAGCCTGAGGGTGCCCAAATCGACGTTGGGAAAATGTTACCACATACAAGATGTTATCTTCAAATGCGTAGGACTGATCACAGTCGAGAGTGGTTCAATACGGCTGGCTCACTTTACGACACACCAGTATCTGGCCAAGAACATCTCGCTCATTGGGACAGCTTCAGCATTGGGCATGCCGAGAGATTTGGTGGCTAGTCTCTCGCTCGAGGATCAGATGGCTCGACAGCATCTGCAGAGATTTGCCGTGTGTTGTATTGCGTACCTGTCGCTGGATGACTTCAACAGTGGAAGCTGTACCGATCAAGCGGTCACACAACGTCTGCAAAGGTTTCCATTTTACCGCCACGCCGCATCTCATCTGGGCCACTATGCACAGAATTTCATAACTCAAGGAGATGAAGAGGCATTTTCCGTGTTCGTTGCTCTCTTCGGGAACGACCAGAAGATTCGCGCTGCAAGCCAGGTCACAAGGCCTCCCTTCCGCGATCACAAGAGGACTCTCGACTACGGCGGCGCAAGCGGGCCCTTCGCCCTCCACTACGCAACCTTTCACAAGCTTTATGAGATTGCAGAATTTCTTCTGAATCAAGGAGGAACGAAGGTTTCGCCTGCGCTGACGCCGGACGCTCTCCTAACAGCAACGGATGCTGTAAACTTTACACCACTCTGTTGGGCAGCGAAGTTGCATGATGAAGCTCTTGTTGCACTTTTTCTGCGCTACAAAGCCGCGAATCAAGTTCACCTTTCTCAAGACGGGCCTCCTATTCTCCTTGCAAGTGACAGCCTGTCAATCCTGCATCTACTAGTACCAGCTGCACATCCAGTTGCAGAGCCATTTGCAATTTCAGGCGCTGTCGATGCGATGTACCTCGCTGTACAAAGAAACGACAGATATTTTGTCAAACGCCTGCTCCAGCTAGGCGTTGATGCAAGCTTGGACGTCCATTATCCAGAACGTGTCATAAAGGGATATGCTGAGTTAATGAGTAAGAAGCCTATGCCATCGATTGCCGAACTCAGCAGCAAACTATACGGGTCCAACAGAGGTCAGCGATTAGATAGTCCCATCAAGTTAGCGAAGCGTACTGGTAGCAGCCATATGTGCGAGATTTTGGGTACAAAGAAGCAGAATTTTAGGCCTGACAAGTGGGAGCCATACAGGCCTATCAGGTAAAGTACTTCGATCGCTCGCTCTAAGCCAGTCAGCTTCTCTTCTTTTTTCTGGTAGCCTTGGAATTCACACGTACCCACTTGAAGATACCCTGCAGGCTTAGCTGCAAAACCTTCGAACAGCGCAAGAAGATGCGACGTAGCTTATAATGATTAGAGACATACTATGCTATTTTCTGTTCCAGTTGGACTAAAATATAATCTACAGCTTAGCAGCGAAATCTAGATCGTTGATTCCCAGCTACCTAACTAATAATCCGCAAATAAATTGCTTGAATAGGGCTAAGCAAATTAAAAGCCTCCTCATTTTCGTCTACTTGTACCTTAATAGATAGTAGATTGGACAGGAGGACTTGTTTTTAACGCCCTATAGTCGTGTGTAAAAGATGAAGATTTTATAAACAGATATGTAGCAAGGTACAAATACCTACACGAAGATTTCATCGGCCGTGTTGTGTGCCGGGGGGAACCGAATCATTACATAGTATGTTCCTTCTCATTCCCACAAGTTTCACCATCAAGTGCGGTAGCAAATTACCAACTGAACTATAATTCTTTTTCACAGCTATTACATCTACATCGTCTAGTGATGTGCTGCAAGCATCTGAAAAGTTACTGGGAGCACGATCGCCGGCAGTATACACACACACAACGCAGCCCATAAAAACACCATAAGCCTACTGTTACACGTCAATCCCACGTACATCGCAAAACCTATGGCAAGCGGTAGCGCAGGGAAGAGCCAGAGATCGCTGCGTACGGGGTTCATGACGAAACAGCGAATGACAAGAATGTCAATCACGATGGCCACAGTGAGTGCAAGCAGCCACCTCACCTCCCTCTTTGCCCAAGCCTTCAGGGTCCATTCATTCCCTTCTTTTCCATCAGCGCCCTCAGGTAGGAGCGCTGTGTCGTACGCAATGGAGCCGCCGTGGAGATCTTTCGTGATGCGGCGCTGCAAAGCTGACTCCGTGATCTTTCGCACGTCGTTTGCTTCTTCTTCCTCGATTTGGGCGAGCTGGGAATGCATTGCGTCTGAGAGCTCAAAGACGGCTTTGTACTCGCCTGCTACGTCTTCTCTTCCCCGCTGCAATCTTGTTATCTTGGACGATACGTACAAGATTATGACGCCGAGAGTCCACACCCAGAGAAGGATGACCATGATGTTGAGCTGGATAAATGAAAAGCCCCACCTATAAGTCTGGAGAGCGTTAGATGTATCCAAACACTGTTTCGTGGGAACTACGAACTGTTTGTGCCTGGCATTGGGCATCTCTCGTGATGACTTGATGATCATAAAATTGACCATCAGATAAAAACGTGGCTGTAGGGCCGGTTTCTGTGCGTTCAGTATGTTCAGTATCCCAAAACCTCCAGAAAGCATTCGGCACATCGTAGGCGGTTATGTTTAGTGTAGGTGGAGGCAAAGAGGAGTTGCCAAATGTCGATGACTGGCCCTGCTTTGAATTGGTCCCATAATTGCTGACATCTGGGATACGGTAAGTAAAAGCAAACCCCTGAGAAACCCTCTGGGATAATCTCACATCGCGATATATTCCACACCATCGCATTTGAAATACATTCTGTGAGCCCATTATTGATGTATCCATGACAGTCACCATTTCTTCCAGATCTGTAAGTGTACCGAGTCACATCTGTCAGTAGAGGATCATCTGTGAGCACATATCAGACAATACATGTGTATCGTTCGTCGTACGACTTACTGGAATTGGATGGTTTGTATACGGTCGCATGGAAATCATCTGTTTGATTGATTCTTGTACCATCGTGGACGGTGTAAAGGACGATACTGAAATTGTTGAACGGAATGAAATTCCCTGCCGAGTCCGGGACATAGGCCAGAACGTTACCGCTATAACCAGTCATGGCACTACCCAGTGTAGGAAAAATCAAAATAAAGATCATAGTCAATATAATGAAAGCCATCGCGCATCGAGAGTGCAGACCACGGCGTTTGCTGAAATCCCGGATAATTCGTGGTATGCCCAGTATGAGCGACTCGTTTTGGAGGAAGATCATGCGATATGTGTTGAAAGTGACGGGCTGTACTTCCATCGACGTGGTTACGTATCTCACAAATGTCTGCCAAGAGAAGTATGCTATCAGTGCTTGACCACCTCGACCGACGACCTTGAACACGTCAGTTATTCAAACTGCACAGAGATATCAAGGTTCTGGGTACTGACTATATCCCAAATGACATCAATAGCTTTGGCTTCCGTAAACGTCAGATCACCAGCTCCTAGAGTGATTTGAAAGAATCCAGAGTTCGACCAATATCGGTATTTTTCGGGCTGCAGGCTGAAGGTGTCGTCAGGGAGACAGGCCGAAAGAGAACTGGAAGAACTCCAGGAGTCAGAGACCAAGGTCGACCAGACGCATAACACAATGAATCCAGTCGTAAGACCACACAACCAGAGAAACGCCAGTATCCACAAGCACCCACGACCGGATCGGGTGCGGAAATCGCTACGAGCCTGATGGTGGCTATTAAGCCACGAAGTTTTAACGGTCGACGCTGACCTCTTCAAAGTTGATTGTGTGCGTGCGCCAGCCCACGACATGTAACTAGACGCGCGCGACTGCGAGAAAGAATCGATCTTCATTGTCGCGCGAGTGTGCTGTTAGAGCCAGCCTGGCGTTGAGTGTCGTGACAGCAATGAAATGGGATCAAAACATGGCAGACCGGATCACAGCAACGCGGCAGGCAATTCGAGCGCTGTGTCGTTGATTATGAGGTGAGATGACACCCGCAGCCAAGGTGCAGATCTGTCGATGCATTGCAAGTGTCGTTTAGCGCTTGCATATCTCCTGTGAGGCTGGGGACAGCGAGGCCAGGGACTGGATAAACGCTGGGATTCGTCCCCACTCCGTTAGGCGTACAGCCTCAGAATGAAGATTAGCGCATAAGCATGTCAGCTTTTGTGGTGACATTTCGTCATAAGTCGTTGCACGAACCTGGCACATCAAATTCAAACGTCGAAAAGGGCCGTCAAATGCAACAAATGATGCAGGTGTATCGTTGTCATATACAAGTCTAATTATAGATTACCGCGAGTTGTGAATAAGGAAATAGCGTCCATACTCGGGCAACGGCATGACCTGGTACAGCACAGCAACGACGATGGTATGACTGGCTGAAGACAGTGTTCTCATTATCCAACCCTGAAGGCTTTCATCTTAAGCTATCCTGCCACCGACCGACTCTGCTGCCCTTACGTTTCTCACTACGCTCTTGCCCAGGTGTGAACAGCTCTGCGCTCAGTACAAGGACAGCCGGCACCACAGCCAACGCATCGATTGTGCCGCTCCGATTGCGCTTGTTCTGGTGGTTAGGGTTCATCATCGCGGCAATCTCCTTGTTCTTCACCTCCTTCCTGATCCTAGGCCAATCCTCACTTATCCCCCCTAACGATGAGATAGACGAACTCCTACGGCGAAACGGTGAGAGTGAGGAGAGTGAGACTGCGCGCGACCGCGATTTTGGTGGTGGTGATAGAGATTGTTGTGCCTCCTTGGGCGGCGCAGGCACGGCGGGAAGAGGTATGTTGATTTCAGTATACAGAGGACTTTTGTCTTCCCCTGCTTGTGGCGATACAAGTGGTACAACGAATGGTGGTAGCTCAGGTGCGGCATCTGGTGATGGGACGGCAGATGTCAAGGAATCAAAATCGCAGAACGGATCGACGTGAGGGGTTACAACCTCGCAGCACATGTTTCCGGTATCCATGGTATCGAGAAATGCAATGTAGGTTGGGCGATAATGATGATCAGAATGTTGCAGCTGATCCCGTGGTTATGTCGCTCACGGAACTGCCTGAATTATAGCACAGCCACTTCAGGCCCCCTTTGGTCTAATTTGTCGCGCGAAAACGGAACCGCAGCGCAGTGGACCGTCAGACGAATGCAAAGACAGTGGTAGGTATTAAGATCAAGTCTGTGCTCAAAGATCGCTGTCGTCTTCGGCAAGATCCTCGTCCTCGTATGCGTATCCGGGTGTCGGCTTGGGGTGGGAATTCGAGAGTGGAGCGAAAGGGAACGACAGCGACTCAACATGAGCGCACATCGTTAATCAAATACTATTTGCCCCTTCGTCAGTTCAGGTGACTGGCATTCCGAAACAGCCACAAGTGCTCACTCAGCCCCAGCTGTGGTGAGCTGGAGTCGCAATCTCGGTTGCCGTGCCGCCGAATCTGACGGTTGGTGGTTCAGTGGGGCGCAGCGATGGGGCTGAGAGCCGTTACTGAGCTTGGACTTGTTCAGCTTGTTGCGGTGGGTATTATAGAGATCGTGCTTGTGACAGCGGTAAGGATTTTGGAAGCTCCGTAGATAGTTTAAGATGTGAAGATATAGCAACAAATGTGGCACAATGCGCCGAGCACCAGCTTCTATGCCCGAGGAATGACCCCTCTACATGAACACTCACATGCCAAATTTGACAGACATTCGACAAGACATCTAAGTATGAAGTTATGAGCATCAACGAGCACTGTAGGCGGTGGAGATGTACAGGGACACTGATGCTGCATTGGAATGCGTCGAAAAATGGGCCGTTTGGCAGGTGAAGTTTTTGCGGCGTAGTCGAAGATCAAAGCTCCCATGTATCCACTCTACTTGAATTGATCTTCAGTGACACCCTTGCCCATCGCTGCCGTCGAGCTGACACCTCCCGACACCATCTTCAAAAGATTGTCGACGTAGTTGGCGCCACTCCATTTCTGATGTGTCAGGACTTCGACCTTGTTTGCGCCCTCGGGCTCTTGGATGATCTCGCCGTAAGCGCGCATGCCCTGCTTGGCGTACGCTTTGGAGAATGTGTCGGCCATGAGAGCAGTCTGGTGCAGTCCGGCGAGAGTGATGAACTGCCAGCAGTAACCAAGAGCACCGAGGCGCTGGATGTAAGTTTCTTGCTCATCGCGAGGCATGGCGCTCTTCCAGTTGAACGAAGGTGAGAGGTTGTATGCAAGCCTGATGTCTTGTTAGAAAGGATTATAGCTACGAGATCAGAGGCAACATACTTCTGCTCTGGCCAAGCAGCGTGAACACCATCAGCGAATTCCTTAGCTTGACCATAGTCGGGCTTTGCCGACTCCATCCATATCATATCACAGTACGGCGCGTAGGCGATGGCGCGGTTGATGGCAGTCTGGCAACCACCCTGGTACCTGTAGTAACCTTCGCGTGTTCGTGCAGCGTCCCAGTTGAAGAAGACGTCGACCCCAGTCAAGCCCTTCGCGATAGCACGTGCCTCGGAGTTGCTCTTTCCCTTGCTCTTTTCGTTGAATTGAGCAATCAGCTCCTGCTTGTTGACATGGACGCCCGCATTGATTGTATCAGCGACAGCTTCCTGGAAGAGCTTCAAGTGGGCTTCCTTAGTCCATGCGTCCTCAATCGCTTGCAGCTGAGCGCCACTCTTGCCAGCCTGCTCTGCAGCATACATAAGTTCGCTGAGAGGCTGGATGGCTGGGTTTGTAACTCCCAGGATGTAGTGGTGGTCGCGGGGATCGATGGTTGATGTGATCAGCGTCGCAGCTTCTGAATCAGTGCGGGCAACGGCCAGAAGGTCACTGCCCATGATATCGGCCTGGGCTCGGATGGCGACTAAGCGATTGATGTGTTCACTTATCGGCACCAGGACCTTTCCTGCCATGTGTCCACATTTCTTTGTTCCTGGGGCTTGGTCTTCAATGTGGATTCCAGCAGCACCCTTCTCCACGAACAGTTTCGTGAGCTTCATTATCGCTGTCAGACCTCCATGACCGGTATCGGCATCGGCAATGATGGGTCGCAAGTAATCGATGCTGACGAGTTTGGCACGGTCGGCTTTAGGGGTAGTGATGCGCTCCTCGCGCTGCTTACGGTCATGGAACACCTGTGCCATGAACAGATGCCCGACCTTGTTGGGCACAGTTGTCTTCCAGAGTCAGCTAGAGACCGATTGGACGGAGTGCATCACTTACGTAGGGGTAATCTGCAAGATCTGGTCCAGGCTCGTCGGTCGAGGAGGCTGTCGAGGAGCATTGCCAGCCAGAAACGTATACTGTGTCCAAGTACTTGGCCATCTGCGTGACCATCACAGGGTCAAGACACCCATATGTATAGCTGACGTTGTGGTTCTGCCAAAATCAGTTTCTACACCAATGTCAGTCTTGTGAGTGTCAAACCTTGAAGCGATCCTCTACAGTGTTCCACAGCTTCTTCGATAAGGTGTTTCCCGGATACTGAATCTTGAGATTTCCGCGCTTCGCAACAATCTGCTCAGCAGTGAATGGGCGCTTTGTGTATCTCCATCTTGAATCAGTCCACCACTGCTTGACCTCCTCAACCTCCTTCTGGTACTGCGCCTCTTCGGCGTCGGCGGGAGACATTATGTAGGAGTGTGATTGTTTTGATCCACGACTGTGACGTAGCTACAAGAGGCACCTGAACTTGAGAACGTTGTCGAACGAAGAAGTAGAGCAACAAGAGGTGACAGGAACTTCTTTAAGGTCAATAACCGGCGACGATGACACTGCTCCAGTTTCAACCTGTCAGCTACTGGGCAGCCAAGTCCCTTAAGTAGAACAGCGGATCTCGCGCCTACCCCAGAGCCAGGTTAGCACGCTCATGAACTCCAGTCACAGAACTCGGGAAGCCCCGGCTGAAGGCACCATTGGGCCGACAGCTGGACCCGAGGAAGCTGGCATGGTGAATCAGCGACCAGTACGCCCAGCTAGAGCGTTATCAAAAGTTCCCTCGGCCCAAAGGGAAACCACGCGATTCAAAACGTGACTGGTGTAGATCCGGTGGATGAGGGGACCAGTGGACAGAAGCTTTGACAAGGATGACGTTGTGTGCCAATTCCTTGGGGCAAGCTGTGAGCAGTGGGTGATGTCCCACCACTCAATTGCTCTTTGACATCAGCACTGTTGCTCATGCTAGAAGATTGATATTTGGCACGCGACCTGCATGCAGCTTCACATGCCGAAGTGAGTGCGCCTTTTATTTGATGCATGACATGTGAAGGTGCAGGTCTCAACCCCAGATTTCGAGTCCGGCTACGCTAGTCCAAAAGGGGTGGCCCCGCATAACCTCGGCTGTCGAATTCAGCATGGTGCACATGTGGCCAGAACATGTCACAGAAGCATTACGATATCTGGGACGACCGAGATTTGTGGACGAAGACAAGAATGACTCAGGCCGGTGCCGGAGCCATGAGCTGTTCGGATTTTGAAACTCGCAACCAGGCAAGAATAAGAGGATTCTCAAACAAATGCCGCACAGGTGCCAAACTGATTGTCGACCAAACTTCCATACATCCGGAAAAGTGTGACGTATCCGGTCCCAGCTGATGAAACTACATGCAACATGAGAAGCAAGTTTCGCGAGGCGCTTATGTGAACTGTACTTTTGCAATGTTGATGTACTAACTATAACCTTTCAGCAGCCCATACGCGTGGCTTGCTGTGACTACCGCCATGCTTTGAATGAACGGCCACCAATCCTGTTCAGGAAAGGTTTTCCAAGTGGGTGCGGTCGAGCTTGACACTTGTACCGCGGCATAACAGCATAATGAGGTCCGCAGAATCCAGTCAATCAAAGTGGTGATCTGGGGAAAGCCCAAGCAAAACCTCTGGGCCAAGAATAACTTGGTGACTATCCTCCGATATGTGCCAGCATAAGCCGGTTCGTGCTGACTGTTAACAAAGGCATCCATTTCCGAGTGTTTGAGAGCACGGATATCCTCTATACGAACCTCGGAGCCTTTCGGGTTTGTGTTGTATGCAGACTCGGCTGGAGTGCATCGTAGCTTCTGGAGTAATAACCATCTCAACTTGTTTATAATACCATTCGGTCCGGTACTTCGCGATTTAGTAGGCGCTGACTGAGTGATCAATTGTGCCAACAACTCTGGACGGGAGACCCAGCACGTTCGATTCTTTTCGTCCGTGAAGATGCACTCGCGGTCGAATGCCTCTGAAGTATAGGCATAGTGCACAAATCGTGAGTAGAATGCAGGGGTAAGAACCCGAATCTCGAGCTCTTTAAGTGTATCCTCGCTATGAAGTCTTGTGAACCCAATGTTCTGTTTGGAAATCTCGGGTATCGAAGTGTGGAGGATGATGCGGAAGTCGTCTTGGGCTGTATTGACAAGGTGGGTCAGGTAATCGTAGAACACCTGGTGAATTGTGCTACGAAGTTTCAGTATTGGGGAATTGATCAGGTTCAGTCTTTGAACTTACATCTCTGATGAAGTTGGTAGTCGACCTAGGCTGGGGTTCAGAACTTCTGGTCGAAACCAGACGAAGAGGCTCCGCTTGTAGAACAGAGCAAAAGCCTCCTTCAATATGCGGGGGAAGGTTACAAAGCCAACCCACCACCACCTAGACATAAACCAGACGGCGCCCAATATACCAAATGCGCTAGGATCCAATGGGGGTCCAACACAGGTCAAGCGAGCTACGACCTTGGCGTGGTCTTTCGAAGATTTAAGAGTGATCGTGTTGTCGATCGTTGGTGCATTGTACCCTACATACGGAAATGGGTTCTGGGCTCTAAGTGCATACGAGCCTTTACGCGAGTTGAACGGCGAGACATGGAAGTCTTTCATCCAAAGATCTGTGAATCGCGACTTCTTTCCGATGGATGTCTCTGTCCCGGTATTTACAGCGTTTATGGAGTCTAGAGTTTGCGGTGGATTGGACGTACTGGTGCCGCTCAGTAAATATATGCGTCGCTCGCCGAAAGTGTTGTTGACTTCAAGTATCATCTTCTTGAGCTGATGCTCTCGATCGTAGATATACCAGAATGAAACAGGGTTGAATGAGTACCCAAAGAAACGCGGCGCGGTGACTAAATAGGCATACGACCACTCTTTATCGGCAACGTCCTGCTCCCTCATCCATAACTGGAGCTTTCCATAAAAGCCCGCCTTGCCGTTGCCTCGACAAAGGTAATCGCTGGCGCGAACACGAAGCCACCAACTGCCTAGTTCCTGGTCTTCCCCAGTCGCAATATCGTGTCCATCAGGTGCCTCACCACCAGGTATGACCGGAAAACCGCACTGTAGATACGAGTATTCGAAGGCGTGGCGTTTCGGAAACATGCGCGCATGTTTTGTGACACACGGGAAGATCCTGGCTTTCGGATACTGAATGGTCCATTCACGAAGGTCTTCAGGCGAAGTGCTCGCTTTCGCGTTTTCGCTTGAGGTGCGCGATCTTAATCCGAGGATGGCAAGTGGAACAGCGACGAGAGGAAGGACCATCATTGATGACCCCACCAATGGTGAAGAAGCATCCCAACTCTTTTGTAAGAGTACTCTCAGTTCTTCTCTTGCTAGCCATGCTGCTACGAGTCCGAATACCCAACAGTCGGTTCTAAGTTGGTGGTCTCCGAACGACGCTCTCACGCTAGCGCCGAGCGTCCAGGCGGCAAGAGAGGTAAACATCGCTCGAATCGCAATTACCACACAACACAAACGAAAGAGCAAAATGAGAGCAGGAAGGCCTCAGTGGCCGCGGATTACTGTGCGCAGTATGGCTTTAAGAGTGATGGTTCAGCGAAAATTGAAAAGTTCTTGAGACATGTACTGTTAGCACACGCACTAAACCGCATCTTGTCTATCTATGCAGGGTCGTTATACTTAGCGCCGTCATCCGCGCCCTGACCGCAGTCGCCATGCGATCACAAGCTTGGTAAATGATCAAGGTACCTCTTTGTGCGTTCTTCGCATCCAGTGGAGTTTTCTGTGCGGTGGAATTGCATTCCGTACCACACATGACCGTTGCCGCACGTCGGCGAAACAGACGTCATCCAATAATGCAGTTGCGCCTAGCGAATCAGAGGTAATGGAAAAGATTCAAGCCCCATCGACCATACCTAGGTACCATAGCCACACCTGGGCAAATCTACTCTTCCGGCTCCACGGGGATGGTTTCACGGTTTGGTCCAGACTATTGCATCTGCTAATGAGAAGAGAGCAGTCGGATGTTGCACAACCTGACGCTTGTACCACACATACAAAGATCGGCAGTTGGGTTTGATCCGTGAGCGCTTTGAACAATGCTCCAGTCTCACCGAGGGGCAGAAGCTGTAATGCGATAGTTCGGACAGTGTAGTTGACCGAGAAACTTGCGAGAGCCAATCACGCCCGTGTAGACCAATCATGCGCAACCTCCCTGCGTCCTCCTGTGATAAGGCCGCATTTATGTTCGCCGCGACACGACGGACGCTTTGGGAAAGCTGGATACAGTGGTGGACTGTATACCATCAGCAGCTAAACGTGTTTGGTGACTGGAAGCTATTTCTCAAATTGCGATTCAGGCTTTCTAGTCGTACCTGTAAGGACTAGTCACCACAGTTCCTATCTCGTCTTACGAAACGGAACCTCTTCACCAACAGACTCAAACCAGCCTGGCCATCTTTACCAATACGAAGCACTCATCTTACTTGCATCTTAGAATACTATAGTTGCATGTGGGTTTGAAGGAAACGCTGGTTCCACTCGGGGTATCGAATCTATAGCAAGTGATCTACCTTACGTCCCGATCTATTGGTTTCCCTTGCTACTTTGTCTCAAAATGCTCAACACGAGCACGTAACTAATTTGGAGGTTGAAGGGGGCAGCGAAACTCAAAGCTCATGTCAGCATCGATATCGGGTTATGCGCTACCGTTAGTGCCGTTGGCTGCCTTTGGCGGGGTTGTATCGATCTGAATGGTAACCTGCCATGGAATAAGTTGCTGGCCGATTCTACCACTACTGCGCGACCCTCAAGAGACTGACTGAGGGTCTGGAAGCACGTCAGACTTACTGGACCATCGTTGACCAACGCAACATCCATCATCGCAGCAAATTGGCCATTCTTGACTTTCTCTTCGCCGTGCAGGGCTTGTACTTGCTTAAAGAAATGATCGTATAGACTTCGAGCCTTTTCACCGCTTGCGGACTGGTGGAAATCAGGCTTGTTGCCCTTCTTGGTAGTTGCGAGCAACGTGAATTGAGAGACTGTCTAGCATCAGTGACCGTAGCCATGTCGTGACTCCTGATTGAACATACCACATAGAACCTCTCCGTCAATCTCCTTCACATTGTGTATCCACCGTCCCACAGGATCTGTCGATTCATCGTCCCAAAGTTTGGTCTTCAAGATCTTGGCAGCCATTGACTCTATGTCTTTCTCTGTATCATCCCTGGAAACAGCAGCGAGGACCAATATGCCTTTTCCAATAGAAGATATGAGTTGGCCGTCGACGGTCACTGATGCAGACTTGACTCTCTGAAGCACGGCTGTGCGAGGTCAATGGCCAGGCCCCGGATGACTTGCAGTGAACGTACTCCTCATGATGGCGGGGTGACTGGTATTTATACGAGCCTTAAAAGATGATGTCTGGGTTCTGAAGATATCTACAGAGAACGAGAAAATTTATACATCAACACAGCATGGATTTCATTGCCTAGAAGGGCTACAATGATGATGAATGGATCAAGACGCGTTGGACGCGCTGGGTGGGGAAGGAACTAGCTCACTTGGCGCGCGCTAAGCCGCAATCGATACCTCATTGTGGACGCATTCGACCTTCACAGTTGTCCACACCCCGGACAGACACTCCCCGCCCATTGCGACCGAGCAAACGCCTCGCGCTCGCCGCTGAATTCCGCCGCCCCACACGTATCGCACGAATCGCACGCACTCTCCCCCCTCACACAAAAGCCCTCGCGCGAGGCTAAGCAAACACCATGGCAGCTCGCAAGCTTCAGCAGGAGATCGACAAATGCTTCAAGAAGGTCGCAGAAGGTGTCGCGACCTTCGAGAGCATATACGACAAGATTATCCAGACATCGAATCCGTCGCAAAAGGAGAAACTCGAAGACCAGCTGAAGAAGGAGATCAAGAAGCTCCAGCGGTCGCGCGACCAGATCAAGACATGGGCTGCCATGAGCGAGATCAAGGACAAAAAGCCGCTCCTGGACCACAGGAAGCTGATTGAGACAGTAGGCGACTGCCAATCGCGGAAAATGATGTCATGCTAACGTTGCGCAGCAAATGGAGAAGTTTAAGGCTGTCGAGAAGGAGATGAAGACAAAGGCATATTCGAAAGAAGGCTTGTCCTTAGCATCAAAGATCGACCCGAAAGACCGAGAACGAATGGAGATGGTTGAGTTTCTGCAGCACATGAACGAAGAGTTGGAGCTACAGGTGGAGAAGATTGAGGCTGACGTGGAGATCATGCACGCAGGCATGAAGAAGGGCAAGAAGTCTGACAACGCAAAAGCCGAGCGGATAGCAGAACTCGAAGAGGCAGCAGAACGGCATAAGTGGCATCAGGGCAAGCTGGACTTGCTGCAGCGAGCGCTGGAGAACAGCAATGTCGACACAGAGCAGGTCAAGGAGATCGAGGACAGCATCAAATATTACGTCGATGAAAACCAGAATCCTGACTTCATGGAAGACGACACAATATACGACGAATTCAACCTCGACGAAGAAGAAGCTATCTACGGCATGGGCAATGAAGCAGATCGCGTCTCGTCGCAAGACACACAATCAATAGCAGACGAACCTGATTCCGAGACTCGACCGGTTGTCACAAAAGCCAAATCTAGCGAAGCAGCAGGCGCGCGGCGGCCCTCGATACAGCTCAAATCGCCATTACCAGTATTGGCAACGTTACATACGCCCTTACCTGGTACATCGAATACAGCAGCGAGCTCCATGAAGCCAGCACCTATACCAACGCGAACGCCAGGTGAACCACTCAAGTATGCTTCTGCTGCAGCGGCAGCGGCAGCAAGTGACAAGAACGGCGTGGGGATAGCCCCGCTACCACCGCCACCCGGGTTGGCTTCGAACCTACTTACAGGGCGCTCCAGTGCGGCAGCCTCGCCAGCAATCACGAACGCGCAACCGGCATCTCGTGCGCAGCCACCTGCCGAAGCACCGGCGCAGCAACAGCCCTCGAAGTCTCCGGCAGCCCCACCAAGTGTACCCGCCACACCAGCGCCGGAAAAGCAAACATCACATACTGTATCAACCGAAGACAACAAGGTTGCAAGCAGGAAGAAGACACCTGCACCGGAGTCCGCAGAAGAGGAAGAAGAATTGCAAACACCAACGCCACCTCTTACCAACGGTGAATCACATGCCGACGATGAGGAAGAAGAGTCGGTCTACCACCTGCCATCGAGCTTGCAAGATCTGCTTGACTCATTCGAGGCTACGAAAAATAATATCAACGCGTCCGCAACGAAACCTCCTGATGAGCGAATGTTGGCAGCATCGATGGGGACTGCGCCTGACTCCGCTGATACAGAGGCCCCGCGCCACTATCGCCCACAGAATCCTTATCCCTTCACACCTTCGCATTACCCCCAGGAGCCGCTAGCGATATTCGATGATCCTCGCCTTTACTCCCGCATCGAGACAGACGCACTTTTCTACGCCTTCTACTACCGACAAAACACATATCAGCAGTACCTGGCAGCAAAAGCACTGAAGTCACAGAGCTGGAGATTCCACAAACAGTATCAAACATGGTTCCAGCGTCACGAGGAGCCAAAGGCAATCACAGAGGACTACGAACAGGGAACATACAGGTTCTTCGACTACGAGAGCACGTGGTTAGTAAAGACTGGTACGAAGAGGATCGATTCTTTCGAGTCACCACGGCCAACGCCATGATTTGCGTAAAGCAGGCCAGAACGAGCCACCTGCTTGCTTATAGCAACCATGGAAGTTTTGACGGTGGTGACCCCAGAGATTGATGTTCTTCGTACGCAAGCTTGGTCATGATCTTGCTAACATTTTACAGGATGAACCGTAGGAAGGCTGACTTCAGATTTGCTTACAAGTTCTTGGAAGATGATCTATGATCATGCCCGCGCCCACTGTTAAGCAGACTCTGCTATGGTTATGATGGTTCCGGTCTGTATTGAGTATAAGTAGTTCTGGAATGGGGTTCCCAACGCGGAACGTATCGTTTGTTTCTTCGTCACACAACTCACGTGCAAAAGATGTGTACAATTTACTGGACGTGCCAGGCAGACCTTACGGAAATCAACAGCTTCTAAGAAGGGCTTCGATGGCCAGGTCAGCTTCTGCGGCCCACAAGAACACTGTCACAAGATATGTGGCCTTATCGTGGGAGTCCCACTTCAATGTTACACATATTGTTTGACACCGCATGCTTGGACAGGGGGCCCCTGAGGAAGGCATGGTCCAGTGACTTCTCTAGAATATGAGGTATTGACATTGCCAAAACTGAGTTGATTTGGCTGTCCAATGACTCGCATTGAGATGACACTTGGGCCCCCTACGTTTGAGATGTTGTATCAAACACATGAGCTTCTTGTCGGTGAGCGATGAAGGGTTTGCTTTAGAAATTTTCACCAGCCAAAAAAAAGATCGAATCGTGAACTGTTCGCGGATACTTGTTGCAAGTTATGCCAATCTAGAGCAGCGCAACGTTGTACTGCTTACTATATGCAAACTGCGCCGGCACTATGCATCAAACCGACACCCTCCTTTGGCGGTAATCGTGGTGTTGTTAGGCTTAATCAGTTCATTACAACGTATTAGCTGCGTCAGCTCGCTGTGCTAAGCAGATGTGAACTTTCGGAATGACTTGTTCTGATTTACATTAGACTGTCTATGCTAGCTGTCCCTTCTTGTATGGGAACTGTTCTCTAAAAGCTTCAGCAATTTCAGTTCGTGTGGCAACCCATACGCCTTCCTTGGATGAGATGTACTTGACGAAGTCCTGCAAAGCCTTGAAACGCCCTGGGCGACCAATGATGCGGCAATGCAGTCCAATGGTCATCATTTTTGGAGATCCATCCTCGCCTTCCTCGTACAAGACGTCGAAAGCATTCTTGATATGCTCATAGAAGCCACCAGGACTGCGGAAGCCAGTTCCTTTAGTGTGGAACTTGAAGTCGTTACAGTCGTAGCTATATGGCACCATAAGGCAGCCTTTGGGGTTTGCGGAGCTGCGCTCTTGTGGCAGATCTGTCCAGTATGGGATATCATCGGCGTATGTGTCGCTAGCCCATAGAAGTTCCTCGCCCATCTCCTCGTAAACGAGGGGAATGAGGGCTCTGCTTTGTGGTGATGGTCGTCCATAGTACCAACCTTTCGGGGCGTAGCCGGTGAGCTTCTTGAGCGCCGTGATACCATCCCGGATATGCTGTTTCTCGGCTTCAACACCGAGATTGCCATGATCTATCCATCTGTACGCGTGACTGGCGATGTCATGTCCTTCTTCAACACAACGAGATACCACTTCCGGCTGTTCTTCAACTGCCGAGCCCACAGCGTACAGAGTAAACTTCATCTTATAATCGTTGAAGAGCTTGAAGAGTCGCCACCAGCCGCGGCGAGACCCGTACTCAAATTCAGATTCGCCGCTGTAGTCCCGCTCGTTGATTTTATGTTGAGCGGGATACTCGCGAAGACTGATTTCCGAAACTCCATCACCTTTCATGACCGACCGTTCACCACCCTAAAATTACGTGGTCAGCTATATCATCCGCGGAATGATGATTTAGTATTGACTCACTTCTTCATAGTTAATGACGAATGACACAGCAATCTTCGCATTGTTCGGCCATTTCAAGCCTTCCAGTCCCTTTTCCCCGTATCCTTTGAAGTTACGCGGGAAAGCGAAATCTGGGGGTGCTGCATAGACTTCAGGCATGGTTTTGTTGTCAAGAGGTGCTTATAGTTGATTGTTGTTGGGCACTGAAGGGATATCTGAGGCGGAGTGCGCCTGGTTTTGTACATCGTACGAATAAGCCTCATTTCCGGCACCAACTAGGAAGGAATACATTGAAGCAAACATCGGCAGACCCCAGCCGGGATGGCTGCTTGCCGTCGGCAGTGCTGTTGATCTCATCACATATCTCATTGCATTGTACAGCTGCTCTGATTGATGAGCCGACCTGGTAACCGGCGTTATCGTGACAGCATTGCGGGGCGTTATCGGGCACAGGATTGTCAAGCCACGGCGGAGCCGGGATCAGTGTGAATAGACATCGGCATAAAACGATCCGTTAGGACTTGCAAACACCCGATCGTCAGATAAGAACCCTATCTGTGGGGTGAGCAACTGGACGAGCAGGGGGAGGCAGGGTCATAGAGAACAGTTCCCGCTCACCAACCCCACCGCTAACCCGTTTCAGCATCACGCCGAAATCGGGCACGACGTCTCCACTACCAATGGATCGACAGTTGCCTACTATATACGATTTGACACGTTACACTTCCTACCTAATCGTGCGCGTACTTCAGTTATTGCTACAAGATCGCAGTTGGAACATGGCTGCCTGATTTTACGGTAGCATATTTATACCGAGCGAGCACTACAAGCACCATACTCCTAATTCCACAAGTACTAAGAATATAGCGATACTGCAAACCGGCATTCTCAGTTTGAATAAAGTTGCTGCACGATAATAAAAAGATGAATACCGACCTATACAGACTTACGGCCACCGAGGTCTTGCAGAAGACCAAATCTGGCGAGCTCTCAGTAGAAGAGTACGCAGCGTCACTTCTGAAGCGAATCGAGGCGCGAGATGAGGCCGTTCAGGCTTGGGCGTATTTGGACTCAGAATATGTAATCAAGCAAGCAAAAGCACTGGATGCTATTCCGGAATCAGATCGAGGACCTCTGCACGGAGTGGCTATTGCTGTGAAAGACGTCATTTTTACAAAAGGTTAGCTGTTTCACGGACAAGGATTGAACACTCACTAACATAATTTCTAGATATGCCTACGCAGTTCAACTCGCCTGTGTACAAAGATTATGCTCCGAAAGTTGATGCAGGCTCCATCACGGTGTTGCGGGAAGCGGGTGCACTTATCTTGGGCAAGACGACCACAACTGAGTTCGCAGCCACTACTGTAGGTCCCAAAACACGGAATCCGCACGACTCATCTCGTACACCTGGTGGCTCTTCCTCAGGCTCGGGTGCCGCTGTTGGCGACTTTCAAGCGCCCGTCGGTCTCGGAACCCAGACCGGGGGTAGTACAATTCGCCCTGGCTCTTATAACGGCATTTATGCCTTCAAGCCCACATGGAACGCTATTACTCGCGAAGGCCAGAAGATCTACGCCCTCATTCTGGATACCCTTGGATTCTACGCTCGCAGCATCAGTGATCTCGAGCTTCTTGCCGATGCGTTTGCCATCTTCGATGATGTCCCTGCTCCGCTAGACTTCACGATCAAAGGCGCAAAATTCGCGTTTCTGAAGACCATGGTCTGGCCAAACGTCGGTCCTGGTACAACCGAGGCGCTTGGGAAGGCTGTTTCTTTGCTTCGTGCGCACGGCGCAGAGGTTGAGGAATGCTTTTTACCTGAGCAGCTCACAGATCTCCCCGCTTGGCATGCGACAGTACTCGCCTCCGAAGGGCGCACAGCGTTTCTACCCGAATATGCTATTGCTAAAGATAGTATCTCGAAACAGCTTGTAGGTCATGTGGAGAACAGTGAGAAGATCTCGCGGAAAGCTCAGCTGGACGCGTTCGATAACATCTCTACGGCGAGGCCTGTCGTAGATGAAATTCTGAGCAGATACGATGCAGTCATCACACCAAGCGTGCCGGATGAGGCGCCCTTGGGGATCGAGAAGACTGGAAGTGCGGCATTCTGCTTGATTTGGACGGTGAGTGAGACTGAACGCAAGATTGAAATCTCCACTGACTTAAAACAAAAAGGCATTACACACTCCTGTAGTCAATGTACCAGGATTTTGTGGCGAACACGGGATGCCGATCGGTCTTTCACTAGTTGCCCCCCGCTATCACGACAGACGTTTACTTGCAGTAAGTAAGAAAGTTGGTGAGCTCTTTGAAGCAGAGGGTGGATGGAAGCGATCGGTGTGAAACTAGAAGCTTTCAGATCAAAAAGCCCTTCATTAATATTGAGCTCTTAGATGTCCTCTACTCACAGTAGGGCGCGCTATTTATTTTTTCAGTTATCTTAAAACGCCAAAGACCGTCTAGCCGAGATGTGATAGATCCTGTCCTCGAGACGTACTTAATCTAACAGCTGATTCGTACATTTTTGTCTCAAACTGCGCTACAATTTTCGGCTTCTGCGCTGTGCTGTGAGATCAGAGAGCGTCCTAAAAACAAGCGTCAGAACTACTTTAACGTACATTAAGATAGCTAATAGACAACAGAGAAGGAGCTTCAATTATTCTGCGTACAGACTCCCCACCATCTCTTACGAGCTTGGTCATGGCTGCCATAAAGCACATGAGCCAGATGTCGTTTACATTAGAATGTAGCCTTAACTGACTTCTCGCCCACCTCCAGTTCTTCTCCATCTATGACTGGTGGTGTCGAGGGACAATATATATCTCCATTGTCTCTTTCTCCGTCGAAGAAACCTTCGCGACCGTCATTAGCCAACCATTCCCGCTTTAATGTAGTGCTCTCGAAACCCGAAGGAAAAATTCGAGGCCTGATGAAGAAGGTGGCGACGTAGTAGACGACAGCGGAAGTGAAAAACGTCAAAAGCCATCCCATCATGTACATGTACTTCGCTGCGTTGCTGATGATCTGAGGCTCGTACTGGCCAATGAGGCCTGGGATTCCCATTGTGGTGCCCAACAGCCATGCTACTGCACCAAGCCAATTGACTCCGGACCAGAACCAGTATAATCCGCTCTTGCTACCGACGTAACATGAGGGGATATGAATGTTGCCTTTGCGAATAACAAAGTAGTCGACGATAATGACCGCGCATAAGGGTGCCATAAAAATGCTGTATGATCCAAGAAAACTGTCATTTGGTCAGCATGATACAACAATAGCTCGGATACATCATTGTACCACTCACCTGAGGAAAGCTTGTGCATTCGCCATCAGTTGCCAAGGCTGAACAACTACACCAAGTACTGCGCACAGGATCTGTCCTCTGCGGATCGTGAGCCACTTCGGAAATAGACCAGTCATGTCAGAGCCGAATGGAATTGAGTTAGCGCCGAAATTCGTTGCGAAGACACCGAGATAGAACGATAAAGCGGCAAAAAAGACACCAGCACGAGCACCAGCAGAGAAGTGGTGGTCCAGAATGGCACCGAACAGATCCCAGACGTTCCAGTAAGCGACCCCCCATACCGCCTGGATGGAAGTCGTCGACGCCATTCCAAGAAAGAAGACGATGACAGAGGCAACGAAGACGCTAACACCCTGGATCGATCCGGCATCGCGAGGCTTCTTACAATAGCGAGAAAGATCAGGCTGATTGACCAACATAGGTGATAGAGAGCCGAAGATGGTGTTAATGCCAGCCATGATGCTCCAGCCTAGTGGTGTCACTGAAGCTGAGAACTGTCCTTTTTCTGAAGCAAGATCCATGGAACCGAGTCCACCTCCGTTCGTCATACACCAACCAAATACTGCGAATGCCGCTATAGGCATGATGAAACCTTTGACGGTGAAAATGTAATGGATGCTCTTCGGGTGAATCCACATCTGCACATGGTCAGCTGGTGCGCAACTCGACTTTTCTTCTTCTTCAGCCAAATACTTACGAAGGGGAACTCCATAAGCCAGGCCATGAAAAACGTCAAGAGTTGTTTTGAAGTGACATTTGCGCTGGCAGATAATCGGTTGTCGAGGTTGTTCCAGGAGCTACCGAAGATGCAACGGAGCATCACGGAGAGTAGGTTTCCGGCATAGAATGTTTGGATTCCGTACCAGATGATGCATACCACAGCTCGGATGAAAATAAAAAAGTAGGAGCCATACATTCCCATGACGGATCGAACGAGGACAGGACCATACGATGTTAGCGGGCAACCAGGACAAATTTTGTGCGAGTGACTCACTATCCGACATGATACTTGACACCCGGACGAGCCATAAGAACCACAACAACAGCAGCGAGGAATGAACCGATACAAGCTGAAACGAAAGATTGCTGCCATGTCTGCATTTGATTAGATCCATGGGATCGAATTGTAAGACTCAGCAAGACTTACCAAGCCCACGGTGACCAGAGCTGAGCCAGTGTTCCAGCCGACCAAAGAGAACTGATTGGAGAACCAATACAACGGGAGATTGTACCTTCACTCATCAGCTACAAAGGTGTGCGATGGGTTTATCTGCTGCTTACCAAGTCCATGTTCTGTCCTCCTCTCGAGTAGGCTCAAGATCCTTATTAGACCATTTGGCGTCGCCGATGGCAGTCTCACCCTCGGGAGCTTTTGACGAAGTCCACAAAGGCTGCCTTCGATTGCCATGGTTTGGCCTGCTTAGCCTTGGAAAATGCGTCGAATCTACCCATGGTGCTTGGGTTGAGGTAAACAGGGTATCTGTTGATCGCTACCCAGAGTCATCCATGTGAGCTCAAGATCCTCATATGTTGCTCAAGTGAGCGGCCCATGAATCATAGCCCTGATATGGGCACATCATACGCTGCACAAAGTGGCGAGGATAAGGGCATCCCTCTCGGTAGCTTCATCGGCGCAGTTCTACCCGACGACCATCCTACCATGCAGGCTTGATCTGGTTTAAATCCGAGTGGCTGAATTCACTTTGCAACGCAAACCTCTCCAATGATTGAAGGAGAACAACTGATCCTGGTTGGGTAGTGGCCCTTATCGTAGAGCCCTGGTTTTAACCAGATAAGGATTTGGCGCCGAGCCACTCGCAATCTCATCCCCACCTTCCCGCCTTTTTCGGACGTGGTCCCCAGACTCTCAATGATGAACCATTGGCCACGCAGGTTCAGTATCTTTCTCTTGGGGTACATCGGATGGCAGCTGCCGAGCAGATCCTAGCTGCAGTTGATCTGCGGGTGACCGTTTCTTGTAGCTCTGCGGCAACAGTACTGCCGACATCACACAGCTCTTGCCAATCTCGTCATGTTGCAACCCAGCGTTGAGAACCGTCCGCACGGCTACGAACAGCAGGTTCCACCAGCGGCCGCGCCCACAGCATCCTCGAGTGCTACTATTGATGGTGGTCAAAGCGCTGCGAATCGTAAGTCTCGTATTGCTCTGGCCTGCAAAAGATGCAAGAGGAGAAAACAAAGAGTAAGTCCCATTGAACGGGGCCGTAGATACCACCACATCTAGCAAGGTCTATTCTCTAATTCAAGTCTGCACAGTGTGATGGTGCACGACCCAGCTGTCAAGCTTGCGATAGAGTAAAGCAGGCTTGCACGTATGAGAGGATAGCGCGTCCACAATACCCTGGTGGCAAAGCTTTGTTAGAAGCCCCGTCCCTAATTCTAGTCCTATATAGTGAGTCTATTGTCTGACCTCTTTTAGATGTATCAGCGCTTTGGAGGAGCGCATTGCGTTCCTTGAAGCTCGACTGCCTGATCACGCCACGGATCACCTCGACAGCGCATCAGAAATAGCCCATCAATCTCCGGTAGTAGCTGTTGCTGCGTCCCAATCGGTTTCTCAAGCTCGAAGGGGCTCATATCGTGGGTCACAAGCTAGTTCAAACTCAGAAGAGATTGATTCCGATGACGGTACCTCGCTGGTGAACGGAGTGGCTTACCTCTCTTTGTGTGCCTCAGGTACTACCGATACCAATCACGAACCGTACTATGTTGGATCCAGCTCCGGAGCTATCATTGCTCATGCCATTCAGTCTTCCATCTACCGTAGACCGAGCACTCAACCAGCTGATTTGGCTACACTCACTCAGAAGTCTCAGGCCTCGATACCGCCATCATCACGATGTGTTCCGTCAGCCCTTCTCGAGCCTGATGACCTTGCGTCTGCTCTGCCAAATCAAACTCAGGCCCGTATGCTGTTTGATTTCTTCTTTGAGAGAATCCATCCTCGCTGGCCTTTATTAGATCGTGCTGTATTCGAGAAACTGTTTGATGGACAGTATCGTCCCGGATTTCTTTCAATCACGCAGCGCAGTTTATTGCACCTGATGTATGCTATCACAGCTCGCTTTTTGGCCGTTACCAAAAAGCCTTGTTGCGTTGACGATGAAGTAAGACCAAGAAGAGCACGTCATGTACCCAGGAGCTGACGTGGACTAGGTCCAGTTATCTGCCGCAACTGATCCCATGGATCATATTCTCAAGCAGCATGACCTCGCGACTGTACAATTCCTCATCCTTCTAGCAGTTCACGGTCAAAGGTCTCCTTATGGTGCAGGAGCATGGTCTCAGGTTCGATATGCTACATCAGTCTGTATCGAAATGGGCTTGCACAGAAATAGAAGCCCACCGGGCTCTGCTGCTTATGCTAGGGATACTGAGATTCGACGGCGAGCCTTTTGGTCATGCTATTGCCTCGACAGAGTGATCAGCATCGTACTCGGTCGATCGTTTGCAATCGCAGATCGAGACATCAACGTAGAGGTATGTTGTTCAAACGCTTGAAAAGACATGTGCTAACAAATCGAAGTTTCCCAGTGCTAGTCCTGAATTTTGGACATTAACTCATCGGGATGACTACGACACGAACGGAAGACAGTGGTCCAACGTGCAACCGTTCATACACATAATCAAGCTGGATCGGATTCAATCGCGGATTCACAAAACAGTATTCCGCGTGGACAAAGACGTAGTTCGTGGTTCTTCTGAGGAGCGAATCAAGCTTGACAGCAAGATCTCGGCAATGAGGAAGGATCTCGACGGCTGGTTGGCTAGTTACCCCCAAACACCGAAGAATGATAACAGGAGTACTTGGATGTATGATCCAGAGAATGCGTACCTTGACGCGCGTGACTTCTACGGCGTGTAAGTTCACTCCTCAAAACATCGTCACAGTGCGAACTGACGATCAGTTAGGCAGTATCACAAGGCGGTCTTGTTCCTCTTTACTATCTTTCTTCCTGCACTCGAGACGTCGGACGAGCGCTTTGTCACTTGTGCGCACTCTGCTGCCAGTGTCTGCAACACCTACAAGCGGCTGAGTCAAAACAAGACTTTGACATACACCATGATCTCCTTGCATTCTTGCTTCGTGGCCGGTCTGACACTCGTCTACTGTATCTGGCGAGACCGTAAGCTCTTCTCCTACGAAGTCATTGAGGCAACCCAAAGCTGCTCCCAGATCCTAACCATCTTTGGCGAGAAGTGGCCTGGGGCTGTCAAATATCGCGACATCTTCGATGCATTGTCTCAAAGCTTGTTCAAATTGACCATGGAGCCGCTAGACACAGTACGACACACCAGATCCCCTCCATCTCTTCAATTGAACATTGAAAAACAATCTGTCACTACTGGTCAATCTTTGCAAGGGCGCAATCCACCAATGTCACCAGACGAATGGACCACTAAGCCTACGATGTCACATCTCGTGACTGACGCAGTCAAAGAGGCTTTCATGGAGGTCGATGAAGAAGCACCCGGTGGGTGGCAAGGGTGGAGAATGTGGAACGAGGTGGTCACTGATGAAGATCTCTCGACGTTGCGCCCGACTGGAATTGAAGGCGTTGGCGATGGGCTATTTGATGCGAATTGGAACTCGTACCAAGGCTCTGCAGTGTATGGAACCGACCCAATCCAGGATGCAGCGATGCAACTGGGCAACGACGTCATGTTAGATCAGAACCAATGGCAGTTTTCGGGATACACATGAGTGTGGAGTACATCAATCAAAATGGTATAATCATCTGCTTCGTTTTGACCGATCATAAGTAGTGCTTTAGGGGAGGCCAAAGCTGAATTTGAGGTTCATTTCTACGTTGCTGAAGCCAATTTCTAGAGATGAGAAAGCATAATGTTCGATACGCTCTGTTGAGCGGACATACGGGATGTGAATGGGACTCGATCGTGAAGTGTATAGGGTTCAAAATCGAACGCAGGATCGAGAGGCCCGGGTGGAGAAACGGGATAGTATGGAATGTGTGTGGTGTTGTGAATTAGATTAGAATACATATAAACATAGCCCATCCATCCTATGTACACCGAACAAAACCAGGTAGACACACCCCACCGTCCAACGCCCCGCTCAAACAAGATTCTCCCTCGTGCTCACTCTGCCCTCAAAAACTCACTCTCGCCCTCCGGCAGCAACGAGCAGCCAATCTACCATCCGCACCGAAACCCCTAACCCGCCTCCACACGCCACAAACGTAAAGTCTCTCCCTCCTTGCCCCTCCACAAGCTTCACCACCTCCCTAGCCAGCACCGCCTTATCGCACAACCCAAGCTTCCACGCGCGATCAAACAGTCCCGCGAACGCCTCCGCCGCCAGCCCGCGCGCGCCTGTCGCATCTGGTTCCGAAAGCAGCAGCAGCCCAATCGTGCGCAGCACAATGCGGTGAATCCAAGCGCGGTCCTCACAGCGGATCGCACGATCCAGTGCCTCGACGAGCGGCACGTTGTCGAGGATAAAGGCTGTGAGTTCGGGGTCCGGAGTCGGTCCGGGAAGGGCCGCGAAGAGCTGCGCGTACCAGGTGCGGCTACGGCGAGGAGAAGTGGCCAGATCGTGGAAGAGAAGCGTTTGAGTGTGATCGAGCGAGCCGGTGTAGATTGCGAGGGAGATGGGGCTTGTAAATGGGCGGCTTGGATGGGGAGGGGTGCGGCGGAAGGGGGTTGAGGGGCAGAGGCCGTAAGCTAGGAGGGCGGCGATGGCGGGGTTGTTGTCGAAGAGAACGGCGAGAGGGAGGCAGGCTGTTAGGGTCAAGGTGGTTTGGGAGTCGGGAGAAGCGAGGAGGGTAGTGAGGGTGTCATGGTCGTGGGAGATGATGGCCGCGGCGGCGTCCCACTCGAGGTGCTTGGCGCCGGTCCAGGTGGTGTCGACGATCAGAGAGGCCGCGCCGGTGGGGTGACCAGCGCGTTCGTAGGCGAGCAGCGTGCGGATGAAAAGCCGGATGGCGTCTTTGCGGCGTGTGTAGATGGCGTGGGCGAAGGCGGAGAGGCCCTGGCTGTCACGGATGCATGGGTCGGCGTCTTGTTCGAGGAGAAGCTCGATGATTTCTGTCGACTCGGATACAAATGGAGAACGGACAATGGCCATCAGTGGGGTGATTGGGTGTTGCGGATAGCCAGGGAATTGTCCCATGGCGTTGACGTCGATGCCGCTGTTAAGATATTGGATGAGCGACGCTGGGCTGACCCAGCCAATTTGTTTCATGAACGCAGTCGCTGATGCCGAAACTTCTGGAGGCACTTGCGAACTCTTGCGTATGTGCATTTTGTTAGAAGGGTAGGGTTGAATGCTCAGTTTTCTACTTTGGGTCGTGGAAGAACTGTATGTCGAGCTGTCATCCGAATCTTGCATCGAGTTCTACGCTGGCTTAGTATATTGATGGAGCGGCAGATGAATGTGCATACCAGCAGATCATTCAGTACCACTTCTTTCGCCGCCCACGCTGTGTAAGCGGCATTGGTGCGTTCCTGAAGTTTCTTCTTTTCGAGCGTGGTGCTGGCAGTGACAGCCTCACGGATGCAAAGCTCCAAAACATTGTTCGCGACGGCAATCTCCTCTCGCAGTCGCGCAACCTGACTCTCGATATTCTGCCGCGATGAATCCGAGTTCAGGCTGTCGACACTATGTTTTTCCGCGCCGCTGATCTCATCGTCCTCAATCGGGGTGATCGAGATCTGGATGTGCTTGTCCTTGGTGATGTCGGCAACACTATCATTTCGCTGAAGCGCATCGCCGGCGATGCCCACAACAGAGACGGTCGCCATTGCGACAGGAGCGTAAAGCGTAAAGGAGGAAATGTGAAACTGGGGTCTCTGAGGATGCGCACCGCCCTCAATAAGACTAAGCGTCTAGCCTTAGGGCTGAGAGACGCCGTCCACGTGCGACGCAGTCAGCCTTGCAGCACATCCAGAATCAATACATCGCAGAGGCTTTGCAGCGAATCAGCACCGCCCACGCCTGAACGCCTAATGTGTTCCACCCCGCACACAATGGAGCGTTATTCCGTCAGCACGCAAGTCTTTTCCTTTGCTGAGACGCTGAGCGTTGGCCTTCTGGCACGCTAGAAAATCCGCGGCGCCATCGCGAGTTTGACTGAGCACGGCCCGGAACACGGGAAGGTCTGTGATCTTGGCTAAAGGGGGCGCCCCACAAACGTCGGCGGCGTTGATGGAGCGACGACTCGGTGATGTGCTGACCTCGTTGTGATGGCAAAGAGTGTGAGTTGACGATATCGTGGCGGTGGACCCTGCATGGTGGTTGATGAATGGCCAGGCCAAAATTAGTGCTGCAGTTGCCAGGGTACCTGGTAACCTTTCATTTACCCTCGCACGCAATGCGGCAGGCAAGCGATGGGAACCAGAAAGACGTCCCCCGCCAGTCGCCCCACCTGCTAAACGGCGTTAAACATCCGTACCTGGTTGTGATTCTTTTCTGTTTGGATGTAAAGTCGGGGTGCAGACAAAGATCGACTCTTGGAATCCCTTTGTCGCTGAAGTCTCGCACGTCGGCGTCTTCAACCGCACCATGATGGGTAGACGAGGGGATCGGCGTCTAGAGCATTCAACAACCAGTCTTTCCAACATTGGAGTCTCAAGCATCGTGCCATTTGTAGCTTCTCCTACTTGCACAGCCCTATGTCCATCAACGAGAGAACACTCGATCTTTGTTCTTCCTTTGTCCAGAGCTCTTTCAGAAGGAGTTTGGAATACATTTTAAGAGTTTCAATCAGTGAAAATTCTGTACTGAGGTTGTGTAGAAAAAGGTAACCACATATGGATGTTGTGCTTACGATATACTGCTGCAGAAAAAGACCATTGTTCGCAACAGCGGATGCTGCCACTTTATTACCCTATATCAAGACTGCTTTCCTCCCCTCGTCTCTTCCCATGAGGTTCCTTTGCCTGCAATCGGACTAATATACCTTAGACTGATGCGTTCTCTCATTTCTCTCCCTCGACCAGCGAGATCAACGTTTAAGTAGAACCTTTCCTGGCGCTACCTCTTCCACGAGGCCTCTTATTTGGGCTCTTCGTTTGTACGGCAGGTTTCTCCGCTTTCCTCTTGGTGCCTTTGGTAAGAGTTTCTACACTCCGCGACCGAGACTACAGATCTTCCTCGTAGCTGGCCACTTCTTCCTTAGCTTCATTGTACGCGTCTTCGATTTCCAGCTTTCTGATCTTTGCGAACTGGGAGTTCAATTTGCTACACGCCTTCTCGCACATGGCTGCTTCCGCGTCACCTGTCTTGTGTTCATGCGTTCCACACCAGCCATCGAGTACCGCAGTGTTGTGACCTTTAGTGAACGTGTCTCTCATATGCGCAATGGCAAAAGCGAACTTGCCAAAAGCATGTTCGTTAACGGACGGGAAAGAGGAGAGGAGGTGTTTGCGACTATCATATTGGTGAGTTGTCCACAGAAAAGCAAGCAGCCTTGCAATCCAGCAGCAGAGACCGCTATCGTCCGGCAGATACTGAAACGCAAGAACGGCAGTCGCGAGAGTTGGTAGTTTGTTCCTGTACTGATAATTTGTGCTCTGGAATTTGAGCAATATCGCAAAACATAGGTCGCGCTCTTCATTGTGGTGCGCAAGGATGTACAGCGTGACGAGATTGTCGTAGAACTGCTCAATCCTGTGTCCACGCACAGCCCTAAAAGGTCTCATTTCGTGTTGGTGCTGCCATTGTGACCAAATGGCGAGTATTTCATCGACTGAGCCAGAGAGGTTCAAGCCGATGCGTTCTGCCACGCGCAGGATCACTGGCTTGTTGAGCGACTTGAAACTGATGGATGATGTTTCTGTATCAGTACTAACAATACTTGATGGCGACGGAGCAGTATGTGTCAACATAGCTGGCGTCACCTCGGCGACGGTTGTGTGGTACGTATCGAAGGCTAGTGATGCCGTTGGAGTAGGCAATGAGTCGTTTATTGTGATCTCCGGAGTGGAGTTCTGTTGTAGAGACTTATTAGCAGAAGATTGAAGTTTGGCTTCTTCAGAAGTTGAAACGATCATAACGTCTGGGAAACGAACTCTCAATTCTTCATGTTGTTCAGGACTGAGAGTGTGCTGCGCCACATGGAAGCTGACAGTTTCCACGTACGACGGGATTAGCTGTTGCTTGTTGACACTCCACGCTCTTGATCTGGCAGCGATGGAGGAGGGTGTGAGAATCGTTGCGTCAACATCCGTTATGTGAGTAGATGCTCTCTCAGCGCTTGAATTTTCGTTCTCCAGTGTCGTACAACCGCCAACTGCAGCGATCGACTCTGCCTCCACAACATCGTCCTTTTCGGCGTTCAGGATCGTTTTCACGAATTCAATACTTGAAGACGCACATCCGTCAAGAAGCTCCGACCCGGAGATATCGAAGCTCACAGCCTTGTGACCTTCAATCTCAAAGGTCAGTTTCACTGTTTTATTTCTGCGCCTCGGTCAGTTGCAAGATTCAGTCTTCACGAAGCGGAGTACGGACAGTTTGGCGTCTGTACTATTGTAAATTGAGGGATATTCGACCTCATTATTATCTTCCAGTCTGCGGAGACCCCGAAAGTGACCGCACTCAGTGGCTGTTAGGCGGTATTGGAACGTCTCCTCTTCTGCCATTGTGTAGCGGTTCGCGGTCCGGTAGTTGTTTGACTGAACAAAGAAAAGGAGGAGAAGTTGTTTGTTGACAGCTTTCGCTTACAAAAGTCTCTTAAGCATTCAATTGGCGGTAGAAGTGATTGTTCACTCAAAGTGAAGGCGTCTACGACAGTAGCAGTGACCTGTCACTTTGTCGTGAACGCCTTGGAATCTAATATTGAAACAAGGTTATCCAGCTAGTGAAGGAAGATGATTGGGTGCGGAAGGAATTTGGCAGGGGTGCAGCCTAAAACAAAACACGCGCTAGTGTTGTGTCCGGTTTGAGAACGAGTGCAGTCGCGATCTCTCACCACTGTCAATACTGACAAAATCATCAAAACTTTCTTATCGTATGCACGCTGTGTGCCTACAATTGCTGGCAGCGAGCTGCGCACAGCAAAGACTGTGCAGCACAAGTGTGGCCTTGTATACGTAGCACAGCGTAGACTATTCAATTATGGTCGTTGGCGATCTGCGTGATCCTTGGGTACAAGGGTCTTAGATTATCCTGCAATGCCTAAAATCAGACTCGCACAGTCCAGTCATTGGCATTTCCCACGTCTCTGTCCTATGATTAAGGCGGTTTATACATGTTTTCAAATGCTAGCAAGTCTGAAGTTTGTCATCAAAAAGATGAAATTGAAATGAACATGCTTACAAGAATGCAAGGCATGGAAGCTATATACAAGAAAGGCGAACATATGTACATTTTGAAATAGCCAATACTGCGATCAGCCCACGATCGCATTCATGACCACCGAGTTCTGCAGCGAAGAGAGCCTAGAGCTGACCCCCGCTCAAAAGCTGAGCCAGCTTAACCAGAGCAGACACCGGCCTTCTTGGGCTCGCAGCCACCAGCGCAGCCGTTGTACATCTGGCACTTGGTCTTTGCGTCGGAGCAGACGTTCTTGAGGACAGCAGTATCCTTGTAGTTGGCGTTGATGCCAGCGAGCTCACCACCCTTCTTAGCAGTGACACCCTCGATGTAGACGCCACGCTTGCACTGCTTGGAGCACTGAGGTAGAAGTCAGTGAACTGTTAGAGAAGTTTGAGAGTGTTGTACTTACGTTTCCGCAAGACCTGTAAAGCTTGCCGTAGTCCTCAACGTAGAAGTTGATGATGTTAACGGTACCGCAGCCGTTGTGCTGGATGATCTTGTCCGAGCCGTGGTAAGCACCACCACCAATGACCCAGGTGTGCGAACCGGCCTTGTCGTTCTTGATGGAGAGAGCGTCCTCGCAGACATCCTCCCACCAGACGAACTCAAGCTTGCAGTGGCCGTTGCAGTGGACACCCTCGGCCTGGTTCTTTCCGATGATGACGTTGCGGAGAGTGGCGCCCTCGTGGAGGTAGAAGACGGCGTCCTTGTAGTCTATGGCATGTGAGAAACGTATCAAGGCAGTAGAGCCTGTGTTGATTGCTTACCTCCCTCACCCTGACCACCGCAAGCACCGCTGCCGCGGTCGTACCTGTACCACTTGCCGTCGAAGACCTGGCCGGCCTTAACCTCGATGACAGCCTTGTTGGTCTTTGTGCCAACAGCCTTAGGAACTCCTCCGGTGTGACCGTTGCAGGCCATGACGGCAGGGATGAAAGCTGCGATAGCAGCGAAGATGGTGGAGGCCTTCATTTTGGAAGATGCGTTCGGGAAGCGAATGTGGTCTGAAAGAGTGACTATTGAAAGAATGAAGAGAAGACTCTGAGCTGATGATGACACTATAGCTGGACAACCTGAGGTCTTTATAATACTCCAGTGGAGACCATCCCGTACAATTGATACGGTTGCCGCCAACAAGGCTACACAGTCAAGCTTCTCTAGATGAAGCTCAATAAGAGTCTCTTTTTAGGCTGGCCCACACTTAATTCTAGGAAGTCCACATGGCGCCTTGGTTCTTGGCGGCAAATCCTCCGCTGTGTACTATGGTATCCGGCGAAAGTAGAGTCCCATGGCCAGTGCACGACAGGGGTGTTTGCCACCGGAGATGTAGTGGGGAAAGCTCAATACAGTCATTTATTACATACAAATCTTAGTACTTTGTGTGACCACCTTAAGCGTAAATAACTGCCTAACAGCGTGCTAGCATGCTCTCAATAAGACTCTAAAGACACTTAGGGGTAATTGAATCCCACGCCTCACGTACAATACTCCTGAGTTGATCAGGAGTACGCTGCTTCCCACCTGGTAGATCAGGATGGTGTCTCTCTATAAAGTCCTTTATCTGATTCTACGCAGCCTCAATTGGGTTTTTTGGTACAAAATACACAGGATTAGACGGTAATTAGATGCTATAGCCATTTTGCAGGCCCGAGGCAGCCCCCCTGTCGTGCACTGGCCATGGGACTCTACTTTCGCCGGATACCATAGTAGAACAGCATGCCCAGCAATCAGTGTGGTGATACGAAGTGGACTCCGGCGGACGCAGAGCGTGCCAAGGCACATGTGGTTTGTGGAATCGCGGTGAGAGCTGCATTGCGGTAAGATTTGAAACGCTCTAGCTCCCTCCTATTATCCCAGTGAATAGACTAACACACAATGAGAACTAGACATTCGGCTATTGTACTGTAGGGCTTAGCGTAGCCTTCTGCATCACCAACTAAACACTTCACCACTCAAGATGTCGCTAGTGTACAATTTGCAGAGCGTGTGCTTACTAAATCAAATGAATGGCATCAACGCGGTGTCGCCGCCTTTTCAAGATTGAGAGGCGATTGGCTTCCGAACTCATCGCGGCAACAAGCGGAATATTTCGCAGCTTGTCAGCCAAGCCCAACTAGGTACAAGCCTAGCGCCCGTCGAAACAAATCACCGCAAGCTCCATGCTTGTCGAAATCCTACCGAACGTCTGGAATTACATTCAGGAACGAGGCTGAGTATCTTGGTATGCAGAATCGTGGACCTAGTCATGTCCATCAATTAAAAGGTCATGCTTGACATCGTAACACAGCCGTCACAGGCCCACCAACAATCTACAGTCTTATACACAGAAAACCACTAATCAAACATATGGCTCCTGGTACTGGGTACGATGTACATACGATGTTGGAAGGTAAATATCCGTCAGCTGGCGAGGAGGAAATTGGGAAAGTACCGATAACACAATCAAGGCATCAAGGATTATCATCCAACTTGCAATTCTTTCCGAAACTGAATATATCACCCAAGGCGGACTGGTCCGAAAGTGGAGAGCTAATCACTGCCTGATTAGGGACTTCCGAGAAGGATTCCCGGTCGGGTTCTGTACCGTAGGGCGTAGCTGCAGACGCAGACCTGTAGCCAGGGCCGTCTCTGCCCCCTTTCCCTTATGTCTGTTCGATGTTTGTCTATATTGTTGTGTTCTACCGAAAATGGGCGATTCTGAATTTGTAGAAGCCTTATTGAAGTGGTGACTTCTCGTTGAAGAGAGGTGCGCGAGGAATAGAAGTAGGGGGGGATTTCTATCACGAGGTGTGTCGCTATAGTATGTTGTAACGCCGCCCGATTAAGCGTAAATTGAAGGCTGATGTATGAAGGGATATATCGTTGTACCCGCTTCCCACATCCTCGGTGTCTCGCGCTCTGCGTATTGAGATACACGGCTTCTCATGTCAACCCGCCAGTCTCTTCCTTCCACAAATAGCGAGAATGCTGAGTGAGGCCAGTCATGGAACACCCCGCGTTTGACTGAGTTCGTATCTCGCTGCAAGTACAACAAGTATACTGAGAATGATTGAAGGCTTGCGAGACAAGAGTTTGACGCCGCAAGGGTGGTCAATACATCAGCCCATGTAGCATGCGGATTTGCGATCATGATGTTCTGGAGCTTCAACTGCTTCAATGAATCCGAACAGGGTGTGAGGAATTCGATCAAGTCGTCGACGTGAGTGATCCGGAAGGAGTCCAAGCTGCACTTCTCAAGCTTTGTGAATTGGCATGTTTGCGCCACTGCTCCAAAAAGGTCGTCTTCAAGCGCGCTGTAACAGCTCAACTCTAGTGTTCTCACGTTCTTACACTTTGCCAGGAAGCGCACAACGAATGGCGCTCGGGTCTGCTCGATTTCAAAACTAGTATCAGGACTTCTCCAGTCTCTCAGATTCAGTTGCATTGTCTCTAGGTTCTCAAAGGCCACGTCAAAATACCGTAGCGAGGACGCTAGAGATTCAAGACGTCCGATACTAATAGCGCCGTACCTGTCCTCATCGTGGATCGCAACATGTCTGACCTTGACCTCGGACGTGGCAAGCGCAGATAGAGTGGAAATGAACGGACGACTCATCTCGTGCTGAGAAGACTCGCAGTATCTATACCCAAACCTGGAACACGAAGCTTCCATACCCTGGTAAGCGAAAGTGATCCGCTCAAGCGAGGTGAGGTGTGCGAATACGGTGACGAGGCACTTGACGTCAAAACGTGTCTCGTTAAACCACTTCGCTGCCTCGTCTGCTTTATGCTGCAACGCCCCATAATCCTCAGTTAGCTCGATTAATCTGATGTCGTCCTCGTCGACGGTAACAGGAGCCACGAGTCCTGGATCTAAGCTGCGACGGCCCGTTTTCCACAATAGGAGAGCGTGGTATGGTGTGGCGTCTATGATTAGGTGCCGGCAGCTGCTACCCAGGGGCTGATACGCAGATACTTCGATGAGGCGGTGAAACAACATTTTTGTCCATCGTAAATGCTGCTCTGTGAAGAAGCGCTGCTTGAACATGTGAATGGTTTGATGGTGGTAGCGCAAGGCTGTAAGGCGAAATGCGCAGAAGGCTGGAAGAGTAAGGTAGGAGGCAACATGTTCGATAAGTTCTATTGGGAGACACGAAAGCGACGTGTGTGATTGTGCACTGGCTAGTGCTTGCTTTTGCGGTTTCGATGTCATGTTTGTCAGTGAAGAGTGAAAACGGGGTGGGATGGTTGCGGGGAAGCCGAGCTGATGCCTGTTTTGCCACCACTAAACCGACGCTACTGCATCTTACAGACAGTGTTATTTCTTGCCATAAGTGAGATAGCAGGCTTTTGGTAGACACAAATGCAAGTCTGAGTGTCACGTTATTAACCACTGGATATTCGCCGCCCGATCTCGAGGCGCAGCTTCACAAAGCTCGTTGATTCATGAGAAGGAGCAGCAGACTACATATGAATCTCAGGCTTGAAGGCTCCCCTACGGGACACATGAGTAGATGTCTTGTTAGAGTACGAGCTGGTTATCACTGGAGGTTGACCAAACCTAGAACTGCCTTCAGTCAAACCACTATTTTCCGAAGAAACGAAGACAGGACATGCCTGTGTTGTACAATTTGAAGCAGTAAAGAGGATCCTAATCGCTGTCCTCAGCGCTGTCGCTGTCGCTGTCGCTTCCATCGGACCCATCACTGTCAGAACTTGAGCTTGAGCTGTTGTCGGCTTCGGATTCAGACTCTGACTCTTCACTTGAGCTCTCGTCACTGCTGCTGTCCGAGCTGCTCTCGTCGCTCGAAATATCGGTTCGGCGCTTACTCTTGCGGGCCCTCTGCACAGGCAAAAGCTGAACTGTGTGACTGGTGCTCGTCATTGGCTTGGGAGCGGGCAAAATTGGTGCCGTACGACCAAGTGCTGACAAGAGTGCTTCTGCTCGGCTGCGGCGCATTCGGCGAATGTATGCATCGCCATTGGGGTGCTGCGCCAAGCTCTCGATATCACCTTCAACCTTCCTGCGCTTCTTTTCCTTTGTGACACGTTCTTGCAGAGCCGCCTCCTTGGCAGTTTTTTGAGCCTCCTGGTCCATGTCTGACGGTGCTTTGGCGTCTTCTGCGTCCAGCTCCTTGATGGCTGCTAGAGTCCTCTCCCTCAACCGATCAATGACACCAGCGCCCTTTAGACCCTTGATATACTCAAGTAGTGCGTCCGAATGCTGATCTGGAATGCGAAAGATGTTCAATGCGTTGTCTACAACGTCGTTTTGTTTCGCTTTGTTAAACTTCCAATTGACGCGGTCGTTGTAATACTGAGTGAGATAGGCAATGTAAACGGAAGGATCCTTCTTCTTACCCTTCGCCGCGGTTGCAGGCTGGTTTGAAGGTTTCGGTGACCCTGAGACTGGCTGTGCAGCTGCTTCGTCGTCCTTAGCTGCGGCACTTGCTGCAAAGGCTGCTGCTTCCTTCTCGTTCGCTGCTACTTTGTCCTTCTTCTCTTTCTTCTTCTCCTGTCTCTCTGCCTTCGCAGCTTGTTTGGGCTCCACGGTGGTTGCTGGCGCCGAAGTGAAGCTAGGCTGCGGTAGGGCCTCGAGCTCTTCTCCCTTCTGCTCTGCAGCCCACTTTTTGAACCACGTTTGCCCGCTATCGCCGTCCAGTCGTTTCGTGTCTGGAGTAAATGCCACGGACTTTCGCTGATCAGTCCGTGGTGGTGAGCCTGATGAATCTTTGCTGCGGTCTCGAAGGATAGGTTGATGCTTTTGGGGTGTTGAGGTCAGGGGCGCAGGAGAGTGGTCGATCTCAGTAGAGGCAAGTAAAGTTGCTCTTGTTCTCACAGGCACAGCTTCGGCGGGTGAAGTTGCAGCTGCCGTTTGTGCTGCTAGCTTTTTCCGGTCTCTCGGGGTCAGCTTCGGCTTCTTCTTCTTCCCCTGGCGGTAATTAGGGTCTCCAGTGACAGGTGCGGTTGCAGGAGCCTCCTCTGTAATACTATCTGGCATGACATGGTCGTCTTGCGCAACGGCAGACGCATCATCAGCTGAGTTGTCATGAGTTTGGCTATCCCCTGGTGCTATCCGGGTTCTTTTCGATGGTGTCGGTATGCTGGCCTCTGCAGCCTCATGTTCGTGTTTCCTTTTGCCAAGCTTTGACGATTTGCCATTTTGGGCAGGCTCGATGGAAGGCTCAGAGTGCGTTTGAATGCCTTTTGCTGCATCAGGTATCGTTATAGGCTGACTTTCGCCCCCGTGCGATGCAGTGGGATCAGTAACGGCGACTCCGGATTGGGCCTCACTCTGTAGAGCGAGGCCAAGTCTTCGCCAGGCAGGAATCCTCGTTGCCATGATCAGAAGTGGAATATGAGTAGTCTGATTACAATTACGCGGAGACTCGACCCATCGCTCAAATCCGAATCAGCTCAATCAGCGTGTATGTCAATACTCGAGTGTCGAATGGGAGACGTGAACAGAGATTTTGGAGCTGGAAAATGGCAGGTGGCCAGTGCGCTGGCGATCCCGAGCTTGCTCCTTCCAGGCCACCAGTGGAAGGTGCGTCCAGCACCGATAGACCACGACATCTCGCCTGCCATCACCACCAGCGCCGCTAAAGCTCACGGCCGTCTCCACGAGCTGCAAACGAAGCTGACCCACCCAAACGTACAAATACATCCGCCGCCATCATGTCTGGTGCGTTGTCGCTGTCCCTCCAAGCTCGTGTGGTTCATTACACATGCTAACAGCTACCCTCGTCATACAGGAAGCGCAGGCTACGATAGACACATCACTATCTTCTCTGACCAAGGTCGCCTCTACCAAGTTGGTACGAACCCTGCCATAGTCCTTTTACTAGCACGCCCCGCGCTGCAGCTTGGGAACTTCCTTCCACGGACCCCCGCTAACGCAGCGGTCTCACAGAGTATGCATTCAAGGCAATCACGGCGGCGAACATCACATCCTTGGGAGTGAGGGGCAAGGACTGCGCAGTAGTCATCTCTCAGAAGAAGGTCCCCGTATGTTGTACCGCCGATCAGAGGCAGCAACATAGCTAACAACCAGGGGTAGGACAAGCTCATCGAGCCCTCCTCCGTCTCCCATATCTTCAGGCTGTCGCCGTCAGTTGGCTGCGTCATGACAGGCTCCATCGCCGATGCACGAGCCTCCGTGAGCAGAGCGCGAGGTGAAGCTGCCGAGTTCCGCTACAAGTACGGTTATGAGATGCCCTGCGACGTCCTTGCCAAGAGAATAGCGAACATCAGCCAGGTCTATACACAGAGGGTAAGCAAGAAGACAAACAAGATCGGTAATAGAATTTCGGTACTGATTCTGGTGTAGGCTTACATGCGGCCGCTCGGTGTTGCCACAACACTCATCTCGTTAGATTCAGAGTTCGGCCCTCAGCTGTACAAGTGCGACCCAGCAGGATACTACGTCGGGTACAAGGCAACTGCATCAGGACCGAAGACGCAAGAGGCGCTCAACTTTCTCGAGAAGAAATTGAAGAACAAGGAACATGCAGAGGGCAACTGGGAGGAGGTTGTCGAGCTTGCAATTACTGCGCTGAGCACAGTTTTGTCTGTCGATTTCAAGAAGGGAGAGCTGGAGGTCGGCATCGTCGGTGGACCCAAGCTCAATGGCCAAGAAGGCACCGATCCTGCATTCAGGGCGCTCACCGAGGAGGAAATCGATGAGCGACTGCAATCAATCGCTGACAAGGATTGATGGGCCATTGAGGGATGATGCCTCAGGGCTGAAAGGCGGTGGGTCGCTGAGGTAGGCGCAAACACGAGACCATGACGAGCTCCTAATAGCATGCAACGACCTCTCAGACACGAGAAGTGCTACAGAAGCACCATGAATCTAAGACTTAGACTCACAAACCTGCATAAGCGCACGAGTGAACTGGAAAGTGGAACCGAACTGAAAGAGCTTGGGAGTTCAGCCCCCGGCTCCACATGGTTTGTAGGATCCTTTCGCCATACCGCAATGACAGCAATATTTGTAGGCTCCAGCTGCCCTGCTCTGCGACATTTCAGGAACGGCCTATCGACGTCATGCAACTGGCCGGAGTTGCCAGCACAGCCGTTCTGTGGCTGATACCGCTTGCTGCGACTACGGCCCTAAGAGCGTTGTGGAGAGGCTCATGTTGCCCTACCCGGCGCCCTCTTCAGGTTCACTCAGCAAAGAGCACACGAATGCCGCACCGCTAATTATAAGTATGAGCCAATCATTGATGCTGGTGCGGCTGAAGCACGCAGCTTGACCGGATGAGGCCGTGAGGCTTGGCCAAATACGGCTTAGTGCTTTGGTGGCTGGCCATACCGCTGCTGAAATGCCCAGCGCAGCACTAACGAACATGCACACTCCAGCTGCGATGGTAATGGGGCTCACAGATTAGGACGCTTCTTCCTATGGTTCCTGCATGGTAGTTTTCTTATGCAGCCTCAGTTTCAGTACTACTCTTACACCCCATCGGAGCTCGTTGGCATCCTCGCAATGCTGAGTGGTCCAGCTTTACCAGCTAATGCCAGCTGGACACTACTCAGGATCCAAATGTGGACACTCGGCAAGACGTAGCGGCGGGAGCAGCCCTCACTATCATCAAGCCTTGCAGTGTACCATCCTTCCTACGAACGCCCAGTCGAGCTCTGTTATATAACGTTCGCCACGCCTCTGTTGATCTTCATCACAGCGGCCAGGTCTCACCGCAACAACTCGGTTCTGTTTCGATCGGCACTCAACATCGACAATATCAGGATCTGCTTCGACAACGCTGTCCAACTTTGTAGCCAACATGTCTGACGGTCGTACGTTTCCCTGCTTGCGAGTAAACCAAGACCTCTTGGTGACCATTTGCTTGCTCTTGAGGAGAGCCTGTACTAACGAACTTGCCGCAGTGAACGATGCCCGGGCTATGCGAGTAGCAGAGATCATGACCGACTTCCGCAATCTCCAGCACTACCTAAGCCAGCTGCGTGCAACACCGACTGCGGAGGAGTACTACCTGGAAGGATACTCGCTCCTTCGATCATGCGCCAGCGAAGCTCAAACTATCCTCCAAACGCCGTTCTCCGCTAGCACAGGGGCATCGACTGGGGACCCTGAGCGCGAGAAGCAGCAATTAAAGACGTGAGTGTACCTGCCATGAGTATTTGCTCCTTCTGTACTGTTCACCGCGTACCAAGCTGTCATGTATGACATCAGCGGGTATAGAACGCCTTTTTTTGGCATATAGAGGCTGACGTCAGAGCACAGTATTATCACAGACGCTGCGGTACGACGATTCCAGTGTCAGCGAGCATATCTGAGGGCGCATGCGGGTTTAAGGTGGATGAACTCGCGGCACAGCATTCTGCGAGGCCAGAACCCGAACGCAGGTCACATCGCAGCGCTGCAGCAAGTGGATAGCACGCTACGTAATGTACGTCAAAGGCTCCTGCATCAAGCGAACCTCCGGTCTCCTGATCGTCACCATTGCCTCGACTACAGTCACTAATTGATTACAAGGAGCTCCTCGCTATCACAGATACCTACGTCGAAAGCACACTGCGAAACCAGGACGCTGCCCAGGGCAAGTGGCTTGCAGAGGATCCTTCCCTCGCTCAGGTCCAGCAAACGCTCATGCGCCGATAAACACCACGGCCGATCTACGTCCTTCCGCGATTTGCACTACTGCATTTGGGCATTCAGCCTCAAGGCACCACGCATCTCCTACTCGATACCCATCTCATCTTACGTTACGCGTCATCGACACAGCATGGCTTTCTACCTGCGGCTTCTTAGTAAACAGTACGACAAACTCGGATACTCCTTTGCTTTATCAATTTACCCAAGACAGCAATGCCTTGTGGGGGGACGCTTTCTCGACACCGGTATCTGGTGTGCGTCTCTCGGGATCTCCCGAACCTTCCCCTCTTTTCCCTGCTTTGTGCTGGTCACACTTTTGAAAAGTATTCACTTTTTTGGTTCTTGATAACGCTACATAGCGGTCAATTTTAGCGCTGGTGTTGGTCTGATTTCGTTCAAGTACTTCTAGCCCAATTGCGGTCGCTTGGCCCGCCTCTTTTCTTGACAGGCAACGCGACACGATGCAAGTGGAAAACGTGTGCAAAGCATGACATCGGCAAGAGCTCAGACAGGGATCTCCTGGCAAGTCATGTATTACTTTCGCGTCTAGCATCTTCTTTCCTTTTTCTTTGTTTTCATTCTTCCCACTTTGACAATTTACATTACTTTCACAATCGTACATATGTGTTCTCTATTACTGTGTGTTATGCTTGTGCTATGTAACCACAGTCATTCATTGAAGTGACTGATTCGTCACGGCTGCCTCGTTCGCATCACAGGCTAATGCATGACATGACGCACGACCGATCGTGCAACCCTTGATCCGCGACAGACGAGCAACGTTTTGCTATGGGCCCGGCAGGCCCTAGCGGTACAGTCTAGAGGTCAGCTGGGATCGTAAGCGCGTCGAATCCGAGCCTGCGGAAGCTACTACGGCACCCAGAGGAGCGGTCGCAGCTCCTCTGGCACGTGGAGAAGAAACGGCGTGACATGATGTCGTTGCGATTCAGCACTGCCAGGATCGTGAACCAACATCGAAAATGCGGCTGAAATAATCGAAGCATCGAGATTCCATGTGACATGCACTAGCGGGGCTGAACACTCCCTCACACTGTGACGTCTATGTCGGCATCATGGGCCGCAATCTTCAAGACGGATAAACATCCCACGGCACGATGCCCCGATTCTTTAACCTAAGGTTCCCCAAGACTACGGTGAATCACACTTCGGCATCGCCTTTACCATCAAAGCCATCGTCGCACACCCCGCGATGCTAAGGGCTGTTCTAATGCGCCGCTAATTGCGCTACACGCTCGGTTAGATGCTTATCTAGAACACTTTACTCTTCACAGCCATAGATCGTATTCGGAGCTGCCGATCGGTTGCACCATGCCACAGCCTGGCATCATATCATCGACGAGCAGACGTGGGCTTCTTGGTGAGGGGGAGAGCAAGCCATGTGGATCAGAGAAGTCTACCGGTAACAGTGTGTCCACGTGGCGTATATGGAAGCGGTAGACATGGGAATCTGAGAAGTATACGGTAATCGTAGCGAGATGCTTATGCGCCCGGTGTAACAAGTCATGGCAGATCCTAGTCGAGCTGCAAAGCGCATGCGAGAGCCATGCAACCTCGTACGATAGGCCGGAAAGGGAGGGTGCCGCGGATAATTATGCGATGGGACGATTCTCTCTGATCTTTTAATAACCACCGAAAAACAAAATCTCTAACCTAAAAACGAAATAATTCTGACACAGAGCTAGGGGTATCCTATGTAAATGCTAAACTTCTAGAACGAAAATATACCCTTAAGAACGTAATGATTCTATTATAAAGCCAAGGGTATCTATTGTAAATGCAAATTTCTCCTTCTTTGCCGTTCCAAAATATGCATAACTTCATCGTACTGGCGTAAAAGGACACTGGCAAAGTACTCCAACCTCTTCTTATACGCCACTAGATTGGATTCGCGAGCAGAGATCGCTTTTTCGCGCTCCGCGAGTGCAGTCTTACGGGCTTTTATTGCCTGTTCGCGCCTCCAGATACCGCGTACTAGCCGTGCCGCATCTCGCTCTTGTTGGAGCACCACTGCTAATCGGCGGTTCACCACCACGCGGTTGGTATCTTGGCGGTTGATGTGATCGGCCATCTCTTCGTATGTGAGGTTGGGGCGGTCCGCGTCTTGCTCGCCAGGGAGCCATAGTGTGCGGCATATGGGGCACTTCTTTGGTGAACCTGGGTTGGCGCCCAAGAATAGTTTCAAACAATCGACACCAAATTTGTGCGAGCATCCAGAAATACCGATAATACGCACAAATTCTTCGTTCTGGGATTCGTACATCTCTCGGCAGATGGGGCATTCGTCCGACGCGTTGGATGGGACAATGGTCGTGTGAAAAACGATAAAGTTTTGCGTGGCATAGTGGGCTGTGGATGTCATACGAGTTTTTCGTTCCTTGTATCTCCCAAACGCTGTCGACCTGTGTAGATACGCAAATCATGAGGATAATTGGTGGTGGTGATTGGTGATGGTTGATGGTGATGGCTGACGATGCAATTTATTTGGAAGAACAGAAGCATGAGAGCGACTGGAAATCTAGTTTTGTAGTATCTTGCTGACATGAAGGTGGTTGTGAACCGCCCAACCAGAACCAAATGACGTGAAAAAAGTTGAACCTGGAGTCTGATTCAGTAGAGCTTATGACGAAAACTAGCTTTAGAAAGACTGTCAGATGTTAACCTTGAGCCAACGATGAAAGACAGGGTTATCGACTAGAAATATCGAAGCTAGATTCCAATAAGGGGTCACTGTCCCACAATCACCCAACCATGGTTCATTTGTCCATTTTTCACACTAACACATTAGGACACACTCTCATTGGTCAAAAACACACGGCAAAGTGATATACATAAAGTTGTTATCAATTGTCTTGGTTAATATCATTGACTTGTTAGCATGCCTGCAAGACACAACAGCTGCCGAAAACAAGTGTCTATCATCATCCATATTATAGTCTAAGGAAGCTGAATATATAATAGGGTTTGGTCGATTATGGTACAGTTCGAGGTACAAGAGCGCACGTGTGCGTCTAATTCATCTCGAGCGATTGCGTGTAACCAAATCGAGCAAAATCGCGAGACGCATGATACGCGGGTGCCCTCGCGGAGGGTCAAAGGCTGCTGCTTCACTTCTGAGCCCGGTTGACCTATGCATCATAGCTAGTGTGGGTATGGGCTGCGGGGATGTATTAATCGGTTGGGAGTTGTCTGCGAACCATGGTGTGCTACTTGCCCGGTATCTGAGTAAAGGGATTTGATCTCCCTCTATTCCATAGCTAAGAGCGTTGACAACGCGTCGGTTGTCGATATTTCTTTCCGTCATCTGAATAGCTGGTGTGCTTGCAGAATTGGCTGGTGAAATACTGTCCTCTGGCTCCACAATATCAGCCAGCGTGGCATGGCGATCGTAGAGTGGTCCACTATCTCGCGCAGTATTACTTTCATGAGCCTCACTCGTAGATAAGTACTCCTCTGTAGTTGGTAGATTGATCGCACGGTGCGTTCGAGCTTGGCTTGATGGTTGCAAAGGTACTGCGTTACGTCGTCCTGCTCGCGAATTTGGTAGCGGTAGCGGTTGCGGAGTCGTGGGTACTACACGACTTGATTGACTTCTAGCAGCGGTCCGACTAGAAGACGGAGATTCCGATCTGTCAGAAGTGGGATGTATATCCTCTGATGATAGAGCGGACTGCTGTGACGAGCGCCGGTGGGCGAGCGGGAGCTCTGGCAGCGAAAATGTGCTACTTCGGATGGCGATGCCTAGTAACGAATACGGATCCCCACCAGGTTCAAGCTCTGCGGTCATATACTCAGGCTGATGTCTGGAAGCTCTCTCCAGAATGCCTCGAGAACCAGTACGGGGCTGTGAACGATGAACAGTAGTGCCCATCGAGTCTTGTACCGTCGTAGCGTTCCTCTCCAGAAATGAATGTATGCGAGCTTCCCCTTGCTGTAGGCTAATCCTGGTCACTCGATCGATAGGTGGTACACCTGCACGCTCCAAAGCTTCCAGGGCTTCAATGTTGCTAAGTAGCTGCTCCGCATGCTGGGAGACGTTAACGTCATCGAGAGCATGAATCAAGTTTCTTAAGGGACTCCGCTGAAGCGTTCCCGATTCAGAATTATCGCGTCTTGAAGTTGCTGCCTGGGTGGGAAGAGCCAGCACTTGCGAAGTATTTGTGTCCCTGGGGGAAGGCTGGCTTATAGAGCCTCTGGTGTACCATTTCCGGCGACAGACTGGACATGTGTTTTTATTGAGGCAGGTGCTGTCAAGCCAGGACTCAAGGCACTGGAGTCCAAATACGTGATCACACTCGCTATTGCTAGTAACTCCCACTGGTTGATGTGCGTTGTCGCCATATGGGTCGAAGCATATACAACACTCATCGCCATCAGAGAGACCGCCGCGATTGGGCCAGATGTGGAAAGCTTTGAAGCTCCTTAAGGTTGGATATCTACGTGGCATTTTCTGATCTTATGTCAGCTTGTATACCTATAGACTGTCTTGGCGTGATTTCGGAAGTCAGACTGACGATACGAGGTAGAATGGATGTAATGCCGATCGCGAGGCTTCTATGACTGTCTGCTGGCACGACGACAGAAGCTCTAAGAGTGCTTCTTCTACGGCCCAGGATATTCTGCCTTGACCACACTTTCCAAAACGCACTAAAGCGATGCCTTAGGCACTCCATTGACCTTTTTGAGATACTTTTCGAAGATTGTAACCAATGACATCATCGATATTTTCCGCAGAGCACTGTTGTGCTCGGAATCGTTCCTTCTACCCAGGTAACGAACACCTAGCGAGCACGAACGCGACGCGTGCCCGGGTGACACATCATTGTACAGAGTTCGTCCAGATTGAGATGTGAATCTCTTGCAACATGGTGTACGCAGCATCTCAGCGTCTGCAATCGCGTCGATCCAGGTTTGGCCCAACTCCGTACTTGCCTAGGTACTCTGGGACCATGGTAACGTTGGTTCATGGATGAGGTACCTAGACCTAATAAAGACAATCGATATTGTGGGATGCCGACTGTCGCATGCGGACCTCGTCGTGCTCAGAAGAGGCCTATTAAAGCGATATTGTGTTCCTTGAACGCGTGATGTGAATGCATGGTCGCGGACCCCTGCTTTGAACAAAAGGTCGCCACGGTGCTTAGTCATATTTGACTTTCAGGCGCCCCCTGCAAATCAACGACAAGACACAACAGCTGTACGCTCTGGTATTCAATTCAGTAGCATTCAGAATCTCCATACAATGGCTAACTTGATAAGCTTCTGCCCCTGACGCGCACCTTGTCAAACAACGACGATCATTTACACGCCGCCCTTTGGTGCTAGGTAATCGCCTCCTTCCAAAAGAAAACCACCCGCCCAAAATTGCCGGGATACGCCTGCAACACGAAAAACGAAAATACAGAGATGGTTGCGATGCGGAACCACCCAGAACTGCTATAACGCCAGTGCTATGATCAAAAGCCAGGATCTGGCGATAGTGCCAGTCAAGTAATGAGGACATTGCGAGAACTGCGTCTGTCGAGGCTCGACGACTCGCACGCTTTCTCAAGGACTCGCATCAAACGTATATCTTAAAAGAGGTAGACTGGCTGCTGTGTCGCTGCATTGCCACATTGGGCAGCACAATTGCAGCTGACGGTACCAGGTCGTTCATTGACTTCTTCGTATCCTCTGGTTGATAGGGATGGGCGCGTTGACAAAGACGTCGTGTTCACCGGCTATGCGCGATTGCTTCTCTTCGTATTCGCGGGATGACATCTTCAGGTCGTCAATTTGTGCCTGCAACGATCAGTACCAAGAGTGCGAAGACTAGTCGCTGACCTCACCTTTGTTAATGGAGGTCCAATAGTCGAGACCAGGAAGCCATCTCGTCCCTGTCCACGGTTAGCATCATATTGCGCCTTCCATCCCTACTCTGGACGGCACATACTTGGAACGTGAATGGCCTGACGATTGCATCAGGGCCGCAATGATATCTTATCTCGTTCTGGATCACGGCGCGCGAGATACCATAACCAGGAATGAAGTATGAGTTTGGGGTTGTCATTATGAAATCCTGGACCGGGAACAGTAAGGATGAGACAGGAAAGGATGTTCAAGCCAGGTTCACTCTATGTTCAGGCGCTGTTGTTGCGAGGTAAGCTCGGGCTTTGCACGATTTATACACCCTGCCAGCCTTGTCCTCAGATCAGACAATCATCTCTGAAACAGACAAGCACACGGTTGCAGTCTCAGCATCGTATCCGATGGTACTGCCGGTGGTGGCCCTAGTTGGGCTTGTATGCGCTGATGCCGCTCGCCTCATTCTCGCCCTATCGGCCCAACCATGATAATTGGGCGGCATCCGGCCCAGCCAATCTTGCGCGACGCCCTGTTTCCTGTCTTTGACTTAGCAGCAACGCCAGTGTATTGCGTCCACTGAGAAGGCTCTAGAGCCCTGAAAGTGCAATCGTTCAGTCACCAATCTGACATACGGCTACCGCAGTAGCACAGCTGCCACGTCCATGCCTGCCAAACTAGACGCAAACCCTCGGTGTATAAGGTCGATCTCTTTGCCACCACATTATTTACCGGGCGTCTTGACGAACTTGACTTGAGTGTGTTGTGCCTCCATATGTACAACACGATGCTTGCCATGCTGTGGGGCCAGCAACGCTCTTGGCGATCCGAGAACTACGAATGTCGATCATCACCAAAACAACAAATATCCCCCAACGGTTGGGCATCGCACGCCTTGGACCCAAAGTGACAGGTTGTCGGCGCCTCGCATGGGGAACCCTCCGCCTCACCGCCTCCGCTACCAAGATCTATCAAGTTCATGAGGTGTTCGATGATGGCAGGGACATCCCTTCCGGAAGGCGCTGAAGTCCCGGACCCACTGGGCATCTTTGCGTCCTCGTCGACTCAATGCAACACACCGCATACATGCAGGCAACGACAATGACCTCGCTGTTTGGGGCGGTTCTCTAGGAAGGCACCGACGCCTTAACTCCTCCCAGTTGACCTGAATATCTGGTGGCGGATCTACTTACCGCTTGTCGACTACATGCCAGCTGTAGTGAGATTTGGTCATACAGCAGTGGGCTCTTTGTGTGCACTGTGAAGTGGCGCTGGATGTCAGCAGTCGAGCATTGGAGAAGGTGGACGGCGTGCATTGAAGCCGCCTGATCCGGCGTACGCGGGGCTTACACAATACACCGAGGGCCGGTAGCTATACGTCTCAGCCACTATGCGCTTGATGTACGCGAGTCGTTCCTCGGGATGCTGTGTATCCTAATCGCCCGCGCGCCCGATGACGTTCACCGAACGAAGACAACGCAGATGCAGAACCTCAGACCACCACTGACTACCAGTCGGCGACCGCATACAGCCACCTGCATACAAGCTGATTAACGCTACGTTGCGCAACTCCATGATCGTCGCAGCAAGCCGACGCGGCGTAATCGTTCGCATGCAGTCCTCGCAATGCCCAATGCCCAAAGGTCAAGCCATTGGCTTACCTACAGATAGATTATCAAACCCCTTGCATGCGGAGCCATGCTTGATGAAGTGGACTACCCCGCACGACCGCCGTGGTTTCTCTCTAGCATTTGAGGTCTAGCCTCAGTATTTTGTAAGTCAACCGACGGCATCGTTGATTCCATAACCTAGACTGTCTTGAGTACCATGCAATGGATGTCATCTGTGTATAAGATCCTCAGTCGCGTCTTATCCTACACCTGCTCTCCATGGCAAAATGGACTCTTGAGTGGAATATGCTCGCAAAGCCAACGTGATGTTGCCAGACCTGAGATCAAAGGTTGGATTGAGTGTGCACGCTTGACACATTCGAAACAAGCAGATCAACAAGCTCGGACATACACAACAGAGTCTAGAGGCTGTACGAAAAAACTGCCGAGTATGCAGCGCCTCAGGTACGAACAGAATTATGAGATCGCGTCAATTTAGACATCCTCGCTGAATGAAGCGTCATAGTTTCCGCCTTACGACACTCCGGTCAGTCTCAACGTGCATGTGCTACTAGACTCCGGAGCCGCTATCACATGGTTGAAACAACACCCAGCGTTGCCCAGGCACACAAACATTCGGAAAACGTGGCTTGAGGTGGCCTTGTCAAGTCACAGACCGCATCACTAACCAGATTACCAGAGAGACGACGTCTGCTACCAATCCAGACACATCTGGCTACCAACGCATTCCAACTACCTGGACCCACCCCCACTTCACACAGGAGCCGACCGAAGATCTCCACGAGCTACTCGATATTGCACTTAGTCAGAATACGCGAGATCGGCCTACAGCAGCCTCACTAATGCACAGCACATCCTCAAGAAAACTTCACTCACCCACCTTGCCCGGTTACGAGGTTTGTGCAAACGAATTCGCTCACCGATGCCTCGTCACCAAAAGTATGCTACTGTGCTCGCCCCATTCCAAAGTACTCCGCAGGCTAGAACACACCACCCTCCATAGCCTTGCCCACTAGCCCCCAGGCCAATCCACATCACTATTCCTTAGCCTTGCCACCAAATGTGTGTCACTGCGCTCGTCCCGTCTCAATCACATCACACACCCTCGCCCACCACCAGGAATATACCTACGCCCGTCTTATCTACTCCTCAGGACAAGCCACACCACACCCCAGCCTTACGCCCTAGGCCCCCTACCCCCAGCCCGTCCATCTCCGAAAAGCACACCCCCCGTGTTCCCCCGCCAGGCCCGCCCTGAGTGAGGCGGCAAACCCTACCGCCGATCCCTCGCCCTGAATTACGCCATCGGTCCCCACAAGCTAGCTCTCACGACACGACACACTGCTCACCGAGAAAACGAGGGACTCCGGAGAGGACGAGGGACTCCGGTGTCTTGACTACTGTGTATGTAGATGAGGCGGCCAATGGGTGGCGGAGGGGATGGGGAGTCGGGCCGTTTCTATCTCGTGCTGTGGGGTGTGGAGAGGGCCTGAGGTTCAAGGGCAGGTGGTGAGGGCTCGCGCAGTGAAGTAGGGCAAGGAGGGCAAGCAGGGCAAGCACGTTCGTCTGAAGGCAGGTGCGCGTTTTGTGGCCTTAGTGAACTAGAGGCGAGAGTAGGTACATGCGGCGACACGCACAATTCCCAAGTGCCGCCGGTTCAATGATACAAGTGCCGCGCACTTCCGGTAAGACTGGGATGGCGGGCTATATGTACACTCTTGAATCGCCATATCGCTGAACGGATTCGAAACACCCCTCGCGTCGACGATACGCGTTCGCTTGTTTGCGGACTGCACTTGAGAAGATCGCTGCAACACAGTAAGGCAATGAGAGCAAAGAAATGGGTTCTTTTGGGTCTACGGACACAGCATGCTATGGACGGTGTACAACTCTCCAGAGCTTAGACAGATTTGTAGAAGGGGGGTCGATGGAGTTCAGCATTGTAGGAGTACCAAAACTCCGAAGTTGTGGCGCATTATCCTTGCTTGTTCGTACTTCTTACAAGACTTCACTTTCTCTCTCCATCTGGTGCCTCGCTCAAATTGTACGCGTCAATCAAACCATGTGGCTCTGCATTACTGCTGCCGTATGACCGAATATTTTTCACCGCTGCGAGCAGCTTTCAGAAGATGCCTCGTAGTGTAATCCCATTTTTTGCTGTTGCCAGGTGTAGCTGTGTTGAAGCAGTCAGTCTCAGATCGGACACATGTTAGCGAAAGAGGAATAATCGTACATATGCAGCGCGATAGCGCTCTCTAGTCTAATCGCACCAGTACATGGTACGACTGGTTCAAGATCACCAGTTCCGATCGCTCAGGAATATCGCGAGGTACGCTGTAGCATAAGCGATGACCAGGCTTGCCGTTGGCGTAGATATGAGAAAAGCGAAAAGTGTCAACATGGCCAATAAGATCCTCGTTCCAATACACGTGTACGAACGAACCGTAGCAATAGGTCTGCTACAGAGCCATCACTTAAGCTTTAAGTCAGTGTAGAGGCTGCTTGAGATGGTGATGTCTGCATGGGGAAAGTCGTCACACGACCTTTTCGCGTGGTCGATCGTGCGTAAGCCCCGCCACATGCTGGATGTAGGGTGATCCCATCGTGGATCATTAGACGCAGATGCCTTTCTTTTATAGAAAGGAAGTGTGTCGTGTGCTCTTTTACTGTGTTGAGTAGATGCTGTTATGTGGTCTTGAGGGGAAGGTTGTACCGCAGTGTGCCGTGGAGTGCCAGGCCGCTGACAGTGTACTTCAAACAAACATCTAGATCGTGACGACGTTGCGATCTTAAATGTGTCAGCTGTTACTATGGCCTTTTCGTCGCATGCGATATGACCATGTTGAGTCGAGGTAGCTGTTTGGTGATGCCTCTTTGTCGTACATAGACTGTCACCCTGCTTGTCTGTGCGAGGCTTTTACTCGCGTCGTGGCTGCCGAAGGTAAGCGCGACATAAGCACTGCATGCTGTGATTGGTAAGGTTTCAACGAAAGTGTACAGTCGAGTGGTGGAGTCGTAAACTGATGCTCCAATGAATTTGCTCCAAGCCATACATCCTTCTACATCTCGCCCCATCAAAAGTTCCAAATTTGAACTGTACATTGAGTACATGCACAGGTAACCCCAGAAATGCCCAGCATTATTCGAAACATGCGTAAAAAGGTGTCATTGAAAGAACGATTCCGATGCAAAAGGGTAGGCTATTGCACATCGCTGTACATTCTCCTCGGAGCGGGTGGCAGCCCACCGTTGAGCGGCGGACCTCTTGATTGAGGTCTCGAATTGGACCCGTTTGATACGTGTGGCGCCGGTCGCATTGGGAGGGACATTTGTCCGCTTTGGCTCGACTGGCTGTTCGATTGGCTGTGTTGGCTGATGCTGCTCGACGTGCGTTGCGGGTAGGCTGGGCGTGGTGGCGCTTGTCCGTCTTGCCTGACATCAGCAGATCCTCTCCTCGACGGCGGCCCTTGCTGCCTGATGTCCGCAGAACCTCGCCTTGGCGCGGGCTCCTGGTTCTGCAGCTTCTCGCGGATGCTGCCGGATGGCACGGAGGAGGTGAGATGTGACTTGCGCTTGTTGTGTTCGAGCATGCTTGTCGCCCACGCTTCGAGGTCGACGGGCGTGCGCTTCGCGGCCTGGAGGAACGCGTCGTGGTCCTATGAACGATTAGCACAATGACAACAGCGAGACCGGTATATGACGTACATAAAGCTCCTTGGGCGTTGGCCGCTCCTTGGGGTCTTTCAGCAAGCATTTGGCAACCATATCTTCCAGGATGGAAGGGAAGGCATCGCTCTTTGGCAGCTTCGGCGCAGGCTCAAGAACGATCTGCTGCAAAAGATCAAGGATACCCTGAGGGCCTCCAGCATCGTCATCATCGGCGCTTCCTGAGAAAGGAAACTTGCCAATGGCTAGCTCCATGATGCTTAGACCAACACTCCATACGTCCGACTTGACGGTGTAGGGTGAACCCTGAATACGCTCAGGGGCCATGTATGTGCCCGTCCCTACAAAAGTCTCGGCAATGGATCCATCGAGTTCGCTAGAGACACCAAAATCGCAGAGCTTGATTTGGCCTTTTGAGTTGACAAGAATGTTCGACGGCTTCAAGTCGCGGTGCATGATGCGGTGGGCGCTGTAAAGGTAGCTGAGACCGCCGAGCACAGCTTCTGCGATCTTTCCGAGGACGTCGACGCGTACGGGGCCAAACTGGCGAGAAACCCAGTCAAGGGCACTGTTACAAGGTGTCAGTGCCTGCATGTCTGAATCCTGTGGGGTTACTTACCCCACATCCATGTACTCCATGCACATGATGACATCTCCAGAGTCGTTCTGGAAGGCGCCGTAGAAATCGACAATATAGGGCGAGTTGCACTCGTGCATGATGCGCAGCTCTCGCACGATGCGTTTCCGAACTTCGTTCTTGGCTTCGACGTGGATGACCTACACCTGTCAGCGTTCCTTATGCCACGTTGTTATTCCACTCGGCCCGGTCGAACGCACCTTCCTCGCCATGATGACCTTGGTAGCTGCGTGCTGGACCTTGCTGACTGTGCCTCCGTTTCCTGATCCAAGCTCCCGCAGAACGATCAGATCCTCTGCCTTCAAGTCCAGCTGGAACTCGACGCCGATTTCAAGCGTCTCTTCTTTCGCATTGCCTGGTCCCTGCGAATCGCTCTCCGAGGCCACTGGCTTTGGTGGGGGTGCGCTCAGGGCAAGGCCCTTCTTGTTCTTCCGCTTCATCGTCTTGGGGGCGAATGGGTCGGCCATGGCGGCTGTGTGCAGCGCTGTCGACGCTGTGAAGAAAGGAGTAGGGAGGGCGAGCGTCGGTGACGATATGCGGTTTCAGGCGCAGGTGAGCGTGGCTGGACGTGGTTTCGAGTTGCCGCCCGAGGATGGGTCGACTGATGGGTCGCGAATCACGGCAGTGTCCCAATGGAGGACAGCGTCTATTGGATTCCGGCTGGACGTGCTGTAGCAAGGACTGCGTGCCTGATCAGGAGGCGACCGCGGCGTGCTATAGAGGGTGACTGTCTTGTCGTGGGCTGCAAAGAGCTCAGGAGAACGTAAGGTCGTGTTACTTATCGAATAGCGGGGCGGAGTGTTTGTGCATGCGGCGCCAAAAACGACGCTGCAAGGCTGCGGGCGGGACACGACCAAAGATTTAGATGGCGTTCGGGGTCGGAGCAACGTCAAGCGACTACCAATGTAAAAGGGCGTCGGGCTCAGGGTGCGTCTCTGATATATAGAATATACTCGACTGCGTGTTTCAGCTGCGACACCATGCCTCACCTATCCTTCTAGCGCTCCATACAGGCCGCAAGGCTGGTAGACATGTGATGACATGACCCCTACAGACAGCGCAGAACGAGGACGGGGGCTTGAGCGCGAATCGCGTACACAGCGCGTGTTAACTGCACACAACTCATGTTGCTATCGAGTACCTCCAGGATAGGCCTGGGCGCAGGCGTAGTGTAAAATCACGTGATACCGGAGCTACGTAGCTGCGGCTCCGGTCGCTCTTTCGCTTTCAAGACGCGTTGGTCCACCCTCTCTGCCTTGTCCGCGCCCTTTCCCTCGATCTGTTTCATTCCCTCTCCGCCTGAATCGCCGCGCCTTGTTTCCCCGTGTCGGCTCCTGGAACGCCGCAAAAACGCCTGTCTGACGCCCATAGACGCTTTCGCGCATCCCCTTTACATCGCTATACACAATGGCTACGAGAGACCTCTTCGACACAATCGCCGACGTCGGTAGCGACGAGGAGGAAGATGAGGACTTTGATGGAGAAGGTGGCGCGGAACGGCCAAAGAAGTCTAATGGTGCCAATGGAATCGACGACTCCAGCGAGGAGGAAGACGATGACGACGAAGAACTGTTAGCGAAGGCAAGCGTTGCTTACATGCATCGTGGGAGCAACTGCTGACTCATGACTAGGAGGGCGCTGGCTTCATTGCTGACGAAGACGAGGACGAGGACGAAGTAGAGGCACGACGAGAACGACGCCGCAGGAAGAAGCGCAAGAACCGCGAAGCTGAGGAGGACCTCGATGAGGATGATCTTGATCTAATTGGTATTGAACGACCTGAGAGGGAGGACGAGTCAGCGGTATGATAGGACATGCGACCTGCGCCCAAGGTCCACCTCTACTGCGCATGCGCTGACAACAAGCAGCCCAAGTACAAGCGCCTGAAGCGTGGCCACAAGGAGAAGCGCAAATCTCGCGGTATAGATGACATCTTCTCCGACGAAGAAGCTGGCGATGATATTGACGAGCCCCGGAGACTCGGTGGAGAGTTTGACGACTTCATCGAAGAAGACCAGTTCGAGGACGAAATTGAAGACGACCGCGATGTTACACAACCGGGAATCAATCTCATTACACAAGGTCTGCAGGCAGCCGGACTTGACGAGGGTGCCGAAGAAGACTACAGGGCAGCTTTTGGGGACGGTACCGACTATGACTGGGCGCTCGAGATGCAAGAGGCTGAAGAGGAGGAACAGACCGGGGACGGTCGCGAGCTCCAGCTCAAGGACGTATTCGAGCCATCTCAGCTGCAGGAGCGCATGTTGACAGATGAGGATAACGTCATCCGAGAGACGGACGTGCCCGAGCGTCTGCAACTAGCCCGCAAGCCATTCAAGGAGCTCGAACTGACGCCTGAAGCTATGCAGCAAAGACTGGAAGAGGAGGCATTGTGGATATCCAAGCTGCTCTGGCCGAAGAAGGGACTCCCGAACTATTTCCAACAGCCCTTCCAGCAAGCGGTGCGCAAGGTTCTCGAATTCATCAACATTGAAGATTACGAAGTACCTTTCATCTTCAATCATCGCAAAGACTATCTCATCCACGCACCTGGCGACAACGACGATCAGGATGATTTCGGCGCCCCCCCTCCAGATGCTCGACCAGAACGCCTTCTCAACCAGAGCGACTTGTGGGAAGTGTTTGATCTCGACCTCAAGTTCAGAGCCTTTGCTGAGAAGCGAGATTCACTACGCCAAATCTACGAGAATGTGAGGGCCGTCCAGCCCGAAATTGTTGATGGCGAGATTGAGGATCTGATGGACAAGGCGGTCACCATTGAAGAGATCCAAGAACTGCAGGATTACCTGCACTACCAATACTCGCAAGAGATCAACGAAGTACGACAAGAATCCAACGGCACTCAAAAGCGAGCCAATAATGCGCGCAACTTCTTCGACAAGCTTCGAAGCGGCAAGGCGCATTTGCTTGTTAAGGCAATTGGCATTAGCGCCGAGGATTTCGCCAAAAAGGCCGAAGGATCGAGCAGAGGACCTCAGGTCATCGAGGATCCACCATACAAGGTCGAAGAGCTTGCTGACCAGATGGCTGATGCCCCTGAGAGTGGTGTATCACTGCTCAGGTCTGCCAAACTTTTGTTTGTGCAGGACTTACATCAGAGCTCCCGTCTTCGTAGGTTCCTGCGAGGCAGCTTTTACCAGAACGCTTTGATCGACTGCATACGAACAGACAAGGGTATGCGCAAGATCACCGAAGACCACCCCTACTATGAGTTCAAGTATTTGCGCGGACAAACTTTCCTTGACCTTAACGGCAGACCTGACCTGTTCCTGAAGATGCTGAAAGCTGAGCAGGAAGGTCTTGTGCAGGTCAGCATCTCAATGGGTAACTACGAGAGTTTCAGAAGCAGGCTTCACGATAAGATTGTCTCAGACAATGTCAGTGAAGTGTCTGAGACATGGAACCACCTCCGTAAAGAACTCCTTGACATTGCACTTGAGAAGCTACAGGGCATCATCGCCAACGGCGTCAAAGAGTCCCTGCGTGCTCGTTGCGAAGACGAGCTTGCCAGCCGTGCTAGGGAGAACTACTACAACAAGCTCGATCAAGCCCCATTCAAGCTCAAGAGCGCAGTCCTCGGTTCGATCCCGAATGTACTATGTCTTTCGAATGGCAAAGGCCAGCGCGGCGACGCTATCTTGTGGGCGTATCTCGAGAATGACGGCCGTGTAATGGAACATGGCAAGCTCGTGGATATGAGGCTTGGCAACCAGGAGCGTGGAATCCCTGATGGCCAAGATATCATCAAGCTCGTCGACGCCATCCAACGTCGTCGCCCAGACGTGGTCGGCATCAGCGGTTGGTCTGTCGAGACGCGGAGGCTGTATAAAGACGTGCAAGACATCGTCGCTCAACACAATCTCACAGGGCCAAGTTACGAGGACGAGAGCACCGGTCAAGACAGGAGCGATCCTCTGGAAGTAGTACTAGTCAACGACGAGGTCGCTCGACTTTACTACAGCAGCGCTCGTGCTAACGCCGAGTTCCCCAAGCTTCCCGAGCTTGCCAGATACTGCGTCGCTCTTGGAAGGTATCTGCAGAATCCCCTCGCCGAGTACGCCTCGCTTGGCAAAGATATTGTGTCAATCCCGTTTGTCAAAGACCAAACACTCGTCCCTCAGGACAAGCTGATGGACCGTCTTGAGACCGCTATGGTTGACATGGTAAACCTCGTTGGTATCGATCTACCGGAGACATGGGACGACAAGTATATGTCGAAGCTTCTTCCATACGTCTGCGGTCTTGGCCCTCGTAAAGCGGACAGGATGATCAAAGCCATCAAAGCAAACGGAGACGAGATCCTTTCTCGATTCGATCTACTTGGGGTTTCCGAAAATGCCTCTCGAGATCTCAAGGCGGCTATGGGCCCCAAGGTCTTCCAGAACTGTGCCAGTTTCTTGTACATACCGTACGACTCTACAGAAGAGGCTTCTGACTACCTCGATTACACCCGTGTGCATCCCGAGGACTACGATCTCGCCCGCAAGATGGTCGCCGACGCTCTTAACATGGACGAGGAGGACGTCAAAGCTGAGGTTGATGACGGCGGTCCAAGTGCAGTCATCCGGAAGATGGTCAGGGAAGACACCACAGATTTGGTTAATGACCTTGCACTTGAGGACTACGCGGCTGAGATCGAGAAGAACTTCGGCCAGAGGAAGCGCGCGACGCTCGAAACCATCCGCGCCGAATTGGAGAACCCCTACGAGGAAATCAGGCAAATTTTTGCACTGATGGCCGGTGAGGAAGTATTCACAATGCTTACCGGCGAGACCAAGGAGAGTCTGTACGAAGGCATGGTCGTCCCGGTACAGATCAAGCGTACCTTCCCCGATCACATTGAGGTCAGGCTCGAGAACGGTATCGAAGGTGGCGTTTCTGAATCCGAGTTCCCGGAGGGCGTTGGGAGTGGCGGACAGGAGCCTCGTCATGTCTACCAAACACATCAGACTGTTCGAGCCAGAATTGTCTATCTCAACCGCAAGGCGCTTACTGCGCAACTTTCGTTACGAGACGATCTCATCCGGCAACCGGTTCCGAAAGCCTTTGACCGCATCGCTGGCGAATGGGACGATGCCCAAGAGCGTGCCGACAAGCAAGCTGCCGAGAAGGAGAAGGAAGTTGCCTCTGGTCGGCCCAATCGCGTCATCAACCACCCTCTATTCTTCAGCATGAACTCCGCCCAAGCGGAAGAGTACCTCGGTAGTAAAGAGCCTGGTGAACTTGTTATTCGTCCATCATCGAAGGGTTTCGATCACTTGGTTGTCACATGGAAAGTCTCCAACAGCGCATACCAACATCTCGACGTGCTGGAGCTGGGCAAAGAAAGCGAATACTCGCTTGGCAAACAGCTTAGGGTCGGCAAAGCAACATACACTGATCTTGACGAGTTGATCGTCAACCACGTCGAGGCGATGGCACGTAAGGTTGCTGAACTCACACGAGATGAGCGTTTCCAGCCAGGCACAAAGTCAGACACTGGTATGTTCTTTCACTCCTTTCGCTTGACATTGACTGACATCATTTAGAACTCTGGCTCGAGAACTACTGCAAGGCCAACCCCACCCGCTCCATGTACGCCTTCTGCAGCATGCCTAAGCACCCCGGCTACTTCTGGATCTGTTTCCAGATGGGAGAGCACAAGCCGAGGGGTGCCTGGGGTATCAAGGTTGTGCCGAACGCATTCGAGCTACACAAGAACGCGTACCCAGACATGGTCGCGCTTAAAAACGGATTCAAGTTGTTGATCCAGAGCGGTGCTGGCGTGAGGCCTGGAAATGCCGCCGTGCCCAGGCGGTAAATCAGCACGCAAAGCTGATTTGAAGTTGCATTTGTAATCATATTCCCATCATAGTTTGTTTGCAGTGGACACCGAAAGCGAGGTTCGCGAGCGGTAGAGAGATACTCACATCATTGGGATCTGGCGCAGTTTGAATCTTCTCTGCTCGGCAACTTCGAGCAGCAAAATTAGCACAGCAGTCTGGATACCTCAATACAAGAAAATTCAATTGACGACTCCCAGTGTTCACTTCTCAGCGGCCGTCGAACATTTTACGAAGCAAGCGTATGAGCTGCAAACCTGCATAAACTGAATGTCGCAACGCGCAGTTGCACAACAACTCAACATACTGGCAGTGGGCCCAAAGAGCGTCCAAGTTCGTAACTCCTTTCTTGTGCAGCAGTGTTTTGACCGTCGTCACCTCACCTTTTCGGCCACGCCGTTGCACTTGACCGTCTACCCACTTCGTACGTCCCACCTTCATCCACACAACAAGAGTGACTACATCCTCTCGCTAATCTACTTGCATATCCATGCTCCAGATAAACCAACACTGTCCTGCTCGTCTAGCCAAGATCCTCCTGCAGGCTAAGATCATGAACCAATCGCTTCGTTGGCAGCCTTGTCAGCTGGAAGGCAGCAACACCAACACCCCTCGAGGCGACGAGAGCGTATGACAAGCTTGCCAGTCCCGCCTTGCAAGAGCCACCTACGACAACCCTCTGTTTCAGCATGCGCCTCCTGCACCTTGACGGCGAGGGCAACCTCGGCTTCGTAGAGTACATCAGTAACGATCTTCCATCTTATGCTATACTATCGCACACATGGAGCCAGACGAGCAAAGAAGTCACGTTTGCCGCTTTCATATCGGGCGATTACGCAGAGAAACCGGAATACAAGAAGAGTCGTGAAAAGATTCGTCGGTGCGGCGAACAAGCCAGGAAGGATGGTCTGCAATACTTCTGGGTGGACACCTGCTGCATCAACAAAGAGTCAAGTGCTGAGCTGTCCGAGGCAATCAACTCTATGTACGCCTGGTATCAGAACGCAGACGTGTGCTACGCATACCTCGATGACGTACATTACAAAGTTGACTTCTACATGAGTCGCTGGTTTACGCGCGGCTGGACACTACAGGAATTGATTGCCCCTGCCGATGTGGTTTTCTTCGATGCCTCCTGGTCAACCATTGGATTCAAGACATCCCTAATCAAAACATTGTCCCAACGCACTGCCATAGATGCGCATGCGTTGCAAGGCGGTTCTGGTCTCGAGACGTTCAGTATTGCTGAGAAAATGTCGTGGGCTGCCGGCCGGCAGACCAGTAGAATCGAAGACGAAGCCTACTGTCTTATGGGTATATTCGATATTAACTTCCCTCTCATCTACGGCGAAGGCAGACGGGCGTTTTTTCGGTAACAGGAGGAGCTGCTCAAAAGTTCAAATGACTCGTCAATTTTTGCTTTCGTCGCCCGCAAGGCTGGAATGCCGCTACAGTTCGGGTTGGCAGGAAGCGAACATACCTTTGCGCGCGATCTGCAGTGTGTGTCTTATCCTAGAGTCATTGGTTTATTCGCACCATCTCCCTCTTGGTTCCAACACTCGGCAGATTACATATTTCATTCAACGCTGAGCCATACATTGAAGGCAAACGAGCAGTTCGAGTACTCTAAAAATGACATATTCGATCTGGCGCTGAGCCTAACAACGGCGCCAAATGGGCGGAACCCATTCATGTCACGGCTACGGAGGAGCGGTCACTTGGTAAAGTTGTACTGTATGCTCTGGCAGCCCGAGGCCCTGGATTGGCCCGTTTCCACCACGAACAGCGAGGCGAGCTTACAAGCACACATTCAAAAGAACTATGGAATCACTTTCACTATATCGAGCATCTGCAATATTGGAAGATGTATACGCTCACTCTTTTCCTGGGCGATCGCGTTCCTCGACTGTCGTCGCCATGACGGCGGAATTGTGGGCATAATACTACAGCAGGATACGTATTTGGGCACCTACGACAGAGTCCACTGGCCGTCTGTTGTCGAAACAGTGGCGCCCTCTTTCGCCAATCCAGCGGCCCTTGAAGCATGCACTATACATATCAAGTCAGACATGGTTGAGTCAGATGTTGGGTATTCTGAAGAGAGACCTGACGTACGAAACGCCGTCACATATCGCCCGGTCAACTTGCATAAGTTCGGTCTCAGCCAACCGGTTATCCCTCCAGGGTCCAGTCGAGTGTTTGTAGAATACAGCGCCATGGACACGCACATCCCACGCATCATCTTCACATGCAATGGTGCGGACAAGACCGAAGAAGTGGGCGTGTATTGCACAATCTTTGCAGACACAGCCACGGCGACCAGTGCTACCACGAGCATAGCCCCAAACCGACGGATGCTCCCACGCTTAGCCAGGCTGGATGACGACAGCACAAGTGCAGACCAGACGCGCGTTCTGGTGCCCATCCGCCGCGGATCAACGACGCACATCAACCTAAACGACGACCTCCGGCTTGTGATACGCGGCCAGATGCAGTGGCGCAAGTCGGAGCGGCGATGTATGGATCGCAGTGAGAAGCAGTGTCTGCTCTCGCTTTCAATTGAAGAGAGAGAGAAAGATGGCGAGAATGAGATTGGGCTGCTCGATGATGGCTTGTACGAGCATCCGCCAATTGTGGAGCGGATGCTCCGCCACGTGTGGAGTGGGTGTTGGCACTGTTAATATCCCTCGTGTTGTTCATGTGAGACTAATCATCCGCGTTTCTTAGATCACCCACAAGGGCGTGTGGATTACGAACTGTCGGATTTGCTTGACCGACGACTACATTGTCGTAGTGACTGCATTTAAAGACTATATAGACTGTGGTTGCTTTCCCTTTATGCAGTGTGTGCTATCTGGAACCACGAGCGTTGTCCAGTAGTAACCAATGCTATATAGCGAATTTGCCCCAGCCTCCAGAGCCTAGGAGAATGGGTTCAATCGCCAGTGCGTGACTTGCCTACTTGGCTCTGAAACAGTTGATTAAGCAGCTAGTACGGACTTTTCAATACGATCACTAGACATGCCTGAAAATGGGCTACAGGATCTCGAGCGTTGATCGAGCCTTCGAACTGTTTCAATGAACGGTCAAGCATAGTGAAGAAATGTATTCCTCTCAGCATCCAATGCCCACGGAATTACAGCTGCAAGGTGAATACTAGGAGGGTACTATTACTCAAAAGGCCTGGTGGTTCATGAACTATACCTTAGTAAGTTTCCTCTCATCCTTGAAATACTCAAATCTCGAACTCTGGACTTGGGACCGTGAAAGGCCCTCAGCACATGTGAGAACTATTAAAATCGGTGATAACCTTCTGAATCCTATCCAGGGTTGCAAAGCTGTCATAACCCTGAGTCTGTCATTCAAGTGATTGCAGTCCTCCTACCTTTTCCTCTAATCCAGGTTGTCAAACCCGTCGCCACTACCCGATCCGCACGTGTCGTTCCGCCCACCCCCTCAACGCACCCGGGAACCTCAGTTTCCGCGTATACAAGGACAGCTCCATGGAATGCTGCATGAAAAGCGCGGTCCCCCCCACGCGCTCGAAGCACGCCGCGCCCGCCGCCTGATACAAGACCAGGACATGCACTTCGTCGTCCCAGTGATGCGTCACAAACAACGTGAGTTTGAGCGCGCACTCGCCATCTCGCTTTGACGGGTACGCGGCCTGTATCTGGCGCACGAGAAGCGCGCCGGCGCGCCCAAAGTAGGACACGCGCACCTGCTCGACAACGCCGCCTTCGTCGTCGCCGACGACGATGCCCGCGGGGGTTATGTGCACGTCGAACGCCGGCCCGTGCAAGTGGAGGAACGCGGGCGTCAGTGCTAGGTTCTCCCGAGCGAGGATCGAGTCCCGCGCCTCGCTCCACGCAAGCACGTCTCCATCCGCGTATTCGAGGCCAGCCCGCGCGACGGCCCTGTGCTCCGTGTAGTCTCGGTCTCGCGGGTAGAAAGTGCTGTAGAAGTGGACAGCGCGCGTTTCCCACCCCAGCCACGTCCAGCTCGGAAACCGCGTGCGGCGCTGCAAGACACGGCCGCCATCGTGTGCGCGCAGACTGCGCCAGTTGAGACCCAGCACAAACGCGTCCAGGTCGCTGCCCAGCAGCTGAGCACTGAATATTGGGATCCCGCAGAGACTCTGTATTTTGCCGGGGAATTTCCGTTGGAAGGCAGCAAAGACGCCCTTGAAGGCGTCGTGGATGTCGGCGTCGCTCGTGAGCGACCGCTGCAGGTACTCGTTGAGCCGTTTCTCGAGATCCATTGGGCTCTTTCCAAGGCCGCGGAGGGGGAAGACGCGGGAGATGTTGATGTCGTCCCACATGCGGGCGTTGTTCTTGGTGTGCAGTATCTCGTGCGGGGCGTGGATGCTCTCGACGCAGTGCATGCCGTTGCATTGGAAATACGCCTGGCTGGTGGTGAACACGAGTTTGCGGCGGGAGAGGAGGCCTTCTTGGTACGTCCAGCCGCGACTGTTCCAGCGCGAAGACAGAATTTGGTGTTTCGCGTTTGGGGCGTATACGAGGGTGCGCTGGCCGATTGTTATGGACGGCTGGGGGGCTCGTGGAACTGTACCAAGGCCGGGGAGTCCGTGGTCGGGACCAACGCCCGCTGCTGCTACCACGGTCAGGACGGAGTGCTGGTAGATGGTGTCCATGCTTTGAATCTGGATCTGTCTGCTCGTGGTATCACCCTGGGCGATGCAATATCGGTCTATCCACAGATATCGATAACCCAGTTCTGTCGTCAACTGGAGAGTGTGTTCAATCGTGCGAGGCAAATCGGGTGGAAGCACACCTTCTTGGAGTACGATATCTTGGTTTGACCTGCCCCAGGTATAGCTAAGGGTTACATATTGTTTTTGACCGACGGTTTCCTCCCACGGTATGATTCTGCGCGTCGTGCAATCGATGACACAGAAGTCTTTGGGGACCTGCGGATCGGATTTCTGCCTGCACAAAGCTTTGTGGTGGTTGTCACAAAAGCTAAGCCATTCTTTTACAATGGCCAGATCCACGTGAGGTTGTATCTGACGGGCAGAGAAGCCCTCTTGTCCTCCAGAAAGCTCCATGAAAAGTCCATAATTACCCGGTCTGCGCGGGTGGTGCGGGAGGGGAACAACTCTGAAGCCTGGCGAATCATCGAATGGAAGCTTCCAAGCACCGAAGCTGCTCCTCGCTGGGAAGACTTCAAGATAGTACCCTGTATGCCCGGTGTCACCTACCACTGACTCCCTAACACTGTAGAAGAACCGGCACAAAGCACACCTACTCTGCGGACTGATGTAAGACAGATCGTAGGACCTGTCGCCCCAGATCCTGTAGAGCTTTGGATCTCTCCTATCTTCGTTGAAAATCGCGTCGAAATCTATCCTTCGGCACCTGCGGCATATCCGATCGGCCTTGTGTGCAGTTTCTGAGGGCTGACCTTGACGCTCTACCGTGTCCACCGTGCTGTATGGATTGTAACGAGAGTCGATCCGTCGATGTTTTGCGAGGGGCAGAGCCATAGCCTGACTTTTCCGTTTTGCCGCGCCACGCAAAGCTGTGTCTTTCAAAACTGGCTGTTGGTTTAGCACCTGGTCAGGCCTTTGGTGGAATTCAAGAATTACACTTGTGCCCTCGGAAGCGGTGGGTACTCTTTCTTTTGCTGGGACAGCTGACGTGATCTTAGACATTGTCAATTGCTCGGCTGTAGAGCCAAGTGCCGGATGGGAAGAACTATTCAGCTGCTGCGAGTGATCAAAATTTGCGTTGGTACCAATTGTGAGTCTTGAGGCGTGTTGCTGCCTGCTGCGCCTCTAGATGCAGCTTAAGCTCAGCCCGGAGGGGTTCGAACCAGTGTGGCTTAGCATGTAGCATAACGGCCTGGATTGAATGGTTGGATCACCCCATTTGCGACAGGTCTGGAACTAGACCCTTGTATCATTCCGAACCTTGCACATCTATCAGCGGCGCGCATCAAGTATGGGGATATGTAAGCCGTGCAGTATCAAGAGAGACAGCGATACTGAAGGTCAAGTACAGCATCGCTGGCCTCTTGCTTAGCTCAAAGCATAACAGTGGACGAGTATTGAGACGCGTTGTCACTTGTACTACCGTTCAAGATGAAGAAATCAATGTAGGTAGTCTACGAGCCAAGTCAAGATTACGAACGTATGTTTACGTGCTTACGACCTCGGAGTGCTCAGCAGGGGCGACACTTGCTGCATCAACATAGAGTGAAGTGCTGAGCTGTCCGAGGCGATCAACTCCATGTACGCCTGCTTCGTGACGGGCTGTTGGAAATCTCAATACCCTTTGCGCTGTCCAGGAGGCCATCGTCAGCACTTGACAAGGCCGTCCACATGCAGCTCTCCCATCCAAGCGCGCCTCAATCGTCGTCCTCAATCACCAGCCCTACCTCGTCCACATGCGCGACGGGCTCTGTGCCCTCGCCCTCCGCATCGTGTCCCGTCTTGATGGCATTTGTATTGGGCGCAAGCCTCCTCTTGCCCGCCTCATCCGGCTTCGTCACACCCCCCTTCTTCGCCTTGGTCTTCCTCGCCAGGGCCTTTGCGCGCTTCGCGCGATTCTTCTCGGTGCGCTCCTTGTCCGCGCGCTCGAGGGCGTCCCTGCGGACCAGAAAGGCCTTCTGCTCGGCCTCGCCGCGCACCTCGTCGTCCATGGCGCGCAGGCGCTCGTACTCGCGGCGGCGCGAGGCCTTGTAGACGTGGAACTCGCCGGAGCCGGCGCCGGCGCTGGAGCCCTGGACGTTGGCGACGATTTCGGGGGGCGCCGAGGCGTGCGCCGCGGTGGTCGAGGGCGGGAGGTGGATGGGGGCGGCGGGGTTGGCGAGCAGCGAGGCGACGCGGTTGGCGTGGTCGGCGTGGGGGGTCAGGGCGCGCCGTTTGGCGGGCGGCGGGGGTCGAGGGCGGGAGGATGTCGGGATTGCTTCGGGGATAGGCTCGGACATTGCGGCGTGCGACGGAGTGGTGAGGGTGGTGGTGAGGTGTGGTGCGGGTTCGTTGCGCGCAAATGGCGTCCGGTGAGGGTGGAGACTGCGCAGAGCTGGATGGGCGGAGGGGTGCGCAGGGCTGGGCGGGCGCAGGGCGGGCGCAGGGCTGGACACTTGACATGTCGCCAGCATCCCACTGCCCCGTCCCACTGCAGTCACGTCGACGGCCGTCACCATGGGGAAACCCCGCGTAGGTGGAGCTGCGAGCCCAAGAGCCCGGGCGGCTGCTGACATTTGCAGATGATCATATTGATCCGCCATGCACAGTCCGAGGGCAACAAGAACCGCGACATCCACCAGTTCATCCCCGACCACCGCGTGAAGCTGACCCAGCATGGCTGGACCCAGGTACGTCGACGTCATGTCCAAGTCCTGATGCCACTTCGCGCGCTGACCCCGCCAGGCAGAGGAGGCCGGCCGCCAGCTGCGCTCGCTGCTGCGCCCCGACGACACGCTGCAGTTCTACACGTCGCCGTACCGCCGCACGCGCGAGACCACCGAGGGCATCCTGCGCACCCTGACGTCCGACGACCCCCAGCCGTCGCCCTTCCCCCGCAACAAAATCACCGTCTTCGAGGAGCCGCGCCTGCGCGAGCAGGACTTTGGCAACTTCCAGCCATGCTCGGCCGAGATGGAGCGCATGTGGCAGGAGCGCGCCGACTACGGCCACTTCTTCTACCGCATACCGGACGGCGAGAGCGCCGCCGACGCCTACGACCGTGTCAGTGGCTTCAACGAGAGCCTGTGGCGCCAGTTCGGCGACGAGGACTTTCCGAGCGTCTGTGTGCTGGTCACCCACGGCCTGATGTCGCGCGTGTTCCTCATGAAGTGGTGAGTGTGCCAGCTGGCGCCGCCTAGCAAGCGCTGACATGGCAGGTACCACTGGTCCGTCGAGTACTTTGAGGATCTGCGCAACGTCAACCACTGCGAGTTCATCGTCATGAAGCAGAGCGAGACGAACAAGAAGTTTATACTGCAGAACGAGCTGCGCACGTGGTCAGAGTTGAAGCGCCGAGCTGCTGCTGCCGGTGGCTCCGCCGCCCCGGCGTCGACAACTCCGAGCAGAACCCACTCGCAGTCCGCCCTCACAGAATCGCCCACCATCCCGATACGGCGATGGGGCGGCTGTGTCAACGGCTGCAACCACGACAAGTTCAACTGGCCGAAGCGCCCAATGCGGAAGAACACGGTCGAGTATCTCGGCCAGCCCGCCACAACAACCGCAACCCCCAGCCCGCCAATCGAGGAGCAAGAAGACCACCCGGTCGCCGCGCAGGACGGCAGCAATCCCCCGCTCATCGAGGAGCCCACGCCCTCCAAACTCAACCGGAAACAAAGCACAAAACTCACCCAAGTGACCGCTCTCCCACCAACCCCCGCCTCCCCCAACGACGCCTCCGCCGACGCCGACACCAGCGACGACGACGACGACGCCCGCTCCCGCAACCCCACTGTACCGCGCACATCTGCCATCCTGCGCCACCTGCAGCCGCCCAACCACACTCCCGGCGAGGGCTTCTCCGACGACTCCGACTACTTCCCCGGCATGCAGCACCTGTCCGCCACGACCATCGGGAAGAGCAGACTGCGCGCGAGCAGCCGCCAGCGGAGTAAGGAGCGCAAGCTCGCCCGCCGGCAGACGGAGCAGGGCTGGAAGGCGGAAAGCGGCATGGGGACTGGTAGGCGTGCTAATGCGCTGGGGGATGGGGATGAGACGTGCACGAGCGGCCTTGATGACGCGGGGAAAGCGGGAGCTACCGAGGAGGGAGAGGAGACGCCGACGCAGACACAGCCACCGAGGGAGGAGCAGGAGGAGGAGCCGATATTAAGAGAGGCGCTGAAGGGCAACATGCAGGTCGAGCATGGTGCTGAGCGGGCGGTGCCACAGGGGGAGGGGATTGGGGCGCCGATTGGGGAGAAGGAAATCGAGAGGTTGGAGGCGAAGGAGGGGTCGGTGAGGGAGCAGGTGTATTGATGGTGTTGACGTCGATGTAAAGAAATCAATCACAGCCAACATTTCTCATCTCCAAGTACCCAATGTGCTGATCTACCCCTGCTCCACGTTGTGCTAGTCTCGGTCGATGGTGACCTGACTTGTGCGATTCTGAAACGGACACCGGATGTCGTTACAGTCTCCGCGTTCATAGCGCGTTTATACCGCTGTCTCCAAGCACGCCGCACGCGTGCTACCTGCCCCTTCCGTCGCCCTGCACTCTTACCGTATGCAGATGGTCGCGTGAGCAGTGCATGACGTCAAGCTCACTTTGAACTTATCTAACTTCTGCAGACATATTGTCTTCGCGGTCTCGCAGCCTGAGACATTGTTCGAAGCCCGGCTCTACGGATAAAACTAATCTGGAGCTTTGGTTGCTGGACGTGCCTGCGCGTCCCGTCTGGTTCAGGTCTTTCCCCGCATTTCGGTCGCGCTAGCGAGACGTGTGGTGACGGAGTACGGGGTAAACAACGACGGAGCCGACGTATACACGGAACTAAGGAAGGCAATTCGTACTGGAATACTGGAACATCGGTGCCAAATCGACACCACCCTCTACCCGGATTCAGTTCCCTCCACGCCTACCACCTGGATCTATCCCCCGCCGCCCACCATGGACGACTGGCAAGACCACGCCCTCAGCACGCGCCACATGCACAACCGCAACTCGCGTCGCCCCTCCGGCAAAGGCCGCAAAGGCGGGACCTTTGACGTTCGCAAGACATTCGGCGAATACGAAGTCAAATGCCCCAGCTACGACCGCGCACTCGCAGAACTCCAGGACGACTCCACCGACCTCGATCCCCAGCTCGAGCTCCTGCGCCTCACCGACGACGGCCAGGGCGTGCTGGGCGAACTCGTGCTGCCCGGGCTGCTGCGCGCAACGGTCGTGCTGGCCGCGACGCGGCGCGGGCTCGCGCTGCTGACCCGGGCGCTGGCAGGCGATGCCAGCGACGAAGAGGAGGACGACTCTGACGACGCCGCCGACAACGCCGCCAACTCCCACGACGACGACGACGACGACGACGAACCCGAAGACCGCTTCACCACCTTCGAAAAAAACTCCTTCCGCACCCCCAAATTCTGGCTCGCCTGGAACGGCGCCCTGCAGCCCCCGCGCGAGTCCCCTCCGCCCACGCCCTCGACCCCCGCCCACGCCCACGCCCACGCCCACACCTTCCCGCGGCACAAGCACTCCCCCGCAGACTCGCCGCCGCCCTCGCCCGCCCTGCACCGCACGGGCTCCTCATTCCCGCCGCCCAAGCCTGCGCCCGCGCCCACCCCGCAAGTCGCCGCCTCCGGCACCGGCTACGTCGTGTTCGCGGGCGCCGAGTGCCGCCGGTTCCGCGGCTCGCTGAGCTGCGCCGAGTGGGGCTGGCGCGACGTCGCGTTCGGCGGGTTCAAGACGGTCGGGCGCGGCGAGAGCGAGAGGGCGCTTGCGTGGGGCGGGCGCGATGTCGAGACCGGGTGGAGGGAGGGGCGGCGCCGCGGGGAAGAGGACTGGGGTGCGCGCCTGGATGCAAGAAGGAGGGTTGTGTTTGAGTAGGCTGGGGGGTGGGGGGTACGAGGGTAAGGGGGTAGGGGGGTAGGGGTAGAAGCATCCACCGCCCTCGCTCAGCATATAACCCCTCTCCGCAGCTGAGCCAATACATACGACCATAGGACGTTGAAAACAAGGCTTCCCGTTCGCTCAGCCCTATTTAAGCAACGTACCGGTGGATTAGTACTCAGGTGGGTGACCACTGGGGAATCCCCACTGTTGTATGTTTTTTCTTTTTGTGTATGAAGGAGTTCCGCTTTGCATGTGTTTTGCTTTGCATTTTGCTCTGGGCCGTGGGTGGGTGGTCGTGGTGTCGCGCAACGGGTCGTGGTAGGGGCAGTGTATCATACAGGCAAGGACTACTGGAGAGGCATGTCATTGCTTGTTCTAACCAACGGGATGGCGAAGGAGGAGCGGGAAGACAGCACCCCGGCGCTAGACATCCACCCAAGAGCATAGGGGATGCAATACTGCAGCAATATCAGGACGGGCCAGACTAAAAACATAGCTCAGTTAGGACTGACACCTATGTACGACCAAGAGAACATCGTCAGCAAGGCGATGAACTGTAGAGCTGATCTTTTCTATAAGAGAGCACCAAAAGCACGTCCTAAAGTCCGACCAGGAGATTGTGCACCTGAAGATTCAGATGTTCGGATCGACTGGGCTTTCTTGGGTGCCAATACCATAACTCTTTTGAATTGAAAGGCAAAAAGACTTACGAAGGAATTTAATGTACTAGAAAACAGTAGGAGGGTACTCCGGCGTAGCTATGGTGGGCTGTTACGAGGTTTCGTGCAAATATTATTTGGAACGGGAAAACGTCTACTTTCAACCCCCCATAGCTCACCCACCTATAGTCTAAATTGACTGTTTAGTAGCTTAAATTAAAGCCCTTATCTAGACCTATAAATCTATACTATATATTATCTATAATATACCTGTATAGGATTTTAATGTTAATAGAGAGAGACCTATAATAATTGTCGTGGTTAAAGCTTTAAAAGACTGAACTTTACAGTCACATCCCTAGCCACCCCTATCCTAGATAGAATTTCTAAATACACAGAAGTAATGCAATTTATCTCTTCTATGCCTTAGGAGATTTTGATAGATTAATACCTATGTGGTGTAGGTAAAGGAGGTGACCTACAATAATCGTCCTGGTCAGTGCGTGAATTTCACCGAGAGAAGCATGCTCACCCTCTTCTTCTGCCCCCCCCCCCCCTTTATCTACTTAGAGCCTAGTACTATAGCATATATATATAGAGCAGAATAAGAGCTCTTTTTTAAGCTACTAAACAGTCAATTTGGACTATAGGTGGGTAAGATATAGGGGGTTGAAAGTAGACGTTGTTCCGTCAAAACTGGTTTGAATATTTGCACGAAACCTCGTAACAGCCCACCATACGTAGCGCGTTGGAGACACTACGGCTCCGAGAGCATTAAGAACCGGTTCGGACCGGAAGTCTTGGTGAAGCCGGGCACTAGCATCGAGGCGATTCAGAGTGAAGCTACTACACTTCTCGGAAATGTCTAGACTGCCAATTCCCAATGCGAACATAAATCGTTATAAATAATGAACGGAAATTCCAGTATCAGCATACGTATTCACCGCGAAAATGCTCGGATCCACAACAGATGACTTGGACTACAAGGTCATTACATTAAGTACCGGTTCGGTAGCGCTCATGTGGCGCCCACAAAAAGCACCCTTTCGGGCGACAATAGTACTTCAACACGGCTTTTCCGAGTACTCTGAACGTTTTTTGGACTCGTACCAGAGCTTCATACGCCAGTTAAACAACGCAGGCTACATTGTCTATGGACTTGAAATGTGGGGCCACGGACGATCGCCAGGAACTCGAGGGGTAACACACGTTGGAAAGGCTGTGAAGGATCACATTGAGTTGCGCCTACTCTCTAGCAAGAACGGGCTACCTACCATACTCTTTGGGCACTCGCTGGGTGGCCTTGTCACTGCAGGGAGTGTCACAGCCGAACCGAGCAACATCAACGGCGTGGTCATGACGGGCCCTGCACTCCCGGATCTACTCCCAAGCCTGGCCAGAGCTTCTGTCGCGGCAATCGCTAGAATCATGCCCACGGCCTCGGTGCCGCTGCCAAAGCCTAGCTCCGACGGCATGACCAGAGACCAGACGGAAATTAAGAAATTCAAGAACGACCCGCTAGTGCCCCAGAGACAGATCTCTTTTCTTCTGGCTGCGACGGCTCTGGATACAATGGAGAAGATTAATCAAGGGCTGCACAGATGGAAGACACCAATATTGATTCCCCATGGGACCGCCGATACGTTTACAAAGTGGCAGGGGAGTGACATGTTTGTGAGGGGCATTGCATCGGAAGACAAGACACTGAGCAAGTACGAAGATGGGCGACATGAACTGTTGAACGATCCACCGTGTGCGGAACAGGCCCTTGGAGAAATCATGATTTGGATACATAAGCACCTCTAGCACTATACTGAATCTCAGCCTTTGTGTTACGCGACTTCCTTGAGAATCAAATTTGCCGCGAGATTTGCACCTTTCTCTACGCCGGCGGTACTCTGCGTACCCACCGATAACGTCCTTTCTCGAAACATCTTCCAGCGCGAAATAGACATCGCCAATCGCCAGTGTTTGCGCCCGAAGCCTTGACACATCGACAGCCGAGATGCCAAAGTTGGGCGCCCACAGCGACCATGGCCCAGATATCAAGGACGCTGTTGGAAGCAATGCATTGTGGTAATATGAACCAATGCCGCCAAAGGACGAGTAGGTTGGCACTCGGGACCGGTCTGGCTTGGAGACGCCAGGCACTACGATGACACGATCGAGATTCCGGCGCTGAACTGCACGCTGTACAGCAGCCAGTACTGGCGCACTCGGTCCAACGCACCATATCATCATCTCGCCTCGCCCGGTGTACTCAAGTACACTGCCAGGTTTTGCATCCACACGAGCCACCTCTTCAATCTCCCGTGTGCCGAGGTGTTCCACTGGGATGATCAACGCGAGGCGGTCGTTGTCGAAATCGTGATCCAATTGTTGCGCATGCCGCCTTGTGCCTTCCTGGGAGATGTGGAGATGGCCTGTGTTGAATGCGAACTCGATCGTGCGTTTGCGCGAGCTAAGGGGCAGCTTTGTGAAATAGTGCGCGAGAGCCAACAATGCGGCTGGGCCGTTTTCCTGGACGTATGTATTGCCGTCGGTATGGCTTTCAAAGATCACACGTTCTTCGGTTTGTGCAGGAAGAAGGGCTGTGAGATTGCGAGTCGTGGCAGGAGCAACTTCCGCAGCCACGGAAATAGATGCGGTCAAGCCTTCAGCTGCGAATCTCTTGAGTTCGATTGCCTCGTCAACGCCAACGTATACAGCAGGTAGCCGGTAGTGTATTCCTTGATGGGGTTCAAAGTACGACTCGATTTTGCTCCTTTGGGACGTGAAACATGATCACCATGCCCGCAGCACCGACTCTTCCAGCTTCGATCAGATCGTCGTTAAGCGCTCCGTCCGCGAAGCCTGGACGTTTGTAGCTATTGAGGAGGTCTTTCTTGAAGTCCGACGTCTTTGAGTGGCAGAGCATGAACACCGATGCATATGGCATTGAGTGCATTGGAAAGTCTCTCAGGATGACCTTGCCTTTTGCATTTTGCTCAGTTATTGGTATTCTACCAGGTAGATAGACCAAATGCGATGGTTGACTGGACGTAGCTTTTGAGAAGGGTACCGCACCGCACACAGGCACTGTCTGATCTCTGCCAGCCAGGGTCACTGTCAACCTGCCAGCATCTTGGAGCGAGCGTCCTGCGTGTGTTTGCCAACGCAGGATTTCGTATTCATCGCTTCGAATCTCCAGGCCAGGTAATCTCTGTAATTCTTGTTCTAGCCAGTCGACGAGGTCCTTATGCACATCACTGCCCGTTGTTCGAGGCCCAGCGGGACCTATCCGCTCCAGGATTTGTCGAATCTGATTCTCTCCAGGGAAAGCCACCTCGTCGACGCAGGCATCGCTTAGAGTGCCGTGCACTGTCCTTTCTTGTATATAGGCCTTTAATCTGCGAAGGGCTACAAATGACAACAGTGCTAGCAGCCCCCTTGACGGACTCAGCGATCGATGGAAATGCTTGAGAAGTGACGGTATTTGTCGGGCGATTGCACCGTTCATCGTGAGATACTTGGTTGGATCGGTGTCGCGATGTAAGAATTGACGTTCATCTGCTCATGATCAGCTATACGCACTCGCCCAGATACATAAGCGCAATGACAGTAGCCGAATGAAAGGCCACTACTAGGGCCGGCTCCGCCGGCTCCGTTCACAGGCATGAGGCAGCCGCTCTCGACCATCCCTTACCAAGCCTCAACGGAAACTCTTTCAAGGACCGCTTCGTACATTAGCTTTCTGGCAGCTCACCACGATACTTGCTGACGCCGACAATGCGTGTCACGCCAAGGCGACGACCGCCGAACTCAGCTTGTCATGCCTGCCGACGATTGAAGGTTCGTTTCAAGTCAAACCACGAAGATCCAACCTGATAGTGTTAAGATGAAATGCGTGAGAACTTCACCTTTGTCTTGCGAGCGATGCGCAAGAGTCGGTCGAACGTGTGCCGCTACTGGCACATCAGATGGGTCTCCGAGTCGAACACCGGTTCCGGTTCCGCCTCCGGCTCCGGTCTTAGGCGGGGCTGACATCACCGCAGTGGGAGGTTTTGTCGAGCCTTCGGCGCGCTCGATAGAGAGTAACCTAGACTTGCCCAGCATTTACTCCACATCTCCGGCTCTCAACCATCGGGTGGCTGGTCAGCGCACACCACTTGCGGAGATTGAACCGCAACAGCGTGACGAGAGCATTGTGTCTCCTGAGGACGCTGTACAGTGGCTGCAAATGTACATTGGCCCTATCCTATTCCATACTCAGGCACTTGTCATTATTGTACCTCTGATGTCAACGGCTGACTCCTCGTATGCAGCTTTAGGGACAAGCTCTTGTTCACCACCTCAATCTTTGATTCATCAGACTTTGAAGACGATGAAGTGCTGGGAAATGAGTCGCCAAATTTAGCACTTTGCATCATCTACGTTGCATCGCGTTACGTTCCTGGTTACTATCATCTCAGGATATCGTTGAAAGAAAGGATCCTGTCATTTGTGCATTCGACACTGACAGCAGGAGTGAGCCCGAATTCTTCGCAGCAGTTTCGAGACCTTCAAGCACTCATCATCCTTTACATGTTCAGTAGGTCTGGAGCAATTGAGAAATTCTCCGACTCTAGCTCTAATGTGGACTTTTGGGCTGTTAAAGCTGCTTGTGAGGCGCTTGCATTACGCATGAGCCTGCATCGAGCGGCAGATTCCATATGCTCCCGTCTCCGTGCTGGAACAAGACTGCAAAAATCAGACCGTTGCGTCAAGCTCTATCTATACTGGCTGTGGCTATTCTCGACCTCTCACCAGTGAGTTTTAAGCGTTCTTGGGCCTAAGTGTGTACTGAATAATTTTAATAGTGTAGCAATTGTGACTGGAACGCCTCCTACAGTCACAGTAGATGCTTCAATAAGAGCTGCAGCTAGCCTACTCGAAAGCTTCAAATCTGACCCTGCTATCATCGTTGTTGTCGCTGAAGCTGAACTCTGTGTTGTCTGGTACCGGGTATGCACGCACTGGTCAGGTCAGACTCGAGCAGCTGTGCTGATCTGTGTGACAGTTAGGCACGAAAGATTCTAGAATCAAAGAATGGTGGTGCTCTGTTGCCGTTCAAGACCAAATTACAACAACTTCGCCCTCTCTGAAACCAGAAGAGATTGATGAAGCGCTCGCGTGTTGCACTCACAGGCGATGGCTGAGGGACAACTCATGTTTTGGTACACGTTGAACCGGTGCATGACGTGCACAGCTAACTGATTACCCTACAGGTCACAGTTCAGTTTTGGATATGACTCCCGAGTACTACTTTTATTACACTAGGTTCTGTCTCCACACGTTCTTCCTTCGACGTATCGGCAACGGCAACCCCTTGCACGCAGGCATCGAAGCCGTTACTAGGTGCGTTGATGCTGCACTCAATGTTCTAAATCTGTCAAGCAAGGTTGGCCCTGCCAGCCGAGATCAGCTGCGCTACTTCCCCGGGTTTCTGTTTGTAATGCTGTCGTATTGCTCATCTTTTGTGCTCAAAGCTATACAAGCCTTTCCAGATGCTATAGAAAACATAGCTGCAGCCTTCAGCACTATTCGACAGATCGCGGACTTTATGGTAGATCTAGGCTTGGAACGGGGTCATGGGGGTGACGCTTTTAATGCTGGTCAATCTGTACTTCGACAGATCGCGAGCATTCAACGGGGCTCTTACCCTCCTGTACAAAGCCGACAGCCGAGTCTTGACTTACCTGGACCATATGAAAGACACAATGATGGTGAGCAGCAGTGGCTGCAAGATTTTTTTCAGCAGCAATTGGTGGATTCTGGCTATGGTTTTCCGGATTGGGACGAGAGATTCACTTTGGGGTGAAACTTAATAGGGCCCAACTTGTGGGACGCGGCAATTCGAAAGCACCCGCGGACATTGATGATGATGTACGATCAATGCCGGCTTCGGCTCGTAGTAACAGAACAGGGCGTCCGCCCGGGTCAACCGGCTCCGGTCCGGTACGCGAGAAGGAGCTGAGCAGTCAGATATACACCTGCTATCTCTCGTTTGGTTTGAAGGTAACCTTGTGTTAACATATAAGCTGGGCTATGCGATCTTTTCCAATGAATCGGATGTCAGTCAACTCGTTCATCTTCAAGTAAACATGTCAGACTCTGCAATATCCAAAGCATCGATTCATCAGTTCGAAGTGCGACCCAACTCTCCCATGAGCCCCCCGGATATTGTTACCGCCGAGAAAAATGGCTTATGGAAAGATCTCGTTCGACATAAGAGAATCGCTTACTATTGCCTTGGGCTGGTCACAATAGCCTTGCTGACAGGCTTTGATACGGTCGTTATCGGCACCCTCACTGCACTGCCGTATTTTCAGTAGGTCTCATTACGTTCTTCGCCAATCTGGGTGCTGATGCCACTCAGGAAAGACTTTGGTGAGCTTTTCGAAGGCTCTTACATTGTTCCATCGCTATGGCTAGCCCTCTGGAGCGCTGTCACCCCCATGGGCCAAATGGCAGGTGCAGTGACCGGTGGCTGGATTCAAGACCGCTTTGGGCGACGCAAGTCGATTATGCTTGGGAGCTTGATCTCGACCGTGTCGATAGCTGTATGCTATGTATCTGGAAAGCCTGATGATATCGATGTGCGCCGCGGGGTTCTGCTAATAGGCAAGACAGTACTGGGCTTCGCACTCGGCATCATGCTCGCTACGAGCCAGACTTACATGTCTGAAGTTGCGCCGCCAAGTATCAGAGGCCCAATACTGGGACTGATTCCAACCGGAATCTTGTTAGGGCAACTTACAGGTGCTATTGTGATTAGGTCGCAATCCTCTCGAAATTCGGCCAGCTCGTACCTCATCGCCATCGCCTCTCAGTGGCCATTTTCAGCCGCGCCCTTGTTTGTTGCGTTGATTATTCCCGAAAGCCCAACCTGGTATGTCCGCAAAGGATACAACGACGCCGCCTTACTATCCATGCGAAAGTTCCAGCGAAACGAAGAGGAGACGCGGAAAGCTACAAACCAGCTTATCAACCATATTGAATCGGAGAGCACGACACCAGATGATGCGATAACGTACCTGGACTGTTTCAAAGGCATCAGTCGTAGAAGAACGGGTATCGTCGTCTTCGCAAGCCTGATACCGATACTCTTCGGACTGCCTCTGCTGGCTCAAGCTAGCTACTTCATCCAGATCGTTGGCATGGAAGCTGGACTGAGTTTAGTCGTCCTCATATTAGGCATCACTCTCGGCATTGTTGGCAACAGTATTGGCCTGTGGCTCATGTCAAAAGTCGGTCGACGCGCATTAATACTTGTGTCGCTTGCTATTTCCGCAATACTTTGGCTGGGCATGGGAGTTGCAGGTATCTGGTCTGGTACTTTCACTACATGGTATGTTCACGCTCGTCTGTCCTTGGATTGCATGTACTAACAATGCAGGTACTCTATGGCAACAATGATGCTTGTTGTGCTGGTCAACGGGGTCGGCTCTTGGCCAGCATCCTACGCAGTGGGTGGTGAGGCGTCTTCGTTACACCTCCGTGCCCGCAGCCAAGGCATCGGTTGGTTCACTAACAGCTTGGGGAATGGAGCGATGAATCTTATTCTGCCCTACATATTCAACCCAGATGCAGGTAACCTAAAGGCAAAACTCGGGTTTGTCCTGTCAGCATTTTGTCTGATTGGGACAGCACTCAGCTGGTTGATAGTGCCCGAGATGCAACATCGCACGACTGCTGAGATCGACGAGATGTTTAACGTGCGACTACCTGCACGGGCATTTAAAGACTATACACCGCTGTGCAGTCTCGAAATTACGCAATAATAGATGTCGTTATGGGGCTGAACCAGAAAATGAATGTACAGGGCTTGCAGAATCCGAGACAAGTTGTAAAGACTTACTTCGTACGTTTATTGCCTTAATTCCGGACCGAATTTCCGTCCTGAATCTCTGGAGCTTGATAAAGGCCCGCTGGTCTGATGACAGAAGGCGTTGTAGACTGATAAGAGCCTGTATCACTCAATTCGAGACGGCCATTCTCCTCCCTTTCGAATTTCTGTGACAAATTGAAGTCGCTGATCTTCTAAAATAGAAGATGACTGCTCTCAGGTCCCTGGAACACAAGTATATTATTCGGCAGATATCAAGATGCGGACTTTTGACTGTTTGGTTTGAGAAGGCTAAAGCCGCGAAATGATCAACGGCATTGTCTCTGAGCATACTGCTTGTTGTCTTGAACTGATCGACACACGCTTTATCTTTGAAAAATCCTGGCATCGCAGATTGCGAGCTCGAAAAGTAACGAAGGCTACAAGCGTCCAGACTGGTCTTTCATGATTATATTCCCGGGAGATTGAGCTGCAGACCCCAGGGCCGGCCTTGCCCACGCTATCAGCGTGAGTGCGCCGATGACGAAGGGTACACTCGGTGCGTTCGACACGTAAGCGGCGAGCCGATATTTTGCGGCATCCCGAACGGGGTTCGGCTGCGTGTGCCGTCTGTGACTCCGTATCATGTTTAAACCCGCTCCCCGGACCCCGTGTCCCAGTTCAATCGGGGAGAGAAGACTACTGTCCAGTGTTTTGCCGGAAGTCTATCAGCGTGCAGATTTGGTAATCTCTAGCTCCATCGCAGTCCTAGCCAGCTCGAATTGGGGTTGAACTTCAGATGTAATGTTCGGCAAGTGCAGCGTGAACGTGAAAGTGCCTCTCGCATTGCAATTGCAACTGCCAACGTTGCCTCGGTATCTTGTTGTGTAGCACAACACGGAGAGCTCTCTACAGACTTGTTGATTGGTGGCGTTGCTTGCAAGATGGTGAAGCGAGCGAATTACAGTCAGTCCTCTTGCTACACTAAATCCTTCACGTCTACCATTGCAAACGGGTGCAGTAGACTGCTAACTCACCGTTCACTGGACCCTCCTGGTCTTACATGCATCTGCCAACACCGGCTGTTTGTAAGCATGTAAAGAGGATGCACAGGCGGCTGCATCGGCCGCTGCAGCATCTAAAACGGTTTCTTCGAGACCGGTTTCTTCAAGACCGGTGCAGGTCGACTTATACCCGAAGCACAGGCAGTGTGCAACTTTACGGGGTTAACATGCAGCTCTTTGTTCCTGGCGGTGGCGCTGTGTGCTGACAAAACCTGCACTGGGACAAGGCTGAAATCCCTGCGTAGGCTAGCCAGACCAACCAACAGCCTGCTGAATGCGATCAACATTCGAAGTAGACCTCGAAAACTAAAATTCTCCGGCCGTTCTTGTGAGTGTAGAACCTCTTAGAAGCACCGAAGGGTCAACACCTTCGTCTTTGGCAGTGCTCGGAAGGGCCCGGCTTCATACGTGTTACATCATTGCCCTGTTTCGCTGCACGGCGAGCCACGATAACACCGCTTTGCTGCCAGCCTTATGGAGAACGATCCGTGCATGAGCTTCGATTGGATACGGCAATAGACCGCTAGTAGATACAGAAACTCTGGTGCAGACTCGCACGATGCAAATGTCTGATTGGCCGACTGTGACCGGTCTATCCTGATTTTGCCCGAGGCTCACAGCTTCCTCTTCGCGTTGTGATACCGTTATTGATGGCCTGGAATACTAATCATGCCTGCTGAACAATCGTCTTGCATGGCAATGCGATGCAGCTTGATTCATCGCGAACGCACGTCAGGATCGCAAATGCTTCGGGGTTTAGACTTCTCGTGCGACAACGTACTAGTGGCGGCCGACGCGGCGGATCTCTACAGATCTGGACATCCCTGCGACGTCATGCATCATTGAATGTGGTGGAGCATCAAGTGGAACTTTTACAACCATCAGACCCTCATATATAGCAGCCCTCCGCTCGTTTTATCGACCCTCCCATACTCAATTGCAATCACACTCACGACTACTACCACAAAAGCACTCTTTTAATACTCAAATCACTTTATATTGCATCAAAATGCCTTCTTTCACAGTCTTCAAGGGCTCCAAGGAGGGAAAGATCGTCAAGGGCGAAACCACGAGGCCCGACCTCCAGAAGGACCAGGTCCTCGTCAAGGTCACTGCTTCCGGGCTTTGCGGCACAGATGAGCACTACGCGAAGGCCGACATGGCCCTCGGTCACGAGGGTGCTGGTGTAGTCGAGGAGACAGGGCCTGGCGTCAAGAACCTGAAGAAGGGTGACCGCGTTGGATGGGGCTACCAGCACGACTGCTGCGGCGACTGCGAGTACTGCCTCACTGGTCGCGAGACCTACTGCGCAGACCGCCAGATGTACGGTGGTGCCGACCTCGACCAGGGTTCCTTCGGTTCCCACGCCGTCTGGAGGGAGGCGTTCCTCTTCAAGATCCCCGACGGCCTTAGCGACTCCGACGCCGCTCCCCTGATGTGCGGCGGTGCCACCGTCTTCAACGCCCTCTACACATACGGCATCAAGCCCACCGACCGCGTCGGTGTCATCGGTGTTGGCGGTCTCGGCCATCTTGCCATCCAGTTCGCGTCCCGCATGGGCTGCGACGTCGTCGTATTCTCCGGCACCGAGAGCAAGAAGGACGAAGCCACCAAGCTCGGTGCCAACGAGTTCGTCGCCATGAAGGGCAAGGACAAGATTGACATCAGCCGCAAGGTCGACGCGCTCCTCGTCACCACCTCCGTTCTCCCCGACTGGAAGCTGATGCTCCCCATCATGGCCCCCACCGGCAAGATCTTCCCTCTCACCGTCGACGATGGCGACTTCAAGATCCCCCACATGGGCCTCGTCGCCGGCGGTCTCACCATCCAGGGCTCCGTTGTCGCTGCGCGATCCGTCCACCGCCACATGCTCGAGTTCGCGGCGCTCAACAACGTCAAGCCCATCACCATGGAGTTTCCCATGACTGAGGATGGTATCACCGAGGCCATGTCCACGTTGAGGGACGGCAAGATGAGGTACCGCGGTGTCCTCAAGCCCCAGTAGATCACTGGCGGGCAAGCATCTTTTAATGAGTGTGGTTTAGCGAAGCATAGAGGGCACGGAGTTCGAATTACATAATGATAGAATAATAGACATGATCACGACGCACATTCTTAGCCTCCATACTGTTGTACATGACGATGCGAACAAATGTTCTACGGTTACATGCTGTGTCGTCGCACGTGACAACGATTGTGTTTAACACCTTTACGCGCGAAGACCGTGGAAATTGTGCTACAAGACTGCTGCTTACTCTATCATGTGGTGAATGGTTGACTGGAGGTATTGCCTGTCGTCAATATTGTCATAGCATCGACATGACTCAGTACTACCTCAAGCTCGGATTTCTTCGAAGAAACCTTGGGTAGATAGATGGGATCGTGCAGTTGATCCGATGCTCGGGCCCTGTTGCCTGGTAAGCTTGGTTTCCTCTAGGTACCGCTGCGTGATTATATCCTTGGTAACGCTCTCCATATCTCTCCTGCTCTCGTAGATCTCTATGGGCACTGTATCGAATTCTGACGCACCTCGAAGAAAACTGGAAAGGCGCTTCTGTCACCGCGGGCTGTGCATGCTACAAGAAGTGGTGTCAGACGTCCTGGGCCTTCTGCATTGACATCTACGCTTGAGAGAATTTGCCGTGGATCTTCAGTGCTCTGATCGACGGGATTTTCAACCAGCTCGATGATGCCGTCTTTGTTGGTATTTGGATCTGTGTATAGAAACATGACTTGAGTAGCCCAACGGGTATGTATTAGCCCTTGCAACTGCATAGAATTTCGCTTTGCGCTGATTGTTCGAGACGGGTATAAGATTTCTTTATTGCTCTCGCAGGTCAGTTCAATTTGGTGTACCTCACTACAGAGTGCGAATCTTGGAAATTATACTTAGAATCTTCAAAGCAGAGCCTCCGAGATTTCGATCTGTCGCGCAATACACAAACTCTTGGAAAAGAGTGCGAAAACCTATGTCCACGGAGCATTATGGCGGTCATTTATGCAACGCCGAGTCCAAGCCTAATAGAATTCCTACTCAGTGTAAGCACCCGTCACTTAGCTCTATTTCCCGGGCTGAGTTGCATTTTGCGTGTATGAAGGTTGGCTTGCTGGGTCTGCGCATGTATGAAGCATCGAAGCGAGGTGAAGGCAAGGTCACGCGTGGCAGAGCCGCGTGATTTTAATATTCAAAGTTTGCTAACACCTCTCGCTGAACAACAAACGACAACTTAGCAACGTCAGTATCACAAAAGAGCATCCGTGAGCTGAGCGCAAGCAGCTTGTTTGTGGGTAACAAGCGTCACTAACAGCCTAACAGCAAACCTGGGGTTGTAAGCGACTGTCTCCAGTGTATTTAAGCGCGCTTTTGGACGAGTTGTTGTTTACCAAACTCCACAACCGTTAGTTGGGAAGACTTTTTGCCACACTACCTGCAACTGACACAGCCATGCCCTCTACCAGTTCGAGCAACGCCGGTGCTTCGCCACAAAACACGTCAAGCAGCCGCGATCCTCTCATCATCGGTCTGTATGGTGTTTCCGGCGCCGGCAAAAGCCATCTCCTCGAGCGACTATCGCACTCACGTCTCTCCCAGCATCTGGACTTTGTCGACGGATCGTCCCTGCTCTACCATCGGTATGGTCTAGCTGGGCTCAAAGAGTTGAACCCTGCAGAAAAACACGCGCAACGCGTCGAGTTAATGACTGACCTTGTCAAAGAGCGCCGCAGTAAGGAAAAAGGCATTGTCGTCGGTGGACACCTGTTGTTGTGGGAAAGCGAGGACAAAGAGCCACGCAACATTGGCACCGAGGCAGACTGGAAGGCGTACACACACATCGTCTACTTCCAGGTCGACCCGCAGGTTTTGTTGTCAAGGCGGAACAACGACAATACCCGAGACCGCAGCTCTGTTTCGGCCAAACACTTGGCTGAGTGGCAAGCGCGAGAGCGCGCGGCGTTACGCTCAGTCTGCTACGAGAAACGTATTTCCTTCACCACCATCACCGAGCACGCCGGGGTGTCGAAGAAGAAGATGCCCGGCCGACTCGAGGCGTTGCTGAAAAACTTCTTAGACAGTAGCGAGGAGGGCAATCTCGCGGCTGTTGATGCTGAGCTGGAGTCCGATGTATCCCTGCACGGCCATACCCTAGAGACGATGCTGGTCCTCGATGCCGACAAGACACTTGCCGCTCAAGACGCCAGTGAGTTGTTCTGGAAGTTCATGAGAGGGCGCAAGGGTATGCCTGGAGACGCCGTGGAACGCATCTTGAAGCAGCAGGGCTACTCCTACGAGTCGTTTCGCCAGGTTGCGCTGCTCTACGAAGAAGTGTCCGATGATTTCAATTATATGTGTAACCAAGTCGCCACGAGCATCGCACTGCACCCCGAAATGGCTGCCCTACTGGCTCGAGTTGCTTCAGAGCCACATACCGGCGCTGTCGTTGTGACGTGTGGCCTGCGTCAAGTGTGGGAGACGGTGTTGCGGATCAGCGGCCTGACTCACGTTAAAGTCATTGGTGGAGGACCACTTGCAAACGGATACGTTGTCACGGACACTATCAAGGGACACATTGTTGATAAGCTGAAAGCTAAGAGCGTGCGGGTTGTTGCGTTTGGTGACAGTCATGTGGATGTGGAGATGTTGAAGAAAGCGGATGAGTCTTACGTGGTCGTGGGCGAAATGGAGGCCAGGAGTGCGTCGATGGACCGCGAGTTGACCAAGCTTGTCAACGCTGGTCACTCACTGCAGCAGATCTTGCTTCCATCAACCGTTGAGCCACGCCTGACAGCGACTCAACTACCGATAGCAAAGCTGGACAAGGTCACCTCGGGCAACATCTTCAAGCGCCGCTTTGTCCACGCAACCAACAAAGCCTCGGCCAAGATACTCATGACTGCCACGCGAGACACAGATGTCAGCGGCCACCACCTTCGTCAGGCGCACCAGGAAGTTGGATATTACCTCGCCAACGAGTATCTTAGTGACATTCTAGGCATCGAGTCCTACACGATGAAGCATGTTACAGGCGCAATGACTGACGGCTATCGCTTTCGAGACGAGGAGAAGACGCTTATCGTCTGTCTGATGCGTGGCGGCGAGCCAATGGCGCTTGGCGTCAGCAAGGCTCTGAGATCAGCGAGCTTCGTGCATTCGAAAAAGTTCACGGACATCGATAAGCATCATTTCAAGGTCAACGAGACGATCATACTTGTGGACTCGGTCGTGAACAGCGGCAATTCGATCATGGAGTTCCTGACGCCGCTCAGGAAGCTGTGCCCAAAGGTCAAGGTAATTGTCGTTGCCGGTGTGGTGCAGGCGAAAGTGGTCGAAGATATTGAAGATGGAAAATTCGGGCAGGCATTGCGCAAAGACCCTGATATCACTCTCGTTGCCTTGCGTAAGTCAGACAACGAATACAAGGGTACGGGCACGACCGACACTGGACATAGGTTGTTCAACACCACGTACCTGCCGTAAGTGCAGGCAAGAGCCTTGAAAATATTGAGATCAGCAGGTTTGGACAGGCACTGCGCGAAGACTCTGGACCCCGATATTGCCCTCATCGCCTTACGCAAACCAGACAACGAATACACAGGCAAGGGCACCACCGATACTGGATATCACCGGTTCAACACAACGTACCTGTCCTAGGTTAGTGAAACTGGCTTGAAATTCAACGCGTATGTCGTGGCGAGGGACATAGATAGCAAACTAGGTTTGCGAATTTGATACTTGCTCCATTCACCTGCCAGGTAGTGACACAGAATATGCGATCTCGATAGAGTGCTGACTTTGTGAAGTGCTAGGATCTTGATTCGGGTGTCCAGCTTCCCCTTCCCATATCCAATACTTTGAGTTCTAGCTTGATCAGAGCGTCCGATGGTCGCATGTTTCCGATAGTCCTGGTCTGCGTTGTATATGTAGCTGGAATAGTGCACGAAAAGCCTTGATCATCGACTGAGCCTACGGCGGCAATCAATCCGAGATGCACGCTCAGATGAAGAGGTCGTATTTGTTGTCATCCGTTCACCTGTTCCAGGCATCTTTTGAAACGCCTACCGGCGCTGTCGTGGATATCAACCGCGAGTCAGCAAAAACACCTCACCGCTCAAGAGCGACAGATCTACGCAATGACGCCAGCATGTGAGCTCAGACCGCTGCATCTGCATCTGGAATTGCGCTGTTCACGATGTGCTGGGTCGAGTGGATTGGCGCAGCAACACTGATGATAATGATCGTCAGGGACAAACTCGTGGGTGTCGAGGTTTGGTGATGTGGAGATCGGGCTGTGCAAAGTGGATCTGAGGATTGCGGGATGGCGGCTGTCTAGCGCTAGTTTGTGTCTCAGGTTGCTCCGTCGGCCGTCTTGGACTCGTCAAAAGAGATGAGTTCGTCGAGTAGTTCTGCGTATTTGATGTGCTTGTGTACGCATCACGTGACAAACGGTCGAGAATCACAGATGTAAAACGTGTCCGTGTCTGGCATTGCTTTCCTGTATCACAATAGCCTTGCAAGGCATCGCTGTGGCGGCCTCGGGCATGTACAGCTGCGACAGCGACATGTTCGCGAGGCTGGAGTCGTCTCATCTGTCTGGCATGCACGCCATGGATGACGACGCATGCTGACGCTGTTCGCAGGCTTGGGACCTAGAAGACGCTAAAGAAGATCTCAATATCAATGAGGCGTCGATTTTGATGGCCAAGCCAGCGCGCTTCCTTCTCGGACGCTATACGATCATTACGACTAGTACGAGGCTGACTGTGGGATGCACCGTTTGCGTCGCAGATGAGGCCTGAGGCCGCACGGATGGGGTACAAGGGAGTTCTCAGACTCGAAGTGCTTCAGCTGGGGCGGCAGGACCATCAAGCATTCGCAAGACATGATGACAGTTAACGACATGACTACCTGACTCCGTGGCTGCACGGTGATGGTGACATTGTTTGGATGTGGTGGTGTGGTCATGCGCGCCGAGGTGAGATTTGATGTGCCCAGTGCAGAGCGTACTCGCAGCGAAAGCCCGGAGTCCGTGAAATTGAGGCAAGATGCACGCGCTGGGCGAATGGGCGCCATCAGTCAGCGCAAAACGGTCGCCAGAGGCAGCGCAATTGGTCCATTCCCGGGCTTGAAATTATTGAAGAGCCCTGGAGGGACTGGCAGCGCTGGGTTGCTTCGTGTTGAGTGTGGCGGAGCATCGTGTCGCGGGTTGCTCCCCTGCTCCTGCCGTTTTCGGCAATTTGTGGATGCCAGAGGGGAGCCTGAATTAGCAGCATTCGGCACTCCAGCTCGCGTTTGCACTCAAAGAACCCAACAAGGTCTTGCGCAAGCAGCAGCAATCCGCCGTTCGCAGTGAAAGCAGAAGCGCCGGTTTAGCGACCGCCTCGAGGATCCCCTCTTAAGCAGGCTCTGGGCACTGGGCCGAAGCAGCCGCGCAATCCTGGTGGGCCAATCATCACACTTGACCTGTCTCGAACGACCCCTATCCACCGCCGTGCATAGACACTGCTGAGGCCCCGCTGGGATCTGACTGCTGTTGCCGTCTCGACTCTCTTCTCCCTCAGGCCTTCAAAACAGTAAAGGGGACCCGTGACGACAGCTTTTATTTCATCTTCTCTGGGTGCATCGCGGATCTGTAAAGGGCCCGCCGATCGCTCATCCGTTCGTTACCTATTCAACCCGTTCTTGGCCCCGCCCCTGCCAGCCACGCCAGCCAGCTGCCCGGTTTCCCAGTCGCGCCGGCCACCTCGACATCACCACCACATTCGGCCCACACCGCAGACGCTCGTTCACCCACCGCCTTCACATTTACCTCGCTATACCTACTCGCACCCCAGCCACGTCACCTCGACACTCGTTCCCGGACTCTGCCGCCGCTGGTTTGGCCGACGCTCCCACGCCGCTCTCGTAGAGAGTCGCCTGCTCCCTCGACTTAATACACCACTCCGCCACCATGCATCTGTCGCTTTCGAAAGCGCTGCTAGCGCTGGCGGCGACTGCGCTTCCCTTGGTTGCTGGCGCAGATAACCGCCTCATTGAATCCAAGTCGCTCAACCCGTGCATGAGCAACTCCAGTTTCTCTGCTACGCTCTTCAATGTCGTCTTCACGCCCGGCAACCGCAGTTTGGCCTTCCACGTCGACGGTATTTCCAACATTGCAGGCAAGGTCGAGGCCGACCTCGAGCTGCTTGTCTATGGCTTCAGCGCCATGAACCAGGTGCTCGATCCCTGTGGCAACGAGGACCTCTCTGGCATGTGCCCGATGAACTCTGGACCGCTTACCATCAAATCGAACTTGGACATCAGCCAGGAGATTATGGGCGTCATTCCCGGAATTGCCTACACCGTTCCCGATCTGGATGCCGTCGTCCGCATCAAGATCAAGGACCAGGACTCCAAACAGCTGCTTGCCTGTGTCGAAGCCGAGCTCTCCAACGGTCACTCTGTTGAGCAGAAAGCCGTCGCTTGGGTCACCGCTGTGATTGCTGGCCTTGGTCTCGTGGCCTCAGCCGTTACCTCTGGACTTGGTCACTCGAACACCGCTGCGCACGTTGCTGCCAATGCCATGTCGCTGTTTGGTTACATGCAGGCCCAAGCATTCATCGGTATGACTGCTGTGCCTCTGCCTCCTATCGTGGCAGCTTGGACACAGAACTTCCAATGGTCTATGGGACTCATTCGCGTCACCTTCCTGCAGAAGCTGGCTACCTGGTACCAACGCGCTACAGGTGGCACTCCAACTACCTATCTGTCCCAGTTGGCATACATCAGTGTTGAGGTTCAGAAAAAGAGGAAGATCAAGCGTGCAATCGACAGTGTCAAATTCGTTACCCGCTCTGTCATCCGTCTTATGAACCGCAGTAACGCTGCTGCTACCGAAGCCCAGGCTGGTGGTGAGCGCCTTGTCTTGCACGGTATCAAGCGTGTCGGCTTCAAGGCCCGCATTGAAACCACAAACATCTTCTTCACTGGATACACATTTTTCATGATTTTCGTCCTCTTCACCGTTATTGGAGTGGTTCTCTTCAAATTTGCCTGCGAGGGTCTCACCAAGGCCGGCAGGATGAAGGGCGACAAGTTCATTGATTTCCGTAACGGCTGGCGCACTGTCCTCAAGGGCATCTTGTTCCGTGTCGTTCTGATCGGTTTCCCTCAGATGATGATGCTCGGACTCTGGGAGCTCACTCAGCGCGATTCCTCAGGAGAGGTCGTTTTGGCTATCCTCTCTATGATCACCATGATCGCTGTTCTCGGTTGGGCCTCGTCCAAGGTCGTCCGCATTGCACAGCGCTCAATCGCTATGCACAAGAACCCAGCGTACATCCTCTACTCCGACCCTGTCGCTCTTAACAAGTGGGGTTTCTTGTACGTTCAGTTCAAGGCTGCTGCGTACTGGTTCATCATTCCGTGGTTCGTCTATCTTTTCATCAAGGCTATGTTCGTCGGTCTGTCTCAGTCCAACGGTACTGTCCAGGCTGTCGCTCTCGTCATCCTCGAGGCAGCTTTGCTTATTGGCGTTTCCGTCCTTCGCCCCTGGATGGACAAGAAGACCAATGGTTTCAACATTGCCATCGCCGCAGTAAACTTCCTCAGCGCCGTCTTCCTACTGATGTTCACCGAGGTCTTCAAGCAACCTGGCATCGTCACAGGAGCCATGGGAGTGATCTTCTTCGTGTTCAACGCAGCGTTCTCCCTGATCTTGCTTCTCATGCTCCTTGTTTCTTCTGGATTCGCCGTCTTCTCGAAAAACCCCGACACACGCTACCAGCCTATGCGCGATGACCGCGGTTCGTTCATCAAGTCGCAAACTCAGCTGACCACCGAGCTCGATGCTTTGGGCGCAACTGCACGCGGAGAAGGCAAGGGCGCTCACGGATCGCGTAGCCGTATTGATGACGACGATGACTACTCGTCGGAGGAGCAACGCCAGCTTGCTTCCAAGGAAGGTGGCTTTAACGAGCACTACGCTGCCGCACCTCCTCGTAGCCCGGCCAGTACCACACATGCTCAACATGCACCACCCTCGTTCTACGATCGCAGCAACGCTAGCCCGGCACCCTCATACGGGCGGGAAGGCAGTATGCGCAACGACGGACAACAACGTGCGCAAAATAACACAAGCCCATGGCAACGAGGGGCTGGCTACGACCAACACTGACGCCAGGAGCACGAGGAGCAAGTGGGTAAGATCATTGACATGTATGGTCATGGTCGCTCCTCTGTGCAAAACAAGATCTGAAATATTAATGGGAAACATTGCGTGTGCATATATCCTGTATCGATATACATAATTCCACGATATGTCATTGAGCATTGGAATGTGGTCACGAACGGCGGCGTTATCTTGCCAGCCCTTTCTTACCGTTTGGAAGAAAGCGCATCGATCTTCGTTTCATAGAGGGCGATAAACCTCAATTTCCTTGTCATTGTCTTTCCTTTTTTCTTAGTGTTCCGGTGCTACGCGCTCATCCTTCCTTTGTCAACGGCGCGTATGGGACGGTCAGTCATTAGTTCTATATCAGGCGTGCATAGCACAGCCAGCTCGAGGCAGCGCAGTCGAGTAGTGAGGCTTGCAGACCTCATGGTCTGGCTTTGGCAGTGTATAGAAAATACAGTCAAGTCCTCAGCTCGCAATTCAGTTAAAAATCCATAAACACTTCAAAGTGCGCTTCGCCAATTGCACTGGACATCATCAGTGACCGTAGTGCGCGCCAAGTGACAGTCAGACGCTCTCACTCATCGGTCTTCAGCACCTGCCGTAGCAAGCATCTTTCCAAACTCGACCCCACCTGCAGCTCAGCACCACCTTACGTTGCCCACGTCCATCTTGTATGTCTCATCATGCTCATGTCCTAATGTAGCTCCCGACTGTATCAAGCTCCGCGGAAGGCAAATGACGTTGCGAAGCACGAACTTCCCCAGATCTGGCCACGATGTTAGGCGTTTGCGACTATGCTGCAAGCCATCAAGCTCCCGGTGGCGCGTCGGATGGCCGATCGAAAATACGTCAAGATGCAGCGATTGCGGAGTAGACCAGCGAGACAGGCCAGTCGGAGCTACCGGCTAAAACTTGCTTGACAGGGAGGGGAAAGGCACTCGACCGGATTGCTGGAGACGAACGCATGACAGACTGCGTGCAGATGCTGTCGAAAGAGCTCCTACCTTATCTTCAGTGGGACTGGAAATTGCTGATATCTTTCGGGGTTCCGAAGTCACGATAACGCCAGCCACGGAAACTAAAGACGAGGATCAAGGCTCCGGTTCGATGAGGAGCGGCAGACGGCTCTATCGATTTCGATAGCTCCACTCGAGAATCAGCTGCACAAAGATCTTGCGACGGCTTACTAACGACGTCAGAGCACCGATCGCACAACTCAAAGTTGAGTTACGCCGAAGCGTCGTCACAGGTTGTCATCTTCGTCCAGACAGATTTCGATCCGTGGCGCGCGTAGCAGCGTCTTGCACACGTCGAACCAGATGTAGATTTCAGGGTACTTTCAGACACGGTAGAGACCAATCAAGTCCCGCACGTTGATACGTTCATGAGCGTTGATTGGGGACCCGAGGAACAGGATCCGCTTTTTTGCGCCCCGGCACCAAAGCGACAGCCCGACCAGGAAACTCGAGTGAAAGGGTTCTGGAATCAAGCACGCTTCCATTTTCATCCAAAGTTGCAGATACCCACCGCGGGCCTAATTTCAAGCGCGCAGCCCTGTGCCCGTGTGTCACACGCACGAGATTGGCGGGTCCTGGCGGGACACATCCCTCCACGCCTTAACAACCGATGGCCATCCGGATCTGTCGAGGCTGCACGCAATTCTTTTCCCTCGCGGGCACTCTGCGCGCGCCGCTCCTACGAACCGAAGAATGTGTCTTCTGGATTGAGTCGCATATACGAACCGTCAATTGAAACCCCTTGTACCAATATTTGTAGCTTTATTCCCTTTTTTGTTCGGTTCCATCGCCACAGCCGCATTACCCATCCCTTGGTCGAGGCCAGACCAAATATCATCCAGGCCTTTCTTTGCCATTGCCGAGTTGGACATTATTTCCAGAAGATCACACCGTTTCGCCCCTTTGCTCACGTCTCTCAAACCGTTTGGCATTGTGCATCACGTTTCACGAGTCAAGGTCACCCTTTCAAAGGCCTGTAGCCGTGACTGCAGTCTGCTCCTCAAACCAGACCTTCGTCACGAGGCCACATCTACAGCATGCCCTTTCATCATAACCTTGCCTCCCCTTCCGAAGGGCATTTGCTCGAACCTGGCTCTACCGACAACACCCTGTCATCTAAAGAGGATACACTGCACAACCAGCTGGATTTGGGCCGCTGCTTGCTGGAGGACTTCACGATAGCGTCAAAAAGGGAGCAACGTCCAAGTACACAGCCAAATTTAACGCCACCCGACTCGCCTGCTCGTCTGCGTCCTAACAGAATAACAATGCAAGATGGGAAGACACACAACGATGGTGCAATGACGCCTCCAGCAACACCAACATCTTCCTCTCACTTCAGGTCTGGCTCCAGGTCAGATGACTATAGCATACAGACTGGGCTGGCGCGCCATGCATCTACAGCATCGACTGCTTCTGTCCCTCGCTCACCCTCCATACGTTCACATCCCGTAGCACTACAGATCTTTGACCACGACATACTCGAGTATGTTGTACTAGTCGATGATAACAACAAGAAGCGGCCTATCGGTACCGGTATATGGAGCGATGTGTATCTAGCGGCCCCAAGTCTACCAAAGCCGGGTGATGAGTCGTTTCTACTACCACCTTCTGCCACAAAGTCGCCCCCTGTCACACCAATAAAGTCGAACGACTCAGCTGTTGGACTGAATCAATTTCCTGCTGTACCGCCGCTGTATGCTATCAAAGCTCCTGCATCTATGAGCTCACGCAAGGTTCTGAGAGAAGAAGCAAAGGTCTTGTCTTATCTGTCCCAGTTCCCGGAATCGGACAAACACATCGTACAGTTCTTCGGCCAGGATACTCGCAACGATGCGCTAGTACTAAAAGCCATGGACGGCACTTTGGAGGACTGGATCAAGAAGGATCTAAATAGCCTTCCTGAAGAGCTCCGCGCGACCAAGCTTGGGACCGTATTCCCCTGCATCGCACTAGCCCTGATTGACAGTCTGATGTGGATGCAAGACAAGAATTGTGTCCATGCAGATATCAAGCCTGCGAACGTTCTGATCTCCAGCACCCCTGCGAATCTCACGTCTGCACCGGCAACCGTATACTCTGACTTCTCATCGACCATTCTCGTTGCTCCAGAGATTGAGGTGCACAACGCCTCGCCCCTTGGTGCCGGGACCTGGGATTATCTTGACCCGTCTCTGCTAAGCAGCTTCGCACCTGCAGAACCGTCTGCTGCTACCGATCTCTGGTCTCTCGCCATCACCCTCCTATTTCTCATTAGTGGCGCGTCACCTTTTGATGCCTTCAGACATAACAAGTACCAACAACGTGAGATGATCAAATCCGGCAGCCCGCTCCAATGTCTGGCCTACGATGACGCAGGCATCAGAAACATGCGTAGAATGAAGGACCTCTCGAAAGCCCTCGGGCTCGACCTGCACAAATGGTTCGCTAAAGTGCTAGTCAAAGATGTCAGCAAGCGCATTGACGTGGCTGCGTGGAAGGACGAGCTGGTACGCGCTACGACCAAAGTAGGCTCGATGATCTAGCGTGACCATGCGTTGCAGAATGGTACGACGACGCTTCGATGGCTGTAAATGCCACCGTGTACAAATTTCTGTTTGTGTTGTTTTTTGTCTATATGGGCGTATTGGGGTTCTCAAGAGGTATTGGACATTCGCTAGATACCCATTGGCATTGCATTAGACACAGATTTTGTGTCACCAGAATGACGTTACAAGAAACGCACAGATCCGCTTCTTGTTCATACGTGATTCAAGTCAACCCATTTCAATTATCATCTCATTCTCTCATCTCGCTTTTGAAACCTGATCAGAACAGTTGCCCAGCCGTGATAGCAGCCCTGAAACTCTCATCTCTCACCGGCCTTAGGCAGAAATAACCGCATCAACACTGGCAGCATATTCCTCGGTCTCACACTCTGAACACAAGCAATCGCCGCGCGTAAATCACACACCATCACGCCCTCTTCCCCGCTTCTTTCCCCGCGCGACACACCATCATACCGCACCCTCAGCGCCTCAAGCAACTCGTTCTCCGCTCTCCCGCCTACGTCCACATCTACACCCCACCCCAGTCCCCCTTCTCCTGCTCCCGCCCCTCCCCGCCCTGGCACCAAACTCCCCACCAACAGCCCAATCCCCCCCTCAAACGCCACCCGCGACATCTGTGCGCCCGCTCGCAAGATCTCGTCCTCCCACTTCGCCCTCAGCCACTTCATTTCGCGCTGCAGCGTCTTCTTCGCCCACGACTTGTGCGGGGTGAAGAGATCGAGGGGCGAGGAGGCGTGGAGACGGATAAAGGCTTCTCTTTTCTCGAAGCAAGGGTGCGGCGATGCAGTTGAGGCCGGTGCAGAGACCGATGAAGAGGACTGTGAGGCGGGGAAAAAAGAGGTATGCTGCTCGAACACAGCAGCGAGGAATGCTGTCATGAAGCGGATAGCTGCAGGCGAGAGATCGATGCGCGGCGCGCTGGCTTCGACGCGTCGTCTGTATGCTGGGGAGCGCAGTGTATTGGTGTTGATGGGGAGTTGGGCGAGGGCGTGGTGTGTGAGCAGCGCGGTGTAGAGGGCGATGTTCCAGCGGGCGGTATCGTGGTAGCGCTGGAATTGGCGCATGGGGTCGAGGCGGTAGAACCAAGTCGCTCGGACGAGGTTGAGGGTGTCGGGGTGCTCTTGCTTGTTTGTGTTGCCGCGGTTGTGTATGCCGTTACTGTTGTCTTCCCAGTGTTGCTTTGCTAGTACATCGCTGCCCAATGCCTCACGGTACCGCAGCAAGAACGCGAGGCCAATATCTTGCGGCACGTTAGCCAGGTTTGTCTTCTCAGTGCGATATAGAATATCGTCAAGTGTAAGGGTGGGGAGGTGGCCTGGTGGGAGGCCGCGGAGTTTGTAGGCTAGGAGGCGTTCCAGGTGCGCTCGCTCGGTCGGAGCAAGGTGTGGAGATGGACTTTTGTTGAGCTTGAGGGTGGGTGGCCCATCTGAGAGACGTAGAGGGAGGGCGTCTCGCATCGTTGGTGGGTAGGTGAGTTGGATGCGACTGCTGGTGCTTAGGAGAGTTAAGGTTTGCTAAGAAGAGAGTGAGGATAATCACGCGGACGGTTTAGGCGGGGCGTGAAGTGAAAGTGAAGGAGGGCTCTCTGGTGTCACCAGCAGGTAATTGCTGTCCATCTACTGAAGATACACATACAAAAACCAGAATCTATCAGTTGGAGATACGACGCTCTGTGCGTATCTACTCCACGACACCCGCTCATGAACGACTTTGTCACCAGTGACCCCGGCACTGGTCCGTCTAAGTAAACACTGCACGCAAATACTCTACTAATCCCAATATTCTTACAAAACTACGACCGTTCTATTAGAAACTGAGGGGTTGGAAGAGGTTCCTGGTCTATTGCTTCTTAAAGACTTTCTTGAACCATCTAAGCAGCGCGCATCGTTTCTTCGGCTGGGCCTTTGACGACGGGGCCTGCGATACCTCCGCCACAGCCGAGTCACAGCGGGGAGTTTCGAAACCATCGTTGACTTCCTTGATCTGTACAGAGATGTCGTATGCGTTATTCGTACTGCTACAAGGTGTCAGCAGCTGTCTCCCAGACTGTGTGGCAGGAGAAACGTACACGTCTCCGTGACTCTGGGGGGAAAGAGCAGTCTTGGAGTTGCTTGTGGTGTCTGCATCATCGAGGCGAGCGAGGGGTAATTGTGGATTATATGCGTGGGTAGTGAGTGACCCTGTATGGCGCCAGTTGGAGACTGTGTGAAGTTTTGTATCATCAAAACCCCTCCCGTTGCCCCCCAAGAATGGTGGTAAGGCTCTCGCTGATACACGTCGCGACGTAGTGTCAGGAATACCTGTTGCTCTGGGGTTGCGCCTCGATGAAAAGCGAAAACTCTCTTGCACAGCACGAACACGCTGAGCTGGATCGTTCGACGTGTGCGTCCAGATTCTGACCACTCCGCGGGTGTAGCGTTGCGCCGACGTTGCTGAATGGGAGTGACGACTGCTGTCATCTCCAAACGGATCAGAAGAGGCTGAATAAGGGTCAGGTATTGCGGCTGAGCTGTTGGGTCCGGCAGCGCGATCAGCCTGCGTATGCGATTCACGGCAGACCTCTGTCCGTCGCGGTGCCCGATAACCCGGACGGACTCTTGCTATCTTGCGGTTTGTCATGATCTGCAGTTCTGATCGTATGTCGTGTTGTGGATTAGGTGGTGGGCTGGATAAAGATGGATCGTCGGAAGGCTGTGGTATGGGTGGTACGGGCGGTGGTATGAATGGCGGGTGAATGAGGGACGCTGGCGTAATGGGTGTAGGCGGCGTACTCCAATATGGGGCGCTGCTGCCACTTGACATAGAGTTCACTGAGGCGGCTGTGCTAGGCGGCATTATATCAGTGGTGGATAATTGATGGATGGCGCCTTCAATCTGATCTTTGGTTGTGAGCCGTGTGGAATGGAGCTGGTGCGTGGAATACTGCTTCGACGGTCAGCAAATAATCAAGCGTTGTGAGTACATTCAGGCAAAGATGCGTTCTGGATGCGGAAACAACAATCATTGCAGTCGTAAATAGTGACTGACCGAATCGCCGTGAACAATATTTGGAGAACTGTGGTCGGGTTCTGTGATCTAGAACTCTAATATCAGAACCATACAGTGAATAAAATATAATCCACATCCGCAGTGGCTATGGATGCCAGGTCCAGGATAAATTCAGATCAGACGTACAATTTCACCATTTTCAGATGATGTCGGGAATCCGTAAATCATCTGATTTTCAAAGATGTTGATTGTTGGCATTGTAACAACGCGCAAGAGTCTGTGGTGCTGAAGTCTGCTCTCACCAGAACTCGCATTTCCAACAAGAAGGAATCTAAGTGCACCTTTTGTGCGCAGTCTCCAAGGGTCCAAAGCTCAACAACGCAGGATGTCGCCATAGATTCAGTCGATAGAGATGCAATGTTCTGTCCCTGAACCAGTCTCATCGAGCACCTGCGCCCAACCGTTCCCTGTGGTGACCAGGACACCCAAGCTGCGTGCACTCTACTCGAGTCTATGACTGCTTTCATAGCTCGACCCATCACTTATCGGGCTCACATAATGGATCAACTTGCAACAGGGTCGTTGCCCCTCCCAACAGTATCTCTGCGCCGTCGCCTATCTCCGTATGAACTTGTGCACTGGCTGCGCGACACATAATTACCACAAATCCCCGTCTCAACATCGATCAAGGTTCGTGCGGGTCGAGCTACAGAATCCTTCACGATCAAAGCAAGCCTTGGCCAACCCTTTGCAAGGGCTGATTCAGGTTGTCTTCTAGTCAGCCTCACGGGCCGCACCGAAGCATGCTAGATCAGTCCGATCTGGCCTTGTTCCAGAGAAGTGGCAGACCCCGGGCGGCGCGTGTGGGGGTACCTTTTCGAGGGCCGGGTCGAGTCTCAACACTGTGGGGTCGTTGTGTCCCGGGAGGCTCTCGGTGTTGAGCTGCTGTGAAACTGCGTTCATTGAGTCTCGCTCTGCTCAGAGAGTTGACCCAATGTTTCGCTGACGTGAACCGGGCTCCACTCACGTTGTACCCCTGTTCTACGCCTTGGGCTCAGCCATCGAGCCTCAAATCCGGCGACCTCACCGCCGGATCAGCCAAACGACACCCACGTTGCACGACTACCCAGATCACTGCCCAAAGTGCAGCGCGCATTATCTCCACTTTCTGACACGAGTCATTTCTGTATCTCCAAGACTCAGAACGCCGACTTGTATATATACCACGTCACTATTGCTAGCTCCCGTGACTGACGGGAACACAGTTTCCGGGCCAGGTAGTTGGGACCTGCAGCCTCGTATTCAGATCGAGGTCGGCGAGGCTGCAATTAGAATGCACTGCGAGATCCTTCGCGCGCATCTGCATCTATTTTCCCGCGCATTTTGCCGCCATACCCTCTGCAAGAATCCTGAATCCTTTCGGCTGGTGCAGGACTGGGGTGAATCTCAAATGTTCGACTTGCTGTAGGGATCGAGAGGGGTCGGCGCCACCAAATCGACATTGCGTCGCTCAGCCTTGTCCGTGTCTGCAGCCTCGACTTGGTTCCTGGGGATGCGAACAGGGGTTCGACAGGGGCATCCCAAATGCGAATTGCGAACACAAGGCGGCCTGCAATAACGCCAGATCTTCTGGCCATGCTTTTAGATCGCTGTTTAAAAGTGCACGAAGGATGCATATGACCTCAGGGCGGAGTGTTCGGGCTTGTAAAGTCTGAGGTGAGACCAGGGGAAACGATTGGCCCAGCGCACCACACACAATAAAGTGGAGAAGACAGCGCTCTCTCACCGAGCACAGCTCAGCGTTGAAATTGTGCCGCAGTCACGTGTTCCAGAGTATGTTGTGGGAGAGCCACCTATGGAGCAAAGCAATAACGTTTTCGGCCATTCATCGTTCATTAGAGCAAAGACGGCGACGGTATAAAGTCGGACCGCGCGAACGCTTCAAGAACCATTGACACCAGCACGGTTTCTACGGCAATTAGCGAATCGTTGGTGTTGCGCGGTAGTGGGGATAGTGGCTGGGAGTAGCGAGACTGACAACGCCTAGCGAAGTTCATTTTGCTGGCTGAGCTGAACCATCGTGGACTCCGAGCGTGCGCCTTTCGACCCTGGTCCCTATTAAAGTGCAGCATTTCACGTCACGCGTCGCGAGTGTTCGCTGGAACGCGTGGAAACAAAGAACAACACGGCCACTGCACAAAAAAGGAGGCACCGCATATGATTTGCGACGAGTGCCAGCCATGTGTAACGTGGAGTTAGAAAAGTGGCTCCTGTGTCACAGTGCAATGAGGGATAGATCCCTGCCCCAAGCTGTCAGCATTCAGGAACGCTGTCCTTGCATCGCTGTGAGATCGGTGAGCCTCTCGATCCTGCAGCTTTGGGATCTGTGCCGGGTGTTTCGCTTGCCGCGAATAACGCACAGGCAGGTGCTTTTTTTACGCACGCTGAATGACCCGCAGGCCGTTGATTGGTGGGACGGGATTCAAGCAAGCGTATGATGTTGTTCACAGGTGTGGGCAGGGTTCGATTGGTAGTCCCCATGAAGCTGCAGGATGTAGGATAACAGGGGGTCGCGATGCACAAAGCCTCCGGGACTGCGACGAGGTGTTTCAAGATGTTTGATTGCGAGTTGTGTAATCTGCGTAACGTTGGTAACTGCCATGGTAGAACGCCGAAGAAGCAGTGGATTTCGATAATTTGGGCATTGATATTGGCTATGATGTAGTGGTAGAGGACTTATTGAAAGGACGATTCGGCATAATCAACCGCAAAAGGAACTGCATAGAGAGATCGGAGTAGCCGGCCACGTGTCGTGCAGGAGGCTTGCGATGAGAAGCTTGGGGGCCAGATTTGCTGTTCCCAGACGTATGGTCATTTCCCGTGATTGGATCCGCAAACCACCGAAGTCCAGCTTTGGCGAGCTCGCGCTTGGGCCTCAGTGATCAGCCATACCCGGAAAAGTGCAAGCGCTGAACTAAGCCGAGAACGACAACAAGAATGCTATGTGGCAGGATCTGCTGGCGTGTACCACGTTACTGGCGCTGTGGTGGTAGGATGGAATCCTTGACCATGTAGATGCAGGCGGCGCCGAGATGTCCGTTCGCGGACAGATGCGTTGTGCGCCAGCTGAGATGGCTTCTTACATGCTTTCGTATAATAGTCGAGCTGTACCGTCTCCAAGTTGCCTCTCACCCATTAGCAACACACTAGTACAGCAAACATCCACTGTCTTTATCAAGAGTCTACAGATCGAGTCAGAAACCTCCGCATTCCCTACAGCATATTACACATTTCGACAATGGTTGGTCGCCTGAACATGAAGTCCAACAAGACAGTCCAGCCTGGACAAAGCTTTCTTACAGAGGAGAACCTTCGCCTGCACAGCTCGACATACTCCAAGGTACGTGGTATAATACAAACTGTTCATAGCACTAGCTGACAATCAAACCATAGAACACAACAACATATGAAGATCGCCTGTCAATTCAAGACCGCACATGGGCAGAGTCCTCTGAGTTGTACCGAATTGAAGATGACCTGAGCGAGTCTGCCGATGAGGATCTCAACACCAGGAGATACAACATGGCCCTCAGGAAGGCAGCATCTTTGGAGGCATTGAAAATCTACGGCGGTTGCTTCACATCTGGCTTTCTCGCCATGACGCACGGAGACTACGATCATCAGAAACTTGCTTGCGCCGATGCCGAAGGACTCGATTTGCAGAAATTCGCCTTTGAAATGTCTCGCGCCGACACAGGCAGTATCGAGAGCCGGTCGAGATCTTCGGGAAGCTGTGGCAGCCCGCGACCAGACTCTGACACCCTGAGTCGACTGGACCGCGAGAGGAGCGAGAAGAAGTGGAGCTGGAGGAACTTTGGAAAGAAGAGGCGGACTGCAGCATGATCGAGCTTCGAGCTTATTGGGACTTGCTGATTTGGTTGATCATTCTTAGCGTTGGTGTTTGGGTTTCGGCTTCTTTGACTGGCATGGCATAGCGTTGCACTTCCTTTGTTTGCATATCCCAAGAGACGTATCCTTGGAAGACACGACGCATGATCGCGTGTTGTATACTAATGGCTTCAAAATGAGTCAAGATAAGTGTGAACCGACGGAAATAAAGACCGAATTATCTCACTCTTGCAAGATGTAATGCGTGAAGTCAGCGGGTGCCTCGGAGAGCCGAGATAGGAAAAATCACGTGACGCCGTACCATGCAATTCATGGTTTGAGAAGGCGCGTTGGGCCGAACGGTACTAAGCTCTGAAGCGACGTCATTCAGCGCACGTTTCTTCAACGAACCTTTCTATTTTTCGGTCACATCCAGAATGCCGCAAGGTTTTAGTTTGATTTGGTTGAGCACTTCAAATTGATGGAGGAGCTGGAGGCTGACCGCGGAGCGTGGGGTTGTTCATGCACACCCACGCTCCTGAGCAGCTGACCGTACAGCCGAGCCAGTCGCAGGTGCAGGCAGGCGCAGGAGTCGTGCCGCAGTGCATGCGCAACAAAAAGTGAAAACAGGCACAAAGAGCCATTGAAGGGTAACGGGGTTCGCGATGAGGTGTTGATGGAGCAATTGTGGGGAGTAGTGACGTCGAACGTGGGTCTCAGTCTTTGAAGGGCACAATGCCGAGATCTGGAGGGCGACGAGAGATGGGGAGAACGGGCAGGTTGCACGAGACATCGCAGTTTCTCCTGGCGCCATCGTCCATGCTGCCCACGCCCCTGGGCCCTGCTTTTCTTTTGCTGAACTGACACTGGATCAAACGGTCCACCTGCCATTGAGGTCAGCTGCGATTGGCGTTGGCTGCTAACGCTCAGCTGCGTGATAGCACCTGCATCCATCGTGAACTTGAAAGCCGAGTAGCTTGCTGCCTCACCGACATTCTCCCTCCTGCACTCTCTTACCCTCTGCATTGCTCGTTCATCAACGTGTGACGGCCCTTGTTCCTAGAAGCATCTCTCACACCGTACGCCCCACCGCGCCGTCCCCACCGCGTGTCAGTCCTGTTAACACACTAGGTCATAGGCTACGCCATAGCAACAGTATCTTCAACACCATCACCTCACCCACACATCACCTGAACGCAGCACAGGCCTGTCAGACCGCCGGAGCATGAGCTCGCAATCCTCCAAGCCCCGTCGTACCTCCAGCGCGCACGATCCCTTGGCAACGCCCCAGGTCTACTACGGAGAAAGCCACTCGCGCAAGCATCCCAGAGCGCGCACGTACTCGGCCGTGAGCGACCCGCGACTTGCTAGCGACGGCACGTATTGACAGCTTACAGAACGTCGACCGCTCCGCCCGCAATGGCTCCCTGCCCGAGGGCGTGTCCATGGGACGCCGTATCAGTCACGGTCAGCCACCATCGCCCCGTTGAGAAAGAGGGTTTGCGCTGACAGCCTTAGACGAACAATCGCTCCAGCCGCGCCGTTTCCTCGTCCAGGTTGACGAGACGCTAAAGACGCTCCTGTCCCGCGAGGACTCGGACGGAAATTATCAGATCACAATCGAGGACAAGGGGCCAAAGGTGCGCTCACACCCGACTGCACGCTCCAGCCAACGCTAACACATACCAGGTCTTGTCGCTCGGAACCTTGGCGTCCAATGCTCACAACAAGTTCGACGTGCGCGGCACTTACATGCTGTCCAACCTGCTGCAGGAGCTCACCCTCGCCAAAGACTACGGCCGCAAGACCATCGTGCTCGACGAAGCCCGCCTCAACGAGAACCCCGTAAACCGCCTCTCCCGCCTCATCCAGTTCTCGTTCTGGGATGGTCTTACGCGCCGTATCGATGGCTCCAACATTGCAAAGGTCGGAGTCGACCCGAAGGACTGGACCGATAACCCACGCCCTCGAATCTACATCCCCCGGGGTGCTCCCGAGCAGTTCGAATACTACACCCGCATCGCCAGGGAGCATCCAGAGATGAATCTCGACGTTCAGTTGCTGCAGGACCCTGTCGATGATGAGATGTACGTGCGCGACCTGAATAAGGCGCCAGGTCTGCTCGCTATCGCCATGGAAGAATGGATCGACCCGGAGACCGGCAAGAAGGACCTGAGAGGGCTTCCGTTCGTGGTACCTGGCGGTCGCTTCAACGAGCTGTACGGCTGGGACAGCTACATGTGCTCGCTGGGTCTGCTTTGTAACGATCGAGTGGACCTCGTCAAGGCTATGGTCACCCACTTCTGCTTTTGTATCAAGCACTACAACAAGATCCTGAACGCCAACCGAACCTACTACCTCTGCCGATCGCAGCCGCCCTTCCTGACGGACATGGCGCTGCGTGTCTACGAACGTATTAAGCACGAGGAAGGCGCCCTAGACTTCCTCAGAGAAGCTATCCTTGCGGCCATCAAGGAGTACAATTCGGTCTGGATGGCAGCTCCTCGATTGGATCCTGTAACAGGTCTTACACGATACCGACCTACAGGCAAGGGTGTGCCGCCCGAGACGGAAGCTTCGCACTTTGAGCACGTACTCGAGCCGTATGCGAAGAAGCACAACATGAGCTTCAAAGAGTTCGTCGAAGCCTACAACTACCGTAAGGGTGTCGACGAGGAGACCCTCAAGGAGTTGGATGAGTACTTCCTGCACGATCGTGCGGTACGAGAATCTGGACACGACACATCGTATCGCCTAGAGACCGTCGCTGCCGACTTGGCTGTTGTCGATATCAACGCGCTGCTATACAAGTACGAGGTCGACATTGGTCGTGTCATCCGCAACCACTTCGGTGACAAGCTTGAGATACCCGAGGGTTTCCGTACAGGTGACATGAAGCCTGGTCATGTCGAACACTCTGCCACATGGGAACGCCGCGCCAGAGAGCGACGCAAGAGAGTGGACAAATACCTATGGGATGAGGAGGCTGGCTTATACTTCGACTATAACACTAAGAAGCAGGAGCGCACCAACTACGAATCCGCCACGACTTTCTGGCCAATGTGGTCTGGTCTGGCAACACCACGACAGGCCCAGACACTTGTTGACAAGGCTCTGCCGCTGTTCGAAGTGTTTGGTGGATTGGTGTCGGGTACCGAAAAGTCCCGCGGCAAGGTCGGTATTGACCGCCCCAATCGACAGTGGGATTACCCCTTCGGCTGGGCACCACAGCAGATTCTGGCTTGGATTGGCCTACAACGTTACGGGTTCGATGAGGAGGCTCAGCGATTGTCGTACCGATGGCTGTACATGGTCACCAAGGCTTTTGTTGACTTCAACGGTGTTGTTGTAGAGAAGTACGATGTTACGAAGCAGATCGACCCCCACAGGGTCGAGGCTGAGTACGGAAACCAAGGCAGTGACTTCAAGGGTGTGCCTCGCGAAGGGTAAGTCATACAGTTCACAACGCTTCTTGACATGACGGCTAACGTGGAATAGTTTCGGTTGGGTTAACGCAAGTTACATCTACGGAATGTCGCTTCTCAGTGCCCACCAGCGCCGTGCGCTCGGTGCTCTCACCAAGTGGGACGACTACGAGAAGGCCATGTCCAACCTCGGACTGAATTAAGCGCTCATACGTTTTGGTCGTGGATTGCGTTTGGACTGCTTCAGGGCGGCATGTTGGCTTGCGCGGTGGATAGCGTTGCTAGGTAGACTTAGAGGCCCTATGATCATCGAATTATTGATACCATCCTACACGCCGAAATTCTGTCCACTCGTCCTTCGAGTTCCTGTGCATGAATTATAATAGGCACACTGTTTATGCTCAATAGACGGAGACACGTTGCAGGAGTGCTAATTTAACGACCTCTGGGATGTACGCCGACAAGTGATCACTCAGAATGACTGCAGCGCACCAGCCATACTGTGGGCGCAGTGCGTGAGATGAAGGGCGCAAGGGCTGAGGACCGAGATGGAAGGTGCTCGAAACCCACGCAGGGCACAGACCAATTGTGGCAGTGACGTTGCGCCCGACTTGTGTGAATCATCGCCGCCGAAGATCGAGAACACGACACCGTCTGCACAAAGTGTAAGTCCGCCGAGCCTTATATCCTGTCCACACCCGTCTGCTCTTACTCAATCCCACCTCTACCGCCTGACAAATCCACGAGCAAACGCTCTAGTACAAAAGCTCACCCCTCACCTCCAGATCACCACTCAGCCTCCCACAGGACACAGATTTTCCAAACACCACACAAATTATATTCAATATGTCTGAGGACTGGAACTCCGTTACCAAGATCGGCAGCCGCACCCGTGGTGGCGCCGCTGGACCCCGTGAGAGTGTTGTCAAGGGCAAGAGCGCGCTGAACGCCGCCCAGCGCAGCGGTGCCGTCGTGTCGACAGACAAGAAGCAGTTCACCACTGCCAACACTGCCGTAAGTGCCCAGAACAAGTGGCAACACCAGTCGAAGCGTCTGCTAACGTCCCCAGTCCGGCAACACAGAAGGACAGCGCCTGACCAAGGTCGACCGCTCCGACGACATCATCAAGCCCAAGACAGTCGGCGTCGCCGTCGGCCAGGCCATCTCCAAGGCGCGCTCAGAAGCCAAGAATGACAAGGGCACCACGATGACACAGAAGGACCTCGCGACCAAGTGCAACAGCACGCCCACCATCATCGCCGACTTCGAGCGCGGCACCGCGACGCCCGACCAGAAGCTGCTCGGCAACATGGAGCGCGTCCTCAACGTCATCCTGCGCGGTGACAAGATGGGCCAGCCCAAGTTCCCCAACAAGAAGTAAGCGGCGCGTATCAGCTAGAGTCTGCGATGCGGCTCTTGGGTTGATGGCTCGCTGTGGCGCCGGACGATGGTCTTGTCTTTGGATTAGCGGGCGTTAGATGGATATCATGGAGGAGGAATATCAAAATGGCATTACTGGCTGCAACAGCTGGGGTGCTGGGTCAGATTGCCACATCAGCCTTGCGAGACAGGGGCTTGGGCTTGGGTTAGGATAGATGAATCCATGATTTACGACCCATGCTGCGTACCAACAGACCTATACTACGCCTCCAATGCTCTAGTCACGCTACAAAGTCTGCAAACGCTAACAGTGCTAACATTCAACATACAGCTTCCAACACCACCCTACACACTGCCCGTCCTCTCCAGCGCCGCCTCCTCGCGCACCTCCCCAAGCCCCTCAGCCCTCTCCCCCTCCACCCTCCGCCCCAAAACCACAACCGGCACCACCCCCCCAGTCTCCAGCGCCCACGCCCGATGCCCCAAAACCCCCAACGCGCTCCCCACCACCCCCGAATGGCTCGTCACACTCACCACTCCCTCGCCGCCCTCAAACACCGCATCCAGCGCCCGCCCCACCCTCACCGCGCGCTCCGCATCTGTCTCGCGCCGCCATGCATCCCACAGCGCATCTTCCTCCTTAAAGTCCGGCTCGAAAACGGCGTGCGGGAAGGCGGCTTGGAGCGCCGAGAGCGCGCTGCGCGCATCACACGTGTGGACACCGAGGGTTTCGCGGAAGCGCTCGCGGACGCGCGGGGCGTAGGGGGCCGCGGGCGGGAGCGGCAGGCCGCGGAACGTGGCGTCGGCGGTCTGCAGCGCGCGCGTCAGCGGCGACACGTAGTAGGCTTCGGGCGCGGGCATGCCGCGCGCGAGTCCCGCGGCCCACAGGGCGTGTGCGGCGCGGGCCTGCGAGACGCCTAGAGGGGTGAGCGGCGCGTCGGTGTACAGCGGCTGCCGCGCGTGCGTCGCTTCCCAGGCGCGTGTGCCGAAGGTGGATTCCGCGACGTTGTGGGTGCCTTGGCCGTGGCGGGCGAGGAAGAGCAGTTTGAGTTTCTGGTGCGGGGGGAGGGCGGCGTTGAGGGTTTGGAGGTGGTGTGTGAGGCGTGTCCAGGGGCGGTGGTCGGGGGCTGTGGGGTCAGAGGGGTATGTGCGGTCTATTAAGCCGAAGTTCTCTTTTTTCTGCGGGGGTTTAGTGCTTTGGTGGGTGGGTGGTATGCAAGGTCGGCGGGCGGGCGGCTTACGAAGTCGAATGTCAGGTCTGAGGTTGGAGGGAGGATTGCTGGAATAGGTCTGGGAGGACGGTGTATTCGTAGTGGAAGGCTGGTGGCGGGGGAGCCGGGTTCAAGGTGGAGGGTTGAGGGGGAGGGGACATGATTGTGGATGCGAGATAGAGGGCTGGGATGGTTGAGAGGAGGAGAATGAACCTGGTGAATGTTAGTATGGGGGTTTGTCGTGTGGAGTAGAATTGAGTACGTGAAAATCTTGACGCCGAGTACTCTATTTGTAGACACGTTTGTGGTTTTTGACATCAAAAGCTAAGTTTGGCTGGTTGTAAAATAGTATAATCACCGCCTATTCTTTAGTCTACTTGAGTGATGGAGTGGAACATTGGTGGACGTTGATGTGAGGCTCGACGCTAGCGGAGCGGGCCAATCACGTTGCTGATTCTCGACACGCTTGGTGTTGGTCACCACAGCATGCATGGGCGTATGCCTGACTGTCTCAATCTCAAGTATGACGTTGCCAGATTCGATTGGTTTGCGCGTGCAACCGAAAAGAGCTCTCCACATGCTTTGTACTGGTGTTCATTCGGGTACTACGCTCTGATATCGAGTCTATCTGCGGATCGCTCTCCAGAACTTTTGAGAACCTCAACCCAACCGGAACCGGAACGCCGTTGCATGCATGCACCATTCCAGACATCCCTCATAACATCTCGCTCCGGTACATTACAAGTTCGCCTGCTCCTGCTCCGCCTCCCGCTCGACCTCGTACTTGAAGTCGAAGTAGGGCTTGTCGAAGTGGTGCACGCGCACGTAGCCGTCCTCACCGCCCGAGCAGTACGCGGTGCCCTGCGGGTGCACGGCGACGTAGTTGAGCGGGCCGAAGTGGCCACGCACACGGCCAATCTCCTCGGCGAAGATCTTGTGGTAGAAACGCGCCTCGAATTTACCCTGGCGGGCAGAGGTGGTTGTGACATCCATGGCGGCCTGGCCTCCACCGAGGATGACGTAGTCTTTTACGGGGGTCATGGCGGCGCTGTTGAGAGGTGTGTCGGCGATGTATGCCTTCAGGACGTCCAGGGTCTCAGCATCGACGAGCTTCGCGGTCTTGTCCTTGGAGGCGGTGATGAAGTAGGTGCGGTCGGGCGACCACTGCAGATCGGTGACTGGCTCTGTTAGCACGCTATCAAACCGCCAGACGCACATACGTACCCTGCATGTCCGGCTCGTGAACGTCGTAGTTGCTGCTGAGCAGCTCGCCAGTCTTGCCGTCCCACTGTGTGACGGAGCCGTCCTCGTGGCCCGAGATGATGTACTTGGCGAGGTAGGAGAAGCCGGCGACAGTAGCCTTGCTCTCGTCGCAGACTATGCGCAGGATCTGCTCGTCGCTCTGGGTGGCCTCAACATCGGGGTTGATCTCGTATACGACAATGGTGGACAGGTGCCCCGAGCGCTTCTCCGTGACACCGAGCAGCTGGCGGCCGTCGGGCGAAAACTCGACGCGCTTGATGGATGTGGCGAACTCCCAGGTCTTCAGCAGGCGGCCGGTCTTGACCTCCCACAGGCGCATCGTGTTGTCGGCGCCGCCGGTCGCGAGCAGCTCCGAGGTGGGGTTGACGTCGACGGTCCACAGGGCTCCGACGTGGCCGTGGTATGTGCCCAACCGCTCACCGTTGTGTGAATCTGCATCTGTCAGCGGGCTGCTCGCGGCTGCAGCGGGGGCTACTGACACCATGCGCACACAACATGGTCCTTGGAGACGGAGAAAATGATGTCGCCATCGGGGTTGAATTTGACCTGCGTGAGCGCACGCTCGTGCCCGGAGAGGAGAATCGGTCTCATGTTTGCGGTGTGTGTAGGGTGGGGACGGTTCGGGGTGGGCGTGGCCTTTGTAGGTGGTGACTCTCAGCGCTGTTCTTCAACTCGCAGTGGGACGAATTTCGATACTGGGATGCGCTAACGCGCTAACGACACGTGCCCCGCATTTCACGACGTCTCGCCGCTGCATCGTCTTGACATCAGACCCCATCTTGCATTGTTTGGGATTTCGTGTTGCATTCTGGGGGTTTCGAATACGCTTGCTTTTGTGGACGTAGCTTTCAGCGTCGAGTGGGAGTCTCAAACTGCTCTCCCGACTCCATCCTCGCCTCCTTGCTCAGTGCTGCGGTGCACCTGCACGGCCAATTCTTGGAACGTCGAGAGGCACTCTGACTCACCGACGCTCTGTATCACCCAGTGAAGCATCTCTCGTATCTCAGCCGTCATTTCATTAGGCGTGCTATGACTCACCGTTGACACCGATCACTCGAGAGAGTTCCCGAGGTCGATACCGAGCCGCACATTCGATGGCACAGTGGCTGTTGGATGCTCGTACTCCTTTTCTATCGTTCAGTCACAGTTGCAGCGATCAGCTAGACAGTCCGCTCCTGCCTGCTCTCAGGTGGAAAGACCACAGCTTGGCTTGGCATCACCTGTCGTTTCTAGACTGAGAGTCGAGCATATCCACAAGAGCATCCGAACATCTCAGTGTTTCACAGACATCATCACGGGCCTCGAGACTGATGCCATTACATAACTCTCCCAATTGCCCTGCGTATCTGAAGTCAGCTGCGCACAAATAAGCGGACGATGTTGAGGTGAACGGCATTTCAAGCTGGGCTTGAGGTGCACCGGAAGCGACTTGGGTTCACAGTGAATTTAGCCTTGGCGCAAACGCTCCTGCCATCCCAATTCCACACACCACCAGCTTCCACTCTTCTATCACCAACTACTCTCATTAACCACAGAAGTGACTTACCACAGCACATCAGTAGTCTAGCAGTCGCGACACGCCACGCGTGCGGCGCTATGGCTCAACTGCACCTTCCAGATGCAGTGCCGGTTTCAACCTCACTTGACAGCCTCGAGAAGCTTAGTATTGACGAGTACATCATAGCATTTGGCCCCAACGGCAGGCATTTCTTTGCTACACCCAATGGCTACTCTGCGTAAGTTCACTCTCTCGCTTTCGCAGCGTTTACTGATCTTACACAGCTCGCAACTACCAACGAGGGTGGTGGACTATCTCACAACCATGCCTGTCAGGAAAGTCCGCTGGGCATCGTACGGCTCTGACTCCGAATCATGGTTCTTCGTGTTTGAGATGATTGACGGCACATTCACTTTCCACGTTGGCGCACGTATACCGGCAGCACTTCGACAGTTCATTAACCAAATCCGACCAGTACCCAGTCTATGCTCGGGCTTGCGCGTGCAGCTCGGCGGCAACGACTCTTTCGTGGCATGGTCCCGCACATCTTGGGTCTGCTACGGCGTCCCTACTGCGCTTGAAGCCAACCTGGTCCATATGAGCGGAAATTACATGAGGTGTTCTGGCGGCACTAATGGATCTTTCAGAGGTACGCTGAGCCAAATTGCGTGGCACGAGGACGGCTCCTACTACCTCAAGGGGCAAAAGGGATACGCCAGTCACTTCAAATCGAGCATCGCCTGCAAAGCATGGAGCACGCTGTGGTCGAGCAAAGTTGAGACCCCAAGCCTCGCGGAGCACTCAGAGCTGGTGGTGAGTTACTACCTTCAGCATCTTGATCGCCACCTAATACAGTAGCTTGTCGCCCTGGACTCTCATGCGCCTGTTGGAGAAACTTTCGTCTTTATAAAAAAACAAGGCGACGCACAAGAAGCGCCGTTTGTATTTCACGTCCATCAAGACATGACCTACAAGACCGAAATCCCAGAAACTGCCCCCGCAGTCCAAGAAACACACCTTCAACACATGGAGCGTAAACCAGAGAAACCAAAATTCTTTCGATGGGCCATCAGCACACGAGACGGCCGTCCACATGCAAACGACGCCTGGGAACTGCAACTTAAGAAGAATGAGAAGCTGAAGGTATGGGAGGACAAAGGCAATGACTGGTTCATCGTTGAGGGGCGACAAGGAGTGAAGGGCTGGGCGCATGGCACGTGGATTGCGTTCTGCGGAAGCAAGGTGCACCAGGACCCGCGCGCCACCTATGCTCGGTTTCAGGAAGACATGCAAAAGCTGCTCGTCGCTGGCCAGCTGCGCGAGTTTCCCCCGCTCAGCGAGTACATGGATGTCTGTTCCAAGGCCATGTGCGAGGTATCAAAGAGTAGCTCACAGCTACGCTTCTGCGTCCACAGCCTGCAAACGCTGCTAGAGGGCTCAGGGTCCTACTGCTACGAATGGCTGAAGGAAGAGCGAGTTGTGTGGCACCCGGATAAATTTGCCAGATACTGCCACGCTGAGCACAAGGAAGACTTGAAGGTCTCGGCACAGGAGATGTTCGTGCTGTACGGCGTTCTCATGGACATATGCAGGCTGGAGGAGTAGGGGAGGACGAGGAGGCAAGCGTTGTAACGGACAGCTTGTTGCCATCACGCACAGATGAATCGATTGGATCACGATAACGAACGATAGAGTTCGGTAGTGTTGAAGCATGACTCTTGCAGCTGCCGATGCAACGGCGGTCAAAGTGGTCGATATCAGGGTCGGCCACGCTGGGTTAGTACGTAATAACGGGAGCGGCGAAAGTTTGCAGTTTCGCGTCGGAACGCATTGAACTCGGACCGCACAAAGAGCTGGCGGGTTAGTTTCAGTCATGTCTTTCAGGTAATATGTTGCGTGCCTCTGTCTCCATCTCGCAGCCCCTCGCCTAGTCTGGCAAAAGATACGCTGGCTTGGCCCAGATTGGAAGGACGATGAATCCGATGTGCGGCGCAGGACGCGTGCTGCGAACGAGGCCCCGTGGATTGCCGCATACAGCTACCCCGCCATCGCAAAATTCACATGTAGCGCCCCGCCAGCGCTTTTATACTGCATCGGTTGCGCGCGCAGTCAGGCACTTTTCGAGCACGCGTAGCATCATGACGGCCACCAAGATCGATGGCACCGCCATTGCGAAGAGCATCCGCGAGCGCCTGGGCGGGTACATCCAGCAGAAGCAGGCCGCGAACCCGCGGTACCGCCCGAGCCTGAAGATTGTGCAGGGTACGCTGCCACTGCGGAGAGGCTGATGGCCATTGAGGCACACAGGGCTAACGTGCGCAGTGGGCGACCGCTCCGACTCGTCGACGTATGTGCGCATGAAGCTCAAGGCCGCCGAGGAGGCCAACATCGACTGCGAGCTGGTGCAGCTGCCCGAGGACACGACCGAGAGCGACCTGCTGCACCGCGTGGCCGCCTACAACAACGACCCCGCCGTGCACGGCATCCTGGTGCAGCTGCCGCTGCCCAAGCATATCTCCGAGTATGACATCACCAGCGCCGTCGCCGACGAGAAGGACGTCGACGGCTTCGGCGCCGCGAGCATCGGCGAGCTGGCCAAGCGCGGCGGCAAGCCGCTGTTCACCCCGTGCACCCCCAAGGGCGTCATGGTGCTGCTGGAGGAGGCCGGCGTGCAGATTGCCGGCAAGAACGCCGTCGTGCTGGGCCGCAGCGACATCGTGGGCAGCCCCGCCAGCTACCTGCTGAAGAACGCCGACGCGACCGTGACCGTGTGCCACTCCAAGACGGCCAACCTGCCCGACATTGTGCGCCAGGCCGACATCGTCGTTGCCGCCATTGGCAAGGCCCAGTTCGTCAAGGGCGACTGGCTCAAGCCCGGCGCTGTCGTCATCGACGTTGGCACCAACTTCGTGCCCGACGCCAGCAAGAAGAGCGGCCAGCGCCTGGTTGGCGACGTCGACTATGCGTCCGCCGCCGAGGTCGCCTCGCAGATCACCCCCGTGCCCGGCGGCGTTGGGCCCATGACCATCGCCATGCTGCTGCAGAACCTCGTCGACTCGGCCGACGCCACCTTTGACCGCCAGACGAAGCGCCACATCACCCCGCTGTCCATCAAGCCCGAGGACCCCATCCCCTCGGACATCGCCATCTCGCGCAAGCAGCACCCCAAGCAGATCACCCAGGTCGCCAAGGAGGTTGGCATCCTTCCCCACGAGCTGGAGCCGTACGGCTACACCAAGGCCAAGGTCGACCTGTCGCTGCTGAAGCGCCTCGAGCACCGCAAGAACGGCCGCTACGTCCTGATTGCCGGCATCACCCCCACGCCGCTCGGCGAGGGCAAGTCCACAACCACCATCGGTGTCGCACAGGCCCTGGGCGCCCACCTCGGCAGGATATGCTTCGCCAACGTCCGCCAGCCCAGCATGGGCCCGACCTTTGGCATCAAGGGTGGAGCTGCTGGCGGTGGCTACAGCCAGGTCATTCCCATGGACGAGTTCAACCTCCACCTGACCGGCGACATCCACGCCATCACCGCCGCCAACAACCTGCTGGCTGCCGCCATCGAGACTCGCATCTTCCACGAGAACACACAGAAGGATGCTGCCCTCTACAAGCGACTGGTGCCCGCAAAGAAGGGCGGTCGCGAGTTCGTGCCCGTCATGTTCCGCCGCCTGAAGAAGCTTGGCATCGACAAGACCAACCCCGACGACCTCACCGAGGAGGAGATCACCAAGTTCGCCCGCCTCGACATCGACCCTGAAACTATCACATGGCGCCGCGTTTTGGACGTCAACGACAGGCATCTGCGAGGCATCACCATCGGCCAGGCACCCACCGAGAAGGGCCAGACCCGCGAGACCGGCTTCGACATCTCCGTTGCCAGCGAGTGCATGGCCATCCTTGCGCTCAGCAACGACCTTGGCGATCTGCGCGAGCGTCTCGGCCGCATGGTCGTCGCCAGCTCCCGCAGCGGTGAGCCAGTAACCTGCGACGACATTGGTGCTGGTGGCGCCCTGACTGCCCTCCTCCGCGATGCTATCAAGCCCAACTTGATGCAGACGCTTGAGGGCACCCCCGTCTTCGTCCACGCCGGCCCCTTCGCCAACATCTCCATCGGCGCCTCGTCTGTCCTTGCCGACAAGCTTGCACTCAAGCTTGCTGGAACCGAGGCTGGCGAGGACCACGACGAGAAGACTGGTTTCGTCGTTACAGAAGCCGGCTTCGACTTCACCATGGGCGGCGAGCGCTTCTTCAACATCAAGTGCCGCTCCTCCGGCCTCGTCCCCGACACCGTCGTCATCGTCGCCACCGTCCGCGCCCTCAAGGTCCACGGCGGCGGCCCCGACATCAAGCCCGGCGCCCAGCTCCAGGAGTGCTACCGCACCGAGAACATCGAGATGCTGCGCAAGGGCTGCATCAACCTGAAGAAGCACATCGCCAACGCGCGCTCCTATGGCGTCCCCGTTGTCGTCGCCATCAACAAGTTCGCCACCGACACCGACGCTGAAATCGCCGTCATCCGCGAGGAGTCCCTCGCCGCCGGCGCCGAAGACGCCATCCCCGCCAACCACTTCGCCGAGGGTGGCAAGGGCGCCAAGGACCTCGCCGCAGGCATCATTAAGGCCTCCGCCCAGCCCAAGGACTTCAAGCTGCTGTACTCCCTCGACAACACCGTGCAGGAGCGCATGGAGGCCATCGCGAAGCAGATGTACGGCGCGTCTGCCGTCGAGTTCAGCCCCCTCGCGCAGAAGAAGGTCGACACATACACCAAGCAAGGGCTCGGCAACCTGCCCATCTGTGTCGCCAAGACGCAGTACTCGCTGTCGCACGACCCGGCGCTCAAGGGCGCGCCCGAGGGCTTCACGGTGCCGATCCGCGATGTGAGGATGGCGGCGGGCGCGGGATACTTGTATGCGCTCGCAGCGGATATCCAGACGATCCCCGGTCTGCCTACGGCTCCTGGATACCTCAACATTGACGTTGATGTTGAGACTGGCGAGATTGATGGCATGTTCTAGACGGCAAGCGTAGCAAACAAGCAGCGCAGCGAGGTGTAGTACAGAGTCCCTCAACGGCGACTCTATCAACGAAGGAAGATGACATTTTCAACAACTTGACGTTCTTCAGCACACGGCGTTTGGTTTGGGGGCAACGATGGGACGATATTGTAGCGATATTCAACACTGGGCATGGATGCATAGCATAGGTCGGCCGCATCGACTAGATGGTCTTGTTATTACGAAGACCGGGGATAAGAATCGAACTTTTTGAATTCAAGTGGTGCGGAGCTGAGGTGATGTGAGTGCGAGTGATCTGGTATAAGGACTGTAACGATGCACGCGCGTAGCTCGTGGATCCTCAATACCCCTACGCAACTCCCTCACGATACAGAAACAGTGTATGAGCCAAGCCATAGCGGAGAATAGTCGTCCCCCGCCATTCTGCAATCAGTGTCGATCGACGACATACCATCACCCTGCACTGCATCTCTGTGTCTCTGTCTCAGCTTCTACTCGATACACGATTTGTGCAGCTCCATGTCTCCATCTCCACCCAGAACGCGTCCAGAGTGTCGGAATCCGTACACTGAAAGCAAAGACATCGCAGCTGTCTGCAGGACTCGGGTGAATTGGGGCTGTGGTGCAGCAACCCTCGACTGGCGGGCATCCGCGGGAGAGGCCGGGAGAGACGCGGTATGCTAGACCTGTGTCTATAGGGATTTCTCTCTACAGAGAGATGCCTAGGTAAGCGCACGTCTGCTCGGCACATGTGACGTCGAACCCGGCGGGGCAGTCGGGGTCCGAGGTCGGGGTGCGGGGTGCTCTCCGCGCATCACGAGCAACGGACGTCTATCTTCGATACAGACCCTCAAGCCCATCAATCCGCTTCCCCACGCAACTCTAGACACCAATCGCACAGCCATGCCGTCCACGGACCCCCAACACGACGCCCTGCACCAAGCGCTCTTCGACGAAGGCCTAGCCGTGCGCCGCAGCGTCGTAGGCGACGCGTACGTGTCCGCGGCGCTCGAAAACGGGTCGACGGAGTTCTCGCGCGCGGGGCAGGAGCTGGTCACCGAGTGGTGCTGGGGCTACGCGTGGACGCGGCCGGGGCTGGACCGCAAGCAGCGCAGCCTGATCAACATCGGCATGCTGATGGCGCTGAACCGCGCGCCCGAGCTGGCGGTGCATATCCGCGGCGCGCGCAACAATGGCCTCTCCGAGCTGGAGATCCGCGAGGCTATTATTCATGCGACCACGTATTGTGGCGTGCCCGCGGGCGTCGATGCGATGAAGACTGCTGAGAGGGTGTTGGATGATATGGCGCGGAAAGGGGAGATGGCGAGGGAGTTGGGGGGGAGGAGTGAGAGGGCGGGGAGGGAGGGGGAGGGGGGTGAGGTGGAGAAGGAGGAGAAGACTGCCTAGGGAAAGAGTGGGGCGAGAGGTGTTTCTGTGTGGGAGGGGGCTGTGTGCGGGTATGGAGTTTGGGTGGACGCGGGTTGTTTCGTTGAAGTGTTGAAGTGTTGGCTGGAGAAAAATGCGTTGGTGTGTGTGTGTGCTCGAGTCGAAAGAGTTGGGGAGACTGAGCTGTGAGGTTGCAGTATTTATTCCAGGAATCTTGAGTCCAAGGTATGGACATGTTCTTCTGACTATACTCCTTGTAGGTGTTGCACTGTTCTGTGGGTGCTTTACTGCTGTACAAAGGGGGGCTTACTAGTCTCGCAAACTCCATGGCGCAGAACTGGATGTTCGGTTTCATAGTTTACCAACAGCATCTTGCCGTGAGGAGTAGCATTGCAAAGTTCGCTCAGGTCGTCACAGCGTACTGTACGCCACATCGCGGATCTAAACCGTGTGGATAGACATCGAGCGTACAACAAGCACTTCGAGGACGATCTAGGTATCAGCCGGAAAGATCCACTTTTACAGTGCGGTGAGTCGCGAGCATTGTCGCAGATGCGGATCACAGCGAGGACGCTTGTGCTTCCTCGTACGTTGAAAAGCTGCCGGACACGCGCATCCAGTGGGGGAATATTGCTCCGATACGAAGGCGGAGGGCGTGTGGAATAAATCTGGTGACCTGGCGTTCTAGAAAGACGACAATAAGGTGCAGAAGAGAACGGGAAAGAGGCAATCCACAGGACCATGCCAGATGTGGGGAACCACAGTTCCCACGTGGCTGCTACGGGGAATGATGCCTGCCTTTATAAGGAGGCTCGCTCGCAGCTTCCTGTGCCTTCTGGTAATCACGCCTCCTCTCGTGGCTCTCTTTTGCGTGAAAGGTCCCCACGCATGTTCAAACGTACCTGCAGCGGAGACAACTGCCGACGTGGAGTCAAGCTATCACATCTTATTATGCAGCGGGACCGCTGGAGTCTTCGGGGACTCAACCGAGCCACGCCACGGAACAATGTCGTCAATATCACGCCCTGCCAGCGCCTTGTGATTAAACAAACCCGCAATGCAGCCTTGGCTCGGTCAAAATATCGCAGTAGACGCGACCTACCCATGCCATAAACCGCGGTAAACCGCTCGAGACCGACCGCGTTTCCGTCGGTCAACTTCTGGGTCCAATCACGCCCTGCTGGATGATCAGTCGCCTCAATCAAACGACCCAGCCACTCGATGTGTGGCAGCATCAAAGCTCGCGTCAAAGCTCGCATCTCGGAGAAAGGTACGTAATCCCAACGCGGAAGTGCAGCGTTGCGGCCAAGAACGGCCAAGCCTATGCTTCGAAAGGCTAAGCATGCAGTTAAATAAGGAATCAACGACAAACAATATCCACTTCGAGAGTCGATTTTGCTAAGAGTTTTCTTCCAAGCATAAGCGCAGCGGTTGTGGATCAGCGCCTTGCCCGTCTAAATCTAGTTCATTCGTCTACATGCCTGCCCTGGGAAAGGCTGCCGCGTCGCATCACAGGGGTCTGCATGTCTAGTCAGGCCCAATGCTTCTCGAATATTTCATGTTACAACATCGAAATCATCGTGAGCAGGCAGTGAGGCCGACTATGAAACGCTCAGACTCTAAACGTGCGTCCGGAGTGCCGACCTGTGCGCTCGTCTCCACGCGCAAAGATAACGGAATCTGTTATGTCAATGCCATTACTCCGGTAGGGTTGCGGGGAACATGCACGATTCTATATGTACCGTGGGGCACCTGTGATCATGCGGAGGAGAACAGGCCCTTTGTTTTGCTCTCCTGTCTGTCTTTTGGTTCCTAGCCTCGCTACCGGCTAACCTCAGGACCTAATACTTGGACTCGCAAGTCCCGCAGTCCTCCACACCTTCGACACCCACCATGTCCGACCACATCAACACTGCCGCCGCAAAGCACGAGAAGAGCTACGAAGGCTCCGACATGGCTGATAACCAAGTCTTTGCTGAGGGCGAGGTCTGGGATTCCCAGCGCGCAAAGCAGATTGCCAAAGATGGTGATGCTCACTTCCATCGTCTGGGCTGGAAACGCCTTGCGGTCGTTACCATCGTCGAGGCCATCGCCCTCGGTGCACTTTCTCTGCCCCAGGCGTACGCCACCCTCGGAATGGTCCCGGGTGTTCTTCTCACAGTCGGCCTCGGATGTGTTGCCATCTTCACCAGCTACATCGTTGGTCAGGTCAAGCTGAAGTACCCTGAAGTCGCTTCCTACGCGGATGCCGGTCGCCTTCTCCTCGGCCGCTTCGGCTACGAACTCTTCGGTGCCGCCCTTGTCCTCGAACTTGTCATGGTCGTCGGTTCCCACGCCCTGACCGGAAGTATCGCGCTCATCAACATCAATGGCGGCCACGTCTGCTCCATCGTCTTCTCGGCTGTCTCTGCCATCATCCTTCTGATCCTCGCCATCCCACCATCGTTCTCCGAAGTCGCCATTCTGGGTTACATCGACTTCGCATCCATCTTGATCGCGATTGGTATTACTATCATCGCGACCGGCATCCAAGCCGGTGACCAGACTGGCGGGATGACCGCTGTCGACTGGTCCGCCTGGCCCAAGGAAAACCTCACCTTCTCTGAAGCCTTCGTCGCCGTGTCCAACGTCATCTTCGCGTTTAGCTTCGCCATTGGCCAATTCTCCTTCATGGACGAAATGCACACACCCACAGAGTACATGAAGTCCATCTGGGCATCCGGCACAATTCAGATCTGCATCTACACACTGACCGGTGCGCTCTGCTACGCCTTCATCGGCAAAGACGTGCAATCGCCCGCGCTCCTGTCCGCCGGCCCCCTAATCTCCAAAATCGCCTTCGGCATCGCACTGCCCGTGATCTTCATCTCCGGCTCGATCAACACCACCGTGGCCCTGCGCTACATCCACGGGCGCATGTTCAAGAACTCGGTCCTGCGCTACGTCAACACGGCCGCCGGCTGGGCGTCCTGGATCGTGCTCGTCACCATCTTCACCATCATCGCGTGGATCATCGCCGAGGCGATCCCCATCTTCTCCGACCTGCTGTCGCTGGCGTCCGCGCTGTTCGTGTCCGGCTTCTCGTTCTGGATCCCCGCCGTCATGTGGTACTGCTTGCTGCGCACCGGCAGTCCGTTTGCAAGGGAGAACCTGGCGACGAGCGCGGCGTGCCTGCTCGCGTTCATTATCGGCATTGTGACGCTGGGTGCCGGGTCGTATGCGACGATTGCCGATATCATCAAGCTCACGAATACGGGCAGTGCGCATAAGCCGTTTACGTGCCGGTCGGGTTAGGATAGTAGATAGGGCGAGGTGCTCGCCATGTTAACGCATAATGTCCCACTTCACAAATTGTTCCAGTGCTGGATTTGAGACTCTGTATGCGTGTGTGATTTGTTCGTCGGCCGGTTCCGTGGGATACAGGTCTGTTTTGAGTGATGGTGCGTGAGACAATAGATTATAGTACAAGTGGTTGTAAGAAATCGCCCTAGGTCTGTTGGCCAATCCAAAACTTACCCAATTCCAATGGAGTCATCACTCAACGTAGGTGGCTGACAGACCAGGTCACGAAGAGCAAGCAGCAACACAACACCGATTATCGAAGAAGCGGCATACGTCAATGATACACATGATAAGGGCTATGGCGTGAAACAGCCGTGTTTTGCAGTGTCACCACCCCGACCACCTGAACGGTGCTCGTTCGACAAGACCAACCACACAGTCACCGTCTTCACGTATATCAAATCATCTGACCATCCTATCGATCTCCCCCTCCCCCCTCTAGCAATTCCTCGCACACCCAAACGGAAACGGCAGCACCGCCGGACTCCTCCACCCCCCGCGCCCAACACTCCTCACCCCAAACACCACATTATCCTTGTGGATCGTCGCGCTCGTCAGATTATACCACGTCACATCCCCGACCTCAATCACACTGGTCCAGTGCGGCTCGATGGTCTCGCGGAACACGATTTCGTAGCCCGCGGGGCGCAGCCCCGCCGGTGGCGTCCAGCGGAACTGGCTGAAGTTGTCGCTGGCGGTGGTGTTGATGCCGACGTTGGTGGGCTGGCCGGGGGCGTTGGCCAGGCTCCACATGGCGCTTGCGACGACGCGCGCGGCGCGCGTGTTGTACGCGAAGTCGAGGAACTCGACGAGGTCGCCGTACTGCTTGCCGGCCTGCACGCGCACGTCCTGGTGCTGCTGCGTGTAGTCCTCGTTGGGCTGCACGAAGCGCACGCTGTTGAAGCCGGACTCGAGGAACGGGCGGTGGTCGCCGCCGCGGCCGTAGCGGTCCAGCCGGTAGATGAGGCGCACGGTCATCTGGGTGAAGGCGTTGGAGGCGACTTCGTAGATGTGGCGGCCGAGGTTGCGCGAGGGGCTGTCGTTGTCGCCGCCGATGCTGAGGCGGGAGGTGGTGGTGGAGGCGTTTTCGGTCAGCGGGGCGCCCTGGCAGAAGAGGCGGATGTTGTGGGGGTCGGAGGTGCCGTCTTCGGCTTTGGAGTTGCCGATCATGTCGAGGTTGATCATGGCGGCGACGTTGGTGGAGCTGTTTTTGTAGGTTTGCGCGAGGTTTTCGGCGCCCAGGAGGCCTTGCTCTTCGCCAGCGAATGCAGTGAAGGCGATGGAGGCTTTGGGCTTGTATGTCGCGAAGATGCGGGCGAGCTCTAGGGATACTGCTACTCCGGAGGCACTGAGTGATGTTAGGACATCGCTTGCTTGTCGATATATCATCCACTTACTCATCAACTGCACCAGGCGCGTCACCCTCGTAGTCTATTGGGTCACTGTTCCTCGAGTCATAGTGTCCACCAACGACATATAATCTCTCAGGATCCTCGCTTCCAGTCAAAGTCGCAACCACAGTTGTAATGTTAACGGGAAAGATGATGCGCTCATTATCACCCGGATACTTGATAAAGCTGTTCCACGACACACTCATGGATCCATTGCTGGCAGCCGCAGCAGCTTCAAACTGGGCGGTAAGCCAGTCTCGAGCTGCACCAATACCGCGATTGGGATCTGTCTGGCTCGAGAGAGTATGTCTGGTTCCGAAAGACGCTAGTTTCCGGACGGTGGCTTCGATGTTGGCTTGTGAGACCTGGGCGATAATGGCTTGGAGATCGGCATCGGGGAGCTGTTGCTCGAGTGCTTTGCCAACTGTTGCGATGGGCCATTGAGCGATACTGGGAAAGACGTCGAGAGAGGTGTTGGACTGTAGAGAAGAGGAGAGGGCCGAGGGGACGAGAGTGGCCGCGAGCAGTGCTACAGTAGAAGTTTTCGACCACATAGTGGCAGTCCTCGAAGTTGTCAACCTGGATATATCGTTGAGCTTGGCTGAAATGGAAGGTATTGGCGAGCTCGTAAGCTTTTATAGTCGACGCTCAACCCCATTCTGCTTGCATTGCGGCGGCTACTGATTGCCGTTATCTGCGATATCGCTGCAATCGACTTATCTTCCGACGATGATGATATTTGCGTATGCTACTTGATTTCTCGCATATCTGTGTCGTAAAAGGAAGCTCGAACGTGGACCTAGGCGCCAGAGCTGACCCTAACCACAAGTGTCAGTCCGAGATCGGCAAGATCTTCACCGAGAGGATTGGCAACGGATGTTGAAGTGCGGGGTCTAAAATGCCGATGGCGTTGAGCGCACCGTCGGGTGTTGAACTCCGGCGAGGCTGTAATTTTATAGTGGAGTAGCCTGATTGTACGGGCCCGGCTGTGTGTGTCGTGACATCTGGATTTATTTGAGATGGTCAAGATAACCAAGTTCTACTGGCCACCGACTACCTCCTGACTGACGTGCTGACAAGGGGGGTATTCAAACTCAATGCGCGTGCTTGCTGTCGCCCGTCTTGTCTTCCCAGATCTTTAGAAATAGCTTCCACAAGATGGAGAAGATAATCCCCTGAAGCCCGTTCGCAATGATTCTCGTCTTCAGGCCGCGACCAAAGAGCCCCAGTCTCCCATCTTGGCGAATGATACGCCTCGCGGCCTCGGTGTACGACACTTGCGTATCGTGCACCTGTCGATACGTCTTGACCACTCGTAGCGAGTTGGAGATAGTATCCGACACAATCGACGCACAGAACCCGATAAACGCCGCTCTCAGCAGCCAGGGTACGATGTCGCTCCGCGGCGGCTCCGTGATGGTTTCGGAGAGGAAGTTGTACGTTGCGAACCACGGGTAGTGGCCCACAAACGTCGCTGCAGCGGTTGCAAACGCACCCCACCACAGACTCCCGATTCCATTGGTCTTGATGCGCTGGCGCAACAGCGCCGTCCCGCGCGGCCCTTCGGCTTGCAAGGTGGTCTTCAAGGTGTCAATCGGCGTAAGCACCATCCTGAAGCCAGCCGCGCACAGCGACGCAAACACCGTCTTGACTGGCGACGGCAAGCCCGCCAGATACCCGTTCGACTGCAGCAGCGCCAGTATCCCCGCGTTCGCTGCGGTGTCGCCAAACCGTGCAATCGGCCCTTCGCCCAGTCAGCCAAAACTCAGTCAATCAAACACCCCCCACCGCAACCCAAAAGCACGTGATAACTCACCCTGGAACAGCGCCGCCCCCATCCCCGCATAATACCTTCCATACCCGCCATCCGCATACAACGTCCGCGTCGCCACACTCAACGACGTCCCGTGCCGGTACTGATAGTTCATAATCGTCCGGATCGGCATCAGCAGCAGCACCTGGAGTACCATAGCCGCGGCGCCACTCAGCCCGCCGCCCAGCGCCCGCTTCAGCGCGCCTTTGAGATCAAACTATGTGACGCAGTCAGAAAGGCCCAAGAACGCCCAGAAACGCTTAGACAGAGGTTGGGGGTTGGGAGAAGTCGGGACACACCCGCGTTTGGCAGATAATAGAAGGTACTCACATCAACATCATCAGCGTCCACCCACCCCTTCACAAACAGCCCAATCGCCACAATCGCAACCATAATCCAGAAGCCCCGCCATCCATACGCGCGCCTTTTCGCTGCCTCGGAGGGCGGCTTCGGCACGTCGGCTTCCGCGGTCCCTTGGTCGTCTGGTCGTTGGGCACCGAGCAGGGGCGCGCGCTCGTCGGGCGCCTCGACGTCGTGTCGTGAGGCCATTGTAGTTTGGCTTGGTGTGGTCGGTTTGGTGTTTGGATGGTGGTTGGGACTTGTGAGCGGATATGCCGGGGTAGAGGTCCAGTGCGGCTGACCAATCATGGGATGACGTGATTGCGGGCCGCGATAGCGCGGGAGCGCTTACTGCTCTGGGGGTGAGGTTCGCGTGGGGAGGTTTGTGGGGTGTGTTTGAGTGTGGTTGTGTTTCTGAGGGTTGGGGGGTGATGGGTGTCTTAGGAATGTTGTGTTGGCTTTTCGATATGCGGGAATTGCAGATGGTGCCTGAAGAAGGCATGCAGGTAGTTAAATGATATCTATGCTCAGTCTAGAGCCGGTACTACGAGCCCATTCGTCTTCGGCTTCGGCCCATGGCTCTTCAAGACATACTCAAACGCCTCATCGAGAATCCGTAACCCCTCCTCGATCTCGTCCGCTGACACAGTGACAGGTGGCGCCACCCGAAAGACGCCCCCCATACCGGGCAGATTCACTATGTTGCAGCTCAAGCCACGCGCCATCGCCCTATCAGCCACCGCATGGCCGATCTCCAGCCCCGGCGCCTTCGTCTCGGGATCAGATATCATCTCGATGCCCTGGAACAGCCCGCGCCCTCGCACATCCCCAATACACCAGTACTTCTCCATTAGCTGATCGAGCCCCGTACGCAACTGCGCGCCTCGCTCACGCGCACGCTGGCAAATATCGTCGCGCTCCACAATCTCCAGCACCTTGTTGCCCACCGCCGCGGTCAGAGGGTCATTAAGATGCGTCGTCAACCACAAGAACCCCGCGTCTGTACACCCCCTCTCGACCTCCAGCGTCGTGCTCACCGACGCCAGTGGCAGCCCGCAGCCCAGCGTCTTACTCAAGCACAAGATATCCGGCACGATGCCGTCGCGCTGGAACGCGAACATCTCGCCCGTGCGCCCGATGCCCGTCTGCGCCTCGTCCATGATGACCAGCATGCCGCGCTTCTTGCACTCGGCGACCATGCGCGCCAGGTAGCCCAGCGGCGGGTCCAGAATGCCGCCTGTGGAGAGAATGGGCTCCATAATGAAGGCGGCGAGCGAGCCAACGCTCTGGCGGTCGATCATGGCCCAGCCGAAGTCCAGCTCGGTCTGCCAGTCGTAGGAGCCATCGGGGTGCTTGAACGGCGAGCGGTACGCGTAGGGTGCTGGGAATGCGAGCTGGCCGGGCATCGCGGGGCCACCATTCTTGCGGCCGGCGGAATAGGTTGCAGATCCGGAGCCTTGAGTGAGACCGTGATAACTTGCTGTGAAAGCGACGATTTCAAATTTGCCGGTGTGGCACTTGGCCATTTTGATGGCGGCTTCGGTGGTCTCGGAGCCAGTGTTTAGGAAGAAAGACTTCTCAATTGGGGCGGGGAGCATACGGGCTAATCGTTCGGCGAGATCGACGACTGGCTGTGTGATCATGTTGCTGAGAAGGTGATCGAGCTCACCAACGTATTTGCGGACTACTTCGACAACTTCGGGATGTGAGTGGCCGAGCAGTGAGCTCATCTGGCCTGACGTGAAGTCGAGGATCTCCTGGCCGTCGGAAGTGTAGAGGCGGGTGCCTTTGGCTCTGCTGATCACTACTGGCGAGGGTGGAACGCCGGTGTGCATCAAGTAGCTGTCGGCTTTCGACCAGAAGTCTGTTGTCGTCATGTTGGGCGGTAGGAGAATGACGTGTACTGCTAATCTTCGGTACTGTCTGGTAAGGTCTGATAAGTCTCAAGTCTGACATTGACGAGCTCCAGCTCTGTATATATACCAGGAGGAGCGTTCACTTTCGACTGCCGTTGAGCTAGCCTAAAGAGGAAATTTCCGATGAGCTAACGGAGAGCGCAGTTGGCCGTCGGGGTTGCCCCACCAAGAAATCGGACAGCCTTCAGCAAGCCGCTCAGCTGCTGTCGATTGGTCCCTGAGAGGTGGCAGAAGCCGACGGGAAACTTCTGTTGATAAGGATCCACGGACTTGCTCTCCAGGACTGACAATCTCTTTGATAAGAATATGGCTAGATCTATGTCGGGCGTATCCATCCCGGAAAGACCGCCCTCGACTAGCACTGCCACCTGTAGAGCATGCTGTGGGAGGGGCAACGTAGTTCATGCTCTTGACACCCAGACTCGATCTGCCAGTCGTGATACCTTCTTTGGACGGCTCTGGTGATGATGAAGGGTCTTTGTTCTCTCCAAAACTCGGCTACCAAGTTCCTTCACTGGCTTAGCAGTGAGCTTGCGCTCTAATGTGTAGGCCTTGGGTGTCGGCTGTGGATGATGGTAAGTCGCAAGAGTAGGCGCGCATTGAGCGACTGCTGTGGTAGATCTGTATGATTCCTGTCCACAGGACGAGATTGCACAGTAAGAGCTACACGTGAGGAGGCGGGCAGCACAGGTCGAAGCAAAGCAAAGAGCCTACCATATTCACTTGAGTGGACTAGCAACTCTCTCAACTGGACTGCTCGTTCTGCCAGTGCCGACACCTGATGCTAGCAGTTCCAGCCTGGACGCCTGCACGCGGTGCTTCTTCATCACCTCCACCCACTCTTCTTCTGTCTCTTGGCTGGCGGCTGCCTCGTCCTGGTCATCTAGCTCGGCCCTCAGGTCTTCTTCAAGTAGTGCGATCATCATACTGAAATCGCCACCGAGTCTGCCAAGCGAGCCGGCGCAGTAGAGTACTTGTGTGAGCAGCGAGTCCCGCGCTGAGCGGTCTTGCACGTTGGGCAGGTATTCGCGCAATGTGTCGAAGAGCATCTCCACGAGATGCAGAGGGAAGGTCGCCAGCGCTGAGGGGATGGGCTGCAGTGGGTTCGACTCAGCGGCGGGCTTGACTGCAGGTGCAGCATCGTCCTGCCCTGGTGCAGGCAGTGCAGATGGGAAGATACTCTTGTACATGGAAATGACAGCAAAACTCTGCTCACGAAAAACCTCGAGATACTTCTTCAAGTACTTCTCGGTTTGTTGGCCAACTGCCCAGCCGCCTTCGGTCTTTGCACTGCCATGCAGCCGTCGGTCGGTCTCTTGGTCTGCCAGCTCGCGGAGAGGGTCGAGTGCACCGAGCATAGACTCGAGGCATCCCAGCCTGCACACCAGAAACAGAGCGCCCAAGCTGCCCTCACGGCTGCCAATGCCCGTCTGCTTTGTGGACCACGCCTCGTCGAGCTCGGGAGCAACGCGCCTCAGCCAGCCAATGGTCCGCATAGCGCCTGCCAGTTTGATGCGCTGTGACTGCAGAGAGGCAATGAGGTTGGTGGTCATCGTCTTCATCTCCTGCTCAGCCTGTGCGGAGAGCGACGAGACGAGCTGCGAGGTGGGGTACAGCGTGTGCAGACGTTTGATGTGGGCGTGCAGGTCTAGTGCAGAGGCATAGTTGGCATTGGATGTCGCGGAGCTAGCACCAGCGGCGGCTTGGGCAGCGGTGGACGACGAGATGGCAGACGACAGCAGCGTCGGCAGCTCCAGCACGTCGACTACGCGGTCAATGTTCCGAGACAGCAGCATGGCGTTCCTCCGCTTTTCCAGGAGAGGGTTGTCACCGCTCTTGCTGTACTTGTCGGCAAACGTCTGGGCGGCCGTCTCCAGCTTGGGCAGCTCGGCCTGCACGGTGGCTGCATCTCGGCCAATCCGGGGTAATGTGTCTTGAAGGCGCTGCAGGCGATCGGTCGCGGCTATGATTGGCTTGTGGGAGCGTTTGGAGAGGGCCTGCAGCGAGCGCAGGACCGACTGCGCGCTCTGGGACAGCGACTGCTGCTCCGACGACGCGAGGGCATCGAGCGGGAGCGTGGTCAGGCGGGCGAGGTAGGCGTTGGTGGCGGCGTCGGTGGGCGAGGGCCGCTGCGGGCCGTGGGCGTCGAAGTGCGGCACGAGCAGCTCGTAGAGGGGGTCGGCCATGCTGGCGGCGCGTCTGGAGGATGTCGTCACGCGTCCGACAGCGCAATCGACGCTCCACGGATCATGGCCCCGTGTTTGCGGGCAAGGCGGAGGTGACGGACTAGCGCCGTGCTGGCGCGCTAAGCCCCATCCGCCGCTGCTCGTTATTCACATGCACGCCTGGCGTCCTGCAGCGACTGCGATGGACGGCGACGACTCCCGCAAAGACTCGCACCCGCACCCGCACCCGCACCCGCCTCCCGCCGCCGACCCGCCCGACCAGGACCGCGGCTTCGTTGAGGGCTTTCTGTCGCGCCTCTTCCAGGACCGCTTCCTCAGCAGCCCCGCCGCCCCCGCCGCCCCCGACGCCCCACCATCGCCGGGCCTGGCAAATAATCTCGTGCCCTTCTTCACGGCCGACAGCGTCTTCGCCCCGCCCCAGCACCCCGCCCAGCACGCCCAGCACGCCCAGCACCCCTCAGCGCACTCGTCGGGCCGCCGCCGCAGTCTGCTCCCCCACGCCACCCCAATGCAACGCACCGAGCACGTCAGGCTCTGCGTCGAAGACACGGTTGGCCTAAAGGACGACCGGTACAGCGTCGGCGTCGTCGACCGCTCCTTTGCCGACGTCGACACCCACGAGCCCCGTCCGCAGCGCGACTATGGCGAGGACATCGAGCGCCACCCCGACGTCCCGCTGCCCGAATTCACCAAGTTCATGAAGACGGGCATCCCCCCGCGCCGCCATGTGCTGGTGTCGTGGCAGACGATGCTGAAGACCGAGCTGATACCAGAGGCCCATCTCCAGCTGCTCGACCGCGCCTTTTACGTGGGCGATGTCGTCAAGCGAAGCGCCGAGCATCACATGAGCGGCACAGTCATCGGCACAAAGGCCGTCTGCACGCTCTTCCCCGCCACCCAGTTCCAGCACATCACAAACGAAGCCACCGACGACCTCTCCATACGCAACATATCCGCCGATGAGCTCCTCAACGTCCACGAGTATGTCGAGGGCGCCATCGTGGTCTACGGGGACTGGGTGGGGCGCATCGAGAATGTCTACGACGAAGTCGCTATCAAGTTGTCAAACAACTCCGTGGTCATCGTAGAAAATCCAGGCGAGCTGGAGCACGACGAGGTTGCTTTGGAGCGCATCAGCGTTGGCGACATGGTCCGAACGAAGAAGGGCAATCTGCGGCGTGGAATTTGGCGGTACGGTGTCTTCGATCCGAACATCAAACCCGAAGGCATGGTCGTCGAGACACGGCCTCTCGAACTCGACGTGCAGTGGTTGGCGAGGAGCATCGGCGCCCAAGACACACAATACGCTGCAGAAGAACCGCCTGCCAATCTCGGCCGAGACGAGTTCGAAAGCTCTAGCTTCTATCGTTACGATGCCGCTGCCGGCGCTGCATCGACACTCCCAATGTCTGCCAACGGAACAGATCGGACGTATCATGTCACTGAGGTCGCTGTTGGCGACCGCGTTCGTTTCAAAAATCTCACAGCTGCTGCCGTAAAGTACGACGGAACCCACACACTGCCGAATGGGTACCCACAGGGCAAAATCAACAAACTGCCCCGAACGGAGACACTTGGCTATGACATGAATGTCTTCCTTGTCATGCAAACACACTCTCAAGTCACAGTCCAATGGCAAGACCTGAGCGTCACTGAAGATGTAAGCTCGTCTCTCATACCAGATCCAAACGTTGAGGACGACGACGAAGTGTGGCCAGCAGAGGTCATTTGTAGCAAAGAAGACAAGGCCGTCCCTACACCCGATCAAGTTGGCCAATGGGTGAAGGAGCCCGCAAAAGTAGGCGTGGTTCAACAAGTAAAGTCACGAGACCGCATAGCGAGGGTTCGTTGGTTCAACAACACGGACATCAAATTCTTTGGCGCTGATTTGCTGCGGCCCGCAATGACTGGGGAACTATCCCAAACCGCCGAGGATGTCAGCCTTTACGACATATATTCATTCACAGCCCTGACGCGGCGGAGAGGCGACTTCGTTCTGGTGCATCCCTCTGGTATACAGGGAGACGTGTCAAACGTTGGTGGCCCCAACTGGTTTGGTGAGGTCGTAGACCTCAGCTTGGATGGCAAAGCCATAGTCCGTCTTGGTGCCGCGAAACCTGTCGTCGACATCACTGTGGCATACGAAAATCTCACCTTAGCGTACAGCACCAACATGGATAACGAGTACAATGCGCAAGAAGAGATCGGCGACTCGATCGAAGACTCAGAAGAGGACATGTCCGACTTTGACTCTGCTTCATTTAATGAGATGTGGATCGAGTACGAAGGCATGGAGGGTGAACCGCCTGTCGGAGACGAGGCAGACTGGTCAACAGAGGACGAGGATGAAGCAGAAGAGGACGATGACGACGACACATCAATGCCTGATCTGGAATCAATAGATGGCGTTGATACATCGAAGACAACACCGGATCCTGTTGCAAACTCGGAGCCGGCAGACGATGCAACAAATGGCGCAGCACCCGAGTCGCAGCACACTGAGGATCCCCAAACAGATGCGTCTGCGCCATTCCTCATCCTCGATACACCGCCACCCTCAAGTCACCACTACCTGAACAACACATCAGCCTCTTCATCGGTTTTCATGCGCCGCATTGCGAAAGAGCATAAGATCCTCCGGAACGCTCTACCACCAAACATCTTCGTCCGCACCTGGGAGTCGCGGCTCGATCTGATCAGAGTATTGATCATCGGCCCAAGTGAAACACCCTACGAGTACGCGCCGTTCGTCATCGATTTTCACCTTGGCTCGACATACCCACAAGCTCCGCCTGAGGCCTTTTTCCACAGCTGGACGGATGGAAACGGCCCCGTCAACCCGAATCTGTACGAAGACGGCAAGATTTGCCTCAGCTTGCTCGGCACATGGCACACCGACGAGCGTAATGAAAGCTGGAGCCCGGCGAAGAGCACGCTGCTGCAGGTTCTTGTATCCATCATGGGACTGGTACTTGTCGCGGACCCGTATTACAACGAGGCAGGATACGATGTCCAGCGGGCAGCGCCAGAGTCACGGCTCAGCTCAGCGCTGTACACGGAACGAGCCTACTTCCGTGCGCGCGAATTCATCAATCACGCGCTCAGCAACACCATCGAACCATTCGCGCGAGATCTACAATACTTGTACCGCAGTGACGCCCCGGATGCACCGCGTCTACTCGACAAGGCCATCGAGGCTGCAAAGGATGTTGTCCAACGAAGCAGTAACGCAAGTGAGGAAGGCGAACGCGATGGTCTGCGGACGATCAGCCTCGGCGCTGTTGTCATGTTGAAACGCCAGATTGGGAGATTGGAAGCACTCAAGCAAGGTACAGCATAGATGCATTTGTTGAGCATGTACATTACTTTCTAGCGTTGATAGGTTAGATATTTCTTCTCGACTCTGTCGTGACGCGTCACACGCGCCTCAATTAGACTTTTAATGCCAGGTGCCGGTCACTTCTTCCTTCCATGGATTGCACTAACATTGACTGGATGCTGGGTTTGCCTTTCAATGCCGAGGTTTCTCCTTGTTTCTTCGTTACGCCTGAGAAAAGTCTGCATGCATAAGGCTGTCCTTGTGGTAGCTGCTCTAGGAGGCGATCAACCGGGCCTTTACATCATCCAGTCGCCACTGCACAACGGTCGTCGAGGACATGCACTTTAGCCGTGTAGCCCAGACTATGCAACCGAGCGCTATAGGAATTTCGAAAATTGGATCATGCCAGCTTGCAACGACAAGACAAAACTTCACATCGTTTCTCAATTATTGCATTCGAGTGGGTCACATATCTTACGATGCGGGCCAGAGTCTTGGATTATCGAAAGCGAGCAAGGGTAGTGAGTTGTGGGTTCCCCGCTAGACCGTAAGTAGGCAGTTCCGAATCCTTCTGAACGAGTAGGGGGTCACAGCGCGACTTCGAGCTTAAGAAGCCAGTAGCTGCAAGAGCTGACATCTGCGAGGGCTCATACTTACAGCTTCACCATCTTACCATAATGTTTTTGAGACTGCTAGCTTTCTCCGCAGGCCTGCTGGCTCTACAGCCTGGCCACCATGTAGCCGCTGCCGAGACAGCATCGGTTCGGACATTTTTCTATGTTGGCGGCGGATACACCGAGGATGGTAACGGCGGCCACATCTTCAAGGACCAGATGTACGTGGAAAAGCTGGCGCCTGCTTCCTCTCGCCGCTCCAAGTCAAAGTTGAGCCCCATCGTCTTGATCCACGGACAGGGCCAGACCGGAACCAACTTCCTGAGCAAACCCGATGGCGGAGAGTCCTGGACATCGCATTTCCTCGATGCTGGATATACCGTCTACATCGTCGATCAAACCTTCCGCGGAAGGTCAGCATGGGCGCCACGTGCTGGAGCACAGGCTCCCTCCACCTACTCAGCGGAGATTATCCAGCAGAGATTTACCGCACCCGAACAGTACAACCTCTGGCCGCAGGCAAAACTGCACAAGCAATGGCCCGGCACCGGCGTCATGGGCGATGCCACCTTCGACACCTTCTACTCCTCCAACGTGCAGTTCATCTCCAACGCAACCTACCAGCAGGAAACCGTCCAGTCGGCGGGCGCCCAGCTCCTGGACAAAATCGGCACGCCGGTCTGGCTGCTCGGCCACAGCCAGGGCGGCCTGATGCCCGTGCTGATTGCCGACGCCCGCCCCAAGCTCGTCAAGGGCCTTATCCTGCTCGAGCCCACAGGCCCGCCCTTCCAAGAAGCCATCTTCGGCACTGGATCCGCACGCCGCTGGGGCCTGACCGACATCCCGCTCGCCTACTCCCCGGCAGTGACCAACCCGCTCACCGACCTGGTGCGCCAGACGGTGCCGCCGCCCGTGGCAAACAGCGACAACTCCACCATTGCGTGCGTGCTGCAGGCGTCGAGTCCCGCGCCGCGCTCGCTGCCGAACCTGGCCCCGCTGCCCATCCTGACGGTTACCGCCGAGGCGAGCTACCACGCGCCGTACGACTACTGCACGGTGGAGTTTCTGAAGCAGGCGGGGTGCGACAAGGCGAGTCATCTGGAGCTGGGCAAGGAGGGGATTCGCGGGAATGGGCATATGATGTTCATGGAGCAGAATAGTGAGAAGGTGTGGAAGAGGGTGCAGAAGTGGTTGAAGAGTAACGAGTAGCTGGAGGAGAATGAGTGCTGCTGTCTTTCAGCTGGCGGTGCGAAGGAAACGGTATAATCTGTAATATTTACGTCCGAAACGAAATACATGTTCCATATCACCCATCGGCACACCAATGCTTACAGAGCTGCAACCGTAAGTACTCACCGACCAAGCGTCCTACGATATATGTACCTACCGCCCCTAGGCACGTCTGACTAGCTACATGGCAAACCGCAGCATTGTGCAAAGAAAATTAACAGTGTCATTAGTGTTCTGCCCTGTCAGCGTGTAGATACCGTGTACGACGCACGCGCCTAAACACAGTAAATCCGTAGTAATCCTACAACCCACCAACACCAAAAAACACCTCAGATCCCACCAAAGCACCGAGCAGCCAGTCGAACACACCTCAATACAGAACACCCCCACCCACTCCCCAAGCACCCCTACATACCGTGTATATACAACCCCAATCCCACCCCAATCCCACCCCAACCCCTCCCTTCCAACCGCAAACCGCCCCCGGCACGCGCCAACGCCGCCCCCATCCGCCGCAGCCGCCCACACACCAGAAGCGCCCCAAGCAAGCGACCAGCCCCCGGCTACCTCCTCCAGGACGAGCCGCGGCGCGCGAAGGAGCAGCAGCAAGAGCGAAGGAAGAGGCACTGCAAGGCGAGCACGTCAGCCGCCGGAGAAATTGGGGCGCCCTGCATGCGGGCAGGCGTGCTGCAGGCGAGATCCGGCGTGGCGGCGGCGGGCTAGTCGGGGGGTCTGCAGGGAGGGTTGCGTTGGTGGGCCGGAGGGGGGGTCTGGTAAACTTCGGGGGAACTTGTGGGTTTTCACGACGTACTGTGGCTGCGAGGGGTGGTGTTGCTGGGGGATTGGATTTGGGGTTTGGGGGCGCAGATGGGCTTTGTGGTGGTGTCTGAGGGGGTTGTGGATGCTGGTAGCTCTTTGGGTGGGAGGACTACATGGGTACAGGAGGGCTGTTTGGCTACAGGTCAGAGGAAGCTGCGTGGTTGGTGAAACCGTACGACTCCGTTATCGGTAGCTGAGAACGAGTGCGAACGGCAAGTAACGAACGCGACACGAATGCTGGCGAACCCCGCGTCAACACATTTCATCGTATTCCACCGCCCAATGGCAGCGTTTTGCGCATCGTGAAGCTCAAAAGCAAAATGAGTGTCGTAGCGGTGAGTCTGAGTCACGTGGTTCTAGCGCAAATCCGAGCCGCTCCGCCGCTAGACACTGAAACGTTATCCATCCTTCTCGTGTCGCGAGCGTGATTGCTGGTAGAACACTAGAGTCCAGACCGTCGCCAGCGCTGAGAGGCTCAGCCAGTCGGCCCTTTCTCTTCAGCGGCATGCTATGCCGAATGTCGAACTGTCAGCCGAAAAAATGCACAGGGTCGCCACGGTGGCCCCACAGCGGGCGGGATGTTGACAGTTGTGTTTTGTATGTGCACCTCACAATTACACGTCGTTAGCGATATCCTAGTATCAACGCGGCTTAACGAAGGACCTCGACCTTGGCTTGACAAAAATCCAGGACAGAAAGGCTGGCGTTATAAAAGCGTGCTCAGCCAAGTACTAACCTTCGTACACAGCCGAACTTGATCATGCAAGTGAGATCCAATGCAACGGAACCTCCTTCCGCTGCACAAGTTAGCGGCCCTGTTCGCATGCCGGACTCCGCGCAGCACGAGGACCAGTAACATCACAAACCAGCGAATCAGTCCAGGCTTAATTAGACGTCATTTGCGCTTACGCAATAGTCCACTCAAATCTCTCGGTGTGATCCTTTCGGCCATACTGCTTGTCGATATACAGTGTTGCTCTACTGTGTGATCCGTTTCTTATTGTACATCCAAGCAGAATGAGACTTGAAGTTGATCCAATATGGTCGAACTGTATTATAGGTGCGCCCGTCGCTTAATTATCACATAACAGTCCGCCACCAATGCTGTTTGCGGCCTATGCATGCGTTGTGGAGGACGCCGCCACGAGAAACCGAGCTGCGGGCCATGGCCGTCGTTCCCCGGCTCGGACATGTTTCTAGAAACCGCGATCTAGCTGTCCCAGGGTGATCACAGCATTGCTGCCCTACAAGCATATTCTTCAGTCCACTGTACTGGGATAGGAGGCCTCGGGAAGGAAGATCATCGTCGTGATAGGCACCTGCCATATTATGGAATCTAGTCCAGCATCTAGATGATCATCCTTCACCAACCTAGTTCATTATAACACCGGTATACCTTCGACCTGCATGGGGGCTCACGATACGCAAAAATGGAAAGAACGACTCTAATCATCCACCACACGTTCACCGGACTGGCGCTGGCCATTATGGCCCTGCGCGTCGTATGCCGTCGACTCTTGTTCTCGAAATCGGATTTCGGTGATTTTTGCACCATGCTCGCCATGCTGTGCACAGCAGCCCGAGGTGGCATGATCCACATCGTAACGACATGGGGCACCAACAACATCTCCCCTCCAGCCCGAGCACGCATAAATTTCACGCCAGAGGAGATATACCGCAGGACAGTCGGCAGCAAGCTCGCCATCGCGAATCGGCCTGTCTATAACACCTAGTACATTCATCCCAGGCTCGCCGCAGTAGCTCAGCTGACAGCATCCCAGTCTTTGGGTGCAGAAGCTGGTTCTGCTGCACTTCTTCCTGCGAACTTTCCACAATTCGAGGGTAGAAAGCCATCGGTACATTTTCTGGTCGTACGGCTTCATATTCTTCGCAACATGGACCGCTGCACAGACTGTCGGCTTCACCGAATGTGATCCTGTTTATCTGTACTGGCAGGTCGTTCCTGCTCCTGGTCAGTTGGGATCCATATGCCCCACGTAAGATGCTAATGATATTCTAGGGCGCTGCGTGCAAGCACAGGTTCAACTTGTCGTGCTCGGAGTATTGAACATCGTAAGCAGCCCCACTCTTGCATGCTTCCATCTCGACCACCCACAGCTACAAGCAGCCTCTAACACCCGCCGACCCAGGTAACCGACTTCATGCTGCTGGCCCTCCCCATCCCAATCCTCGTCTCGCTCCAGACCCCATGGCGCACCAAACTGCGCCTCTGCACAATCTGCATGCTCGGCCTCTTCATCATCATCATCACCATCATCCGCCTCCCCATCAACAGCTTCCACGCCGCCGTGCAAGCCAACCGCTCAATCTGGGCCAGCACGGAGCTGCTCGCGGCCGCCATCGCCGTCAACGCGCCCACGCTCTACGGCGCCATCAACCGCTGGCGGCGGCGCCCGGAGAAAGGCTCCCACGGCTCGCGCTCCCGACAGGCGCCGTTCAGCAGCACGCGCACGGTGGGCAGTTACGCGCGCCCGCTTCCGCGCACCGACGACGACGACGACGAGGGGCTCATACTCAGCCCGGGGTTCCAGGCGACGGTGAGTTCAGGGTTTGCGGCGCGGGACTGCGAAAACGGGATTATTATGAAGACTATCGAGGTGTCGTATGATGAGACTCAGTGTAGTCCTGAGACGAAGAGTGAGAGATAGGGATGCGTGTGTGCGATATTGTAATGTTTATTAATGAATGTCCTGAACGATTCTTGTGTGGAATGACGCATGATATTGCGAGAACACTGTGCTGGAGGATTTGGCATGGACACACTTGTTTGAGGTCGCTGCGCTGTTTCGGGCCTGGGCTTGCGATTATAATACGGTTAGACTAATATCTAATATCCCGCAGCTGTTGGGCAAATACGATCCTCGACCAGGGCGGAGTTACCCAGGCTGACGCTGAATTAGTTGCAGGTAAAACGCTCAACGGATACAAGAGTAGTTGCCCTGACCTTCTTCGGCTACTTCTTCAACTGACAGTCTTCTTCTGCTGCTTGCTCTTCAGGGCATGGCCTCTCAATCACTCAATGCACCCAGGCACGTCCGACCGGCCGCTTGCACTGCGGCACATCTCCTGTGTAAGAACCCCCGCCAAGCAGCAGGTTCTGCGGCTTATTAGCCGTAATATAATGTGGATTCGACAAAGATGCCAAGTGACTCTACAAGCCAGGGCATTCATCAAAGCCCGGACCATATGCACCCTCGATCAATGCTAAGACTTCTCTCTGACCAATTGTACGTCTGTCAAGTTTCCAAAGCAGCACTGGCAGTGATATGTGCCATGACGTCATTTGGTTGCGGCTGAACTACCGACAGGTGAGCCACAAGCTGGTGCTGTCCTGACCGGACGTTCAAGCATGATCCAATCTCGTTGCTTTTCGAATGGAGTTGAAATGGAAACTACGAATGAACCTTCTCGTGGCTTCGCCTACAACAAATTAGTGGACCCGAGAACACACCTACGCCTGATCAGCTTGGAAGACCATGACGAAGCCACGCAAATGATTACAATATCTATTATCACCGTGCCGACACATGACGTACCCCCCTACTATGCGATTTCTTACACATGGGGCGAGCGCACGAGCAATGAGCAGGTTTGGGCAGATGGAACTGGAGCCGGACATCTGCATGTACAGGCTAACTGCGCGACTGTCCTACGGCAGCTGCATCACTTCTCCACATCAAAGTACTATTGGATCGACGCTATCTGCATCAACCAGAGCGATACAGAAGAGAAGGAATGCCAAGTAGCAATGATGGGCTGGATCTTCATGCACGCCGAGTGCGTCCTGGCTTGTATCGGGATGCACCAAGAGCAAGATGACAGCGAGTATCTTGCCGCAACGCTTCGGAGCTTCGAAGCTTACCTGAGTGATGCCGGGCTGGCGAGCTCGATACTGACCACTCGAGAAGCGGTGCCCGAACGCTCGCCAGCGGCGAGGCAGCGCAGGAAGTGCGTGCAAGCCTGGCGCCGCTGGATTTACAGCGTGCCCGATGCAGAATTCGAGAGGTTCTACCGCGCTCTGGATCAGCTTGCCTGGCGACCTTACTTCTGGCGTATCTGGATCCTGCAGGAGCTGTATCTCGCCAAGAACGTGCGGATCTTCTGTGGCTACGACGAGCTCAATCTGTCAACACTCCTGCTATGGTGGAGAGAGTCCAAGTTGCGTTTCTCGTCGGATTGCGATGACTCGAAGGAACAGGAGTATGGCGAATCGGATACGCGACCTTTCTTTATGGACAAGTTTGGTCCGGAATACTTTGAAAACGCACTCTGGATCAATAATCGCTTCTTCACTGAGCGTGGCGGATCTCTACTAGGAGTCGATTTCGAGGACATGCTTTATGAGCGACAACATCCTAGGCCGGCTGGTGCAGCTATTCCGAACCTCTCGATGAATAAGCTCCTGGATTTGTGCAAATATAGGCGATGCAGGGATCGACGAGATTGCATCTATGGAACATTAATGATAGGGCATTGGACCCTTGGACCGTCCTATCTGCCGAATGGTGATGTAATCAACTCTGGGACCGTCATCGCACCGAACTACACGGAACCTGTCTTTGACTTTGTCAAGCCTAACATTCCGATCACGAGCTCCGATACCTGCAGGTCGCTGTGAAAGTTCGGAACAAGATCCATGGCTAACACCCACAAAAGAATTCAACAAGGTCTCGAGTTCCACAGAACTGTAGACCTTGCAAACCATACGATGGGTACCTGGCAAAACTCCGGGAAAGGCCGAGCCTTCGTCCAAGTGGTGCATGCTGGTATCCAGCTTGGCGGCACTTCACCATGGTCCATCGCTGGCGCCACTCTTGGACCGCGCGAATACAATAAAATCGTCGACTCCAACGGTTACTGCTACGCCGTCACAAATTCTGGGGCCAGACCCGGTGACTGGCTGCTCCCGGCGCACTTCGGCCGCGGTCTCGTGCTTCGCAAGAGAGGAGCGTATTATGCCATTATAGGAAAAGCATGGTGCCCCCCTAAAAACATACCAGAAGAGCTCGAGATGACCGCATTCATGATGTGGTACGATACTGAAGACTTGCTCGTTCACACGTCCGGAGGTCTCCAAGGGCTTGCTGATTATGCTGTTGACCCTCCTGGGGAAGAGTTGGTTGATCATCTTCATATTGCGTTTTGTGGGGCGGCGAACTCGTCGTTTGCGCAGATACCTGGGCCCGAATGTCAATTCCCTGCAGCTGAGTATCTAGAACACTCACAATCCATTTGGAAGACTGTTCTGTGTGACTGGCAGGAGTCGCTCGGGATTGTCTCAGTGGTCAGCACGTGAATGTTGTGGACAGGTCAAGACTGAAGTCAAAAATCGTTTCTCATTCAAGTATGTGAGGGTATTGTATACTCCCTCACTTTTCATTAGCCACAATTCCCGTCATTGGCGAAGTGCAGTGACTCAGAAGTGCGGTGTGTTCAAAGCCATAGCCATCAACAACCCAGAGATCAACCCCGCACTCGGCAGGGTAATGATCCAAGACGAGAAGATGAAAGCAACCTGCTTCCAGTTGACAGCGCGAATGTCAAAGTTGCAAAGCGCCACTCCGATCGTCGCACCAGTCAGACACTGCGTGGTCGACACAGGCAGGGCGAGCCTGGAAGCAAGAAGCACTGTGATGGCGGCGCCAAGTTCCATCGAGAAACCTCGTGTAGGCGAGACTTGGGTGATCTTGTTGCCGAGCGAGCGCATGACGTGGTATCCGTAGACTGCGAATACTGTTAGCAAAACTTTCACGAGCCATGCGAAAGACGGATACATACCCCAGAATCCCAAACCGAGCAACAGACCAGCGACGACAAGGATCCAGATCGGAGTGTCGGCGCGGGCTGTCACCTCTCCGCTGGTGTAGGTGTTGTAGCTTGCTACCCAGGGACCGACGGCGTTTGCGACTGGAAAACCGTTAGTTTATGTTCGTAAAATGTTTCGAGGTAGCCACATACCATCGTTGGAGCCGTGTGCGATACTCATCATCATCGCTGAGGCTACTTGCGCATAAGTCCACAAGTGTTCGACACGGTTATCGTAGACGACAGCGCGAGCATGTACAGCACCAAGGTCTGGGCGATACAGTTAGTCAAATTCAGTTGCATGTGACTGCAGCACACTTACTCTTCTGCGTGACAACATCGCGGCTGACACCCTGGAGGAGCAGGAATTTGATCCAGTTTCCGATCTTCTTGGGCGAGTAGAACGGCATATCACGGACTGGGTGCAGCCATCGCTCCTCTGGCTCGGGCTTTTTGGGAATGACATGAGCAACAAGATCTCCTCTCGGGTTGGGCATAGAAAGCCCGTGAGGAGCACGTTCTGTCGTGGAGTGGTCTGTGCTGTGGTTCACATCGATTGAAGTCGATTGAGCATCGCCAGTCTGGTGAACCGTCTTGTCGGTAGTGGCTGCACCATCAACAATGCCATGATCCTTGGGCGCCTTCTCTAGATCCTTGCTAGGCGTGTCCACGGACGACTTTGCGTAGTAATCAGTGACCACCTCATTGCCTTTTCCAGGCCAGTAGATCGGAGGGTTGTCGCGGTAGAGCAGAGGTCCGAGGGGAATGTGCCACGGTCGCATCCGAGCATCATTCATGATGAGACGGCGATGGAAGTAGGGGATGAAGAAGGTATACGCGAAGGCCAGGACGGCGAAGAAGACACCCAGAATAACGCCAGTACCCTTACCAGGACCCATCTCTTCGAGCGACTCGCCATTGGGAAGTTCGTCAATAATGAATAGTGCCAGAACACCAGCTGTGAAAGCTAGGTACCAAGGGATCATGCGCATACCCCACTTCATCGGGTCTGCCCTGTCCAAGACAAGGAATTTGATGGTCAGGAATAAGGCAGCGGCGAATCCAGCTGCAATAAGTGGGGCAATTGCCCAAGACGCAGCGATCTGGCTGAGACTGCCACTGGCCCATCCCCACTTGAGAGGGGTCTGTGCTGCGATACCAGCACCTGCGAGTGCACCGACCACAGTCTGAGTGGTGCTAGGAATCCTGTTATTGAGTGTTGCCAAAGTACGAGAGGCTTTGACTTACCTGACAGGCATGCCATATAGTGTAGCAATAGTGAGGAAGGTCGCACTGCCTACTTCAGCGCACCCCATTACCAGCATGAACGTTGGGGGCGCCGGCTGGAATTTGGTAAGGCCGAAAACGCCGCTCTTGATGGTCGATGTGACGCGAGATCCCATAGCGACGGCTCCAACGAACTCAGTAATAGAAGCAAGGATACCAGCCTGCCACATCTTCAATGTTCGCGCGGCCACAGATGTGGCGTATGAATTGGCGACATCATTGGCACCATTGGAAGCTGAAGAGAACACGAAAGCGATGGTGGTGAGGGCGAGGATCCAGTTGTACTTTTGCAAGGCTGGAGCCATGATGAAGAGATTCACTGCCGACTGGTGGCGAAAGTAGATGAATGCTGTAGGTAAGGACTCGATTCTAGCTGGGCCAGAAGCCCTTAAAAGCTCTCAGCGGACTGATCGATCGGCGTAGTTGCAGTCACAATTTGAGTGTTCGAGAGTTAACTGTGGAGCCGACTTTCGTCGGAGGCGTCCGTTCGAGATCTACGGCATGGATGACCCTGAACCAATGATAGCCCCATCTTTACTCCACGGGGTTTGGTAAGGATACTGTGTAGACTCCGAGGACGTCTTCACACTGCCCTATGAAAAAAAGCATTCATGTCATCGTCAATGAAGCGCTCGAAAGCGACCTTGGCTGGATAAAAAGAGCGTCATTGCATGCGCTCCAGGGCAACCTGTGATGTTGAGGATCAGCGTGGACCGCTTTGAGTATTGGCGCCTTGTCACGGTCCACGTCAACGGCTTCATCGTGCTGCGATGTCGCGTGCCTGTGGAGAACAGCGTTTTGAGATCCAGCGAAACAGCATTGAAGAATGAAGAACGTGAAGTCCTTTAGGAGCTGCCAAGTTCCGCTTTATCCGTTTGCCAAGTGCTTGGCAACCAAGCACTTGGCAACCGCGGCGGACGCATCTGCAAGTATTTTTCCTCTCGAATTTTGAGTGGGAAAGACTCGTCAAGACACCACCAGACTTGAACCATATGTCAGCCCGCGCCTTGCCTGATTAGGGGATAGCCATAGTACATCACTGGCCGGAACGAATATGCTCTACACGGGATTCTCCGCTTCTTTGGTCGGAAGGTGAGGTATAAGCTACGTATATATATACGTGTTTAGATCTCCATAACGTCAACCCTTATTGCGAGAGACGACGGAGAAAGTACCACCCTCCAGGTGTGAGATTCGGGTCTGTCGCTATGAGGGATCACAGCTGTCTACACTCCCTCCCTCGATCTATCACTGTCACGGCTCAGAAGACGTTCGATTTCCTGCGTTTCGGTTGGCGCACGAAGGCCTTTCCCGCGTGCACACATCGATGCGACACCCACCCAAACATCAAAACTAGTGAACTGGTTCAACCCCGTGGCGGAAAGAAAATGCTGAAGCTCATCGAAAGAGTGGGTGCCGTCCATCCAAAGTTTCTCGTAACCTCGTTTGAAACGGATCTGGATTCGCATGGCCATCTGTGAAAATGGGTATCTGTGTGAAAGGTGCTCCTTGGAATGGAACTCAACCGACGATAAGACACCGTCTTCGATATAGCCGGCGAACGTTTGATTGGTGCCACATACAGTGAGCAAGTAGTTAGGGTCTCGAGTCAACATAATGTCGAGTGGAAAGTGCCCATGCATAGCTGCTGGTAATTCGAACCGGAGGGAGAGGTGCGGGGTTCCGACAACAAGCTCTAACGCAGGCAAAAGATTCACCGACTCGTGTGCAGTTGCTGGGTCGTATAATAGTATCAACAAAGGCTGACAGATAGGCAGGGCTTTGTCGAAAATTGTGACAAAGCGTGGCATCCAATCTAGATTAATCCTAAACCCGACACGAGCGAGCAGGTAAGAGAGATATTCATATTTGAGCGTTTGACAAACACGGGACACATCTGTGAGGTGATAGAATTTGGTGTAGTCATTCGCGTTGCAAATTTCGATCAACGTCTCGGTAATCGAATAGCCATATATTATAGACCTTATCTCTTTGTATCTGTTAGTCATGAGCATACGGAGCAATAGAGCACGAACCGCTTGGCATATCGAGTAAGATCGAACGGACCACTTGTTGGGGTGTAGTCTCTACCGTTACTGAGTGCACTGAGCATCTAGGTGAAGGAGATAGCGTTTGCGAAGGGAGCCTGTGAGGCGTGGTGAGTCTTGGGTCGTCTGCAATGGTCTCTGAGTGCAGAGCCGCAGGTAGGTGCCACTCTGGGCCAAGGTCTCCTAAGAATTTTGCTGTCTCATCTTCGCGTATGTCGCTAGACGAGAGAGTGAGCCCATCTTCCTGCGATGTCCTGCTTTAACGTTAGCTCAGCCTAACAAAGAGCAGATCGGGCGCAATCACGACATGCTGTAGGCGGGAGGTGGTGAAGTAAGCAAGCGACGCAAAGGTCAACCTTGAACGATGTCATGCAAAGGTGAGAGCGAAGTTTTGGGTGCCTGAGAGTTCAGGTCGAATATGAGCGGTAGCGTATGCAAGTGACGTCAACTCTGATTGTGTAGGAAGGTGCACCCTTCGCAGTAGGCTATAAGTATTATGGACACAAAGATGGCCCGCAGTTCAGGTACAGTGATTGACGATAGTCACGGTCTGTTTGGATCAGTGACCCAGCAGCCCTGATACGTCAGAAATACTGCAATTTGTCAAATTTGCGTTTTACCATACAGGGTGAAACTGACTTGGGGTTGTCCCTCATTTTTTCTTGCAGTATTTTCCTCATATCATCAGTCATGTTCATCTGCTTTTCAATGTATTCTTTCGACAGAGGTGGAGGAAGCGTTGTTGCGTCTGGCTCGAACCATGTTGCCTTGTCGGTCTTGGTCCCATCCACACCCTCGGAAATCGTTCTGTGGCTCTCAGGTACCCTAAACTGAAATGCATGAATCTGCTCGGGGGTTGGTTTCTTAGTTGTGTTCTTACGTATCTAGAGGAATGGGAAGGGAGTTTTACTGAGTCCCTGGGCAGAGATCACTTTACGATCTGCGGTCAGGCTACGTAAAATTCCATCTTCTGATATATGTGTAATACCCATCAGGTCTTTTTTGAACTCGCTCAGGATTCTGGTCACTTCTTGTTGGTGAGGGTCACTTCTGTCCCAGTTGCCACAACCTCCTGACGCAGAACTTTCTGTTAATGTAGTTTCAGGCTCTGTCATTGTGTTCATGTTCTTCTGAAAAGGACTTGAACGGTACGAAGAGTTGTAGTTTCGCGAGTATAGGAGGCTTGCAGGTTCAGAAGCAAGAGGAGGTCAACGTCATCTCACACGAGGTCAAGTGGCTGCCTGATTGTGGTTCTTGGCTGGACATGACCCGACGCAGAGTAGGGGAAAATGCAGGAAGACTCCATAAAATCCTTTTTTGCCTACAATTTAGGTAAAAATTAACTAAATTCTGGCTCTAAGTATGATGATAGCTACAAGTTCTGTGTTAAAGTTGGTCAGCTTAAAGGTCGCTTGTCCGCCGCTTCTCCTGCAACGTGAGAGGGCGCCTGCGGGGAAGTGGGACGCTTTCCACTCTTGACCTAGCGGCAAAACATGCCCATCTCGAGACTTGAAAGCAGCTACAACTCACAGGGCCATCTGTCTAAGGATTCTCGCACGATTAAGCCTGATGATAGGCTGACCGGCATATCCTGCCTTCGGTGTCTTCGGTGTCTTCGGCTCCAACACGAGGCGTTCACAAGTCTGCACGTTGGCGCTGCCCAGATGGGTCACCTCATTCGCGTGTTCGATGTCGTCAACTGCAACGCACCTCTCAGATACGTGAGAAAGTCCCGACAACGGCCACTGATAAAGACAAGCTCACCACGTTATGTCTGAGCTTCTGACCTTATCGCGTCTAGCGTCGCATTCGAGTGGGGTGATCGCTTCAACGACCCTGCATGACAGGCAAAGGTTGTTGCAAAGAGGCAGTTGTGGACAGTTGAACGCTTGCGCAATCTGAAGCATGTATGCAACAATCCCGATATTTTCGCGTGTGGCTCTACTGCAAGCTCGGACTGGCTGGAAAATACAAAGGTAAGTTGCGTGCAGCTATTTGCTTTGCTTCAGATATCGATCAGCAAAAATGACTTTCGACAAGCAGATTGACTCCGAGATCATATCGAAAGATGACACAGTTTCAAATGGATCGAACAATCCGCCGTCACATACCCTGAAGACAAACAAAGTGCCCTGGTACGCCTACATTTGGGACTACGAACCGGATCGCACACATGAAGAGCGCGTTTTCGTATCTAAACTCGACGCATACTTGATAACCATACTCTCGCTCGGTTACTTCATCAAGAATCTTGACCAAACCAATATCGCCAATGCTTTCGTTAGTGGTATGAAGGAGGACCTGGCCATGAATGGAAACCAAATCAACTTGATCGACACCGCCTGGACCGTTGGTTATGTTGTTGGGCAAATCCCGAGCCAGATCATTCTGACCAAAGTTCGACCATCAGTCTGGGTTCCTAGCTGCGAACTGGTTTGGACTATGTTGACTTTCACACTTGCAGCCGCAAAGACAAGCAACCACGTCATCGTCATCCGCTTCTTCATTGGTCTCGCAGAATCTATTTTTTATCCAGCTGCCCATACTGTACTTGGAGCTTGGTATAAGCCCAGTGAGCTTGGTAAAAGAGCATGCGTGTTCCACGCATCGTCCGCTGTGGCGGCAATGTTCTCCGGCTATCTCCAAGCTGCCGTCTACAAGGGTCTAAATGGCGTACATGGATTTGCAGGATGGCAATGGCTGTTTGTAGGTCTACTCATTGCATTTCTCCTGCTCTTTCTAACGTTAAGCCAGATAATGGATGGTATTATCAGTGCCCCGATTTGTCTTGCTGGGTTCTTCCTGCTACCCGATCTTCCTGAGAACACCCGAGCGTTCTACCTGAGCGACAGCGTAAGTGCGCCAAACACAGGCTAAAGTTTGAAGACTGATAGCCAGTAGGATCGTGCACTGGCGAAGAGAAGAATGCAAGATGTTGGTCGTGCGCCACGCAAGAAGCTCACGCTGGCCACGTTCCGTAGAATCTTCAGTAAGCAATTGTCTTTGTGATCATTCTTGAATCTTGGTTGTCTAATAAATCAAAGGTCGCTGGCACGTCTACCTCTTGACGATCTTGTACATTATTTTTATCAATATCAGCCCTTCCGGTAGCGTCAATCCGTTCTCACTCTGGCTCAAGTCCGAAGGCCTTTCAGTTTCAAAAATTGTGAGTTTGCTGCTGGAGTTGCGGATCATTCGCTGACTTCTTCGAGAATATCATCCCTACCGCCAGCTCTGCCATTCAGTTGGTCTTGACTGTCTCTTTAGCAATCATCTCCGACGCGATTCGACACCGCGCGCGTATCATGTCGATCAGTACACTCCTTGGAGGATTTGCTGCCCTGTGCCTGGCTATCTGGAGCATTCCTTCTGGCCTGAAGTGGTTCTCTTTCTTCATGCAGCGCGCCATGGTTCCGTACGGCCCGCTGAGTATGTCTTGGGCGAACGAAATTTGCGGTGCAGACGCTGAAGAGAGAACAATTGTCATTGGCGTCATGAACTCTATGGGGTATGCTTTCAACGCGTTCGTGCCCATACTGACTTACCCTCAAACCGATGCACCGAGGTTCAGGAAAGGGTTCATCTTCTCCACATGCGCATTCGCTGCGCAAGGTTTAATCACCGCTGCTATCGCATACATGTACAAGAGAGATTTAAAAAAGGTGGACAAGGCAGCTGCTGGCGACGAGGAAGGAGTCAACGACGCAGTATTGGTTGGTGCGACAAGAACAACGGATATCTAAGATTTCCGCGCTCGCGAAGGATGCAGCGATGAGTCCGCACCAACAGGAGCTCACCGCCAGTCACAGCCGACAGCGGATTTGTGGCAGTGCAGGACACCCGGTCCATCAGCCAAGTCCTCTGACGCAGGCCGCACGAATAGTGAGGTCCAAGCGCGCGCTGAAGTTTGGCGGAGAGTGCTCGGCCGAGCGATGTCAGCCACTCATCCGAACTTTCCGCCCGAGGTTCCGCCTCCCACCACTCGCTGCGCCACGCTACGCGATGGTCATGCGCCACTTGAGCAGCAAAGCTTATTAACATAAGCTCGTGCCGGCTTTCCGTTCGTTCCCATGCAAAGGTTGCGTACACAGATACCCGTTTCATCCGTTTGCAGTATATAGATACCGAGCCACCCAGCATTTGTTAGACCTGCAGCTTTCAAACCCACTACGTTATATCAGTCATCTTATTGAATCAAGAGCCCATAAAACCTTACAATCACATCAGAGTACAACCCAAGATGCCACTCAGCTCTTTCAAAAGTGCGATTGGGCACGTCGAGAATGCTTTGTTCATGATGAAGGGCAGGCGAGACGACGGCCAGGATGCTGGCCTGGCATATGGCAATTCTTACCCTCAATACAACAACTCTGCCCCGATCCCACCTCAGCAACCCCCACCACCGCAAAATTACGGCCAGCCTCCCTACTCTCCACCAAACGGCTGGTCTCAGCACTGGGACCAGGGTTCCCAGCGCTACTACTACATTGAGCAAGCTACTGGGCGCTCACAGTGGGAGCCACCAGCACATCAATTCAACCAGCCACCGAGGCCGACATCATCGCACTACCAGCGTAGCTCGGGCGATCATACGCGAGGTCACGGGTCTGGCGAGCATAACAGGCAAAACCTACGGCCCCACAGCAATTCAAATGCTTCGCAGATGTCAAGGAATGGCAGCCCTCTGCCGAGAGCATTGTCTATTCCGCCAGGATACTCGCTCGATACAAAGACGGGACAGCTTGTCAACACTATGCTACCGCCAACGGGGCATCACAGTGCGCCTGTCAAGTACTGGTAGATGAAGGACTCAAGCAGATACTCAGCATCATAATGCAAACACGCGATACGACGCTATGCTATCATAACCTTATCCACATCGCAGCGTCACACAAGCAACGATAAGCTCCTAGGATGGAGACTCAAGGACGAGGCTCGAGCGGCAGGCAGAACACGAACTATAAGACTAGTCGCATACAAGTAAGAGCGGCGGTAAAACAAGCTCTCATTAGCTTCAATACTGGAAGGAATGCGGCAGAGGAAGGTGAGAATATGTCAGTAAAACTTGAATTAAATAGAGTCGCGTCATAATCACAAATCAATCTTCTATCAGCCTGTACTGCGTCTGGAATACCTTGTTGGAGCCTTTCGGTTTCTCACTCGCTATCGGCGGTGGCCCCTTGGACACAACAATCTCTACCCTTCCATGCGGGTTCCAAACGCCGACTCTTGGATCCCAGTCCACACTTCCCAAGTCCCTCAAATAGCCATGCATGCTCACAGGCGCCCTCTGTCTTGGACGTTTGATGTCACTGATGAAAGCGTGTTGAGAATCTTCTCGAAAAAACAGATCTACGACCGTCGTTGTACCGGAAGGCGTATGCACCAAAATCTTTGAAAGATCATCGAGAATTGCTTCACCCCACGCCACAACGTGATCCCAGAACAGAGTACTCAGCTCCGGCATTGATCCAAATTTGTTGAGGAACGAGCATTGGAGATCTTCATTGCCCAAGCAGAAGGTGAGAAGTGGAAGGATGTCGATGCGTAGAAGCTTGCCGCCCAGCGGGTAATGGAGCTCAATCTCGATTTTTTGAGGTTTCAATGCGAAGTCGCATTCGACTTTCTCGCTCAGAAAGAAATCATACAGAAATAATGGGAGAAGCTGCTCGTCGACGCGGACGCGGTGCGTTATTTGCGCTACGTATAGCGGGCCGAATTCGCCTCGTGTAGCGCGACACACTTGGTTCAAAGCATAAACCTCTCCTCGATGCGGATTCTTCCTTCGCCAGTGACTTGAAAACTCGCTTCGTGGTCTGAGACGGATAGTTTTGTGGCCAACGTTGGTATCCACATCCTCGATGAGGTATGCGTAGATTTCGTTACGTATTTCTGTACTGTCAGGCTGGATATGTCTCGTTATTGTTGGTAGTCTTACCGGCTGGGAGATCTAAGAAGCCTATATGGGGTATAGAGGTCATATTGCATTGTTTACATCTGATGCAGTTGAGAAAGGGCGATTGGAGAAGGTCGTTCATGTGGAAGCCTGATGTGGGGATCCCGACAAAAGTGGGGTCGCGCCAACTCATGCATGGATGGCTCGTGACCATGTTGTTTAACAGTCGCACCCCGCTCGACATTCATACTGTAGACCAACATCAATCGACGTAATGCTGGATTCAAATACATTTGGAATGTCTGAAGACTTTGGAGAATCGATTTGCCACCTGTTGTTACTGCCTGGGGAGCTGCGCAACCATATCTACGACTACTGCATCGAGTCTGGACCGGTCGATCTCCCGCTGACCGTGCATGGGTATGCGCACTCGCGTCCGTACTTTGGAGGCCTTCGACATGCTTCTAGGTCATTATACGTCGAGTTCACTCCCATATATCTTGACAGAACCGTTGTCTCGCTCAGTCTGTCGGATGTCGAACGCTACCTCTCCGTCATCTATCCGAAACGCGAAGCCCTATCAACTGAGGAGTTTGCCGTGGGAAGACAGGGAACCAATATCTATGGGCACATCAGGATCAATCTTCGGCTGAGCGAGGTGCTCGACCTGACTCCTTTTGCTGGATTGCTGTCACGGGCGCCTAACATTCGTATCGAGTTTGCCCGCTCATCTGCCATAAGCTCGGTAGTCTGGGACGTTGTCATATTTTTGAGAAAAATCATGGACGCCTCATGTCCCATCGATTTTGAGAATACTGTTGAGCGTATACTATTCCGCTACAGTTTGCGTTCAGAAGTCGTGATCAAGTTGCATAGGGGTGTGCTGCTTGACAAGATATTTGATGACGCAATGCGCCAAAGTCCACGACAATGGCTCGTTCAACAAGGCCTACCGGTTCTCGGGCACCTCAAGGTCGTGATAGAATCGTCTGAGGAAGTGTTACGGGAACCACCCAGTGGTGAAAGCCGGCCAGAAACCTTATGGGCCACTCGAATTAAGAGAGGTGAATTCCAAGGCCTAATCGTGACGTGAAACGGCGTCGGGATACCGGCACTGCCCCTCCAGAGAGCCTTATGGTGAATCGAGAAAATTTATTCAGAACCACCTGCCAATCAACGCGATAAAAGAGTTCCTGTACAATTTGGGGCTTACGAGGTTCATAAAAACGATACAGCAGTAACAACGCTGGAGTCCTAAATTCTTCAGATCGTTACAGCGTTATGTTGTGACCTGCAGCACTTTAGCGATTGCTGCTGCATTGTATCTCTGTCAAGGACACGGGGAGGGACTTGGGGAAGTTCCAACATCACCAGCAAGCCGACCCTGATGGCAGCTGCTTTATTAATATTTTCGGACGTCATGGCAGGAAGTCTGCATGTCTGATAAGATCACTAGGTTAGATACATTTTGCGGTCGAGCGTGGTCTCAGCAACGACATAGCTTCGCGGAGGTAGAACCCTAGATATGTAGTTACGCTTATCTTCTGATCCTGGTCTCCAATTGCACAGAGCATCGCGAAGGATGATGGTGGCGTCGCGATGGATTGCACACTGTGGGCTAGTGCATTAGCCTCGCACTAGTGCAAGCACAGTTGTTCGGCCTTCATTGGGAACGCCGGCCGGCGACCGCTCTACTAGCGTGCTTTGCCCAGGCTTTCCCGGCATTCTTGACGGCGTCCATTCCACACACTTCACGGCCGTTCATAACACAAGATGCAGCCCCGCCGACGTCTTGAAGTTCCCCCAGTAAAAGCCGCTTGCTTAGCATGGTACGCACGAGATTCTGATGAGAGATTGAATACATTGCTGACTACTTAGCCGCGCTTCCAAGGCTCGCTGCAACGGTGAGAATCCCTGTAATCGAGTAAGTCACTCTATGAGACTCCAAACATTGACAGTCGCTCACGCTCGATACAGTGTGGCGTAAATGGGAAAGCCTGTCAATATCTTCCAAGTCGAAGAGGACGAGTGGTCCGAGCACCCGTAACTCCACCATCCACGGGAAATTCCACTGGGTCTCCCGCCAGTATAGAAGGCCTGAATCGTGATGCGCCAAATAAGAGGCCGAAAGTATCCATTGACTCTCAAGGAACATTGCATTCACACAGCGGAAGCGATTTGCCAAATGTCCGGGTCCATGGAAGCAACCAGTCAATGTATGTTGGATTTTCTTTTTGACTGGAAAAGCTCTAATGTCCAACAGTCTCGATGCTTACTATCTGCTGATATATCCTGATTTGCCAATCTTGCCTCCTCCAACTATAGTCCGAGGTCAGCTGCAAGCTCAAACAGCAAAGGAGAGCGACGGCCTCAGTTCAGAGTCGCCATTGCTTCATGCTATCGCCACACTCGTCGCTTTGGTACCGAAGAATGCGCACAAGTCAATATATGCGCGGGCAGCACGTCATGACTACGCTGAACAGTGCTCCAGATTGGCTTTGAGGTGTATCGATAGTGATCTGGATACATCTGGACCACTAACCCGCAGCCGTTTTCATCGAGATGTTCCTGTCAACCTTGAGAGTACTATTGCAAATTTGCTCATCGCCATGTATGAGTACAACTATCGTGGGACGATGATGAGAGCACGCACTCGGACGGCTTCCGTCATCACTATGGCAGTGGACCTGGGATTGCATGACGTGGGTTCTGAAAGTCCGCTAGATTCTGAATGTGAGAAGAGGATTTGGGCCATGATTGTAAGTTGTACAGGCGCGCTTCGTCAATGTGTGGACTGACGGGATTTTAGCTCTTTTTTGCAAATAAGCTATCAATCATTCATCACCTGGTAAGAGCACCTTGGAATATCAGTAAATCGACCAAGATTGACATTTTAACACAGCCGCCATTGATGGGGATCGGCGATCCGAGGTTTAAAACACCTCCCCCACTCCTGGAAGTCAGTGCACAAGTATGTACACTATCACTCGAGCGTCGGATATCTTACTAACGGATGTAGATATGGACACCCATACTAGGTTCGCAAGACATACTTCTCACCTCTCAAGCAAAACTGCCAACTTCCAAAGAGTTGGAAGCTCTTGATGCTAACATTTCGTTGTACTCACAAGGCTTGGATCTTGCACTTGCTGGCGGCGAGTCTAACGATTCTGAAGGACTAGCAGCTCGCAAGTGGTGGGCGATTGCACGAATCGTTGTACACAGGTAAGTGCCTCTCTGATTTCAAGATTAGGTGGTTCAGCTAACGGAGTTGACCAGCGCGCGGATCAGGCTGCGTCGTCTTTCGGCATTCGCAGATATACCAGCGTTCGTGAACAAGCACTGCGACATGACTGCACTACAGGATGCAAAGCACTTTCCCATTCCAACGACGAACTGCCACGAGCTCCCTTCTCCTGAGTCACTGGTAGACAGCCCAAAGACCGATGATTGGGCAGCTACTGAAGTCACTGGCCCATTCAGTGCACATGAGTCTGCTGAAATCTGCCTCAAGTCCGCATTCGTCGTACTCCGTATGTTTAGGTACTTGACCGAACTCCTCGTTGAAAGACATCTGCAACTTCCCGGACTACACATCGCGAACCAAGACGAGAGAAGAGCAATTGCAGAATCAGTGCCAATCATCATGCCTCTCATGGCATGTAGCGCAATGCAAGCATGCTATGTCATGGTCATGACACTTTACAAAGTCAAATTCGCGCTGGTATTCGACCAATCATGTGGAGAGGATCAGACTGCACCATCGAAACTGGACTTCTTGGAGACCGAGCGCTTAGTCGAGGAGCTGCGGCATGGCGTAAAGGACAGCCTACACATGCTGGACAGGTATCAGACTGAGTTCGCGCACATCAAAGACATGTACGAGGAGCTAGAGATGGTGTATCAAGTTGCCTTCGTTGACGTCTAATCAAGCGGGACATGCCTCTACGTAAGACAATCAGCCTTGCTGCCGGCGTTCAAAGTCTCGAACGCCGATCGAGGCCTTCGAAGTGGGGCGGGCTCAACTCCAATGCCCTCATTTGGTTAGCGAAGCTCGACTTACCTCAGCAGTCTTTGATATCTCGGACTTTGCCAACCGTCTCCAACTTGCTCACCAATTTGACCGCCTTGAACCAAAATTTTCAAGCAAAATCACTTCTACGATGGAAAAGCCACACCTTCGCGAGATCATCATGGGACTTCTCGATCCTTGGCACTTTATGCTTGTCTCTTGTTCTTACATCCCATTCACCATCTTCTATTTGTATGCGACTTCCAGTTTAGCTGCGCTTTTGTCCTGGGACGCTTTCCAGAGCGCCTGGTTCAGCAAATTCTGGGCCTGGGCTGGTCCGCGCATCCGCGAGGGGAACGGACCTCGTATTACGGCCCTCCTCGAGGGACGGGTGACAGGCGCTGAAGTTGTTGATGAGGTGGTTGGTGAGCCGATCAGCGGGGTAGTACTTGATATTGGCCCCGGCTTGGGCTACTGGGTTGATTTGTACGCCCGCACTGATGTTCCTCTCAACAACGAAGACGCAAGCCTGAGGAAAAGAGAGGGCAAGGGGAAGGGAATCACCAAGGTTTATGGCGTTGAGCCAAATGCACAGGCTCACTCCGGACTCCGACAGCGCGCAAATGCAGCGGGCCTTGAGGGCGTGTATGAGATCTTGCCAGTGGGTATTGAACACATTGCGAAAGAAACAGTCGTCAAGAAAGGCAGTGTGGATGCGATTGTCTCACTGCTCTGTCTGTGCAGTATCCCTGAACCCGAGAAGAACATCAAGGAACTGCATAGCTATTTGAAACCTGGCGGAAGATGGTATCTTTATGAGCATGTGGCGACCAAAGCATGCTGGCCGATGCAACTATACCAAAGTAGGTCGCCTCCCAAATATGTGGCTTACGAAGGACTAATAACAATGTTTAGGGTTCGTCAACTTGTTCTGGCCACATGCACTTGGCGGCTGCCAGTTGTGTAGAGATACCGAGAGGACGCTACGAGAGGCAGGACCGTGGTCGAAGATCGATCTCAAACAACCGCCTATAGAGCCATGGCATGCTGTTGTTCCTCACGTCTTCGGAACTCTGACGAAGTAGGTGCCTACTTGGTTTGCCACAGGGATGCTTTTTGCATCATTTTTCATGTTCATGCTATCATGACTTTCTCTGTATCGCATCATATTGCCACCTGTTCGAAAACTAAGAATACAGTCGAGTCATATTTCCTCGGTTTCATGACTCTCATCGTGCGCTTCATTCTCCGTGCAGCTTGAGCTCTGTTCGGGCTGGACCCATTCATGGTCCCAAAGAAATTCGTACCTGTTCGCAAGAAAGACAGTGCGAAGTCCCACACGCTTCAGGTACTCGTAGAATTCGGGTTTAGTAGAGTGAGTGTCAGGCTGACCGAGGACGTTGTGCGCATATATCTTGTCTTCAGTTCGCGTATACGCTTTCTTCGCTCTGATATTTGCGAACTCAGATGGAAGCACCTCGGCTTTTCCGGGCCCGATGTAAAACCTTGCTTGCGGGAAAACATTCGTGCCGATTTGAGAGACAATCAGTTTCTCGATTCTGCCTTCAGCGACGTCATTCACCCAGTCCTGGTGCCGATGTGCAAGAAGCTTTTGGACTGTGCCCACATCCGCGCTCTCCAAGCTCTGCACCTCTTCCGCGGTGAGCTCTTGGCCAGGCTCGAAGGTGTCACCTTCGATTTCGCACCGTTCAAAGCTGCATGTGAACTCCTTGTTTGCAAGGCCAAACTTCAGTATTGGCAACAGATCAATCTCGACTGGAGTTGTGAGCACCTCTCCTTGGCGGTAACAGTTGCTGTAGATAGTCATCCGTTCAGGTGCGAGGTTGATGTTTGCAATCGCGCCATCTTGGGTAGGGAAGAAGGTGTTGAGATACGAGGGAACATCTCTCCAGTCGATTTCAACGTCAGCTTTCAGGCACAAAGGCCAGTATTCGTGACGAATCTGCCGGCAACTCTGAGCAAACGCCAAAGAAGGGACAACACATCGTCTTTCGCCAGTCATGGGGTACGTGGCAAACTCGTAGATGCAGTTTCGAAGTTCTGTGTTGGTGTTTAGCGTGCAAACAGAAGAGGATTGCGGAAACATCAAGACATACCTGCAGGAAGGTCCAAGAAGTTTCGGCAAGGGGAACGCTGCACTTCAGGTGATTTTGGCAGGCGAACTCTGTGTGCGCGACGACCGAAGGGTCGAACGCCGGGAAGAGATTGTTTGATGCTTTCAAAAGACATGTCTCTGACGTCGGCGATCTTTGAAGGTTTAAAGGTTGATGTACGCTTAACTCTGTATGAACGTGGTTTGCGTGCAACAAAAGAAGACCGAGAGAATGTTATGGGGATGAGGATGGAGGCATTTTAATTCTCAACGAAGTGGCCAGTTTGCTTTTGGAAACCTGGTACCGATCTCAACCCCTCTTGCTGGCCAGCAAAGCAAAGAGACCCTGAAATGATGCCACTCGATAAGGGTCCTAATGTTGTTGATGTCTCTGGATCAAGTACACACTTATCGTGTCGCTATAGTTGCTCTCTGGTTATACTTGTGGTACCCGATTATCATCACGATCCAAAAACGATGCAAAGCCGTCAGTTCCTGAGACAGTATCCATGCACTCGATTGGTGGCATCACTGTGAACCTACTTTTCACGCTCAAGCGCTGAGAAGACTCCGAGTGATACAGTCTAAACATCGCAAGAATGCTGCATGTGCTCATCGCGCTACGACAGTTAGTGAGGGTCATACACGGTCAAGTCAGGCAAGACAGGGAGTTGTTAGATGTCTCTGGAGGAGCCGGTTTGGAGGCAGGCAGCACTCAGCCTCTACTTCATCTACGCCGCTGCTCTGTCTTGTGAAGCTTCAAAGCTCTGCCCAGTAAGTTCAAATACTGCTCCTGACGGCGCTCACCTTATGCTATATGCTGATTCATTGCAAGGTCTCGAAGCTGCCTCCTCTCATAGCTGTCAATCTCAACCACGCCCATCTAACGCGACGTTGCTTTTGACTTCTCTCACCTTGCGCCACAGGCTACACCGACACGTTACTAGAGTACCTAGGTAACAACCACCCTTCTTACTGGTCCATGACAGAGCCAGAGCCCCACTTCTGCCGCTACCGTGCTTATTGTTTAGGTTTTGTGCCTGCCAGTGCAAGAAAAGTGGGGCCATCGTGCTCACGAAGGCCCGAGGATCTCACATTCACCCTCTCTTTAATCGAGGCTGCGTAGTGTATATAAAGACTTGTACCCAGCAGCTCTTATTATACCTCCTCATGTCGATTACAATTTTTTGGGCTCTTCCAACAACACTGCACTTCTTCCTTCGTTCTGCCTGAGCAACGTCTGCTTTTGAAAACTATGGAGTAAGTCTGATCCTGTATTTGCGCCCATCAAACTCAACACACTCCTAACACAAACAGTTCCAAGCGTGCGACGACGCCTCCGCCATCGGGCAAAGTCGACCCCACGCCTCCGCAGACACCAGGTGCTCCGCGAGAGGTTCTCCCTAGGACTCTCATCCCTCCCTCTCCAGGAGGCCCACGCCTCGCCTCTCTCAACGCTAGCTTCAAGGACGCAACTAAGCTCTACCCTCCGCCTGTAGGTGGCAAGCGGAGCCAAACAGCGGGTGTGCGAAAGGCGACGAGCAAGGTTCCGAGGAGCAAGAGCAGCTTGAGCAAGTCCTTTGAAGCTATTGCCAAGAGCAAGAAGACAACCAACCTTATGGATCTGCCCGGCGGTACGTTTGACTTAGGACCTGACTGTCTCATGAGCATTCGCTAACCAGTTTAGAAATTCGCAACATCATCTACTCCTACACCGCCGATAATTTGCGCCAGGCGCTCTTGGTCCATCGCCCTCGCATCGCATCGCTACGTCCTCGCACTCGACTAGACCGGCATCGTACACTCGAATCCGATGTACTAGAGCAAAAGCATGACGAAGCACTCGCCGCTGCTACGAGCAAGCAGATACCAAAAACGGTACTCCTTGCGCGCGAGACCAACCGCCCATTCTTTGGTCTCACTCAGGTCTGCCGCCAGCTTCGCCAGGAGTTCAGGCCTCTGTACATGCAGCGTCAAGAGATCGGTATGGATCTTGTCGAAGTAGCTTCGTATCTCAGCACATTCTACCCTGGGGTTGCTGATCACCTTAAGGCCCTATCGACGTCGGGAGACAGGAAGATTGACATGCCCTTCACGGGAAATATGACGATCGCTGTTGGCGACAGGGTTAAACAAGCCGAGAAGTCCGCGGACGGGATCGATGTCGGACCGCTGCTCGACATTTGGGCAAACTCCTTCAAGATCGAGGCAGGTTTCGGGCGCTACATGCAAGTGCACTACAATGCTACCTCAGATGGTGAGGCCAAAGATCTGTAAGTTGGCACTATCGTGCCCCTAGGATTGGAGTAAAAAGAGACTGACTGTTACAGATACCGTCTCTTTGGACGTCGCGTCCAGCGAGACCGACGTTGCTCCGTGATGAACGTTCTTTGGCGCAACATCCTTCGCACGCGCTCTCTAGCATCTGTGCATATCCACCGTCGTCCAACAGGCCCAGCACCAGCCTCTTTTCCAGTTTCTATTTCTCAGACGGTGCACTTTCGACCCCTCCATATGGTGTCTGCTGGGCCTCGCCCATACATTCACGTTCTGTTCAAGCCGGAATGCGCAATGCCTTGGATGACGAAGCGTGACTCCCAGATCCCTCACGGTTGGCTTGCTGCATGTGGATTCGATGCCATGGAGTACTTCGATGTCAAGTTCGGCGTTGCTCTATCTCGCGAGTAAGAGCTTTGGTCGTCAAGAGCGAGTTTGGCGCCACGCCCTTGTCTGGTATATCGACGTTGTGTTCCTTTTGACACCCACAAAAGCACGCCCCGTCAGCAGGCCGGTTGACACCACCAATCCCTGGACTGTATTATTTCATCTCTACGAGCGTATCTGGGCTACGGAGGTCTTCCAGTATCTTTGCATTTTGCCTTGCTAATGTCCGCTGGCTCGACATATTTCGGTATTGCGTTACTTACTTATTGAAGGATATTATCGAACCTTCACATCATATCCCTTAACCCTGCAGGCGTTATCAATTACATCTCCTTTTCTTTGCATATCGTGCCTCCAAAGGCTGGTCCCATACCCGTGAAATTTAAAGTCAATAACGTGTATCAAGGTACAAGGATGGGCTGAGATTAGAGACTGGAGCGGAGCAGGGCGAAAAAGCGGGGACAGGGTCCCAATTAGCGCGATCTGCCCGATGCACAAACTCCACCGCAGCACGGCCGTTGTGTGACGTCGTCTCGTCTCGTCATTCCTCAGGCTGGCAGCTGATGAAACTCATGATAGTAATGCATCGCGCGTCCACGTTGCTGTTCCCATTTCGGATGTGCAGCGCTGCTGATGTTACTCTTTTGTCGGTGTGCGCAGCCGCGGACCCCTGTGGCGCGCTTTTCAAGCTGCAGCAACGCGTCTTGAGGTCATGCACCATGGCCGAATTGCTGTGGCGGCTGTCCCGTGTCTAGCGCAGACACATAACGACGATGCGATGCTGGTAACGCGACACGTGTAGACGCTGCCACCGCACACTGTTGCTCTCTTCCAATCCTTCAATCCCCAATCTTGATACAGCTCCGCTCCCAGAAGGCATGAGCAGCGCAAATCTCGGCCTATCCCCACCAGTGTGAGGTCATTGACAAGGATCGCGACCAGTTGGCCGTCCGCACCCAGCGGTTGCTATTTTGAGCGCAACGGTCTTTATACTCGACATGTCTCAGGCAGAGACATATGTTCGTCGTGTATCGTTCGCTTCTACTTCAACGATACCCGAGATATCATCTAGATCCGCATCTTTCGTCACGGCAAACACGGTTGCTAGCCGCTCACGCACGCGCTCCGAATCTATAATGACAAGCAGACCTAAGAGCATGACCGATTTCACCGCACTCATGGACGCCTCCATGCCCCTGTTTGAGAGCAAGACAAATGCTCGGAGAAGCTTGTCGCCGGGCAGGAAGTCCCCAGACAAAACGTCCCCAGAAAGGGGAGAGAGGGCTGCAGGACATGGACGCAAGAAGCCGAGCATGTCCCTGGCCCAAGGGCTGATCATCAATGGCGAGCTGCATCCGCCGAAATCGCCTTATAGGCAAACTCACAGCAGAGGAAGTCAGGATGACGCGCCTAACGTGGTGGACAACGGCGAGGAGAGCCTGTTCTACGCATATGCGCTGAAGGTGTATTCAAGCGCCCATCCCCTACATTGACACTGCTGACGTGACATAGAGTGACTATCCAAATTCTCCGCCGTATCTTCTTACCTTCGCGACCTCGGACATCTCCGCAGAGTGGTGGTCGCTTGTGCAGCGCCAGTACCCCGAGTCTACACGGCCGGGTGCCCAGCTCTTCGTGCTCAAGACGGACGACATGCAGGCCATACAAGAGGACCCCAAGTTCTCGGAGCTGCGTGGCAAATGGTTCTTCACCTCTCAAGATAGGTCGAACTGCGCGACACCCGTCATTCCACTCCAAGGTGCCACTGGCCACCTCGTTGCCAGGGCTCCGCCGCCCCAGCCTCAGTCAGCGTTCGAGAAGCCTTCACACACTGCAGTTGATAGTTTGGCTGAGAAGCTTGAAAGGCTCTCGTCCGTAGTGGAGAGCAGTGCTGAGCACATTCACGCTCTTTCTGTCGCCCAGTCTGCGGGACTGCAGCGCATGCAAGAGATCAACGAGAGCAACAGCACCCAAATCAAGGCGCTTGCCGAGTCTCAAGCCAAGCTGCAAGGGTTGATCGATCAGAACGCGTCACACTACATTGCCCTGTCGAACACTTCGTTTAAATCTCATGAACAGGTCAAGGACGTCTTGAAAGCCACCACCACCCAGATCCAGAGCCTGAGCGGTAGTCAGGAGCAGCTGGCACAGACCTGTAAGGCAATGATGCGCAGTATTGAGAGTCTTGGTACCTCAGTCGAGCACATGAGCATGGCTTCACCACCGCCGGTACTCTTCTCTGAAGCCTCCACTTCGCTTTCTACATCGCCGCGGTCGTGCAAGACTTCCACCACGACCGTTAGCCCGGCGCCCAGGAAACTCAACAGACGCATCCGGGGCGTGTGGTATGAGTATGACAGCAACGCGGAGCCAAAGGTTCATGGAGCGCCCAGAAAGCTCGCTCCTGCTCCCAGTCTCAACACTACTCCCAAGGCGCCTGCCACTCCACCGAGAACACCTAGGAAGCTCACACAGACATAAGCAGTCCACGCTGAGAACTAAGTCTTTGGTTGCGCCTACTCGCTACGTGCGTTTGCGTGCGTCCTTATCGGGTGACTGCCGTTTACTCAGTAGCTGCTTCCACTTTCGCCCCACTACGCCCCGGATGCATTTAGAGAAGCTGCAGCTCGTGCGTGGAACCCTCGCTTCTACACTTACCACACATATTCTAATTAGAGACTCAATCGACTCAAAGAAACCCGCCTTGCGACGCACGTTGCGATGAAGTTGCACCTCCTCCTTACTTTGCTCCTTGTGGGCCTCCTCAACTTCGCCCTCGCATTTCCTGCAAACTTCACCGACCTCACTGTACCCCATCCCGTCGACGCTGACGATGGCACCCCACTTCTCAACGACACCGCCGACTTCGATGCTGATTACGTCATACGCACACCCGCTCCCGGCTGGTGCACCCTGAACATCAACATGGTCGAGCACTTTCCTCGCGGTGCCAACGGCATCCCAGAGAGCCGAAGGGCCTCCATCTCCGTTGGCGGCGTGTGGGACAACAACACCAAAGCCGTGCAATGGGCATGGTCCGACGGCACGCCTGCGCTCGTTGACGGCTGGCCAAGTGAGCGTCGCGTCGAAAAACGGTCCCACAGCATCTTCCACGTCATCCACCAAGGCGACTGGTTACGCTTCACGTGGCACCACCAGAACAGAAACCCTATCTTCGAGTGGATTGAAATTGACTACTGGGGCATCAAATGGAACGATTTCGAAAAGGACTGCAGGACGAAACACTGCTGCAAGAGAGGTGCTTGGCACCCTGATGGGAGAGACAGGATGTTACGCGGTATTGCCTGTGGGTTTGCCTGCCCCTGATACACTGGGTTTGGTGCATCACTTTACCTAGGTGCCGTACGCGTAAGAGCAGAATTCTCGCGTGCAACCCTTCTCGAGACATTAAGGCCCTCAGAGATTGCAAAAGCCGATATCATACATAGTAATAGGGAACAAAGAGGAAATCAATTCAGCGATCGTACCAGTACACAAGTCACTCTCCATTCCTTTCCAATTGCCACAGTGCCGTACTTGCCTTCCCTCGCCTTTCTGCTATACTCAACATCACATGTCCCATCACATCCCGATTCCTCCTGTGGCCCACGCCGTTGTACCTGTCTTACGCACAGTACACAGTCCAAGGTTAGATGAAGACAATTGCGATGTCTATTCTATTCGTAAACACATGCTGACTGCACGTCACGAGCGTCTCAGCACGATTCGGGATGGAGTAGCGACGATCTTAGTATTGGCAATATGAGTGAGCAGCAGGTGGACTAGGATACATGCATCTCCCTGTAAACCATAGTCCGGAGAGACACCGACACCATGCCATTGGTGATCTGAATACTGAAGGTATATTTGTGGATCATATACTATTTACAGAGAGCGTCATATTACGCGCATCCCTGGTGTCTCTACTTCTCCGCGCCGTCACGTCTTCCAGACTCCACATCGCCCACGCGAAGCGGCTGCTCAGGCTGCTCAGGCAGCGCCTCTTCGCGCTTGAGCGTGACTCGCTTGATGCCAAACGTCGTCAGTAGTCCTAGCGCGGCAACTACTGCGTAGCAGATAAACGCACCCCGCAAGGCGCTCATGAACGCGCTTCGGACAGCGCTTCTCTGTGCCTCATCCAGCGCCGCTACAGCGCGCGCCTGGCTCACCGCCTCGCCGCGCGATAGCTGTTCTGCAAAGGGCCTCGGCACACCTGCATCGACGATGGTGTCGAGAGAGCTGCGCATAAGCGCCTGGAAGATGACCTGGCCAAGGACGACGCCGATGGCGCCGGAGAGCATGCGGACGAATCCGAAGGTTGCAGTGCCAACCGCCGTATCTTTCGCGCTGATGCGTGTCTGTAGTGCGATGAGCGGGGTGTGGAAGGTGGGACCGAAGCCTGCTCCTATCAGGATGAGGAACCCGATTGCCTTTGCTGCGTCGAAGGAAGGTGGGAGGGAGACCAGGGCGCCGACGCCGGCGGTTGTGAGTACGAGGCCGCCCTGTAGCCAGTCCATGAAGCGGCCGGTTTTCTCGATGACAAAGCCGGAGGTGAGTGACACAATGGTGAGAGGGATAGCGAGAGCGAGCATGAGGACTCCGGTGCTGGATGGGCTACGGTCGGCCACGATCTGGAAGTATAGCGGCACGAAGTATGCAACTGAGTTGAAGACGAGGGCGTCGAAGGCGCAGACGCCCAGGGCGCTGAGGTTGGAGCGGTCGCGGAAGATGCGCAGTGGCATTATAGGTGACCCGCCGTGCACGTCTTCCCACCATTGCGTAAACGGAAATATGATGTAGGCCAGCGAGCCGAGAACGAGACAAGAGATGACCATGCGCGAGCTGTAGGACGCTGTGCTGCCAGTTTGAAGGCCGACTAAAAGTAGGATGGTAGCGGCGAGGATGGTGAAGGTGCCGAGCCAGTCGATCGAGTACATTCCAGCAAGGAAGGGGGTGCGCGGATTGTGTAAATGCAGAGTGAAGTAAAGAAGTACGATAGCGAAAGACACGATCGGGAGGTTGATGTAGAAACACCATCGCCAGTTGAGATTCTCCGCGAAGACGCCTCCGAGAACAGGACCCAGAGCTGACGCAACAGCCCAAACAGCACCCACAATCCCCAGGTAAAAGGAGCGATTTCTGGGTGATACTGTTAGTTATGGAGTACAGTCACGGCCACAGGGACGACATACCGGATCGTGAACAGGTCACTGACGCAAACATAGACTAAGCAGTTCACTCCTCCCCCACCAAGACCTTGCACGGCCCTTCCCGCCACCAACATCGGTGCATCGACACTGACAGCACAAATGATGCTTCCGATGAGAAAGACGAGATTCGCCACAAGGAGTACTGGCTTGCGGCCGAATACATCAGCTAGTGTCCCCCAGCAAGGTATCGAAGAGGCATTGGCGAGGAGGTAAGCGGAACCAGTCCATGCGTATAGTGAGTCAGGAATGTGGAACGACTCGGATATTGTGGGTAGAGCAGTCGGAATCAGGACGGTGTCCAGAGCGACCAGAAAAATGGAAATACACAGAGCAGTGTAGGCAAGAAGCACCGACAGTGGCGGCCGCGAACTGGACGTTGGTGGCGCAATGGCTGCTGTATGACCGCTGACTGAAGAAGCCGAGGCCTCTGCAGCCTTGGTGGATGCTGATGCTGACTTAACGAAGTCTCCGGCCGAGTCAATTGTGAAGGAAGTGTGCCGGGACGACCGGTGAGAGGGCATGCTACTGTTCCCCGCATTCTCTGGTCCTTGTCTCACGGACTCGATTCTACAATCTGGCGGATTTGATGCAAAGTCCGCAGTCGAGATAGTTTGGGCCATCGTGTGAGCTCTCAATCGCAGTGTTGGGGAATTCGCACGCTGGGCAAGCTAGCTGCAATCGCAACAGGTGAATTGGGAAAGAACGAGTGAGCAGCGTCAAGCAACGTTGCAAGCGCTAACAGAATTTGAATTGACAATTGTTTCAGCAGGAGCGACACAACGCAGTATATAATGCTGTTAACTGAGGCAGGTGCTGACCCACCCTCTTCGGATATCGAAAATTGATAGTCGTAGCTGAGCCCCGGGGCTATTTCGGGACTTTTGTACTGCATAGACGCTCATGCAGGCTACCATTAGTCCACGGCTCGAGGCCAGTCGGATGCTTTGTTACGCTTCATGCAGGTTGTATGGCGGAAACTTATGTCGCCGCAGTTGAAGAGACGAACGAGCTTGGCTCCATGTTAATCGCATAACTTTCTCCTGGGTAGAGGCTATTGCTTGCGACTAGCAGCGAGGCGCAATATCGCCACGTTCCCCCATTGTTTGCTTTAGACACTGAGAATCATTGTGGAGTGTCAAATTGGCCCACCGTTCGTTACGACCAACCTTCGCGCTGCAAGATCCCGGTCCTTCTGTCGATGGCGATTCATATGAATGGATGATGTAAGAGATGCAACCAATCACCGGCCTTATAAAGCCCTCCTAGGGTCTTGATACAATTGAAGTTTAAATTGTTGCGTCGTTTAATAACGGAGCAGCACACTGAAAGTGCAGGTGATATTCGTTCGTCGTACCTGCGGCTCGAAACTGCTGTGGTAGAACGACGATTGAATGGAAACGAGAGATTCTAGTGGACGCAAACGAGCGTTTCCGGTCCTGTTACCGATGCGCGAGACACGGGTCATGGAAGGATACAGACGAGCTTGGGTGTAACCCTATGCACGTTGCAGACTTCGCCCGCGTGCAGACATTGCTGCGGTGTAACTGACCTGGAGGCTCAGTCGCAGCAGATACTTGGCCCCTGCTTATTTACCACCGAGCTGGGCGCTTCACACAAGGCGCAGGGCCTTCAGCCCCGGATATCAGACGGCGCGTCATCAGCCACTTCCCAGTGGCTCAAGAACTTGACTTGATCGAACGTGGTAGAGCTTAGCATTAGATACTGACCTGGTGTAATTCTTGACTGAGTCGCGTGATCGACTGCAGTGCTCGTGCCATTCGATCATGGTGGGAAACATTGAAGCGGTGCAGGGTCCCGCGAGGTGATGTGCAGAGCCCCGCAGTTTGGCGCTTTGTTTCGCTCATGACTTCATTCGAAGATGGATAGTATTGAGTGTCTGGTGATACAAACGCAGCAGACAATGTGTGCGTCGGCACTGATTGTGCATGATCCGAAAAATGACTGGCCGATCTTCCAGAATTTCATTGACGAGTTCAGGTCGAGGCAATGCTAAGGAGGTGATTGACGAACTCGATTAGATCCTGTGGTTGGCGAGAGTTCGTCGGTAGCGGGTCATGCGACACCCCTGTGACTGCATGCTGTGTAACTTGGATGTCCGGAAATGCGCTGCGCTCCAAAAAATTCTGTTCGACATGTGCAAGTATAGGTTGTAGAGCGATGTTCGTCGCTTGTAGATTCTTGGGCGCATTCTGCGAAAGGAAGGTCAAGCAGAAACCGATGACATTCTCCCAAGATTGACCATATGCCGCGGCGTGATATCTCACCGCCTTCTCCACGTGAGAAAACCCCATGCTGAGGAACGTATCGCCATCAGGTACCCGTTTTCCGGGCTTACGAGGTCGCCGTCCATAACCAAGGCTTCGCGAACATCATCTGTGCGACCCGCCTCCGCAAGGGAGCCGGGGATGGGTTCCGAGATTTTCTAGCGCACCCGAGAAGCAGGTGTTGGGTTTTGACTCTGCCCTCAGGGACAGGAGATGAGCGCAAGAAGACTCCGCTATGTCGGGGCTGTGAACCTTGTCATAAAAAGTCGTGATGAGCGAAGCGGAGTTCAGCGATCCTATCAGCTTCGACGTCGATATTGAGAGCACGTGAGGCCGCCGGTCACTTGCCTGCCAAAGCAACGGCCGCCGAACTATCGATCGCCGTTCCCGTTGCTGCGCCCAGGCACCTGCAGAAATTCGAGTCGCGAGAAATAAGCTGGGTCATGCCTGGAGGTGGAAAGAGAACGGTTGCGGGGCTCGGGTGGCGGTTGATGTCTTACACCGTGGCAGGCAACCGGACCGAGCCAGCATCCTTGAGACATGCTGGAAATATGGTGCCAGACTGAGACAGTAGGGGCCATTACCTCGCTTGCAGCCATCTTCTTGTTGGGAGCGGTGACCGAGCCCTGCAACACTTCGGTTGTTTTGACACGATGGTCGTGCAAGAGTAACCACACTGTGGGGTCATCTCGCCACTTCACGTGTGTTGTCGATAGCAGTAGCTACGGCGGCTTGTAGTTGGCGACTCTGGCAGCGTCTCATTCTGTCTGAGATGGGATATGCGAGATTTTGATGATGTCGAGGTCCAAGATCGGGTGATTGGTTAAAGACATGAACAGCTGTTCAGATGATGTTGGACCATTCCCGGCCCGTCGACGGTCCGCCGCGCCCGCGTCCCCGAACTTTCGTGCTTCATCAACCACGCAAATAACATCCGCGAGTGTTTGTCTGACACTGGCCTCTAAAATAATCCTTCTTCTAATCTACATTGCTGATACGCATCCCGGCTTACGTCAGTCAGAAATAGGTGATTGCTAGTGATCGAAGCTAGGGGCGTGTGGATAGTAATTCATAAAGTTCGCGAGACTCAACGAGTATAAGGTTCCTGGATAATATGACATGTTGTTATAGTAGTCGAGTCAAGGTTGTTATCGTGGTCGTGACGGAGCTCGTGACATCGTTACCAAAAGAGTGCTCTGAAAAGCACTACTGAGACCATGCCTTTACGATGAATCTTGAAGCTAGGCACTAGAGACTTTCTGTTAGGGCAACAATTACAGAAGAAATTCATCATAAGTACCATCTCAAGCGTGAGACCCAACGAGCAAATACGCGCCGCCACCTCAGTCACAGCATCGTCTTGGTGCGCGTCCTACACTTGCGGCTACAATGGCTAGTTTTACCAGGAGTGCTAATCTTCACTATGGGTACCGCGGGCTCTAGGAGATATTAAGTTGCTATATGCCATTGCTAGATCGGGGAGATACTTTTTCTACGTACCGGGACTAGCTATAGTTGAAATGATATAGATCAACTTGATGTTGCACGGACACCGATTTTCTCCCATCCCAGGCGTATAATCTATCTTCAATGGGCGCGGTCACCGCGGACTAAAACCTTTCCTTGTTGAAATCAACTTGGCTCCAGTTGTATGAGGAAAGAACGGGCATTCCAAGGATAAATTCCAGTCCGGGTAGAACTACAGAAGGGGGAATGGAGACCGGAGACAAACCAGGCTATGAGGTGTTTTGAATCGTCCTAAATACGGTTTTGGGCCCTTTATTGTGATACTTTTTGCTTTGGGTGAGCAGTTGATTTGGTGAGCGTGCACTAGGTGCAGGCCCGAAGATCGCGACTTACTACTAGGGCTCTGTGTAGTGGCAGTTCTTTATCTGCGGTTGTTAGGGGTGAAAGAGGTGAGCACAGTGAACGGGGAGTTATTTGTGTAGGACAGCTTCGTCTAGCTTCGTCTAGCTGCTGCTCGCGGTGAAGGGGATGGCCACCCCACTTTAGAACAACAAGCTTGTTTTCTGGATACATAATGTCCGTCATTTTACATCGGAATTTGTAAGCAGTAGTTCCATGTATCGTGAGGGTTATTGGGGTTTGCTGTAGCCAGCTGTGAACCGATAGCTATATAGCGAATGGATAGTGGAAAGTCATGATGCGACGAAGACACAGGATGCAGGCCAAGAAGTATAGAACCTGATCAGTTTATGGTCGAGATCTATACTGCCCTGATCTAACTCGCCAGCCCCGCAGGATCGACTTCCGTGACATACAGGAGTTCCACACTATTCTCCAAGGTTGGCAACAGGTTGTACATTAATTTGATTAAGAAGTCAACCCCTCCCACTTCCCAATAAGCTTCTATGAGATGAAGCGGTGATGAAACTTTCCACATCGCATGGTGATCGCCCAAGCTTACCTGGATGTACAAGCCAACGTGGATTCCCAGGTAATATATACCTAGAAACCCAATGCAACGGCGGTGCTGTGCAACTGTCCTTAATTGGCCATCAGGTAAGATTGATCCTAGCAATCAATCTTAACCTTGAGTTTGTGTGTCCGGCTCGGTTTTGCGCCAGCTTGAGGCAAAGCCGTGTCGCCAACGCAGATATTTGGCTCGAACGGGATCAACGTCATGCTGATAATACTGCAAGCTTCGAAGAGAACCCATTCAGCAGCCATTGTGAGACTCAGCTGGTGTAGAACATCCAGCTCAGCTATCTCTTCTGCACTGACGGGCAATTCCTCTGGATGAAGCTCCAAGTGGAAATCCGGATCAAAGTTGTTGTGCACCAGCAAGTCGAAGAACTCAACGCCACTAAGAGGAATTGGCACTCCCGATAGTCTGGGACTTGTTGGTTGGATCCATCCAGTACGTGTTTGGCTTATGATGCGCCTCGGGTGGAATACATCGGCGTAAGTGTTTAGAGTGGCTAGTGGGGTCTTCACTCGACGATGCTTCAGTAGCCAGGGTGTAAACTCAGCACGGACTTGGCGATTCGTTTGAGTGAAGCTCCAGAACGAACTCGGGAAGTTCAAGGAGATGCCTGACTTCTGCTCTGATCGATATCGATGGTATCCGTGCGGGAAATGGCGGACGTCGTGAATCTGATTGTGCTCGTGTAGCAGACACTATTCGTAGACACAGTTTCGAATCTCGCCGGGCAAGCTGCACCACGACGATGGCGGCCTGATTGAACGATCGACTTCGGACACATGTGAAGTGAGAGTGAAAGGCTGACGTCGCATTCCAGGTGGTGCTTGGGGCTTGGACAAGCCCTCAGAAACCTCGGAAGCTTCCATCGTGAAGTATGTGTTGTATCAATGAGGGATAAATGTGGCCGTAACAATGGAAGTCATGTGTTGGGAGGGTAACTGTTCTGTACATTATCGCAGCTGCCTGCCAAGAGGCCCATCAGCTCACGTGCCCACGAACCATTCCAAACACCGAACCTCACGCAAGAAGTCTTACAAATGAGCGATTACTATCACCTTCGAGCATCTGACACAAAAGTCCTGATCTTGTACAGTCAAGCCAACCGGGTGAAGTAGCAACACACGCTGCATTGTCCCAAGCGGCCGAAGGCACTGGATATTGCGCAATATGGCGGGCCGTTCGTAGACCACAGCATCATAGACACTTTGAGGATTTAGATGAGGAAAGAAGGGATGGAATTCGACTTCGCAATTCAGTTCGTTAGCGTGGATGATGTCATCACTGCCATACACAATTGACGAAGAGTTCTCAACCACTGCGTAATATCGTCCGCATCAAACAAGCAATATCGCGTCAAAACATTGCTACAGAACTACATGGCTTCATACTGTCAGCTTTTCTTTCGGTCTTGTACATTTCGAGGCAATGGCAGTGCAATACATGTTTCGAGCTTGATTACTATTCAAAAGCTCTCGCCTCGGATGGCGCCCCCTTTTGTCGATAAGCAATAACTGAAGCCGCGGCTGTATGCACCAAAACCTTTTCGTGATGACTGATCGTGTGCGAGAACTGCCTTGTCTGTACAAGCAGTTATTTCCGTTGTCGAACACGCAGAAAGCACACCATCGATCTTGCGGCCGAAAGGATTGTACTACGAGTCTGGGCGGGGAATTTAGTGCGAACATGCTACACTGCGTGCAACATTGAAAAGCACGTTTTATACAAAAGCTCTCCCGGTCCATAATCTCAATGGTATATGTACCGATCAGAGCAGCGACAGTGACACTCTGCGTGACGATATGACGAGCGCTGGAACACAGCCGAAAGAATTGAGCCCTGATCCGCTCACCAGCCGCGCCGAGTCGCTGTCAACAGACATGACAGACTCAGAGAAACAAAATGTTGTCACCACACCACCTCCACCTTCAGCGCTGGACTGGGACGGCCCAGACGACCCCGAAAACCCGCACAATTGGCCCCTTTGGTCAAGAGTCTACCACGCAACAACGCCTGGCTTCTTCGGTTTCGCAGTGCAAGTACCTTTGTGTAACACCACCTCTTCTCTACTGACCATCCGCAGCACGTTCGGCACATCAGTCTACACAGCAGCTCTCGCCGACATCATGGCCGACTTCAACGTGTCCCGCACCGCCGCCCTAGTCGGCATCACCGTGTACACGCTGGGCCTGGCCTTCGGCCCCATTTTCTCCGCGCCGCTGAGCGAGATGCACGGCAGGAAGATCGTGTACATCATTTCGTCACCCGTGTTCATGCTGTTCACGCTCGGTGCGGGGTTCAGCAAGAGCTTCGCGAGCCTGATCGTGTGTCGGTTCTTTGCGGGCTTGACCGGGAGTCCGGCGCTGGCGGTTGGCGCGGGAAGTGCTGCGGATGTGTTCTTGCCGCATCAGCGGGCGAAGATTACGGCTGTGTTTTTGATGGCGCCATTTGCAGGGCCGTCGTTGGGGTAAGTTTAGTGACGATTCGATGACACTGATGCTGACGCTCCTCAGGCCTGTTGCGGGCGGCTTCATTGCGCAGTACAAGGGCTGGCGCTGGACGCAGTGGTGTATGATTTTCGTTACGTTGGTTGTGTATGCTGCCTCTCTTCCCATGAGGGAAACGTACAAGCCTATCATTCTAGCTCGCCGAGCCAAAAGACTCGGAATCGATACCAAACCGATGGGGGATCCTGGATCAGCAGCGATGAAGCGAGCAGTCATCGTCGGCCTGTTCCGACCCATGCACATGCTGGTCACAGAGGTACGCATCCGCCAATCGACCCGGCACAGGAACTAACAGTAAACAGCCGGCCGTCTTCTTCCTTTCCCTGTACACGGCCTTTGCATTCGGCGTGCTATTTCTCCTCTTCGCAGCCTTCCCATACATCTTCACGCGTCCGCCATACTCTTTCAACACCTCGCAGTCCGGCCTCACCTTCCTCGCCATCGGCCTTGGCGTTCTCCTTGGTGGACTGACTGGCCTGCTGATCGACCACTTCATGTACCAGCCGCAGCACCGCGCAGCGCTAGCTCGAGGCGAGACACACGCTGCTCCGGAGCACCGCTTGTATAACGCTATGATGGGAAGCGGTGGTATTGTCGTGGGGCTGTTCTGGGTGGGTTGGAGTGCCGGGAAGGGCGCGCATTGGGCTGTTGTGCTGGTCGGCAGCGTTCCATTTGCGTGGGGGAACTTGTGTTTGTTTGTAAGTGCAGTGTTGAAAGCTTCGTTGATGAGGATACTAACATCGGTCTAGACAAGTGCAGCGCTCTACACTTCCGATGTCTACGGTCAGTTGAATGGCGCTTCCGCGATCGCGGCGAACGGCATCTTCAGATACACGCTGGGAGCCATGTTTCCCCTGTTCACCGTGCAGAGTAAGTATTCTACAACCTCATGAGCAGAATCCATCCTACTGCGAAGACACCAGCTAACACTCGATCAGTGTACTCTGCTCTCGGCGTAGCATGGGCAACATCGCTCCTGGGGTTCCTATCAGTGCTCATGCTGCCAATTCCCTGGGTATTCTACAAGTGGGGGCCGAAGATCCGAGCGAGAAGTCGCTATCCGGTGGCCATGTAGCCGTGTTCACCGGCTTTTGCTGGACTTGGTGGCCGCGGCATGCGCGACCGATAATCGACCTGCCGAGACAGGCTTTCTGGCACGTAATGAGACACTATTTGAGCAGCTCACATATAGATTACAGATTTAGATGATATGAAATACCAATATACAACCTGCTAATGAAACGAAGCCACTGCGGTTTTCAACACCTCAGCACCCTCGCTGCTGTGCTTCAAAGCGAGGCATTTTATCTCCTCTCTGGGAGCATTGTGATCTTTCGAACACTCTCTGCTAAATCTGATATGGTTTCGAGATTTGATCAACTGTTTCAACTGCTGCATGTATGTTTCCGCCCTCGTAGATGATATCAAACTATTGCAGTTGTAGAGGGGAAGTTAGCAAGACTTCATCGTGATTGGCCAGGCTACCATCCTCTCCATCAGGCATAGCGCGTCGGCGATTCAGGATAGCATTCGCCGTCTCCACAACTTTTTTCTAGTCTCGGCTCTCGAAAAGTTCGAGTTTGCGACCGCCTGCATTCACGACCAACATATTCACGATGGGCGCCCAGGAAATCGAAGCCAAGAAGCGCAAGCGCAAGCATAGCAGCAAGAAGACAGAGGAGGCTGCTGCACCGAAAATCAAAAGCAATGGCGTAGAGAAGGCCGACAAGCCCCGCAAGAAGGCGAAGAAGGAGCACACGCCCGAGCCCGAGGTCGAGGATAAGGTCGCAGAGGCTTCAGAGGTAGAGGAGGAGGACGATGGCGAGGCAGCCGAGGCGCAACTCAACGCAGAGCTGAAGCAGATTGCGAAGGCGGCTAAGAAGAGCAAGAAGGCAGATGCAGAGGAGTCTGGCGATGAGCAGGAGGAGAGCGCGAACCCGAACGATCTGCCGCTCGGTACCTCGATGCCGACCGTCGAGGATCCCAAGCTGTTCTCTGAGCTCAACCTCTCGGACCGCACAATGGAGGCCATCAAGGCCATGGGCTTTGAGTCTATGACCGAGATCCAGCAGAAGACCATCCCACCACTTCTGAGGTAAGATAGCGCATGTCAACGCATTGAAGCTGGAGCTGTACTGACAGAACACAGCGGCAAGGACGTCCTCGGAGCTGCGAAGACTGGTAGTGGAAAGACGCTCGCCTTCCTGATTCCCGCGATCGAGATGCTCTCAGCCATGCGCTTCAAGCCGCGCAACGGCACCGGTGTCATTGTCGTCTCGCCCACCCGCGAACTCGCCCTGCAGATCTTTGGTGTCGCCCGCGAGCTTATGGAGAAGCATTCCCAGACATTTGGCATTGTCATTGGAGGCGCGAACAGGAGGGCAGAGGCTGAGAAGCTTGTCAAGGGCGTGAACCTGCTGATCGCAACCCCCGGACGCCTGCTCGACCACCTGCACAACACGCCTGGCTTTGTCTTCAAGAACCTAAAGAGCTTGATCATCGACGAGGCTGATCGTATTCTCGAAGTCGGATTCGAGGACGAGATGCGCAGCATCATTAAGATCCTCCCCTCTGACCGTCAGACCATGCTCTTCTCTGCCACACAGACAACAAAGGTTGAGGATCTTGCGCGTATCTCGCTTAAGCCAGGGCCGCTCTATATTAACGTTGATTACCGCAAAGAGCACTCCACAGTTGAAGGTCTGGAGCAAGGCTACGTCATCTGCGACTCGGATACACGGTTTAGACTGCTGTTCAGCTTCCTAAAGAAGCACCAGAAGAAGAAGGTCATTGTGTTCTTATCATCCTGCAACTCAGTCAAGTTCTATGCGGAGCTGCTCAACTACATCGACCTCCCTGTTCTGGAACTGCACGGCAACCTTAAACAACAAGCGCGCACAAACCGCTTCTTCGAGTTCTGCAACGCGTCTAGCGGCACACTGGTCTGCACCGACGTGGCGGCACGAGGCCTCGACATCCCAGAGGTAGACTGGGTGATCCAATTCGACCCCCCGGACGACCCCCGCGACTACATTCACCGGGTGGGACGAACAGCACGAGGCTCGCAGGGCAAGGGCAGGAGTCTGATGTTCCTGCTGCCGTCGGAGATTGGGTTCCTGAAGCTGCTGAAGGAAGCGCGGGTCCCGCTTGTCGAGTTCGAGCTGCCGGCCAACAAGATCCTGAGTAAGTGGTTGCCCCACGGCTGCACAGCACAGCAAACGCTAACGCACTGCAGACATCCAATCCCAACTTGAGGCCCTGATCACTAAGAACTACTACCTCAATAAATCGGCCAAGGACGGCTACCGGTCGTACCTGCAGGCGTACGCCTCGCACTCGCTGCGCTCCGTTTTTGATGTGCACAAGCTTGATCTGGTTAAGGTGGCCAAGAGCTTTGGCTTCAGCACGCCGCCCAGGATTGACATCAGCTTAGGCGCGAGTTTGAGCCGCGACAAGAAGATCGAGGGCAGGAGGGCATATGGCAGCCAGCCGCAGCAGCAGGGGAGGCGGCCGATGAAGCCAGGCAGGAAGTTCTAGGAGCGAAGGGGTGCATTGAGGGCGTTGGGTGTTTAAAACGGGCATCAGCTAGTGTTGTGTAGGCATATTGGCGATTAATTGCGTTCAACCCTGTTCACGAGCGGCGTGTGAGACGTGACTCTAGATGGCGAGCGAGCGGCCCGCATGTTGCTCTACGCTGCACAGCACCGCATACCAGCTCCAAGTGCAAACGGGCACAATTCCTTTTCTCGCCTCCCAACAAACCTGGCACGACGCTCGTACCCCGGCTCCGGCGACGCGACACCACGCCGGCGCCCAAAGCACACAGCAAGCGAGCGGACCCTCCAGCCTCCTCGCGCGGTTCGACGACGCCCAGCACCGGTGAAGCGTGGCTGGCCCGCTGACCCGACGACACCGCGTCGTCACAGCAAAAGGGGCTTTGCGGACGTCATTCGCGGCGAGAACATGGCAGCAGATATCGAGGGCTCGCTGGGCGTGCGAGTGGTGTGCAGAGCACTGGATGCGTTGTCAAGCGCGAACGTGTGCCAGGACGGGGCTAGGGTGGATGCAGCGAATCAGTGCGGGAGCTAGGGCGTCCCGCGCACTGGCGGCGCGTTACCTGGGCGACTGCGGTGGCTGGCGTCATGATCGGAGGCGCACTGTTGCCGTGTTGCACGCCCTCTGTGCTGCGCGCCGGCTGGTGGAGACGCGGCGGAGGGTGTTGGGTGCGAGGGGCTGCTGGTGTGCTGTGTAGGGGCGCTGATGGCGTCGGGTTGCGGCCGTGAATCGTGGTGTTGGAGCTTCTCCCAGCCACATGCTGGCTGGGCGGCGGCTAGTGCGTCTGCGTGCAAGGGACGCTGGCCACGAGGGCTGGTGGATGGGAGGGTGTGGAGGAGGGTGGAGGGGCTGGGGGGGGGGCTAAAGCTGGATACTGGGCGAGATGTGGGAAGGCTAAGGGCTGGATATTGTGCGAGAGTGCCTGTGTGCGCTATTGAGGCTGCTGAGCGAGATGGTGCTGAGCGCTACTGAACGAGACAGGCCTGTGTGCGCTGTGTCGCTGGCGCAGACTCTCCCACCGCCGTGCCCTCGCCGTGGTGTGAGACTGTGACGGGCTTCGAACGACGCTGGGAGCACCGAGTCGGTTGGTGAGTAGTGCCCCAAGCCGCGGCCTAGCGCAGAGCCGCCCAGCACCTCCATCTCCATCCACCGCAGACGTCGGTCCACAGACGGCCACCCGCGACGGCAACGTCGACGCTCATTCTTACGGCGCTCAGTGCTGCTGGTAAGTGCGCAGGCTGCCCGTCTGCTGCCCCGCTGGCCGCCAGTCTCGCGGCTGTCGCAGCCGGCGCAACAGGCGGCGGCGCAATACCACGGGCTGCGAGGGCGCCATGCTAACACGCCCAGCTCAGGCTGCTTCAGGCTGCTTCAGGCTGCTCAGCCCAGCTCGCCCACCACGGCCTCCACCGCTCGCTGCCCGCCCGCGTCCCGCCCGCGTAGCACAGGCACGCTGACTAAGGCGTCGCTGCGACGTGCGCTCCTCTGAATCTCTGCCGCGACCGTCGTCCGTCGCCCGCCAACCGCCAACCGCTGCGCTGCGCCTGCACGCCGCTCGCACTTCTGCCGCACCCGCACGCACATGCCCACTAAACCATGTCCGCGCCTGGCTCCCCCTCCGCCTTCTAGGATCCTGCAGGGTTCGCAATGGGTTTTGACTCTCGACCACCGCTCCCGGCCCCGACAGAACTCTCGACTCTCAGCTCCGCAGACCTCGACCCGCCCCCCGGCGACGACGTCGACACCAACCTCTCTGCCCGCACCGACCGCACCTCGTACAGCATCCCCGAGGACGGCACCCCCATCACCATCAACACCACCAAGCCGTCGCTGCACAAGAAGTACCCGAGCCAGACGAGCCTGCTGATCGAGTACTTTGAAGCCGGCAAGGAGAACGGCAAGACCCGCGCCCGCCCCAGTGTCCGCGTGCGCGTCACCCCCAGCTCGCGCAAGAAGCACCGCGCCGGCATCGACCAGGTGCACCTGACCCAGACCACCAAGGACAGCTCCCGGCCCGCCTACACGCGCCGCATCTCGCTGCAGCAAAAGGCGTGCGACCACCCCGCCCCGCCCCAGGACCTCTCCGACGCCTCCACCGTCTCGTCGCTGCCGCCCGTCGACATCGAGGTGCTGAACCACGGCAGCGACCTCTCCAACAACGACCTCCTCTTCATGCCCATGCCGTCCGACGTCTCCTCCATGCCCGCCGACAGCATGCTCGACGGCCCGCCGCACATCATGGCCCCCGCCCCGCGCAGCAGCAGGAGCATCGAGCGGGAGACGGTGCTGACAGACTCTAACGTCGCCGACGAGCCCGAGCTGCTCAAGGCCCCAAAGCACCAGCGCAGCCGGAGTCTGAGCAAGGACCGCATCACCCAGCGCGTCATGGAGAAGCTGCAGCAGCAGCAGCAGCAGCAGCAACAACAGGCCGAAACCTCCTCGAGCAGGACACGAAAGTCGGAAAAGACCGGCAGGGATGACCTGGCCTCGCCCCGCAAGTCGTCCAGACGACACAGCAAGGATCACCGTGGAGAGGAGATTAGTGTCCTCAGTGGGACAGAGTCTAGCTTGCTCTCCTCCAGTGCTGACCGCAGATCTGCTGTCCCGTCGGTGCGCTCAGGTGTCTCCACCACCTCGTCCATCAACAACCCCAAGCTGCTGGCCACCGTCGAGGACGCCATCCGGCGGCTGATCCTGCCCGAACTCAATGCGCTGAAGGAGGAGAACCGCACGTCCAAGAACAGGGACAAGTTCGAGCGCATGTCCCGCGACAGCGGCGCTACGTTCGAGACTGTCGAGACCACCAGCTCGCGCGACCCGTCCACATCACGGCGGCGCGTTTCCAAGTCCTCGAGCACACCAAACATTCACGGCGGCAAGCCAAAAGTCGTGCTCAGCCGCGATGGCGAAGACTCCGGCGAAGTACTCACGAGCAGCTCGAGCCGCAAGGAGCGCAGGTCAAGTCGCGACTCCACCTCTGAACGCAGTCTGGCAGAGTCAACTACCAAGACAGCGACGCGAGAAAACTCACACAAGAGGAGGAGCGGACGCACTGCCCGCGAGGCAGAGATCGCTGCTCTTGCTGGGTCTGGACTCACAGCTGCGGCTCTGAGGAAACATACCTCTCGCGAAGAAGCGGTGGAAGACCGTAAGCATAAGAAAAAGCACTCCTCTCGAAGCAGTCACAGCCGCTCTGCAAGTATAGCAGAAAGCGCAGCGCAGGAAGAGCTCGTGAAGGATGTGCCACCTATGCCGTTCATCCAGAGCGAGCTCCATGGCGGCTCTGAGCTCACTCGCGAATCCATCTTGTCTGCTGACACAGAGACAAAGACCCGCTCGCGGTCGACATCGAAGTCATCCACCACCACAGGGGCGGAGACACCGCTGCGCGAAGTGCCACGTGGGTTTCCCTCACCGACACCCCTTACTCCTACAAGAAATGCACCGCCTGCTCTGCAGCGCAACTACGGCACTGCACATGCGAATCAGTCAGTTGAGGATATCCGACTGCAGTCTCCCATGAGCGATAGAAGCTGGGGATCCAGATCGAGAGGCGCTGGGCCGGCCAGCTTAGAAGCTGCAGCGGCAGCCAAGGCTCGTGCCATTGAGCGCTCGGAAACACAGGCGTCGCACTACGAGATCATTGGCACCACGCCGACTCGAGGCCTCAGTCCTATCCAGAGTGAGGCCAGCTATCGCGAAGAAGCGCACACGACCGAATCGCCCCGGCGTCTGCGAAATGTTCACAGCAGCGCGTCTGTGTCTTCGCTGGGTAGGCACGTAGAGCGACAGTCGTCGAACCTGTCCATCGGAACCCTCGAGTCGACCGCCAGCACCAAGGCAGCTCGTACACGCAAGCGACCACAGGGCGTCAACCTCGAGAGCGTAAGGTCCGCCATGGGCTCTCCTCAAACGCCGCACACCCCTCGCGACACTCGCGACTCAGAGCTCTTCTTCGAGCAGAACCACGAGCAGAACGAGTTGTATCGGAGAGAGCTGGAAGAGAATTCTCAGCTCTCGGAGAACTTCCCTGTCAACTACAATCGCTTCACCAACTACACGGACGATAGCGAAGGCGTGCAGTACCTCGATCACGAGCAGAAGATTGACCCTATCCATCAGGATATAAGGAGAGTCGGTGCCAGCCCTGAGTACGTCCATACACCACTTGCAGTCGAGTCTGCTGTTGCGTCGCTCCATGAGCCGTCCACCGTCAGTGTTCGCTCGTCTGCAGTGTCGAGCCCAATGCGGGACAATGTGATAAGCCCTATCAGGAAGAGCCGCTTATCCCAGGTCAGCCCCGCTCCCAGTGAGGAGCACATACTGCACCTTGAACACCACGAAATCCCCACTGGAGATCGATGGGGTGCAGTTCGTGACAAGGCCGAGGCCATGAACTATCACCCCCACCCCGCGGACAACTCGCCCAGACAGAGCATCGCTCAGTCGATCGACGAGCAGCCTCAGATGCATCACAGCGCGTTTCCTGTCCAGGATCACATGATGCCCGAGATTGGATACGGACTGGACAACGAGTCTGAGATCTCGACAAACCCTTCGATCATCCAAGGGCCGCTCAATGGAGGCGATGGGTACTATGACCACACTCAGGACACAATGTACCGTCAAGACGACCGCGATCACGTATCCACTCGCCAGTCCAGCAAGAACTCGTTCAACAAGAGTGCTGCACTGGGCGCTGGTGCTGGCGCCGCTGCGGTGGCCGCTGCTGCAGCCCATCATCTGGATAACCGCAGCCCTTCGATCGGCGAGCAGCACCAGGCCACCGTGGAAGACGACTACGAGTCCTACACGGGTGATTCGTTCGTCGGACATGGCGAGCAGCTTGACTACGAGCAGAGTAACCGCACGCCTCTCTCCGGTACGACTGGATGGAGAGACGAAGGCTACCAATCAGCTAACCAACGTGAAGGCTACACGCCTCAGAACCTCAACCACTCAAAGGTCTTTGACGATGAGTTTGCTGACGAGTACGATGAGACACCACTTGATGGTGAGGATGTGTTTGCTTCGAACGCCAAGCATGGCCGCCAGTTCAGTGGCAACTCTCATGGCATGGCTTCTCCGCTTTATGACTCAGCGACAGGCAAGGGCATCGATCGCATCCAGTCCAAGGACATTGTCGCGCTGATGGACCACCTCACTGTACGGGATGCCCAGCGCAACGCGAGAGATACTGAGATTCTGGTCACTCTTGTCCGCTCTGCAGCGGAGATGCGCAATCAGCTCGATGAGCTCAAGGGCTTCATCAAGGTGCAGGACAACATGATCATGAACACAAATGACAAGCGGGTCGATATTGCCGAACAGCGCATTCTCGGTGGGCCACGACCGCAACCCGCGCCGTACGGTGCAGGCCGCGGTTTCCGATCTACCTCCGATGATATGGACGTCGAGACGAAGAAGAAGAATGTGTTCAAGCGTGCGCTGAAGGGTTTGAGCATGAAGGGTGACGGCGACATCAAGAACATCGAGGCCATGCTGATGCAGCTGCTCGGAGATGTCGAAGGTCTGAAGCAGGTCCAGCAGCTGCAGCTGGAGCAAGGCAACCGCACGAATAGTATCACCTCGTACGACAACCTGCGGGCCAGCGGCGACCCTGGCTACGAGCCCGAGGGTCGCGCCAACACTGCGTCCTCGCCGAACCAGTCTGGGTTTCTCTCGAACCCTGCCTCTTCGTCACGCCGCATCAATGACCTGCACTCTGGTTATGATGTTGTACAGACCAACCGCATAAGCACGGTACACGAAGATGATGAGGAGTATCTTGAGCGCGAGCCTCGGTACGAGAACAGCGAGCGTATGATGACACCTACGCAAGATGCGTACCACAGCAGGAACGCGTCGCAAGAAAAGGTATCCCCGCCGGCGGCGAGGAACAGCTCAGAGGAGACGCCGAAGAAGAACAAGCACAAGTCGAATTCGTCCTCGATCTTTGGCATCCCCAAGATCTCCCGCTGGTCAAAGACCACGTCCTCCACCGAGCCTCGCAACAGCGTGGAGAAGCGCCCGTACTCGTCCCACTCGCGCTCGAGCTCGCAGAAGAGCTTCGACTCGTACGACGACGACTACTCGCAGAACGGTGATGACCGCCCTCGCAACGGTGACGACCGCTCGCTGCGTTCACGAGACTCGCGAGACGATCGTTCGTTCCGCTCCAGAGACGACCGTTCGATCCGTTCCAGGGACGATCACTCGGTGCGCGCGCCATCACCTCTGATCCCCGAGGACCCAGAGTACGAGCTCGAGGACCCCAAGTACCACGCGCACCGCAACAGCCTGAATCTGCAGCACCCGCAGCCTCGCGCAGGGCCGACCGGGCGCCACCAGACGCACCTCGAGGACCAGGCGCAGGACTACGTCCCCGACAACGTCAGCGGAGTCAGCGGCGTCAGCGGTAGCGGCATCGCGTCGCCCGACTACGACCAGTGGGGCAGCATGCCCAGCCTCTCGCGCAACCGCATGAGCGCCAGCACCGCGACCTACCAGCCCGGCGGCAACCTGTCGCCCATCTCCAGCGACGGCGGCTACTCAGGCCACTCCGCCAGCGAGCAAACAGGGCGCCTCGCGCAGAAGGTCGACGACGGCCCGCTCATCCCCCCCACCACCGGCGTCCTCGCCGGCTACGGCCAGACCCGCCAGATGTACAGCTCGCCCAACGAGTTCGGCTCCCAGGGCGTTCTGACCCCGCTCGCGCCCATCGCCGAGGTGCGCTACAGTCTCGAGACCGACCGCGGGCAGTACCGCGTATGTCCCCGAAATAATAGTAAAGCAGTGAACTCAACTGATCTCCCGCAGGGCTCACCCACCCCCTCCCCCCGCCCCAGCAGCGCACACCTCCGCACCCCGCAGCGCAAAATCACAGGCCCCCGGCCCATGGGCCCGCGCTCCCCCGCACCGGGAGCTAGTCCCCTGCGCCAGCAGGAGTTAAGTCAGCAGGTGCTCATCAACCAGCAGCACGAACTCAACCGCGACGACACGGTGATTCGACGCAAACCCGCGGGCCCGCCGAGTTTCGCGGACACGGAGAGTCTGCTGAGCTACAGGACCAGTATTGACGGGAGTGATGACGAGACGTTTTAGGTCTGAGATGGCAGGGGATGGGTGGGTTGAGCAAGAGGGGAGATTGGGAGGGGACGGGGGAAGAGGAGAGGGAGTTTTGTGCGTTTGGGCAGGCGTTATATATCACCGGTTTGCACGCGAGAAGGGGACGATGACGTGGATGACGGGACGGGGGAATGGAGGGACGCAAGGAGCAGGAACGGGGCGAAGCACGTAGACAACGAAACGGCGGAGGAGCGAGGACGGAGGATCTCTGTATTCACACTCGATGGTTCTGCAGCTTGGCGTCTGGTGCGTCAGGATAGGCGGGGACGCGGTAGGATACCACGGTGCGGCGTAATGCATGCTTGGGTGTGCCGGACTCTTCTCTGCTCTGCTCTTCTCCTTTTTGCCCTTCTCTTCTCTTCTCCGCTCTTCTCTTCTCCGCTCTTCTCCTGCTCGTCTCCCCATTGCCGTTTCTGCCTCTTCCTCCGTCGCCGTTTCTCTTTCCTCGTCGCCAGCGTACCGTGGCGCCCACTATGTCCTTCTCCTCTCGGCTGCGGACTCTCAGCTGGGAACTGTGCTGCTCCTGCACCGGGCGTGCAGGACCCGTGGGGCGAGGTACGCCTCGCTCGCCAGCACACGAGGCATGTGTCTCACGCTCTCCGCACCCATCACTGCGCGCCGGCCCGCAAACCGCTACATCTCACACCAGCCCTCGTCGTGCTCCCCGGCCCACGCAGCGCCCTCTTGCCCCCAGCTGCCCACCGCCGGCTTTCTCCCGCGAGGCAACAGCACTGCCGTACCGCGTGTGTCTGCTGCGGCGCCTCTCCCCATTCCTTCCACTCGGCAGCGTTTCCCGGCTCGGGCGGAGTGTCCGACGCATCGGCCTTGGATGTATCTGCCGCGTGCACCCTCCCAATACAACACACACGGCCTGCGGATCCCGGCGCAGCACAGCACCGCGCTGCGCGGCCCACGCCATGTCTACACATCCCGATCCGCAGCACGTTTCCCGGGCTAGGGCGCGCAGCGGAAGTGTTCAAGCGCGTGGCGAATGAAACCGGACTGGCCCGCTGCGATCAGAGTGCGCCGCAGAAAGGATCGGTGGCGCGAGGCAATGGGGGCGGGCGGGGCGTGGCGGGCTCGTGGCTTGGGTCTTCTGGGAGGTCCGGTGGTGAATCCCGGTGCATCTGAGATAGGATGAGCGGTGGGAAATCAGGTGGGCGGGCAGAGTGCAGCAAGCAATAGAAGTCCGGTGGTAATGCCCGGTGCACCTGGGATATACCGGCATGACACTTGGTCCGCATGGCAAGCGCACCCGAGATCCGGAGAAGCTGTCCGGTGTGTTCAAGTAACGGTAGTGCTAGAGTGAAAGTGCAGTAGACTTGGATAAAAGTGCAGTAGACTGGGACAAAAGTGCCGTAAGATAAGAAAAAAGTGCAGTAACTACAGAGTGCAGTGGGCGAGAAAAAAAGTGCAGTACACTGGGATAAAAATGCAGTAAGCCGGGAATTGCGGAAAGCACAAATCAGGGTTAGAGAACTGGCACTTTCGCGCAATGGGCGCGGAAGTCAGGCTCGAGAAAAGCAGTGGGCGCGGAAGTCAAGTGAGAAGAGCAGTAGTCAAGTAGGCGCGGAAGTCAAGTGGAGCAGCGGAAGTCAGGTGAGCAGAGCAGTAGGCGCGGAAGCCAAGAGGAAGAAAAGCAGTAGGCACGGAAGTCAGGTAGAGTAGTAGGCGCTGAAGTCAAGTAGGCGCTGAAGTCAAGTAGGGGTGGAAGTCAGCAGTAGGGGCGGAAGTCAAGTAGGCGGGAAAGTCAGGCACGAGAAAAGCAGTAGGCGCGGAAGTCAGGTGGGTGTAAGAGAAGCAATAGACGCGGAAAGTCAAGTGGAGCAGTAGGCACGGAAGTCAAGTAGGCGGGGAAAGTCAAGTGCAAGAAAAGCAGTAGGCACGGAAACCTAAGGGGTAAGCGGAAGCTCCAAACAAAAGAAGTAAAGTAACCTAGCAAACATGTATGCTTTATAGCATTGTATTATAAGAAGACTTCTGTCTTCCAATGTGATAGATGCCTGACTTTGACCTAACTCCTCATACGGTCATGCTCTGCCCTCTCCACCCTCGCAAATGCTTTTCCACTGGCGCTGAGGTACTGTACATCGCGCGGTGAAGAATGCACTCTCCATCAACAGAGTATACGTGTATTTGCTTGTGACGGCGAGTAGTGGGTCTGTTCCTCGGCAGTGGCATCGGGCAGGCTCTCTGGAGTGACGATAGGGCTTCAAAAAGACAGTAGTACTTCGCCGCTTCGCGGGGGGTAGCGGCTCCAATCTTCTCATGACTAGTGATGATGCAATGGGGTAGAAGAGTTGAAGTGATATGCTTCGTGGCGTTGCTGATCGGCTAACGGTCCTCCTCTGTCCCCAGTCCCTCGTCGTGCACTTCTAATGTAGCTCATGTGGCAGCTTCTACTATACTCTATTGTTCCTCAATCTTCATTAAAAGTGTGATTGTCTTTTTAGTGATCGTAGTTTGGGGTGTGGCACGAAGCAGAGCCTCGCAGGTCTTCGAAGGAAGGCGCTTTCAGCGCTCTGTCCGACCGCTCAGTTGCTGCTCTGAGGTAAGCTGCAGTGTTCCTTGACAATGTACCCGTTTCTTGCTCCATCTTTGAAAGCACGGTTTTTCTTGGTCGCTGTCTGTGGCGTGGCACGAAGCAGAACTAGGGCCGCGGTGGTAGCCCGGCCAGTTGACGAACAGGGGATGAAGCTACACCGACACATGGAATTAGATGTAGTATGGTCCTAGTCAACACTGCTGCACTACTGCACCAAACTCTGGACTTGAGCTGCGATGTGACCTCAACACGGGTTATTTCGAGCATGAGATGTAATCGATCGTCTTTTCAAGTGTTGGTAGGGCTGACCGGATGTTTTGGTGCACTGCATGGGCATGTCTTCATGTATCTACGTGCGTGTATCCGACATGTAGATTGGCCTCAGACCAACAGTCGACATCCGATTTGATAAACTCTGCTTTGTTTCTCCTGCCACTACTTCTCGGCCTGCAATCCCTGCGCGTCTACGGTGGCCTTATTGGTTTGAGTGCATTGTTCTGACCTACTATATTTGGACTCCTTCCGGCATTAATTCTTCGACCCTGGGCATGCCTGGTAAGCGACTGGTTGGCTCTTATTTCAACCTGGCCCACAACATGATCATGGCACAAGTATAGCAAATGGGACAAGTAGTTGACATTACAACTTTTCTGACTCCACAGCATGGCGGACATGGAACAGTGTGGCGCTGATACGCTTCGTGTCTCAATAACGGATACTTTCCTGACGCCACTTCTGTGCCGTCAGGAAAGTATCCGTTATTGAGACATAGGGCATGGATCGATGGGCAGCATCAATGAAGTGCTGGACGCCGTCTTCTTCGAGTAGGCTTCGTGGGAGAAATCGTGTTGGAAGCTTTAGTACCTTGTAAAGTCAGCAGAATGTAACAAGAGAATAAAGAATGAACTAACAGGTGGGTGAATGATCAACCTTGGAGTGGACAGCTGCTCGGCTTCTTCTTTCTCACGAGCAGCTTGCGCCCTCTTGCATTCAGCCTCTTCCTCTTTCTTACGCTCAGTCTCTTCCTTACGCTGCATCCCTTCCTCCTTGCGCTCTTGCTTCTTGTATGTAGCTTGCTCATTCTCTTTGCGTGTGGCTGTCTTCTTGCGTGCATGAATCTGCTCTTTTTTCCTGACGGGCAACATCGACGCAGTTGGTACTATGGAAGGGGATGGGTAATTGGGCAAGAACGGCGACGTAGACGTGTGCGCAAGATTACTGGCGGCAGGACCGGAAAATGGGAGGCCGGGGGGTGGGATCGAGACGTTGGGGGGAGAGGAGAAGAGCGGCGTGGCCGGGAGTTTCTGAGTTACGAGCCCTTTGGCTTCTTTATAAGCTGCGAGCCCTTCGGTTTCTTTATGGTCTTTAGCGCGCGGGCGTTGGCCGTGGCTGAGGTTGGAGGTGCTGTTGCGGTCCTGCTTCTTGCGCGTAGATGCTTCTCCACGCATGCTGCTGGCAGTTGAGTCTCCCTTCTTCAAAATGAGCAGCAATCTAGTGTGCAGCTATAGTGAGACGACTTACGAACGACTTGATAAACTAATGTTGTTAGCGAAAGTTGTTGTCAGTGGGTAAAGAGGTTGAATACCTGCTGAGCTTCCAAGCGCGCGGAGAACTTCTGTGCAACCCCATGGGCTCGGAAGATATCGTCCATCGCGACCATAGTATCATAGATGTGCCAGTCTATGATGAGGTCTTCTTCGACAGTGTGGGTGGACCGGGGCAGATCTCGGGGATCTACTGCTTCAACAACTTCCTCTAGTGCGAGCCGAGAAAATACTGGCTGCTTCACTTCACCAAGGTTTCCGTACCGCTTCTGGAACTGATTGACAACTGTGTATACAAACCAGATCTGGCCTGTGCGGATGAAGAAGACCACTTCTTCGATCGACAGCGGTGCATTGCGCGAGAGACACGCTTCGTCTTCACAGGAACCACCCAGCGGCGCAGCAGCGCAAACATGAAAATTTGTTCTTAATATTTCGAGAACATGAAAGATCGTTTTCGATATTTCAAAGCATGAAAATCGAAACACGAAAGTTCGTTGTCAAGATTTCAAAACATGAAAGTCGAATCATGAAATTTCGGTTTTGAGTCTTCAAAGCATGAAGATCGAAACATGAGATTTCGTTTTTGAGATGTGAAGAGCGAAGAACCCGATGTCGCGATATTCGATTTGGCGGGCAAGGCCAAGTGCTCGAGCCGTTTGGTGTTACAGACTTCAGGTTCGAGCTGTCTGTTCGCAGAAGCTGCTCATGCTCGCTCAGTGACGAGGCAGGACATGGTTTTCCGTGCTCTTCTTTCGGTGGCTTTCGCAAGCAAAGGAAATAGCGATATCAAATTCCGATTGTGGTATTGAGCAGAATGGAGTGACGAAGAATTGGAGGAAGCTGCGCGCTTTTATACCCAACCGGGCGCAGGGAAGTGCGGCGCCAGCACATGACTAACGCTCGTGTAGGCTGTAAGCTCGAGACATGGCAAGCAGATTGTGGCACGTGAGAGCCAAGAAGCTGCAGCATGTGCGTGCTCGCAGAGCTTGTAGCGACGACCGCCGAGTGTGGTGTTGGTTCTGCAGTGCCTGTCGATGTAGCCATGCTGGACTGTGTAGCGCAGCAGCGCAGCGAACTGTGGGACGCTGCGATCTTGTTGCGTCGACTCTTGCGGCGAGTCGGGGCGCTCGTGTTTGTAAGTGAGTGAGAGAGATCAGGCTGAAGGTGCAAGTGGGTCCAGGGGTCACGCGCAAGCACTGTCCACGTGACTGTCATGGCTAAACATCTCCGATTATAGCACGTCACTTACCTGTGGCTAAATAGCGGACTGTAGTGACTCTCTGCATGATTCCAAAAGTGACATGTCTAATAATGTAGTGTAACCCGTATCGTTACAGTACATATACGGCAGACTGCGAGCGCGTCGCTCTCTGAGCACTCGGCGCAAAGGCAGTGGCAGTTGACCACATCTCTAGTCTTGTCACACCAGACAAGCTCAGGATTACGGCATCTCGGAGTGAGTAATCTTCACAGTCAGTACGACGTTGCCCTTTGGCGTCGCTGACACAAGTAAAATACCGATTTGAAAGGAAAGCGGCGGGGAGCAGTCCGAGCTTGGGCGTGCGCTTTGAGTCATCGGAGCTGTGATACATTGGTATTGCGGGTGCGGAGACTCAATCAGTGAAATGCCGTGGGTTTCAAGTCAAGCAGACTACTGTGTTTCGATTGGAGGGCTTTCATTGTGTAACGTCGATGTGATCACTTCCCTGAAAGGTAGACTGTCAATGTAGGACTGTACGAGCTCCCTCTCTTCCTCTTCGCTAATGCCTTTATCGCAGTAACTGAAGCATATGCCGACACGTTTGTATCCGCCTTCTGATCGCTCCCGAAGGATAAGGCCATAGCAATGAGGGTTCCTGAAGCCGAGAAATACAAAAAGAAGCTGACCGGATCGGTATTCAGTCAAATAATCAAATTCGGCATGAAACTTAACAGCATTGATGCTTGACGGCACAATCATGATTAGTTCCCTTACTAGGTCATCTATGTCCGAATTAAAAAATCGTAAATTAGTTTCGAGTATCGCTTCCGTCGAGGGGCCCCTCAATATGATGCTCGCTTCACTGTATCCTCCCAGTTGTGGCGGTCCGTCAGGCATGAATGACATGTCCACGATTCGAGCTCCTGATAAAGGATCATGGGGATGAAATTCCACTTTTCCGGTCATTGAAGGCCAGGACCACGATGGCCAATGTTGTGTTGGCCGTTGTCCTTTGTCTGAGAGGGGACCTGCATTATGTGGAGACCACAAAAGGTCTTGCAGCAGAGTGTTTTTCCACATTCCAACAAGATACATGTCGTGAGACCGCAGCTCCATCTCTTCTTGTACCAAAGCTGCGATAGCTGGTAGCCTGTCGCTGTCGAAAGTCAGCTGCAAGCCTGAGTATTCTTGTACCGTCTTTTGCCAGGCAAGAATACGTGACGTTGGAATGACTGCATCAGGCACTCGAACTATCCCCTGCTTTTGTTGCTTTTCTATGGTAGAACCATCTTCCCATGTAATGTAGTGCTGACACTCCCACACAAGCTGCTCGCTTGCGAAATGCACCATGCGTCGAGACATTCTTCTCTCTTGATAGACCCAAGCACGCTGAAGCAAACTGCTACGATTCAGGACATTGTACAAGCGTTGCGGATGTTGATCAATACGGATTGTTGGAACTGGCGTATGGCAAAGTGGTCTAGCGCTAGCTGACTCGGAGGCGGTCCGGAAACAGCCCTCGTGGCTGTTTCGAGCCGCACTTGCAGCGATTGTGATAAATGAGTGGCGGTAGATCTCTGCCATGGTAGCAGCAGTCTTGCTCCAGTCTTCGATATCGTCTTGAACAATGCCTGGGCCAAATCAGTGAGACTGCGACAAAACTTGAGTGAGACTTACACAATGCATCAATCCATAGAAATCGGATTCCAAGATATGTACATATCTCTACGGCGTCTTGGAATGTCTTTGGTAATTGTTGCGTGCTAAATCCTTGACAAAATTCATACTTGTTTGCTTTCAATAGCTTATAGGTGAGGCCGCCAGCTCCCCAGCAGTGACTCAAGCAGGCGTATTTGGACTCGCCAACAAGGCTTTCCCTCAAGAAGAGTGAGTTCCTCGTAATTTCGATCACTCTTCCAGGCATGAAGTCGATTACAGTGTCGATACAAGTGTGGTCACACTCACAAATACCGAGCCAAGCCTTCAGCGTGCTGAGCGACCCGACAGATGATGTATCGCCACTTCGCAAACGTGACCTTTCCAATTGATTCGCCCATTTAGGCAAGACCTCAGCTTTCTCAACGTCTGTACGGTCAGAAAGGCTGCCGTTATATGCGAAGTAATGGCGAGGAGAGAGTAAAATATACCTTCAGCTCGTAATACTGACAGCCTTTCACAACCTGACTCAAATACCAGTATGAGAGTTAGCAGAATGCTTCCTGTTGTTTTGTCGTCGTTCGAAAAGGATACTGATATCATCGCGGTCTTTATCTGCTCTTCTGTGGCCGTTGCCAATGTCTCGCATGCATCCAGGACCACGCCACAAAAGGTGCATTTCTGTTCAGACCCGTGGCGAAGTTCTTCCAACGTAACTTTCCGTACTCCTCCAAGTTGCCATTCGCAAACAGAGCATTCTGCAAGCTCGTCGTCTTTAAATACAGATATCACCATCTCTTCCGAGTCCTCAGTGTTCGATGGCGTAGACTTGCGCCACAGAACAGCGCGGCGTGACAGATCGCGGTTTCGACACATCTCGGGTCGATGTTCGTTGTAACTTCGCTGCAACAGTAATATCTGGCTCCAGCGACGGGACGTATGCGTATGAACACCGGCGGAGAAGAGTGTGTAGGAACGACCAGGCTGAAGGCGGGGGAACCCAGGTAGATAGATATGACCGCCAAGAGCAGCCTCCGCCAATCAGTCGATTATATGGAGGGTGACTGCCTACGACGAAACAAAAAGAGCAGGAATGGAGCGTGGAAGAAGTCAGACCACTACCAGACAGGTGTGAGTTTCTCAAGTCAGATGTAGTTCCATTCAGATTATTACGAGAGAATGCAGACTGCAAGCACACCGTTCGATGAGCGCTCGCAGCAGAGACAGCCTTGTCATACCAGACAAGCTCATAATTACTGCGTCTGAGTAAACGACGACGCCTGACCAGACTGCAGCCCTTGGCCCATCCCACACACTTCCTCCACTCCCGGCACGCACTGGAGCACAGCCATAGGATCACCACCCTGTCGGCGCAACTTGATCATCCCGTCCATGACGGTGTTGAGCCATGGCCTTCCGTTAGGCGGCACGGACTGCATGAAGCCCATCAAAGACTGTTGTGCCTGGCGGTGAACATGCAGCTGTCCAGGTTCAGCTGGAGGAGCTTGCAGAGCAATGATCTCAGTCCAGGACCACAGCTGCGGCAAGTGCTGCTGCACGTATGCAGGCAGCTGGAACATGTTGCAGACGACATTCCCGTTGCTGGCAGGAACACGTTCTGTCGCATATCCCGTCTCTGCGTGTTGCAACTCCGGAGCCGCGGGATGATTGTACGGCGGAGATATGTGCTGCTCTTGTTTCACGTGTTGCGACTCTGGGGCCGTGGAGTGATTATACAGCGGAGACATGTGCTGCTCCCGCTTCATGGCCTGCAGCTCTCTCTCTGCTTCCGCCTGAACAGCCTCATCGTACAACTGCCACTCCCGCTCCACCCGCCTCTCAGCCTCCAACCTGGCAGCCGCACGAGCATGATACTCCCGTCGCTCAGTAGCTGCCACACGCGACATGTCATTGATATACCCAATCGCTTTCGCCTTTTGCATCGGGATGGCATCACTGTTCATGATACTCCACGCATGCGTGATGAGCATGTTAGTGGCCACGCGCTCCTTCATTGGAATAGAAGAGTACTGAGGGTCTGTAGTGAGCTCGTTCGAGCGGAGCAGCGCCATCGGTGGACTTGTTGCAGGCAAGACACGTGGAGCGGGGCATGGCGTCCGCAGCATTGACTCCATAGACGATTCCTGCGCTATGAGTGCTGTAGGCCGCAGCTTCGGCGTACTGTAGGGACGTGCTGGAGTTGCATCGCGCACTGGATCGTAGGCAATTGAGTGTTGCGTGGGTGGAGGCAAGCCATACAGGCGCTGTCGAGGCTGTGGCGGCTGGTGAAGCTGCGGGTGCAGGCCTGGCTCATCTGCGACTTCTAGACGTGTGTCGATACCGAATATGTAGTCTGTGTAGGCGGGAAAGAAGTCGCAGTCACGCTGGAAGTCTTCCCACTCTCGATCACGGAACGGCATGACGATACTCGATTCAATATCAAGGCACTGACAATGTTGTGTTGCAGACTGCAGTGGAAGGTACGCACGTAGATGATCAAAGGAGAAAGAGCAAACGCTCAACCGAGCTCCTCAACCATCTTCACTCGCCACTGTGCGCCCCACTTCCTCATCGCGCCCAGTGCCATGTAGCCTGTTATGATGCTCCACAGCCCCAGAATCGTCATGAGCCAGCCGTTGCCGATAGCCCGCAGTATAGGCTCTGCAACCATAGCGCCAGTGAAGGAGCAGATGTTGCGCAGGAAGTTGTTCAGCGCGATGCCGGAAGCTGCGCGCTTGGGCATGAACTCGGTGAGCATTGTGGAGACGAGCGAGAAGATCAGCATCGAGCCGACACCGAAGAAGACTGTTGTTGGTCAGTAAGAGTTAGAAGAGAAGAATGAGCACATACAGTTGGCAATCATCGGACAGATCCACAGCACTCCCTTCTCTGCGGTCCACCCATACCATATCAGCGCACCGGGCCACAGTATAGCCGCTATCCACGCATTCTCTTGCATACGGTCTTCTGGTCTGAGTATCAACCTACCCTTCTCGTCGTACCTGCCTGCCTTTCGCGCCTCGCGGTGCATGATGTTGTCGATCCAGCGGCCACCAAAGAGACTCGCCAGGAGGTAGCCAGCACTATTCGGGATGTACAGCAATCCAACAATGAGTGTCGAGAACCCGTAGGGCTGCGCCGAGAACGTAGATTGGACGGAGATGTTGAGGATGTACAGGGATCCAAACGTGATGCTGGCATAGTACACTGACAGCAGGACAGGTGGGAAACCAGCCAGGCGAGGATTGTAAGAGGCTGTATGAAGATCTGGTTGAGATGCGCGAGGATCGACTTTGTCTTCGCGACGGTAGAGGCGCGCGTGGTCGTCCGAGTGAGCTCCGGGCGCGCCTCTGGCTTGACGATGAGCGGCTTCGCGAGCGTTTCCGGCAGCGCAAAGATGATGGCGACGACCGTCAAAACACCGTAGACGACCAGAAACCACTGTGTGCTCCTCCACCCGAGCCCTTGACCGAGCGCTCCGCCGATGATAGGAGCGAACAGCGGTCCGCAGAGAGGTCCAAGGTAGAAGATCCCCATCGCCCGGCCTCGCTCACGCACCTCCCAGATATCTGCAATCGTCCCCGCACCGACTGCCTGTACTGAAGCTGCTGCGCCACCCGAGAAGACGCGCATGGTGATAAGCATGGCGATGTTCGTGGCCACGGCAGACAAAATGCCAAAGACAACAAACAGGATGAAGCTGGTGATGTAGATTGTTCGTCTCCCGAGGCGCTCGCTGAAGCTCGACCACCACAGCGGAAAGATGGCCATGCTGAGCATATACACGGCGACACTCATGTTGGTGATCTCAGGATCCGCATCGAATGCCTTGGCGATGTCCTGCAGCACCGGCATAACGATTGCACTCCCCATAGGCCCGGCCATGGCGCAGAACGCGATGATGGAAGTCAAGAGCCATTTCGTCTTCCGCGAGTAGTGGTACGGGTTCTCGACTTCGGGGATCAGAGCGAACCGCGCGAGCAGGCCACGGCGTTCTGACTTTGCCACGACGACAGCGTCTGGGGCAACGGATGTCGTCCGACTCAGCGTGGCAGGTCGTGCATTTTTCTCGTCTTGAGGAATAGTGGGAGCCGTCGAAGCGTGCGAGTGCGTCGACTCGGAGTCGGAGCTTTCGTGAATCGACAAGTCTGGCCCAATCTCCGACTCTTTCTCTTTCTCGGCATGGCTTCCGATGTGCGTGGCCGACAGTTCGGCTGCCCGTTCAGACGGAGAGACTCTTGACGCCGACATGCTTCATCCAGAGGTGCAGAGTGCAGATTCGGATGGATTTTAAACCGCACGCATGGATTACGCTCACTTTTCCGGCAATCGTTTGTTATCCGGTCCTTGCTCTTCGATACGATATACCTCGGTGGCCTCGGTCGGCAGACTAGTAATTGCCGATAGCTGTCGATGTGAGGGTTCCGCCTCAATTCCGGCAATGAGAGCGCAGGAAGAGCAGACAGGAGGAGGGGAAGAGCATGAGCAGTCTGAGAACGCCATGTTCGACACGAGCTGGTGGGCTAACGAAACGAAGACTGTTTGGTGCCGTGTGAAGCGTGCGGAAGCAGCACCGCTCTACGGAAGCTATTCCCGGCACTAGTATCCACTCCACGGCGGAAGCATGTAACCTTCACAGATGGTGTTCTGGCAATACGGTGAGACAAACGTTGGGACAGTCAGTGTGCAAGATGGATATTTGCTAAATGATTAGCGTGAGATGTATCATGTTAGCCTGTCAGATATGCATTGGTCAACAGCCAAACCTTAGTGTGTAGAGCCGCGCTCCAGCAACGTATCAGGGAATTATCTCCTTGCATCTCGAGAAGTCCACCCAATGAAAGGCAATCGAGCAACACCGACGAACAGAACAACCGTGTTCCTAAACACGGTGCAAACGCCGAAAATAGAGTGACGCACTCCCGCGGGGTACATGCCCCACCCAGTCGCAGGTCAACACCATGACGACCATCACGACCCGTCCTCAGCCTCAAGCTCAACCTCAACATCCAAACCCAGCCATTGCCATCCAGCAGGCCCTCTACACAGCTCCAAAACAACCCCCTGGGCGCTTGAACCCTCAAACCCTCCACAGACCCTCATCCGACCCCGGCAATGGCAACCCAAAACCAAGACCGCCTGCGCACGCACTTTGCCTCCCTGGCCCCAACCTCCGCCTCGCAAAGCACCGGCTGGGACTCCCTGTGGGAAACCGCCTCCTTCCTGCCCTGGGACAGGGGCCACGCGAACCCCGCGCTGATCGACCTGCTCTCGTCCTCGCTGCTGCCGCCCGCGCCCACGCCGCCGCCCGCGTCCACCCAGCACAACCCCACGCCGGGCGCGCCGGCGCTAGGCGCAAACACCGCCGGTGTCGAGCTGCCGCGGCCCGTGCAGGGCGGCCGCAGGAAGAGGGCCCTGGTGCCGGGCTGCGGGACGGGGTACGATGTCGCGCTGTTCGCGGCGTACGGGTACGACGCCACGGGGCTGGAGGTCAGCGCGCATGCGGGGCGGGCGGCGGAGAAGTATCTCGCGGGTGCGGGGCAGGGGAAGGGGGGTTTCGAGAGCGAGTACGAGGGCAAGGACGCGGGGCAGGGGCGGGGCGGGGCGCGCTGCGTGGTGGGGGATTTCTTCGAGGACGCGTGGGTTGCGGAGGCGGGCGTTGATGTTGGCGAGGGAGGGGGGTTCGATGTTATCTACGACAACACGGTATGGCGCCCTTTTACTATCTCGATCGCATTCCCAATCCCCTTCTCGTCACAAATCCTAACACACCCAGTTCCTCTGCGCACTCCCCCTGTCCCTGCGCCCCGCGTGGGCGGCTCGCGTCGCCAAACTCCTCGCGCCGGCCGGCGTCCTGATCTGCCTCGAGTTCCCGACGCACAAGCCCGCCTCGTCGGGCGGCCCGCCCTGGTCGCTGCCGCCCACCGTGCACTCGGAGCTGCTCAGGGCGCCGGGCGCCGACATGGCGTACGACGAGGCGGGCGTGGTGGTCGCGACGCAGCGCGGCGAGGGCCCGGGTGCGCTGCGGCGCGTTGCGCACTACGTGCCGGCGCGGACGCACGACGTGGGGGTGGTGCAGGGCGTGGTGCGCGACAGCGTGAGCGTGTGGCGGCGCGCATGACGGAGCTGCGTCGCGAGGCCAGGCCAGGACAGGACGCAGTGCAGTAGAGGCGCAATCACACCTCCTTCTTCCGCAGACTGTTGTAGTGCTCGCCCAGCCCATGACTGTGCCTGAAATACCCCAGCCACATCTCCTCCCTCTCGCCCTCCCCCTCTTCCTCCCCCTGAATCCGATCCACGCGCCCGTCGCCATGCAACACGCAAACCACGACCCCGTACCCCCTTGCCAGCGCCAGCAACTCCAAATGCCCGCCCCACTCCCCCGTCTCCCGCACCTTGCGCACATGCTCCTGCACCCCGTCCTCGACAAAGCCCCCCACCTCGTCCGCATGCGCCTCGATCCACGCCGCCGCCACCCACCGCACTTTCTTGTACGCCGGCAGCCGCTCCCCGCCCTGCACACCGCGCGCCTCCAGCGCCACGCCGCGCGCCTCCAGCTGGTCCGCGACCGCCGCGTACAGACAGTGTCCGTCGGCGTTTATTTCGCGCAGCGCGAGCCCGCGCGCCGCGAGGAGCGGCTCAAAGGCGGCTTTTTCCAGCGCGCGCGGGTTCGGCGCGTGGCGGGCTTCGTCCTCGGCGCGGGCGATGGCGTTGGCCTGGTCGGCGGCGCGGCGCGCGAGGCGCTCTTTCTGGCGGTTTTTCTTGCGCGCGGGGGCGGGGGCGGGGGCGGGCGGGGAGGGTGTGGGTGTGGCGGGGCTGGTGAGGCCCAGGGCGCTGACCTGGAGGGCGGGGGCTTCATCGTTGGCGGCGGGGGGTGCTTCCTCTTCCTCTTCCTCTTCCTCGTCTTCTTCGAGCTCGGCGGCGGCCCCCGCGCCGCTCAACTCGCGCACCTCGCCCTCCTGCCGCTCGCGCAGCTCGCGCTCGAGCGTGTCGCACTCGTCGTTGACGCCTTTGCGCGTCTTCTTGGTGGCTTGTTTCTTCTTCTGCGTGATGCGCGAGACGAGGTCGCGGTGTTCTTTGCGGTGGCGGTGTTGCAGCGCTTCGAGGGGCGAGGGGGCGGAGGTGGGGTCGGCCATTTTGGTAGAGACTGTGTGGGGTGTGGAGGGGAGGGTGACGTGGGTGGATTGAGGTGGTGTGGTTGTGGTTATCGATAAGGTGGTGTGGAGTTTCGTGCTCCTACTTGTGGCTCTGCCACCTGCACATTCGCGATTGGACGGGTCGAAGACACTGGAGTGGGACGGTTAAGGTGGGTTTTAGCTTTGAAGTGTTCGAGAACGAGATGGTCTTCTTTCCGCTTTTGACGAGTCAGGCACGGTCACAGGCGCACATATCCGATCTCATGACATGAGTGAGTTCAATTACAGTCATCAAGTCCTCCGCCTACACTGCTTCCTATATCGCTGTTGGGTATCTTCCTATCCTTCTCCTTTCTACGTTATGGTATGAGAACGTAAAAGTCGGTCGCTCAAGGAAATCGCATCTCCTCGTTGTCTTCGCGCTCTTCATCATCACACCTTGTCATTCCACCTCATTACACCCCCAGATCACTTGTACAAGTCATCGTTGGTCGAGTTCTTCGGAGGCACAGGCTGCGTCGGCTGCGTCGGCGCCGGTGCCTGAACAGGCGACACCCCACGCGCCTGCTCCGCCGAGACCTCGCTCACGCTGGCCGCTGGGGCCGCAACAGGAGCAGCCTGCTGCGATGGCGGCAGCTGGGTGCTCGGCGCCGGCGAAGAGGGATGGTACGCGGGCTGGTACACCGGCTGGGGCGCCTGCATCGGCGACGAGCCAACGACAACACCGTCCTTTGGCACGTTGGGTCCGTAGTAACCACCTGCGCCCTGCTGCGGGCCCTGCGGCGCATAGCCCTGCGGCGGATTACCCTGCGGATAGCCCTGCGGATAGCCCTGCGGGTAGCCCTGCGGGTAGCCCTGCGGATAGCCCTGCGGGTAGCCCTGCGGGTAGCCCTGCGGTGCGCCCCCAGGACCCGGCTGCCACCCCGGCGGCGGCGGGCCGTAATAGAACACCTGGCCGCCGGGCTGCACCATGGGCTGATGCAGCGGCTGCCCCTCTGGCACAACACCAACGGTCTGCTTTGAGAACTGGCCGAGCAGGGGGACAGGATACCTGCGCTTGAAGCCCCAGCTCCAGTTCCTAAACTTCTGGCCCGCGGGCATCTCCTTCCAGCGCTGCGCCAGCAGCACCTGGTCGTCCTTGCTGCGCGCGTCCTGCATGCGCGTGAAGCACAGCACCCACAGCGACAGCAGCACCCAGCACACGGTCCCCGCGCGCATCGCCGACTTGCCGCGCATCAGCCGCGTGTACCAGAACCACGACTCGGCGAAGCCCAGCAGGAAGATCGCCGGCAGCACCGTCGCGATGATGATGATCCACGTCCGCAGGCTCGTGCACCCCCCGAAGTAGCACGCCTGGTAGTCGGTCCACGAGTCGGAGCCGCCGGAGGAGCCAGACCCGCCGGAGCCCGAGGTGCGGGTGTTTGTGTATGCGGCGGGGGGCGGCGAGCACGACGAGATGTAGTAGTAGTAGTAGTTATAATCAGAGTCGGTGGAGAACGGGGCCGCGCCGGCAGTGAGGTACAGGGTGGAGTACTCTGCGACATACGAGCGGCCGGAGCTGGTGCTGACCTCGGTGGACGTGGGTTTCAGCTGGTCGGTGACGATGGACGGGATCAGCGACATGACGGCCTGGGTGGCGACGGTGAAGGGCGTGGGGCAGCTCGCGGGCGCCGTCATGGTAACGGGCATGCGGTACTCAGTCGAGGTATACGTCGACTGGCCCGTCCCCGTGTAGTCGTAGCCAGTGCGCGAGACCAGGTCCGCGGCGGCGACGGCGCCGGTGGGGTAGTACAGCAGGTGCAGCTCGACGTCGTCGTAGCTGGAGGTGTAGGTGGACGTGGACGTCGGGGTCGCGGTCGGCGTGACACTAGGCTTGATCTGCTGCATGGTCGTGTAGGCGTACACCGTGGTCGAGGTGCCGTACGTGTACGGGTCCAGCGACACGGATTCCACATACCGCTGCGTGACAGTCCAAAACATCGACGTCCTGGCCGTCGACGACGTGCGCCGCCGCGTCGCATAGTAGTCGCCCGTGAGCGAGTACAAGCCCGCGCCCTCCGTCGAGCTCTGCGCCATCACCGCGGCCGCAAAAGCCAGCAGCGCGTACCGGAAAGCCATGCTGCTTCACCAAAACGGAATCGAGATATCGCGACACCGTCCACCGCGGCCTCACGCACCCTTTAACCTCGCGCTCAGAAAAACCCGTTGACCGGTCGTCTCGCACAGTCATCGCCCGCGCCGAATCACCTCGCGCGCGCGCCGCCCGTGCGCCAGGCACACCACGACCGCGGCCGCATGCGGCGCTGGCCCCAGGGGTAAGCGGCGTGGCGTGCGATTAAAGTATTTTCGGCGCGGGCTAGTGCTGTGTAGCGCGGGTGCGTGTGGGCTGCCTGAGGCGGGAGATTGAACGTCGCGAGATTGTGCGGGAGGGAGGTCTGGCTTCTGGCTTCTGACTCTTGACTCTGCATTCTAGTGCAACCCTGGGTTGTACGGTATGGCAGGGGGAGTGGTGGTGTGGGCGAGATCTCGCGGCGGCTTGCTGTCGACGACCGAGAGTGATTGAGAGGTGTGTGAAGTATTCCAGCTTCATCTAGCACTTCAACATCGAATTCGGCGTGCTTCACCCAGCCTACGCGCAGAGAGGTGCTGTTAGAAGAAGAGTATTTTGGGATCCGCTTTGATTGCTGACCCCTGCTATGCTGTAGCGACGTGCATACCCCATGCGGCCACCACACCACACGTGCGCTCGCAGCCTGGGACCGCGGTGCAGCCCCAGCCCGTATCCTACACAGTAACGACACCACAACACGGCGTTGAGAAGCGAGAAGAGAGAAGAGAGAAACACAGTCCGTAAAAACAGTGCCACCAGTTCTCCACCCTCACTCCCTTTTCTAACTCCACATCCCCCCCCCCCCCCCTCCCCACGCCCCAGCTCCTCGCTTCTGCCCTACTCCAACACTGCTCCCGCACACCCACCACCAATGCACGAAACCAAACTTCCCAGTGACGTCCCAGTAACGTGCCAGTAATGTCCCTGTACCGTCCCTGTACCGTCCCGCTCCTGTCAGCAACAGCCCTACCACAGCCCTATAGGGCGGCCTAGCGGTCCCCGGCAGCGCCCTTTTCCACTGCACCCGCAGACTCATCGCGGAGGAGTGCTAAGACGCACTCGGCCGCGGACGCGGATGATACGAGCGTGATGCGGCGGAGAGCACGAGGTGTAGACGCGGTGGCGCTGGGGATGTCACTGTGGATGTCGCTGGACATGTCACTCTTCACATGCGCGGCTAGGCGCGGCGTGGTAGACACACAAGATGGCAGACGGCAGACGGCAGACGGCAGACGGCAGACGGCACAGAATAGCAAAACGGAGGACGTGGTACCTGTGAGAACGCACGGGTCTCTGAGAAGAGTTATACTGCACATGCTGATCCACGCAAGAGTCAATAGTCAACAGCACACGGCAGCACACAGCACGGCACGGCACGGCACGGCACGGTAAGAGCGACAGTGATGCGTAGAAACTCGGTGAATGTAGTAAACTCGTGAGACTCGTAAAGGGCAGTGGTACTGTGCTATACCACTTTATGCTATGCTGTGCTATGCCATGCTTTACCGACATCCGACATCCAACTCCAAGAACGCTGAACCTATGAACGCCATCCAGGCACCAGTGCAAATCCTCCCTCACGCACCCACAACCCACCAGCCCACAGCGACGAGCAGCGCGCCCGCAGAAGGCGCGGCTCGGGCAGCGCGCCCGCGGGTGCTCGTAGGCGCGACCACCCCCCCGCCATCGGCCTTGCTCGCTTCCGCTTCCACCGCCGAGGTCGTGGTCGCGGACGCGTCCCGCGTCGTGGTGGCGGGGAACAGCGTCGCCGTCGTGCTTTGGCCGTTGGCGCCGTACACGAGCAGTGTGGCGTGGGGCGCGAGCGCGATCGTGGTGCCGTCGAGTGTGATCGTGCCGCCGGGGGTCAGCGTCTGGCCGCCGATCAGAAATGACGTGCCGCCGGGCGCGGCGGTGTATGTGCGGGACCCGATTGTGAGGAGTGGGGGATTCGTCGTGGCGGGCTGCGCGCTGGGGGATAGCAGCGTGGTGATGCCGTTGATGATCAGGGCTGTGGCGCCCGCGGCGAGCGAGACGGTGGTGCCTGCGATGAGGACGCGGCCGCCGGGCGTCAGGAGCGCGGTGCCGAGTTGGTAGGATGTGCCTGGGCCCGGGATGGGTTTGAAGACGCCGGCGCCGATGGAGAGGGAGGGAGGCGTGGTGTGGGGTGCTGCTGCGGCGGGGGTGGCGAGGGTTGTTGTTGCGTCGTTGATTACGACGAAGGCGCCGGAGGGGGCGAGGGAGAGCGTGGAGCTGGAGACTGTGATGGCTGCGCCGCCAGGTACCAGGGTCTGGCCTGATATAACAAAAGTCGGGCCGCTTCCCGCTTGACCATGCTGATCCTGTTGAGGTCTGTTCTCACTGGGACTGCTGTTGTCCAATATACTGCCTGTAGGTAGAGCAGTGAAAGTCGACCCACCAAACTCCAGCTCCGGCAGTGCGTCGTGGAATTCTCCTGCTACATTACCTGGTGACAGTATCTGTGTTGAGCTGCCTACAACCACAAAGGCAGCCGAGGCGTCAAGGCTAACCTCCACCCCATCCACGACGGCAGTGCCGCCGGGTGTAAGCGTCTGCCCAGGTGCAATCAGAAACTGGGTGGCAGCGTTGGGAACCAACGTCGTAGAGCCGATCGTCAAGACCGGGGGCGTGGGTCCAGGGTTGGCTTGCGGCAGCAGCGAAGTAGTAGCACCGATGACCAGAGCAGCGCCTGAAGGCGCAAGCGACACAGTAGTCCCCGGTCCGAGGACGACCGGGGCGCCTCCAGGCCGTAGTGTGTGAGTGCCAACGACCACAATAGATGACGGTCCAACCACTACCGGAACCGTCCCAAGCGATCCTACCGTCTGCTGATGCCCAGGCTTCTGGTTCTGAGGCAGCGCCAACGAAGTCCCCCCCACCACAATCGCAGTCGCTGACGGAGCCAGTGCGACAGGAGTGCCGCCGACGGTCACAGCCGGACCTCCAGGTATCAACGTCTGCGAGCCCACCACAACACCAGACGGGCCTACCACCACAGGAGCCGTGCCAACCGCACCCACAGTTCGTGTCGGCGGAGGCTTGGTCTGTTTGTTAGAGCCATCAACCACGCCAGGTCTCGCCGTCAGCACCGGACTTCCTGCCTTGGTGAACTCTACTTCTGCTGGCGCGGTCGTTCCAGGCAGATACCAATCTGCCACAGTGGGCAGCTGGTCGGTCGAAGTCGAGTCCACGATCCCCCACGGAGCCCCGTCGTCCCAGCCAAGAGCTGTCGACTCAAAGTGAAAATCACCAGGCTCGAAGTGTGCGAAGTGAAGGTAGTACATGTCGACGAAGATGATCACCGTGACCACGGCTTGCAGGTTTCCACCCACGCATGTGGACTGCGGGATCTGCTCCATGAAGCCATCAGGTATGGAACCCGTGGCTAGAGCATTATTTTCGATGGCTTCCCCGTAGGACTGCAGGTAGACAGAGCTCAACTGCACGGTCTCGGTCCTGTTCCCGCGCTCGACCTCGTAAGCCGTGATCTCAACATACGGGGTTGGCATCGTCTCCACAGCAGTCGAATTGGGAGCAACGGAGACCGCCGTGGTCGGCGAGGGTAGCTCTGTGAGTGCAATATCGTACTCCCAGACGTCGTACTGATACATCGTGTTACCAGACGGGATTGGTGGAACAGCCGACCTGAAGACTGTAGCGGTGCTGGCGGCCGTCGGCTTCCCGGTGTAGGGAAGGCATTCCCAGGCCGTCCAGTCCCAGGCGGTGTACGTGCTCCATCCATAGGTGCATACCGCCTCAGTCTCGAGGGCGCTCGCGGCGTTGAAGGTTGTCGTGTGTGGCACGAAAGTGTAGGACCTCGAATGCGAGTAGTTGCCCCATTTGTTAGTGATGGTAGCGATTGGAAGGAGGTAAGTCACAGGAAACCACCACTTGATGTTTGCATCCGGAATATGAACAGTGCAGGATGCGTTTCGCGTAGAATTCTGCACATTAGAACCGACCACCAGTCCCGACGCGGTAGGCCAAGGAGCCAGATGGCCGCCTGAGTATGCAGTTCCAGCAGTGGAGTAGCTGGACAAAGATACTGCCGGCGCAGCAGTCGCCGTTGCTATCGCATATCCAACATCTGTTGTGATGTTAAAGTAGGGGGCGGCTTATGGCTTGCTTAGTCGAATACGAGCGGGTCGAAGGACGTGAGCTTACCCGTGTGGCCTGCGCTACCGCGGCCCTGGAATCTGATGGCAGTGGACAGAGGGGCCAGACAGAGGACCACGAGCGAGTACTGCAGAAGCATGCCTTCGCGTTGCAGCTCATCCAGACATGCTGCGTACAGAAAGTGAACACCGTAGCGACTGTTGCCAAACGAGAGGAAGGGATGGCGCAGGAAGCGGGCCAACGTGTTTTAGTCTGTAGACCGGTCTGCCTCTTTGGAAGTTGTTAGGATGACATGGGTTATGAACTAGATCAAGCCACCACATTTTGTAAGGCGCCGGCACAGGCCGTGACCGTTCTCTCGTTTGGGCAAACAGCTCGCCGTAGACCGACTGTGTCAGACCAACTTCTCGCCAATGACATGTTCATGCGCATTGAAGTGAATGCTGCTGCTCGTCCTCGCCGTGTTGGACGAGCTGAGTGGAAGCATTTTGTGCTCGTTGACACCCTTAGCACCGGGGTACAAGCCACTAGGAACGCGGCTGTGCCTTTCCCGACATGGTTGATGGCTTGTATTTGTGCGTCCCGGGGTGGCTCGCCATGGAGATTGCACGACCCTTTGCCCATCCCTTGCTGATTGGCGGCGCGGTTAGATTGCGGTTCATGCTTTGCGGGGACACGCCATCAGCAATGCCATGCTGCGGCTCGGGCGATATCGATACAAAGTGTCGGAAACCTGACAGCAGCGAGGCATGCGAAATGCTGGCCGAAGTCGCTGTGCAACCGGGCGGGTGAAGTTGACAGAACACCAAGGTGAGGGGAACCATGCGCACGTCTCGCACTGTGAAATGGCTGCGGGCAGCCGTGGGAGGTCGACGAGCGGTTGGCGCGCCGTGCTGCGAGGTGCACAGGGCTCAAACCGAGGGAACGGGTGTTGAGCCCTGCTTTTTGTCGAGTCTTGCGGTTCGCGAGGCCGCAGGTCCCACTGGCTTCCAGATGGCGCAACGCTCGCGGCGCGGGCGCAGAACGGTCAGACAGCTCCGGGCAAGGCCTCCACCGCGGCAGGAAGGTGGTATTGTAGCAGGCCTAAAGCCGGAGTCGCGACGAATCGCACGACTCGGTAATCTGAAGGGAGCTCAAGCCCGTGGTCGAGAACGCCAGACGCAGTTAGACAGCGCACTTGGCTGCAAAGGATCCCTTGACTGCCGGCTGAGGTCTTGGTGGCCAGCCCTGTGTCATTCTGTCGTGCTCCGCAATTGCCCATCCCTCCTCCAAGTGCTAGAGGTATTTGGTAATGTTGGAGTGGTGATTCTGCTGTCGAGGCTGCATGTTGGCTGGTCGCCCTCCCTCGCTCCGTTCGATCTAGCGCCATGCTCCGACCCGGCCGTTGCGCCTACACGACACTCCTCCCGTGGGCGCTTCTCTCGCTATGCTCGGCCGCGTATGTGCAGAAGAACTCCACCAGCGTCCTGGGCTACACGCTGCCGCGGGGCGTGGAGAGCGTGCCGTTACCGTTGAGAGTCGCGCCCGACCAGGGCTGGGCAGGCATTGATGGGCAGTGGAACACGTTCACGCTGCGAGTGGGCGCTCAACAGGCCGTTGCTCAGGTCCTCCCGTCCACATCCAGCCAGCAGATATGGGTTGTGAATAGCGAGGCTTGTGAGGTTAATGACACCAGCTCCAGCAACCCTCAGGCAGTCAAAGCCGATCTGGACTGCGAATACAACCGGGGGTATGTGTTCAACGTCTCACAGTCACGGAGCTGGACCACGCAAGGTTACTACAGTCTATGGATTGGCGGTACATATGGATTGGGAGGCACTGGCTTCTATGGGTACGATGCGGTGGGGCTTGGCCTGCCAGGAGAGGAGGGACCAGCGGTCGCCAACACCACGATTGGGACTTTGAGGAATGCCGAGTTCTGGCTCGGCCATCTGGGGCTCCATCCGAAGTCGACCAACTTCTCTGCGAATCTGCTGGACACTCCCCCCGTACCCAGCTACATGACACGGCTCTTCCAGCAAGGCAACATCCCCAGCATCTCGTTCGGCTACACAGCGGGCGCCCGGTACCGTACGTTGATATCGAATATCACCTCAACGAATGCTGACTGATACAGATGACACGACTTTTCTGGGCAGTCTGACCCTTGGTGGCTATGATACGTCCAGATATATATCAAACAACGCTTCTTTTGTCTTCTCGCCAGACAACGAACGTGAACTGGTGGTAGGACTCGCTGGACTGACTGCTAAAACGAGCACTCAGTCTCACATCGACCTCATGGCGAACCAGAAGGATGATGTCGTCTTGCTGATCGACACGACGGTAGCAGAGCTCTGGCTACCACTCGCGATCTGCCAAGCGTTTGAGGACGCGTTTGGACTGACGTTCGACAATGCAACCCAGCTGTATCTCGTGGACGACCTGCTGCACCAAACCCTGCGGGCGCAGAACCCTAGCGTCACGTTGAGCTTCCACCAGTCGTACCACACAAACGAGACGGTCCAGATCACATTGCCCTACTCGGCATTCGACCTGGAAGCGCAATTTCCCTACCATGGCTTGAACCAGACGACGCGATATTTCCCGCTGAGGCGCGGCGCCACCGAGAACCAGTGGACTTTGGGGCGGATGTTTTTGCAGGAAGCCTACATCACGGTCGATTGGGAGCGGGCTCGGTTCAGCATTTACCAGTGCGACTGGACGTACGGCCAGCCAAGCAACATTGTCTCCATCGTCTCACCCGAGTACCTGAAGGCGGTGGCGGGCGGCGACTTGGACACTGGAGTCAAGGTCGGGATCGCGGTTGCATGCGTTGTTCTCGTGATTGTCATATCCTCGGCGACGGCGGGATACTACTGGCGCCGCCGCTGCAACGCATTAGTCGCACAGCGCAGAGCAGAAGCAGCCGAGATGGAGGCGGCACGAAAACCGTCGCCCGCCGACACGGACGAGGCGCCTTCCTCGCCAGTCAGCGAAAAGGGCCCGACGGTGTTCCCCAAGGCCGAGCTGCCCGGCCACTCGAGCGTGCAGCGGTACGAGCTGGGCAGCGCCGGGAAACAAAAGGGGTCGCTGGAGGTTCTGGAAGCGGACAGCACAGAGCGCGCCGTGTACGAGATGCTGGGCGACGTGCCGGCGCGGCAGGAGGCGGCCGGGCGGCAGCTGTCGGAGAAGGAGACGATGATGGTGCGGGAAAAGCTGATCAACGGGATCGATGCGCACGCGGACGATCAGCCCGTGTCGGCGGTGGGCCGGGCGGCGCCGATTGCGTCGCTCAGCGACGTGGCCATGGTGAGCGCGCGGCTGCCGGGCGGCGGCATCTCGCCCGTGACTCGGCGGGCGCCCAGAGACGGGGCGCTGCGCGAGACGTTCTTCCGCTTGGCGGGCAGGACGGACGAGGTGCTGTCGCCCGTGTCCCCGCTGCACGCGTCGCCGTCGCCGACGGACGGCTCGCGGCGGCGGTTTTCGTACGAGTCATGATATGGGATTTATGGGGTTGGTGGATGGCTACAAGGCGTTGGACGGTGTTGGTCACGTGGTGGACGGCGTTGGTGGGCTGCCATGACGTTAGGGGTGGAGTCTTGGCGCTCCGGCGCGGGTATGGCGTCGCCGGCGACAGTCCCGATGCGTCTTTGTTATTACTTTACGAATACCCAGCCTGTCCTCTTGATTGTGTGCTGCACTGCACGTGAAAGCGGCCTGCACACGGCACTGCAATTGTGAGATGACGGTCGTGGCGCGCTGACACCGAGGCCGCGCAATACTTTGTACGGGGCGCCGCCCGTTGGAGCAGAGGGACTGGGCATCGGGCAGCGCGGTCGACGGCGCAGGGCTCGAAGCGGTATGAGTGGGCTCAGCCCTGTGGCGCGGGCTGAGACAGGGCGCAGGTCGGGCGCTTCGCTTCGGACAGGGCGGCGCGGTGCGGTGAAGAAAGCGTGCGGCTGCGGGCTGCATGTCGCCTGCTGGGTGCTGTAAGCTGTGGGTACGGTAGCTGCTGTGGGTCGTCGCTGGGGCTTGTCCTGCGGGCTGCGGGCTGCGGGCTGCGTGCTTGTTTGGCTGGTCGGTCTGCGGCTCGTTTGGCTGGTCGGTCTGCCGTGCCTCTGTCTGCTGCGTTTCGCGTGCCCCGCCTCTGCTGCCTGTCATCCCACTTGGCCGCGTACATCTCCCGGCCGCCGCCAGTGCAAGCAACGCTCCGCCAACGCTCCGCCGTCCCTGTCCCTCGACCGCGCCCCCACGACCGCTCCCACGACCGCCCGACCGCTCGCCCGCCACTGCGACTGCGACTGCGACTGCGACTGCCACTGCGACTGCGACTGCGACTGCGACCTCCCCCGCCATGTCGGACCTCGCCAACCGCAAGGTGTTCAAGGTGTTCAACCAGGAGTTTGTCGTCGACGAGCGCTACAATGTCACCAAGGAGCTCGGCCAGGGCGCCTACGGCATCGTGTGCGCCGCCACCAACAACCAGACGGGCGAGGGCGTCGCCATCAAAAAGGTCACCAACGTCTTCAGCAAGAAGATCCTGGCCAAGCGCGCCCTGCGCGAGATCAAGCTGCTGCAGCACTTCCGCGGCCACCGCAACATCACCTGCCTGTACGACATGGACATCCCGCGCCCGGACAACTTCAACGAGTGCTACCTGTACGAGGAGCTGATGGAGTGCGACCTGGCCGCCATCATCCGCTCCGGCCAGCCGCTGACCGACGCCCACTTCCAGTCCTTCATCTACCAGATCCTGTGCGGGCTCAAGTACATCCACTCGGCCAACGTCCTGCACCGCGACCTGAAGCCTGGCAACCTGCTGGTCAACGCCGACTGCGAGCTCAAGATCTGCGACTTTGGCCTCGCCCGCGGCTTCTCCATGGACCCCGAGGAGAACGCCGGCTACATGACCGAGTACGTCGCCACGCGCTGGTACCGCGCGCCTGAGATTATGCTGAGCTTCCAGAGCTACACAAAAGCGAGTACGTATACAATTTCTCACCATCTTACGAGTATCCGAGTCTAACCCCCCCTCCCCCCCAGTCGACGTCTGGTCCGTCGGCTGCATCCTCGCCGAACTCCTCGGCGGCAAGCCCTTCTTCAAGGGCCGCGACTACGTCGACCAGCTCAACCAAATCCTGCACTACCTCGGCACCCCCAACGAAGAAACCCTGTCGCGCATCGGCTCGCCCCGCGCCCAAGACTACGTGCGCAACCTGCCGCGCATGCAGAAAATCTCCTTCCAATCGCTCTTCCGCGCCGCCAACCCGGACGCCCTCGACCTGCTCGACCTGCTCCTTGCCTTCGACCCCTCATCGCGCATCAGCGTCGAGTCCGCCCTCGCGCACCGCTACCTGCAGATCTGGCACGACGCCAGCGACGAGCCCGCGTGCCCCACAACCTTCGACTTCCAGTTCGAGGTCGTCGAGGAGATCCCGGACATGAAGCGCATGATCCTCGACGAGGTCAACCGCTTCCGCCACCTCGTGCGCGTCCAGCCCAACGCTAACCCGGGCGCCCAGCAGGGCGCCACCCAGGTCCCCATCCCCGAGTACGCCGAGCGCAAGGGCTACGAGGATCCCCGCCCGCAGGAGGCGTTTCAGCAGCAGGGCCAGTGGGGGGATTTGGAGCGCGATTTGCAGGGGCTGGATGGGCGGGGGCGGTAGGCGAGCATGTGAGATGCGTGGGTTTGGTGCAAGAGAGCGTGGCCATGTTTGGACTAGGAGGGGCATCGTGGGTCATGTAGTTTGTAGCGAATTCCGCCGCGGGGGTTTCTTGCTTGCGTGCGTGTCTCGGCTGTCTTGTGTCTCGTAGAGTGCGGTGGCGGTGTGCGTGGGTCGCTGGCGGCCTGCGTGCGCGCCTGCCTAGTGCGTGCCTGCCGTGTGCCTGCTGGATTACTGAATTACTAATCTACGTACTCCCATGTGCTGGCCTACATACGGCCTACATACTGATCTGTATGCTGGCCCTCGCTGACGTGCGTGCTGACGTGCGTGCTGACCTGCGTACTGATATACATACCGACAGACTCACGGCCTGCGCCCTGACCCATATGCCAGCCTGCAAACCATCCCAGCCCCTGATCTATATGCTGGCCTTTGTGCTGACCTACACTGAATGTCACGTGCATGGGATCTTGGCATCCCGTCACTGCCTTTGGTGACTCCGTCGTCTAGCATGACATGGTCACATCATGTATATACTGATTCATGATGCCATCTTCCACACTGACGTACATACCGCCACCTACATCCGGACCTACACACCAGCCCACACCCCCATCCAGGCCCAACCGCCGCACCGGGTGCACCATCTCTCTGCGTCAAGCCGTTGGAGCGAGCGTTGGAGTAGGCGTGTGCGACAGCAGACAGCACAAGTGACACGTTGAAGACACCGGCGCGCGATGGTCGTGGACGTGTAGTACGCGATCGGGGTGCGCGGAGGAGGGCGCCGTAGGGGTTCGGCGGCGGGGCGCGACGGCGGGGCGTGGGAGGGGGGAGATGGGAGGTGATTGCGTGTGCTGCTGGAGTTGCGTGTGCTGGTAGACTTACGTATGTGTGTATTACTAGACTTGTATGTGCTGCTCGACTTGTATATGCTGCTCGACTTATGTGTGCTAGACTTGCGTCTGCTGCTGAACCTGTTGGGAGGCTCGTTGGCTTGGACTATTTCACACACGTTGTACCAGAAGGACAGAAGTCTCAAGTCTTCTACCAACCAGGTCAGCCGAGGGCGTAGTATACAATGCAGTGCAGTACTGCACTTCACCACCATCACAACACATCACAATACAATCACAACACCCCAAGACAGTTCATAGCTTTCAAATCCATTCGTCATATTCTATATGTACAAAAAGGTAATGCTACGCAGTAGCCACAAGAGAAGAAGAAGAGGCGAGCTTGATGAGTCCTTGCTAACCCTCTCCAAAAGCAACCAATGAAGAACGCGGCGCCTGGCTATGCAGATGACAAGTCAGAAGCGCGGGGCGACGCGCTTAGAAGAAAGAGCGGGCGTGGCGGCGGGCCTTGGAGGAGGCGCCGGCGGTAGCCTTGAGCCACGCGATGAACTCGGGCAGAGTGAACTCCTCAGGGAGGGTGGTGGAGGAGCCGGAGCCGGAGCCAGCAGTAGGGGCGGGGGTGCTGGCGGCCTCGGTGGGGGTGGCCTCGGCGGCGGCGCTGGTGGCAGCCGCGGAGGTAGCAGCGGCGGAGGAGGCGGGCGCGGAGGCGGACGCGGAGGGGGCGGGGGCAGAGCCGGAGCCGGAGCCCGCGCTGAAGACAGCGGGGCCGGGGATCTCGTAGGTGGTCTTGCCGGAGTACATGTCGTACAGGACACCGGGGTCGGAGGCGGAGTAGGCCTTGGTCATGTCGACACCGGTGGCGGGGAGCGCGACCGAGCCGGAGCCGGTGATCTTGATCTGACCGCAGCCGTTGTAGAACTGGGCGCCGCCCTGGCGGTTGCCCTCGTGGAGACCGATCATCTCGGGGCGGATCAGGTACTCGCCGGCCTCGAGGTCGGGGAGAGTGACGCTGTGCTGGCCCTTGTTGGCGATGAAGGTGTCGACGGCCCACTTGCCGCCCTCGAGACCAGCCTCGGCAAGCTTGGTCCAGACGGCACCCTCACCGTTGGAGGCGGCAGGGGCAATGTAGACCATGACGGGGCCCTTGTGGGAGGCAGCAATGGGCTCATCCGGGTCGTTGCCGGTAGGAGCGCCAGTCTGAGCAGCGTTAGTGTTGGTTTGATAGTGGTCACTGATGACATACGTTGTGGTGCCACTGGAAGGTGAGCTCGGAGCCGGAGGCAACCTCGAAGGTGGCAGCGGCCTCGGTACCGCCGTTGCAGTTCATGGCAGTGGAGGTGACATCGAGGATGGGGTTGTTGCCGTTGGAGGGCTTGCGGATGGCATCGAGACCAGTCTCCTTGCCGTCGACGATGAAAGCCTGGAAGGTGGTGTGGGCGGAAACCATCTGGGCAGCGGCCAGAGCGAAAGCGTAGGAGTACTTCATTTTGATGGTGGTTGGTTGGTTGGAGAAAGTGGTATAGTCAAAGAATGAAACTGAACAATGTTCGAATGGATGGTCGTCGAAAGTGAGCGTATGCTAAAGAGCGTGTAAAGAGTGTGAGCGTCAAGCTTGCCTTTCTCCAGATGGGAGCCGCGAGTCTCTTATACGCAGCCCGCATAGTCGGCAGACATCGTCTTCTCGTCATGGCGTGGCCGTGACATCTCGCATGCCTACCCCGGCCCGCCTGCGCCAAGCTCATGTCATCTACCTTCAACGTGCACTAGCGCCTAATGCAGTAATGTGGCACCGCTTAGCTGCCGCAGAACGTCGAATCAGGGCAGGCGGCATCCTACGGCCCAGAAAAAGTGAAGTTGGTGTTCTCTGGGAGATTGCTTGGATTTCGCTTCGATGCATGTTCCTGGATCTCCTCCGTCCACCATCCGGAACAGTCGAATCGGGTTCGAGATGACGAGAAACGTGAAACCTCAGGAACAGCCTGGAAGGCAGATTCCCGCTCGGCTGTCGTAGGCGTCTACAGAAACATCATGCGCTGTCAACGCCATCGTTGTTATGCCGGCAGCCGATTCATGTTGGTGCCTCTTCTTGCCGCTCTGCGTCTAAATTGCACACGGATCCTTCATATGGTTGTAAAATTGAGGCGCAAATATGATGCGCCTCATCTGCTCTCCTATGTTTCTGTGGACCTCGATCATGACTTTGATTCTAGAAGCGGTGGAGCGCATAGGAGTCAGTCTGAGCGAGGGCCGGCGGCTGGTGGAGCAGTTTCTCCGTTTGATCTTGTACCTGCAGTGGGCCCCGGCTTGGCGCAGTGTTTCAAACACGTCCATCAAACAATCGATACATCTCTGTCATGCTGTGGTTCAGTGGCGGCTACATACCGGTGTCTTTGTGGTCTCCAATGCAGATCGTGCCTCGTTGTCGCAGTATATCCGTCTTGTCAACAAAACCTTCGAGTCGTTCACTCATTTCGTTTTGCTAACGTGCATGGCGGACCCGTGGCGTCGTGTCTCGCATAAACGCTCAGCGTGACGCTGGGCGAGGTTTCGTCGTGCCGCCCGGCTAAAGAGACTGTGTGGCCCAAGCGTCCGGCAAGGTGTGCCGTTCGTTTCTCAACTGTGATGACGACGAGAGCACTATCCTGGGAAATGTAAATGCCGCGTATGTGCACTGGAGGACTTTATGGTGAACAGCGCGCACCGTGTTCTCGAAGCAGTCGTGCCTTGGAACAAAAACGTTACCTGGATTTGTCGGCGGTACAGCATCACAACTCAGTGACTGCGTGAGTTAGAGGCAGCAGACAGAACTCGCTCACCGGAGCAGCAGCTCTGCTTATAATGTTCGAGTGGGAGCATGTTTCGTAAGATCACTCTAGAGCTCCGTATGAGCATGTTTGAGCGGAATCGCACTTGCATGTCGCCAAATTAAACACGGGCCGCCAGCCACGGGCGAGTTGTATCTTTTGTTTAACTTTGTTCATTCTTTATCATCGGACTGTCAGCGCAGTGCTGCATCATCCGTGTAGGTATCGTTCCATCCGCGCAAGCTTGCCAGTTCTACTTCTGCCTCACAGGCGCGTTCGCATCAGGCTCACCACCGTGGTTCTTTGCATAGCTCGCATCCCTGGCCTCAGGTGCGCCGACACCCTTCTCGAAATCACCAGCCTTGTACAGCTGGCCGGTCGCAGGGTTGATGTCGCCGCCCTCGGATAGAGGAATGTCTCGGTTGTTGCCACCGCCCGATGCGCCAGAGCCTACTGTGACGGTGGCACCAGGGAACTTGTTGACTGCGGACTCGTCGATACCAGAATCGATGGCTACGCTTAGTTAGCGGGTTGTTCGGAGAGTTCGACACTGGAGACATATACCTGAGTCGCTGGCACCAGGGCCGCGGTTGGGGTTTGCAGTGTTGGGATCTGTGCCGTGGACATTCGCATGAGAGTTGAGGTTCTGCTCAGCCTGCTTCGCGATGTCGATGGGGTTCTGGCCCTTGTATTCGGCAGACATGGTGATGGGTATAAGAGGTCGTGATTTCGGGGATAGAAGGTCTCGAGGAATCAACTGAAATCGGGAAGAGAGTTTGTTTCTACAGAGACACTGAGCGAAGTAAACGGGTTTATAAGACTCTCACCATCGCGATGATGCATATTTCTTAGCGGGATGTTGCGATGATGAAATAAGAATGGAGCTTGATGCATGATGTCACGACGACCTCACAGTAAAAGATTTGTGAGCGCACCAGCTGCCTAAGCCACTGAAAGACGAGATGGATGAAAAAAAGCGGCCATGAAGAGGGTCGCTGGGTTTAGTTGCCGTGTTTGGGTGTTTTGCTCGTCTGCATGAAGAGTACTGGATGTACAGTGGCCTGTGCCAGCAGCCTAGTGAAGGTAAGCATCGTGATTGATGTGATGATCGAGGGCAAGCAGAAAAAACGTGTGGGAGCCTGACTTAAACCGAAAGAATATTGAACAGGAGGTGGATATAGCTTGGGCTTGCATGTTTATATTATAACTAGTATGTGGTACGCGCAAACCTGGATATCTCTGCTCCGCAGTTGCTTGTAGGTAGGAGCTAACAGCACTGCACTCGTAAACGCGCATCGTAAATGAAAAACTTCAAAGAGAAAAGAAATGAGGTGGTATACAGACTGGGTTCAAGAATTGGGTATCCTCAAGGGCAGGGTATCATCAAACTCCAACTTTAGTAGGGCACAACGGTGAAGGCGTGTCGTAGAAAAGGGCACTCTGAGCGAGCGCCTACAACTAGTAGAGGATGCGCTCGTCAAAGACAGGAGCCTCTCTGGCACGGCCATCATCAACACCCTTCCAGTAGACCTTGCCCTTCTCATCGAAATTGGCTTGCTCGTCTGTCATCTGAAGCTCAGGGCAGGCCTTCTTCGTATCCCTAATCTCACGCTCGCTGATGCCCATATCGTCGTGAACGATCCAAATGACAGGCGTGGGTGCGGTGACAGCGGGGTTGAAGAAAGCACGCTTCTGAATCTCGACTGGCAGTGGCTCCTGAGGAGTATGGTAGTACTGGTCTAGCGTGCCGTAGAGAGTGTTTAGTGAGTTGCGCTCAGGGTTGATGATCTTCCTGAGGAAGCCGGGAATACGCGACGCCTTGGGCGCGTGGGCCGTAGTGCCGTTCAGCGGTGCGGAGTCGGTCTTCTCGCGACTCTCGTCACGGTGTCCGTCCTCAACATGGCCATTGTGTGGTGTGGGATCGGTGTATGCCAGGCGGGCTTCCTCGTGCTTCAGAGCCGTTCCTAAAGTTACAGTGAAGATGATTGTAATTGCCAGCATCACACACATGATCGCCAGGGGACCAGCCACGTAAGTGTTGTCCGCGGTGGAAATGGCGAACAGACCGATGAGGCAGATCTCAGAGAGAAAGACACCAGTGAGAAGCTGCTTCAGAGCCTTCTGGTAGGCCTCGCCCTTGGTGTCGATGTTGGTCTCGTACACGTAGAGGAAGTTGTAGCGGTAGGCAATGTAGACGAGGGTGAAACCAACCGTGGCGAAACCCATGATCAATGGGGCAATACCGGAGTAAGTAATGGCGATCACGCCCAAGTTGCACCACTTGGGGAACTCAGATCCCCACGCAGGAGCAGAAAGCTTGGTCAGCTGGTCGAAGACCTTGCGAGGTGTCTTTCCGGGAAGGATGCGGCCCAGAAGAATGACGACGACGAAGCCACCAATGTTGAGGAGGGTACCGGCAGCCGAGGAAATTCCCAACAGGACAAAATAGCTGATGTAGAAGTTGGAGGCTTTGGGCAGATTCTCCGCAAGAAGTTTCAGGACGATGCCGGGGTTGTTGAGAACATCGTTGATGACAGAGGTAATGGCGCTGGACAGGGTCGCGACGAGGAAGACCTGGACGACCTGGAAAACGAAGTACCAGCTTTGGGTCTTCAGCTCGATCTGGCTCCAGGTGACGTAACCGGCCAGCTTGGCCATGAGGCGGCAGAAGATAGGGACCAAAGCCATCAAGACAGCCAGCATGACCGTGGGTAACAAACCAGTAACAACACCCAGGATTACCTTAGGAATCTTCAGGATCCATTCCAGCCATGTGAAGCGCTCAGCCAAGTAGTTGATGTTGGAGATCAGACCGACGAAAGCGACTGGGACGGCGAAGAAGATGACCATCACGGCAATGATAGCGGTAGCCACAGCCCAACGGGCAAAGTGCTGAGACTTGCCGATCTTGAGGTTCTGCCAGACGACTTCCTGGGGCATCACACCGAGCTGACGGGCGTCCATTTTGGAGTTGGGCTTGTTCTTGCGGCTCTGCATCATCTGCCATGCATCCTGGGCGCGCCTTTGGGTATCGAATTCGATGAACACTGCACCAACGAGCTCACCCTGACCGTTCCAGTGCTTGTCCTGCTCAGCAGTAATCTTAGGAATGAGTTCAGCCAGGTGCTGGCGGCCGTATTCGATGGTGTCGACTTTCTTGCCAATGAGGAATTTGAGTTTGTGGGTCGGACGGTCCTTGGGGTTGAGCCACTTGGTACCATCCTGTGCGTTCTCATTGACGAAGTGCTTCTTGCCCTTATCAGCCTTTATCCTGTTCTTGTTTGCGTCAGTCAAAAGCTTGACCTCGCCCGCTTCGAACTTGATGGCAGTCTTGTCACGGTCCTCGACAAGGTCTTCAAGCTCCTTGGTGTCAGAGGCGACCCAAGCGTGCTTGACACCAGGAAACATCTCGAACAAGGCGCTCTGGGAGAGGGTCTTTGGCACGTTGGTGAACAGAATGGTGCGCGCGGACAAGCGACTGGCGCCCCATGGTGATCGACGATAAGCCTGGCGAAGGTTCACGGTGTAGAATGATTCACGTGCGATAATTGCCATGACCATACCTGCGTTGTGTTAGCCGGGTCCACTCTCCGCCTGCTGTGCGAAGACTTACTCAGAAAGATGGCCGAGATACACGCGTGGGCGTAGTAGCGGTTGCCGTTGACGCCCTCGCTGTTCACGTTGCTCATAGAGAGCATGTCGAATTGCTGCTTTCCAAGGCCGCCTGTCGCGTTGACCGGGAACAGAACAGGCCAGGTGATGCAAGCACCCAAGAAACTCACAACAATCATCATCTTAAAGAAGCGCACGAACAGATAACCGTCGATCGACTGGTGGTCCAGGATGTACTCATCCTTGAGATTCTTGAAGTCCTTGATCCATCCAAAAAACCCTGGGCCTGGGGCTGGAGTTTGTCGCTGAACGCCCAAATGGTTGAGGTACGTCCTGGGCGCATACACTCGGCGGAAGGACTTGCGGAAGATGAAGAATGCCGCAACAAAGGCACCACCGAGGATTGCGACGGGTACCAGCGTCGACAAGAAAGACGACAAACTGTTCGATGCATCTCTGGCTTCGCCAGTTTGACCTCCCTGTGACGCGATTAGCGTGTAATCACATGTCGAGTCGTTGTTTACTCACAGTAGACGACATGATGGGCGTATGGGCAGCTGTCTGGCCCTTGAGGACGATGGAGGTGCTGTTACCACGCAGAGAACTGTGCGATGTGAAAAATGAAGAGGTCGTCGTCGCAACGCAATTAAACAGGACGCGGGAGCTATGTACAAGTAGGTAGTCCCTAATGACGTGGGGCCCCTGCTCTAATCGGCCCAGTGGTTCGAACATGGGCAAGTGCGATCGCCCGCCAATGCGCGATTGGCCAATGCGGCCTCAGCTTCTCTTCAGTATTCCAGCGATCCAGACCCTCACAGAGCGCTTCTTCACACACACCAGCCTCAGTTGCGGCGCAATCTTCTCTGGCAGGTGAGCGCTCTGCATCTCGGGATGCCCGTCGATGGGGCTGTGCAATCGTGCAGTTGCAGATGAAGTTGTCGTGGACTACCAGCCGCCACGATCTTGAATCCTGCGCTCGCCAGCCTCCCGCCATGATGATCGGTCGGGTTGGACACAGAAGCTTGCCAAAAGCAAGGCATTGATTCGCACGTTCAGGGGTCACGGCACTCTCCCGCATTACGGTAACGAAAGTGCCGTCCAGCATGTGTGCACGCGGCGTCAAGAGCACGCATTCAACGTTGATCACCTCAAAAGAGCGGATACATGACGTTACTGTGCGAAAGAGGCATTGAACTGGCTCCCTTTCGCCCATCTCAGGACTTGGATTGTCCTGGCTGAAAACAAGGCTTCAATTCCTGCCAAGCGGTCTGTGTCGATCAGGGTAGCGTGTTAAGTGTGACACGCGCAACAAAGACTGGTCCTGTGCGATGTCATCATCGTACCATCAAACTGGATCACGTCGTCAACAACAACATCACAACCGTTACGTGTGCGACGGGGTTCGCGAAGCTGCAAACTATTGCAAATTGTTGTCCGCAGCCCTCATTATCAACCAGCGCAGCGGCAATCACCGCGCGCCCTCGCTTGCCCGATCTAGATCTCGAGTTCGGGGTGATCACTCAAACCCCTTCCCCATGCCTCTGCGTCGTCCAATTTCCTAACCGCCCGACCTACCGCATGACACGTACTAGACACGTCCAGGGCTTTAACGAGCAAAGTTTCAGCTCGCGCCCCCTGTCAGCGGCTACAGAGCCTCGTATATTTGATCTACTGGCGAGCCTGATTCGATCTCGCGGTCAAAACTGAGCTATCGTTTGTTGTTGCACAGCCACATGTGAAATCGGCTTCCTCCGTGGAGGGACTGTGATGGCCACAAGAAGGTGGTGTCGGTGCGTGTGTCGGCCACCAAAAATTCTTGACATCTGCAGCAAATTTCAATGTCATATGTACATAGTATGTAGCGGCGCTGTTGGTCCTCGGCAGTCCAACGCACGTTGCTCGTCGGGTGGAGCTCCCAAAAACACCCCGTGCACAGCGACTCACAGTCTGCTCGGGCGCATACTCCACTCATAGCATCGACAGCGTCTTCGCGGTCCTTCGTATGCTTCTAGTTTCTACTCTTCATCCACCTCGCATGTGATACCGATATACACCAGGGCTGATCACGTGACTCATACTATCTCCACCACCAACACCCCTCGTCATCCACTCAAAGCAGCGCCCCCACCCTATACCCTCACCACCTAGACAAGCACACATCATCGTACATCCACTACAGTGAACTCCTGCCCTCGCACCCGTGATCCACTCCCCGTGTATTCCCATGCAAACACTCTCTTTCAATCTCCAATCCAAGACCCTAGATAAAATCGTGGATAAAACCGCAGCCAAAACCCCAACACCACAACACAAAACCAGCACCGCGAACGGACACCCCCGCTCCCTCGTCACCAGCTGGAGCGCCATTAATGAGGTGTGCCTGTTCGTGGTAGTGTCTCAGTCACCGCTAGCACGCCCAGCGTACCGGTCTCGGGTACAGACTATCGATGCGTGACTGTGCTGTGTTCAGCTCGTTTCCGCGGTGTCGGGAGGCTGTAGCATCTAGCAAACGCTGGGCTTGGGTGTGCGAGATGGGATTGTGAAGAAAGTGGTGCGAGGGGGTGGTGCTGGTGGCTGTTATCTAGGGTTTTGTGGGACGCTGGTGCTTGGTGTGGATTTTTGGGGGCGGAGACTAAGGTTTACCTGGTAGTCGTGAGGCCGCTGAGAGGCCTCTGGGTGTCGCTGCAATGGAGTGCGAGGCGTGAGGATTGGGTGTTGAAAGGAGATATTGTGACTCCGATGACAAAAAGCGACGAAGCAATATCTTCTCGTTGCATACATAATACTACACCCAAGGGCACTGCGCCCCTGCAACTCCAAACGCCGACCTTCCTTTCGCCCAACTAAAACGCCCTCCCAGCATCCCTTGCAGCAAACCTCCGTCTCGCACTCACACTCCTCTCCAGATTCCGCTCCACACTCCCGTCTCTCAAATCTCCCACCAGCTCCTCGGGCAAATACTCCCTGCCTCTCGCCTCTCGCCTCGGCTCGGCATCCAGTCTACCAGGGTAGTGCACCGAGGCAAGTGACATCGCATCGATGCGCTCATCCGCCGTGAACGCGTGGTGCTCCGACGCATCATCGAGGAAGCTGTGCTGCGTGTCCGCGGTAGTGGGGCGCGAACGGCGGCGGCCGCCGCGCGAGCCAGGCCGGGACGGGGGCGAGGAGGAGTTGCTGCGGGAGCGGGGATGGGGGATCGTGGGGACGGGTGGTGCGGTCAAGGGGTTGTGGAAGGCGCTGGCGTCTGAGGCGAGGGAGTCTTTGCTCTGGTACCACGATTCTCTGTCGGGTTTGTGGGCGGACTCGTGGGAGTCGTGGTGGATGAGTGTGGGTTCGCTGCTGAGCGAGTCTTTGTGGTATGTGCGGCTGTGCTTGCGGTGCAGTTTTCTGTTGGCCATGGTTGAGATTGGGGATGTGTTGTTTGCGGTGGGACTAGAGAGGCGAGGATCGATGGGGGATTCGGGGCTTGCGGGGCGGTAGGGGCTGTTCCGGCCTGAGTAGCAGTTGGAGACGACGGTGCCTACGCCGGCTTCTGGCGGTTGCAGGGAGCGGTTGAAATCCTCTGTTTCTTGATCCTTCTCGTTCATCATCTGGTTGCTGTCGCTTCCGGTCCCGTTTCCACTACTGCCACTACTGCCCATGATTCTGCGATGCCAGGAGCTGTTTTGGTACTGGAAATCCGTGCGCTTCTCGCCACGCTTTCCAAACCACAACGGCTCGTTTTTGCTAATCCTCACCACATTGAACCAAGAGTTGCCAGGTTCGTCCTCGGCAAGTGCAAAGATGACGTCGATTTCTTCGAGAGAGCGGAAGGCGGTCTCTGGGTAGAAGAAGTAGATGGCGGGAATGATAGTGAAGTTGGTCGCGGCGAGGATGATCCATGTGCGATACCCGATGTTGTTGAATGCCATAGGCGTGATAAAGACGAGACTATGGACTGTTAGCGTCGAACTTGAACTTTCCAAGACTACTCACATGAAGTTGAACATCCAGTTGGCACTTGTGCTCAACGCGTTTGCCGGCCCACGGATCCTCAGAGGAACGATCTCGACTTGATAGAGCCAAGCCATTCCTTGCCACCCGATGGCGAAGAACATGGAGAAGGCAAAGAGGAAAACGGTGCTGGCAACCCTGGCACCAGCAATGTCCAGCTCAGACCAGAGGTACTGCATGATTGTGATAAGAATCATGCAGCCGCTCATGCCGGAAGCGCCAAACATCATCAGTGACCTACGACCCCAGAAGCGGTCGATACCGACGACGGCGACAAAACTGGCAAGGAAGTAGGTCGTCGCAGAAAGGCCAGCAAGCAGACGTGAGAGCCACCCGGAGTAAGACATGCGAGTGAAGAAGATCCAGCTAAGGTATTGCAGAACGAGGTTGATACCGGTTCCTTGCTGGAACACTTGTACGAAGTACGCAAGAACGACACGGTGGAAGCCTCGGCGCTCCTTGTTCGAGAACATGCTTGCTGTTGTTCCTTGGGCCATGATTAGAATGGCGTCTTTGATTTGCAAGAACTCGTCCTTGATCTCGAAATCATCGATATCGGCATCGTTGAGGGCAGCGAGGACGTTCAGCGCCTCTTGCTCTCGGCCTGTCAGAATGAGCCAGCGGGGACTCTCCGGTAGGAAGAACAACAGCGCGATGGCAGGCAACGAGAAGATGATCTGGAACGCGATCGGGACGCGCCATGCTGCCGAAGAATCAACGTAGGCAAAGGCGAAGGTGAGCCAGTATGACAGCGCATAGCCTGCTGCGACGAAAGCACCAGCACTTATCATCAAGATTGTTCCCTTCCGATGCGACTTGACACATTCGGCCTGGTACGCTGGAGCCGTGGCCGTGGTGAACCCATTGCCTGTGTTTGTGTCAGTGATCTATCGCAGTACTTCCAGGGGGTGCATACCAAAGCCGGCAATGGCTCGTCCTACAATGAACTGTGTGAAGCTATATGACGAAGTCTGGATGATCTCGCCGATCGTCCATATTGTGATGCCGACAAGCAGTGTCCGTCTGCGACCGAGAGAGTCGCTGACCACGATACACAAGAGGGCAGAGGCCAGACATCCGAGATTCCATGACCCCACAGCAAGACCTATAATTGTCAGCGAGATACACTGCACAGCTACACTGTACTGAACATACCAGTCACCCACGAACTGTGAAACGATGCCTGCGCTGGATCCAAAGTATCAACCTGAGGAAACCGCTCAAGGAACTGAGGCACAGTCAAAAGCCCGCCTAAAACACCCTGTGCATAACCGAAGCACCTGTCAAGCTGTCAGTCACTTAGTCTCACCCACAGTTGCGCTCACGACAAATCCACAAATGACCTACAAGAAGCACAATCCACAAACACCACTGATGACAGTAGCAAGGCGTCCGCCCCTCAGACCAAGATACCTCTTCATCGTGTACAGTACTTCAAACAACGCAGCAACACCAGAGAAAAGCGCAAACCCATCAACGGCCACTCCGCGGCGCCCACCTCGATTATCAAACCCAGCCGTCAACGTCAACCTATCCACGGTTCCCCAGCTTCGCGCCCCAACAGAGCCTTCAGGCTAACGTCATGACCCATCTCGCCGTCTGGCAGCAACGGGCAACCGCCGTCCGCCAGGCCCGGAACAGTAAAACGTGGGTTCGAGATGTCAGGTACCGGGGTGCGGAGCGCTGGCCGAGACGGCTCAGCTGGCATGCTGATGTCATGGGTGGTTAGCGGCGATATGCGAGAGTGGACTCAAAGTTTAACGATCCGACGTTTGCACGTTCCCGCTGCATCTTCAACGCAGTCTATCTGCCTCCATAGATGACTGTATACAGCTGACGTGTGTAGTTGAGATTGGAGTTGAGGCGCACGCAAAAGCAAACACATCGCGTTGCACGACGCCGGACGCACCCCGCAGAGTCTGCACGTAGACGATTTTGCACGCGCGATCCCAAGCCGAACTCTGGTTCGCGGCGGTCGAACCCACTCAGTGACCTCCTGCGCGTGTCTGGCTGGTGGACGATGCGGCAGCCAATCGGAAGCGGCCACGGCTGGGATTCCAATCTTCGCGACCTGCTCGATGCATCCGATGTCCCTACCCGGTCCCCAGCCGTGAATTTGCGTGAGCTGAGCACGAGCTGAGCTTGAGGTTGTCACGAGCTGAGTTGGAGAGATGCGCGATTCAACTGTTGGCTTGACCGTTGGTAGCACTGCGGACCTCCGCCTTGCGCACGCCGAACAGGTACGAAGTAAATTAACCCAACACAATCGATAAATCGAAGAAAACGTTTCCAAGAGATCGGCACCGCCGCAGCGCGCCCCGGGCCACTGAGCCGATGAGTGCGATGCGGCTAGCAAGGGGCGATATTGCGATTGGCGTGGTGCGGCGAGACGGCGAGACGGCGTGATGGTGCTTGACTCTTGAGCCTTGACAGTCTGGCCTTGACGGACGGACCTTGAATCTTGCGCTTCTAATAGCGGAGGTGTTGAGAACCGCCGCGGTAGGCATGTGAAGATGGGAGGTGGGCCGAGGTGGAGAGGCAGTGCTGAGGGCGTGGTACTGCTACTGAGACTGCGCTTTTCGTTGCCCAATTGGCGACGGGTGTGGTGTATCTTGCTCCTGGATTCCTGAACGACTGAAAGCACATCGTACAGCCCATGCTTACATGACCCTCTGACACCAGGAAGCTAGTACTGTACCTTGCTGCGCACTTAATAGGTATGAGACAGCATGTTGGGAGAAGATCGAAGCCTGACGTGCTTAGGAACTTCAAAATACGTGTGCAGCGCGTCGGTATCACAGCTTGTCAAGAGTTAACATGGGGTCTAGGGTCTTATAAGGGTGAGGTGCGTAGGGGTAGAGGCAAGAGCAGATCTGTGACTTCCCTCGTGCAGATACATGATCTTAACATCAACGTTATAAGATCACTGCACGTTTCTGTGCATAATGCAGCCTTGTAGCGTGCACCTTCACTGCGTATAAGGCTAATTATAACATAGAAATCGGCAGGAACACTAGGTGCCTCCTCCCCTCAAAACTGTTTAGCTCTAGTAGACCTGTGATGGCGTGTCTAGCTCATTGTTGCTGCTAGTCTAATGCAGATGTAAGACTCGATTGACTACTACCTATAACTTACTACAAATAGTCAAGGTTTGACAAAGTGGCTAGGGGAAGTTAAATATTTAGTCTCACGTCCTGCCTCGATCAAGTACCCTGCAGTGCGTGCTAAGTTTACTTTTTGAGCGTTAGATGACTTGTGGTATAGCTCATACTCACATAACCCTCGGGAATTGACTTGAGAGAAGCTTAGAGTATACTTTCACCACCACGCACCAAGCGCTGCACAGCTGCGGTCTTTGGATGCAGTTGGAGTCTCGCCAGATTGGTGCACAATGCATTGATTTGAAATGTTAATTTCATACGTCACGAGGAAGTGTGTTGGTAGAAGGACCATGTCTCGCCGATTTGCTCATCGATACAGTACAGCCATATCATACATATATACACTCTCAACCCATCTACTTAGCCAAGAACTTCTGGAACGCTTCCTGCTCCACAACCACATTCCCGACCGCCCTGAGCTTCTTGCGTCCCTCCTTCTGCTTCTCCAGCAACTTCCGTCTGCGCGACAAATCACTCGCGTGAAGTTTCGCCAACACATCCTTGCGGAACGGCTTAATCGTCGCGCGGGCAACGATACGCCTGCCCGCGGCGGCCTGAATCACCACCTCGAACATCTGCCGCTCGACGTGCGTTTTGAATTTCTCGACCCATGTGCGGCCCACGCGGTCCACCTGGCTGGTGTGTAGGACGCGCGAGACGGCGTCGACGGGCTGGGAGTTGACGAGCAGGTTTAGTTTAGTGATGGAGGAGCGATGGAAGCCGGCGTCTTCGTAATCGAGGGAGGCGTAGCCCTTGGTGGACCCTTTGAGCTTTCCGAAGAAGTCATCGACGAGGTGGGACAGCGGGAGGTCGTATTTGAGAATCACTTGGGTGGCGGTAAAGAAGGTGAGTTCTTTCTGGATGCCGCGGTTGGACTCGCACAGTTTGATGACGTCGCCGAGGTACTCCTGCGGAAGTGTGATGGTGGCCAGGACGTAGGGCTCGTGGACTTCTTGCACTTTGAAGTGGAACTCGTCGGCGTCAGGGAAGTCGTTGGGGTTCGTGATTATGCTTTCCGTGCCGTCGCGCCACATGACTTTGAAGGGGACGGAGGGCGGTGTGATGATGATGTTTGCGCCATGTTCCTGGCGCAGGCGGTCTTCGAAGACGGAGCAGTGCAGGGTGCCAAGGAAGCCCAGACGCCAGCCTGCGCCGAGGGCGTCAGAGGACTCCTTCTGCAGGGTGACGGAGCGGTCGTTGAGGATGATCTGGTTGATCGAGTCCTCGAGGTGCTCGTGGTTGTCTTGATCAGTAGGGAAGGCGGCGACGAAGACCATGGACTTGGGCTCCTCGAAGCCGGGGTAGGGCTCGACTAGCTTCTCAGAGCCAACGGTGGTGTATGTGTCGCCGACCTTGGCCTCCTGTGAGCGCTTCATGCCTGGGTTGAAGTGGATGTAGCCAACTTGGCCGGCCTTGAGGACCGTCTGCGGCGTCTGGTCTGGGTACATGATGCCAACCTCGCCGACGATGTACTTGAGGCCGGTGGCGAACGAGCGCACCGTGTCGCCGGGGCGCACCTCGCCATCGAAGACGCGTACAAGCAGGATGACGCCCTTGTAGACGTCGTACCACGAGTCGACAAGCAGCAGGCGCAACGGCTTGCTCAGATCGCCGACCGGGGCGGGTATCTTTTCGATGACGGTGGGCAGCAGGGCGGCGACGTTGAGACCCGTCTTGGCTGACACCAGCACGGCGTCGGCGGGGTCCAGCTCGAACGTCTCCTGCATCTGCTCGAGCACGCGCGGCGAGTCGGCGTGCGGCAGGTCGACCTTGTTCAGCACGGGCACCAGCGTCAGGCCCTGCGAGAAGGCCAGGAAGAAGTTGGCGACCGTCTGGGCCTGCACGCCCTGGCTGGCGTCGACCAGCAGCAGGGCGCCACCGCACGAGGCGTAACTGCGCGAGACCTCGGCGCGGAAGTCGACGTGGCCGGGGGTGTCGACGAGGTGCAGCAGGTAGTCGTCGCCGCCGTGGTTGTAGAGCATCGTGCACGTCTGCGCCTTGACGGTGATGCCGCGCTCGCGCTCGACGTCTAGACGGTCGAGGATCTGCTTGTTGCCGCCGGGCTGGATGGTGCCCGTGAGCTCCAGCAGGCGGTCCGACAGCGTGCTCTTGCCATGGTCGACGTGCGCGACGATGCAGAAGTTGCGGTAGCGCTCGATGGGAATGGCGGCAATGCGCTTCTCGAGCTCCGTCTGCGCGCGGAAGGCTTGCGCGTAGCCCCGGGCGGCGAAGGGAAGCTCAAGGGTGTGGACGAGTGACGGGCGCAGGCGCGGGACGCCGTGGACGAGCGGGCGCCGCGCCTGCGCCCGCCAGCCTTGCAGGAGGCTGCTCGCGGTCCGGACGCATAGTCGCATGGGTGGGCATGGAGGGGCTCGGTGGCTGCGGCGATGGACTGCGGCGTCGTCGTCCAGAAAATGTGCAGAGCCGCCTTATCTAATCAACGCCCGTCCCGCAACTGCAGCAGCTCCAGCAGCAGGCGCTCACGTCCCCACACACCACTACGCCGCATCCGTCTGCAGCATTGGCCTCACGTGCCTGACACTCGCCTGTACGCTTTGGCGCTTCGTTGCACGCATACGCCGTGTTGTGTGCGTGGACGCCTGCAGCCTCGGCCAGAGTTGCATTGACAGCCTCGCTATCAACAGCCTCAACCGCCGCCAACACCCCGCCATAGCCCACCGCCAACATGTCTGAGCCACGCACCACGAGGTCGACCAAGACCAGCTCCTCAACAGCCAAGTCCACGTCGGCCTCAAAAACTGCTTCAAAAAGTGCTTCCAAGTCGGCCTCCAAGTCGACCTCCAAGTCCAAGTCGGCCAAGAGCGACGAGTCCAAGGTGCACAAGCTCGCGCTGAAGGGCTCGTCCAAGACCGTCAACGAATTCGTGAGTTGGCCTACATGATGCAAAACCCCGCACGACTCACCTTACCCAGTTCGAATACTCAATCAACACCATCTTGTAAGACAGGCCAGATCCAGCCAGACCTCCAGCCAGACCGCGACTTACCCCTGCAGGTTCCAGCGCGGTGTCTATCCCGCAGAAGACTTCACTGCGTGAGTCCGCCACACACCTTTTGCCGGCTGTGGCACCTCTGACACCAGCCAGGGTCAAGAAGTATGGGCTGACTATGATGGGTTTGTACGCCGTCCCGCTCGTCTGCACGACCACTGACGCACGCAGTGACCGCCGATGACCAGGTCAAGGCGTACATCAAGAAGATCATGTCGCAGCTCAAGGAGTGGATGTATGGCGGCAAGATCACCAAGCTTGTGATCGTCATCACCAGCAAGGAGACCGGCGAGCACGTCGAGCGATGGCAATTCGATGTGAGTTGGGCGCAAGGCTGATCACTGATCGTCGGCTTTAACGATTGCAGGTCCAGATTTTCGGGAAGAACGCAAAGACCAAGCCGTCAAATACTGCTGCCGACCAGGAAAACGAAAACTCGGTTCCAGAGTAAGTATTTCCCGAGAACAAAGAGAGTCACCGCGCGCTAACATTTAGTGCCAAGGGCTGCCGAAGTTCCAGAAGAGAAATCCGAGGCTGAGATTCAAGCTGAGATCCAGTCCGTTTTTCGACAGATCACGGCCTCGGTCACTTTTCTGCCCATGCTCGACGGGAACTGCACCTTCAATGTGCTCGTGTATGCCGATGCAGACTCGGACGTGCCATTGGAGTGGGGCGATAGTGACGCCAAAGAGATCGAAAACGGCGAAAAGGTACAGTTGAGAAGCTTCAGTTCTAGCAACCACCGGGTAGATACACTAGTAAGCTACAGGTACGTCGAATTCGATACCGCAATACATGTGTTGGGACTGACCAGCCCAGGCTTGGCGACTAGGCCTCAATTTACACAATCCCTACCTGCAGTAGCTGCTGGCATTGAGATATGCTATCTTTGCACAAGCCTGTTTTCAACCCTGTCTTTTCTTAGTCGCAACTCGACTTAACATGCATCCCGCACATGCAGCTGGGAATACGGGCCACACTCCGTCTGACGCCCGGATGCCTCAACTCAAAAAGTTTGAACCTCGTTTGCACTTTGAACGCTGCCCACCAGGTAGTGGGACAGCGCGAGGCGGACCACACTCTGAAGCTGCCAAAGTATGGGCCTGAGCCACAGGCCCTCTTTTCATACAGGTTCAGCTCTCGGCAAGGCGGAGGCGCACGTGGAGGGCGTTCGCTTCAGCATGCTATCGCCGGCCTGGGTAGAGCTCAGGTTCCAATATATACATATTCTAAACAGTCTTACCTTATGCAGCCTTTGACTAGCATGGCGAAGACGATTCCATGACACGACTGTCGACGCTAGCCCGTCGTTGTCGACGTTGGGGCACTAGTGAAACCCAAAGCGGCGCCCCTACCGCACTGACGCAGTGTAGCCCTTATCGCACCAAACACGGGAGCCCCCAATCCTCAAAGAGCTGCAGCCGCCGTATCTGCAGTGCCAATACTTGTCAGCACGCGCCTAGAACGCAGGGCTGCACGAGGCTGCGCAGAGATCACCCACTCTCGAGGTTCGAGCTTCACCGTCAACCTCGACGCCAGCTCTCCGCCGGTGTTGCGCGACTGCACATCTGCGACGTCGCTGATGGCTTCAAGTCGATAAGACTATCGATTTGAGATTTCGCGTACCTTGCGCAAGGCCGAAAACTCTGCTATTAATACAGGTTAGGGCTATCTAACGGGAGAGCGACCCCTAGTCAGGCTCTAGTCAGGGGTGAGAGCCTGTCATGGAGCAGGCTACTACCGAGCTGTGGTTTGACCAGTGGCAGCCACCCGGAACACCACAACGCGCCACTACAACCTGGTCGACCACGTATGAACCAAGTTGCTCAGAACAGCCAGCTGCTTTAGCTGCGCCCCTAAATTACACATCGTAAAAATGTTCGGGCTGACAGATGCAGCTGCATCACCATGTTGTCAATCCGCCGCTGAGATTGCCTGTCGGGGCTAGCCTCACCCAGAGTCTGGTTCGTTGATCGCATCCTCACGGAACGGACCAGCCTCGCTAACCAGGCATTCCTCGACAGGGTGTCCAGGCGGTCCAGCTTGTGTGCTTTGGGCCCACAATGGTGTTGATCTACCACGGAACCTTTCAGCTCTCGCTTGCGCCCACGCCGAAGTCTCAGTGATCCACAATCTCGATAAGCTTCTGGTAACTCCTCTCTACAGGACCTAGTGGCCGCCACAGTGCTGTTCTTGGGTTTCGATCTGGGCCCAAGGTCGAGTTCAGCGTGTCGCTAGTTTAGGTCTGCAGCATAGTCGCTTTGCCCGACATCTGCTTTATCTTCCAGGGCTTGCCCGTTGTAACGAGTTTTTGGATTACAGCGTATCCATCAGGCGGTTTGCCTGACCCTCGACCCTGTTTGTACTATCGCTAATTCACTCGCTACCATTCGTTATCGACCACTGCATCACTTGATCACATTCGTTCCAGTGCTCATACCCAGCACAACAGCACAACATTAATATGGGTTTCTTCAAGCTGGGGAAAAAGAAGGGCGGGGATGTGGAGCTGGAGGAGAAGAAAGGCGATGTCCAGCCTGTCGAGCCTTTCATGCCGGCTGCTCCCAGATGGCCTGGTAGCCTGGCATCACACCCTGGGTCGACTACTGACCTGCCCAGCCAAAACGGTGGCCCAGGCGCGAGCTTTCTCGACGTGAAGTGCGAAGTCATGGCACAATGGCTTCACTCAAAACAAGAAGAGAAGATTTGGACGAGTGGCGAGCCCGGCGAGGGTGTACTGGTGAAGAAGTCAAAGGGCTCGTATGCCTTCTCACCGCCGGAGTTGTTTGAAGACGGCTCTGGCCTTTACCAGGCTGTGGCTGCTCTGAACGTTAGGGTATGTTGACACACTACGACCGACTGACGACTTTGCTGACCATATCAGTGTGCTATGACCGTCAGCACCCGAGTCCTGCAATTATTCATGGCCGCGAGACCCGACGAGCACTTCATCCAGATTCACCGAACACTCCGCCTACAGGTCGTTCCAGATATCGGCGCCCTGCCACACTGCCAAAGGCATCAGTCTGCTGCATTCATTGCCAACACCGCTACTCTTCTCGTTTGGGAAGACGAGCCCACAAGACTGCTCGAGCGAGCAGAGTACATCCAGGATGCCCTGATGAAGATGTCTTGGAAGCCCGAAGCCGATGAGGAAGGTGCAGAGGAGAGGGGCGATGGCAAGAAGCCATTCGTGCAGATCGTTGAGTACGATGATATGACCGAAGAGGAGGCTGGCGTTGAACAGAAGCCTCGTGAGACGCTCTTGTGGCAAACTGTCTACGAGGCAATCACCGTTGCTCTTGTCATCACCGTCATCGGTCTTGGATGGAGGAGTGTCGCTGTTGAGATGATCCAGGACCCCAACTGGATGCGTCTGCTGTTCATCATCGTTTTCCCTGCACAGTTCTGGCTCGCTTTGGTAAGTCATGCCACCTAATACGTCAACCCGAGACTAACAAGCACAGTTCTTCATGCAAACCCTGGTCAGCAACTGCGCGCAAGTCATCGGTCCCGTCGGTAACATGGAGGAGAACAGCAAATACTACTCTGGCAAGGCTCCTCGCCGTCTCCACCGCGACACATTTGGCCCTCTACCCCACGTCACTATCCAGATGCCTGTCTACAAGGAGGGTCTCCGCGCTGTCATCGAGCCCACGGTCCGTTCCATCAAGCAGGCAATGTCTACCTACGAACTCCAGGGCGGTACAGCCAACATCTTCATCAACGACGACGGTATGCAGCTGATCTCCGCCGAGGAGGCCAAGGCCAGGCAAGACTACTACGACGAGCAGCAGATTGGCTGGGTCTCGCGTCCCAAGCACAACCCCAAGCCCGCCGAAGGCGAGAAGCAATTCCTTCGTCGCGGAAAGTTCAAGAAGGCCTCCAACATGAACTACGCCATGCGTCTCTCCGTCCAGGTTGAAGAAGCGCTTGCCCTCACGCCCCGTCACAGCCAATGGACCCAACACGATGAAACTAACGCCTACCGCAACGCCTTGCAGCGTATCCTCAATGAGCGTGAAGGTGAGGCCTGGGCCGATGGTAACATCCGTATGGGCGACTACATCCTGATCATCGACTCGGACACACGTGTGCCCAACGACTGCTTCTTGGAGGCTGTCTCCGAGATGGAGCAATCGCCCCAGGTCGCCATTCTGCAGTACGCTTCTGGTGTCATGAACGTCACAAACTCGTTCTTCGAGAACGGCATCACCTTCTTCACCAACTTGATTTACACTATGATCCGCTTTGCTGTCTCCAACGGTGACGTCGCCCCCTTCGTCGGCCACAACGCTGTCCTCCGCTGGTCCGCGCTGCAAAACATTGCCTACGACTGTGAGGATGATGGCTGGGAGAAGTGGTGGTCTGAGTCCACGGTGTCTGAAGACTTCGACATGGCTCTGCGCCTACAAGCCGAAGGTTACATTGTGCGCCTCGGTGCCTACAAGAACGGCGGCTACCAGGAAGGTGTCTCCCTCACCGTATACGACGAGCTTGCCCGTTGGGAGAAGTATGCGTACGGCTGCAACGAGCTAATCTTCCATCCCTTCAAGGACTGGCCGTTCAAGGGTCCCTTCACCAAGCTCTTCCGCACATTCATCTGCTCAAACATGCCCATCCACTCTAAGCTCACAATCATGGCTTATATCGGCACCTATTATGCGCTTGGCTCCCAATGGGCCCTGACTCTGATGAACTACATCTTGATCGGTCTGTGGAACGGCCACTACGACCACTACTACCTTGACTCGTTCAAGATCTTCTTCTCCATTGTCATCGTCTTCACGGCCTTCGGCAACACCGCCCTCGCCATCCTCCGCTACCGCATTGGCGAATGTGGCCTCCTCAAGGCCCTCTTCACCAACTTTAAATGGGTCCCGCTGATGACCGTCTTCCTGGGCGGCATCTCGCTTCACGTCTCGCAAGCACTCCTCTGCCACTTCTTCAGCATTGACATGCAGTGGGGCGCCACCTCCAAGGAAATCGAGGACATTTCCTTCTGGGAGGCCATCTCCGACGTCATTAAGAAGTTCAAGTACACATTTATCTTCTGCATCACCATGGCCGCGGGCATGGTCTGCATGGCCTACGTCACACCTGTGGATTGGCAGATTCGCACCCTGGTCGCCATCTTCCCCATGGCGCTGATGGTCACGAACCACTTCCTGCTTCCCATTGTGCTGAATCCGCAGCTCATGACCTTCACCTGGTAGATTTCTCGCGCACATGTGTTCTTTTCAAGTTCACTCCTTGATTCCCGAAAGGCGCCCGCGGCATGTATATTGGCGGGCTGCCGAGGGGCGTAATTTAATGGCGCATGGTGTACATTGGGCCCGTCCGCACTGGATGGATGGTAGAGCGATTAGAATAGTAAGAATAATGATACTCTCGTTTACACATCACTGGCACTCTCACACCTCACTATCAACGCCGTGACTCCGTTCGTCACCACACTCTAACCACAGTCTTAAATCGCATCACGACCACGATTCCGATCCGCAACCTAACCACCATCCCAATCCCCTGCCTCCCCCCTCAGCCCACCGCCGCCGCCACGGACATCCACCTCACTCCGTCGCAGCGCGCACACGCACCCCCCGAGCCACAAACAACGACGCAGCGAGACCCGCGCAACCGCGGTTCACCCGCAGAACCTGCCATCAGGGACTAGCACAGCGCGGTGCAGTCCCGTCTCCGGACCCCAGGGTCTGGATCAGGGTCCAGCTCGAACATCATCAAGGGTCCACTACCTGGGTCTGGCCGCACGGGCCACGTGCAGATGTAAGTGCGGGTCACGTGTGTGTGTGCAATGTGCGTTGGGGATGGGGGTGGGTGTTTCGCGGAGTGGGCGCGCGGGGATGGATTGCTGTCTAGCTGTGTTCGTGGACGCGTGCATATGCGTGGGCGCGGGGTGGTGCGGTGGAGATGATGTGCGGCTGGGGGTTTGTTGCTTTTGCCTGGGTTTGGGGAGTCTGTTTGGGTGCTTTGTTTTGCTGTGTTCCGCATTACGGGGGGGAGGGAAGCCGTGGTGGGCGCTGTGGAAGGGGTGGTTTGTGGCGTGGTAACGAGTATGCGAGACGGCTGTATCAGGAGTGGGATGCAGCGTCTGTTCAATCGGGTTCAAGTGGCGTGTGGCTGAGATGAAGATGTAAACCGACTTGTCAATCTCCGTCCTGCTCTATCATGCGCCTAGGATAGACTGGGGTGCCGATATTGTAGTTCTGACGCTGAATGTTGTTACAATTAATGACTACTGACTGCAATATTGGCACTTCTTCCCCCCGCATAGATACTACGGGTCTCCTGGTGCTCGACATAGTTACACAGTCAGTTCTTTCTCCTCGAAGTCACCCTTCTCTTCCGCCTCGCGCCGAGCGACCTTCTCGGCTGCTCTCTTTTTGCGGCTGTCCAGCTTGTCTCTGTCTTCGCGCATTTGTCGGATCAAAGCACTCTTCTCTCGGATCTTGTGCCCATATCTGTAGAATACGAGCGGAATGGGTATCATTGCGAATTCGATGAGGGAGAGCATTGTTGCGGACCAGTGCGGGCCAAGCGTGGCGTACCTGAAATTGTTAGTTGATGACATTAGGACGAGGGTAATGTAGACAAGACTTACATCTTGGGTCCGGCCAGAGGCAGCGCACCGCCCATCATGCTTCGGAGGACAGCGTTGCCCGCCAGTGCCGACGCGGCGTAGATGCCGTACGAGTGGACGAGGTAATTCGATGCGTAGATGAAGACTCCACAGTTGCCGGCACCAAACGGTATGCCTGCGAGGATGGGTGCGATCCAATGCACGTTTGGCGTACATGTCCATGCGAAGATCATCTCACCAACCGGCACCGATACCGCGGCCAGACACACCACGCTGACCATGGCTTCTGGATAGGGCTTCCCAGTCTCAGGGTCTTTAGGATGCGCGTTGATCATCTTGCGGAGCAAAGGCTCGCAGGAGATGACGATAATGCCGCCAATGCCGATGCCCATGTACGAAAGACCGGTCATGCCGGGTGACCAGCCGCGCAGCTCGGAGAATACAATTGGGTACGAGACGAAGCACAGATAGAGCACGCCGTACACAAGAGCTATGTAAACGTTCCAGAAGATGCAGATAGGTTCATTGATTGCCATGGAGAGTGGCCGGTACAAGTTCTCGCGCAGCATTGGTAGGAACGACTTTTTGTCGTCGTAGCGGGAGTACCAGCGGGGTTCGTCCGTCTCTTTGCGCTTCTTTGCAGACTTGCTTCGCAAGATAGCTGGCGCATACGTCTCGGGGATGAGGAACACCATGAACCACGATGTACCCGAGCCGATCATGACAACCCAGTTGGTCCATCGCCATCCTAGAGCCTGGTACACGAAACCTCCCACCAGAGGCCCGACCACTGGTCCGTTCATTGGACCAAGACTCCATATCGAAAAAGCGAGGGCGCGGTATTCGTCGTTAACCATGTCGGAGACGGTTCCAGGGGCGTTGGATATCATGGCTGCGCCGGCGATGGCGCCAAAGAAGCGCATGACGAGTATCTGAGCAAGGCTGTTGGACAACGCGCACGGAATAATCAGGATTGTGAAGACGGCAACTGCAATCAGATAGACTGGTCTGCGGCCATACATTTCACTGAGAGGCGCCAAGAGTAGCGATCCCACAGCTAATCCTGCCAAGTAGGTGGTGATACCAAGGACGACGAGTGTTTTCGATTGGATGCCGAAAGTGGCCATCATACCTGGAATGCCACTAGTGTAGCTTGTCGAATACATAACCACAACGAGGCTTGAGTAGCTCATGAAGAAGATGACAAGGGCCTTCCGCCACATGGGCCACTCCTGGGGATTCTCGCCATCCTCGTCGAAGTCAATCTCAGAGCGCGGATCTGTGGTCATGTTTGTTGTGGTCGTCGTGATGTACGCCATGGACTTGTCGCCAGGATCATCGAGGCCAGCATTGCGACTCAGCGAGTGGTGTATCGAGAGTACTTCGTCGGTGTCGCTGAGTGAATCGGTCGATACCGAGGAAATCGACGAATGGTCGTCATCGACATGGGCCTCCAGTGTCTGCGAGTCCTCGGTTGCATGCGTTGTGACCGATCGCGATGCTGTCTCTTTCGCAGGCGACTCGGCGGCCACACTCTCCTTGATGAGGCTCATTACGCCGTGAAGCTTCAACCCCACTTTTGCGGTTAATTGTGGTCGGAAGTCAACGAACACCAACAGCGCCTCCTCTTAACAAGCGCTCAACGAGACCAGTGGGATGGAAAGTTGCCAGTTTCGTCGTGCCAAAAAGCTTCGTTCCAGCGTCGCGCCAGTGCCACATGAGCCAGTAGCAGAATCCTTCAATCTAGCTCCCAAGGGCGGCTCGCAGAAAGGGCGCGGCGCGCTTCCGCGTCCGTACAGCAGCATTTCGCCACGGGAATAAAGACCCGTTACCGGTGTTATCGCAGCGAGATGGCGAACTGCAGCAACTGTGGACACTTCTTGCCGCTTGCGGTCACACCTTCCACACAGGGTGACCTGACATGACTCGGTGTTGCTTTGCTCCGAGAATCGGAATTCCACGGGTGATACATAAGCAAGGCTGACGCAGATATAGCGATGCCTGCGAGGCGATTAGGAGTTTGGGGGTGTTTACGATTGAAGCTTGAAGCTGTCAAGATCTGCCTGTTTGTTGAGCTGATGGAGGTAAGGTACTGTAAGGTGGGAAAGGTGCGTGAAGAGATGCTAGCGGCAGGAACGAAACTCACGCGTCACGTCTCAAACCTCAGACCTCATCGCGTCATTGTATCACCAGCACATCAGGTCCACAACGCAGTACTATCGGCAACAGTTGCTGGAAACTTTTATCTCTACAACTGCCATCTTTGAAGTCGACTGACGCGCGACTTTCACGCAAACTCACACCGGCCTTCTTCCCATGTGAAGGAGTCCAAGCAACGCACGACCTGATGGACATGCAGAATCGATCATAGCAATATGCGAATTGCAACGTGCCCCCATCTACGAATCACGAATGAGATCTTCATATGATTTGAGGGATATGGATGCATCCTCGTCGCTCGCAAAATTAATGCACTATTCGTCGCCGGTAAAGGCGAGGAGGCAAGAGTATTAGCTTTACCTCTTCTTCCCGCATGTGTAAATACAGCCTGTCTGTCTTTATCTTTCTGCTGCTTGTTCCTGCACCCCCGCGTCTATACCCTTGAGCACTATCCGGCTTGCCTTAGGTCACGTCGACTTAAAGGCAGCCGCTTTCCGATCCAGGCCACTGATACATGCCTAGCTGATTGTCAAGGATTGTACGCCTACAGCTCCGCACGAGGAGAAGATTCTGAAAGAGTTAGTTGCATACAACAGCGCGGCTTGAGAGCTTGACACTACGAAAAAAGCGCAACCAGGTAGGCAACGACGCATCGTCGGTCACATGTCCTTTCATGCCAACAATGGATACATCGTCTGCTCGGTCATGCGAGGTGGCTTTCACGGTGAAGGGCAGCCGCACGTTGCCGTTGACGGGCAACGGGGCAACATGCTCTCGCTTGTTCACTTTCATCTTGTTTGCTAGCCTCACGACGCCCCACCTTCGTTTCTGCGCTCTCAACCTCCCGGTAACTTCTTCGACCAAAATCCCTGTACAACAACTTAAACGACCTGAAGTCCATCTACAGTATTCTTCGCAGCCATGCCGGGCCCTGGGCACGCCCGTCCAAGCTTCGAGCAGCTCTACAATCACATTGTCCTGCCGCGCGATGTGCCTGGCCGTGAAGACAGCAACCTCTCTAGAGTTGAAGCCGCACTGCTTGCGCGCTTGACTGATGCCACCCGCCTCATGAGCACACATGTTGCACAATCAGATCAGCAGCGCATCTGCGCACTGGGTGATTCACTCATGGCCTGCGAGTCGCTGCATGTTGATCGCTCGATCACCAGAACAGCCTTGCTACGAGAGCTTCGTGGATTGCAGCCAGGTTGCACTCTCATCTTGCACATCTCAGCTCAGAATTGTGGGATGCTAATCTACAAAGACCTTCGGTAAGCTCTTGCATGGTCTTTCGAGTTCGAACTAACACGGCAAGTGGAACAAACGACAGCGAAGTGATCTTCGAAGCGTTCGAGGTCACGCCGACCTGCGAGAAAGTCCTTGCCACGAAGAACGCACTGCTACGAGACTTCCCAGGCTGTGCCGTCACCGTTCCTGACGCCACGCTTTCTGAGCCGTCATTTCTGGACAGTCTAACGTCATTTATACAGCAAACATCTACGGAGTACGTTACTAAGTTCTCTTCGGTAACCTACAAGGCTGCAGCGCCGCTGCCTGAAGTTCGTAATACCAGCGATCCTGCGCTCGTGACAGCTACTGATGACGATCCTGGAGGCCAACGGCGCCACCACGGATGTACCCGTACTACGAAAACGTGTGCGAGACACTGTCATGTTCGACCAAGCATATAAGCCATGGAGACGCTCGCCCTTCTACCTCACTATCCGCGTTGCGATGCAGCGCCATCTCTACAGACAATTTGGGGCCGACGTCGGGAGATTGTACTACAAGACGATCATGTGTCTTATGCTCCAAAGGTTCCTGGAAGAGGTTTTGAAGATGTTACCCTTCGAATCGGTCTCATTCCTACGGCAGAAACTGGGTCGCCGACTCGCCAAGCTTTCGAGCGATTGTGCTACGATCGTCAAGAACGGCAACCCCTCGGTCATATCTGCACTAAACTCCCTACAGCCTGGCTTTGAACGTACAATACTGACCACTGGTCATTGGCTGCAAGCCAAGTGGCGGAGTTACAAAAACACCCATGTCCGCCGTGTTCCTTTACTCAATCCTCGTCCGCCGGTCGGGGCATTTGACTTTCGCCTCCCAAACAGCTACCCCGTTCTCGCTCGTATTCTTGCAAATCAAGCGGTCAGTCCTGAGGTTGTTCAACGTACACCGGACGAGCTCCTGAAGCAATACGATGAATCCGCTGCTTCTATCAAGCCATATATGTACGCAGCACGGACACATATACAGATCTCGCAACATTACACCACTGTCATAGAGCCGGCGAAAGAGGCGGGCTATTCCGGCCATTCTCGTATTCATGAATTGAGCGTGGTCATCTGTGATTACATTCACCAGATTCAGACCTTTCCCGAGGGCTTTCCAGATCAAAAGAGTCATATGCTTCTCCGTCTGATGGAGCTTTGGGTCCTCTTAGATACAGAAGCTGTCACATGCTATCCGCTTCTCCAAGAATTCCATCCTGGACTTGACAGTGATCTTCTGGACCCTATCCAGTTGCTTTTCCTGGATGATATGGTTAGAGTCCAACGAGTACAGGACTACATCGGCAGCCGATTTCGTGCGCGCCGCGGCATGCAATGTAGGACTATCTTTGACGATCCCGCTGATGATTGCTTCGCTGCGAGATACTTCGACGAATACGATGAAACTGGACAGTTGCTACGACTACAAATCGAAAGCGACGCAGAGAGGCGGCGTGAAGAGAAGGAGTCTGAGTGGGAAGAGAAGAGCGAGCTTCATGCGGAACTGATAAGGAAGCGAGATGAAGTTGCTTGTGTCTACGACGACGTACCACACAGACATCTACCGGGTGTCTACGAAACTAGACATCGAAGCCCGTGCGAATGGCATGATCTTCGGGACGCCGCGAGGAGGACCTGCATTCGAATTTGTGAGCATCCTCTACCAAGCTATGAACCTGCTGCCAAGGCAGTCTTGTTCGAGATAAATTGCCCGGAATCTCTCGCCGCTTACAGAGACGCTACCTGGTCTATCTTATCCATCATTTGCTCTCCACTTCCAGCCATAAAGCCTACCAGAGTTTCAATTGTGCGAGAGTTTTCCGAACTCGAGCCGTACGTCAACGAATTGGCGTGCAGCGTTACTTTGGCCTCGGAGAAGAAGGCGTTTGTAGAAACGCATTACGCAAGCTGGGGGCTTCCGGTATGTTTGGAAGACATAATCCGCACGTGCGGACTCAAACCGAGGTATTATGACGAGCACAGTCAATCCTGGACGAGTGGACATCGCAAAGCGTCGCTTTGGCACCATTTCCCGTTAATGCATGGCACCAACTCTCCATACCGTGCACTCAACTTGTCGTACGCCAATTGGCCTTCATCAAACGAGATTCAATCAAATCAGGCCGATTGCCCTACAGATGTCAGCGCTCACGAGTTCTTAGCCTGGCAGGGTCTCTTGGTAGGCACACACTCGAGATGGCTCGATCTGGTTCGCGAGCTAGGCTCCTCCAATTTGAACTTTTCGGCCGACGGCACTTGGCTGCTTGTCATGCGCCTGATATTTCAAGTTGGCCCCGCCTCAGTGGTTGGAGAAGCTCGGCGAGACGTTCACGCTGCGTTGCTCGACGATTCTTTGTGCTCAAGACTGCTGGACCAAGTTCATCAGCGTCTCGACGCAATCCGTCACAACTGGCGTGAGCCAGTACACATGGAGATACTCATCACCATCCTGTTGAAAATAGTCTCATTGACGACTTCCAGCTCTACTCGACAAAAAGGCGCAGCGCTTTTGCTGCAAGCGCGAGATTCGACTGGCCTTTGGCGTGTCGAGTTACAATCAATCGTCACTAACGATGCGAAGGTCAGACCATTCGCTGTTTGGGCATCCTTACTATGCAAACGGACCTTGCATATCGATCCAGAGATGCTGCTGGAACCAAATGCCCTCCGACAGTACATTGGTGCCTCCATCTCCTTGAACTACAATCTTGTCGAAGAGTTCAAACACCTGCCATACAAGCTCCGGAGCTCGATCATTCGTGACGTGATGTTTTCGTATGAACACAGGGAGCTCTTGAGGCGGTCCATATTGTCCAACACTCAGGATTTCGTCGTTGCTGTTAACAAGCTGTGGCAGCTTCCTGCAGGGTATGAGGCGCGTATTTCAGACTCAGCCACCGGCACATGGTGGATCTTACTTGAGCTGAAATCGACCGGCGATAGTCGCAGTCATTCTCACTTCGTGCACTATAACTACGTCTACGGCACGTTACTCATAGACGGGAAAGAGATGAGCACTCTCCCGTTGACATATCGACGAAACGCACTCTATCGACAGATATTTGGTGATAGAAATCCCATCGTATTCCCTTCACCGCTTCATGACATGTCATGGGCCATCTCCGAGCCAATGAGAGGTCAGCGTGTGCATCTCGGATTCCGACAACGCACCCTGATTGTTCGCGCATTGTACAATGACCAGATTTACGAGTACATACCAGCTGAAGTTTTCGGCACAACATCGGTTGATCTTCCCGCACCTCTTGTGCAACGTTGTTACCACTGGTTGAATGTACGGACCGGCGAGCTTGAGATCCGTCGTCAAGACATGTGGTTATCGAAGCTGAGCAACTGGTGGATTAATGGCATATCATATGGGCAGTGTCAGGTGATACGACGATCAGGACACCCGTCTGAGACCAGGCTGCTAAACGATTCCAACGAGACTGTTCAACATATTGGCAACATATTCAAGTCATTCGAGGATCTTTCCCAAATTATCGTATTCGCCTCACGAGAAGGTAGAATCACCGTTGAACTGAAGCTTCTAGAACTCAGTTTCTACATCAACCCAAGTGGCTTGCTCCATTCACAGCAACTCAGTGCGGTCGTCACACAAGACCAAGATGCTGGCACTTGGTACGGGTTGGCAAGTAAGATAGTCATTCAATCCGCAGCCAACCGTCGCCAGAAGAGCATTTTGGTGCCGTACATTGATGACTGCCAATTCACTCGGGACAACATCCATGTGTCTGTCAATATTAGGACCTGTACGAGCATGTACATGAAGTACGACATCAACGATGTACTGGGACGCATTGACTGTCCGCCAGAACCAAACTTCCTCTACACAAAAGTGCTCTTACATGCACTTACTTCTCACGTAATACCGGATCCGCTAACGGCACGGACTGGAGTAGAGGAAGCACTTCGCTTGCTTCAGACAGCACTCTATTTGCCCTGGAACACACTCAAAGACGGTCAGGTAAAGCTCCTGCAACGTCTAGCTGGGCTTTCCCCGATGCGTGGCTACTACCCTGTTAATTCACGGTTCATGGAAACAATGGCTTTACAGTCGAACTTGACTGCCCACATCCAGGATGACCGGTTCAGGCCTCATGTGGAGAAGATTCTTCAGCGCAGTTGTTCTCTCAATGAGTTCGTGCCTGGTGTTGCGAAGCAAGAGGCCTCGGCAGAGTCGTTGGTGAAGCCGGATCCTCACTTGGCGGCACGAGCAGTGTCACGTACATATGCGCAACAACGTCGAGGCAACGATTTAGAATATCCTGGACGAGATCAGCATCTAAAAAACACGGCTCGAGCTAATAGTTACTTCATTACCAGGCAGCTTAGCACGCAACAGGCCTCACCAACAGACTCGCCAAGCCTGCTCGTTCTATTGCATAACGCGTCTCTGATTGGCGGCTACGAAAAGTCTTACAAGAAGACCCTGCTTGCAGATTTGCTCTCTGTTGACATCATTGCTGAGTGGGGCGCGCTCACGCAGCGGGCGTTGAGTTGTGATGCTCAAGATCGTTACAATCTCATGTTTCTGTTGGGACCAATGGCTTTCTCCGACGACGCCAACATCGACATGCTTCACAAGTTCATCTCCTTAGTCCTGTCCCCAGATGTCAAGAATCTAAGACCCCCAGAGCACGCCGCATACTTTCATTTTCGCGCCGACGGAGGGCCGCCCATTTCTTACCTCGTGTCTTTCATGGAGAAAGCATTGGTGCCCTTTGTGCCAACAGGTTTCAAGAAAAGGTCTCAAATGGTCGTTGCGCAGAATAGTCACAGCAAGAACGTCGAGGCAAGCTGTGATGCGTTGGCCTGTTCCATACAAGCCCAGTGGCCTCACACGGAGATCGACGCCTCCAAATTAGCAGATGTTGACTCTGCAAATCTCGATATTGCGAAAGCTCTCGAAGACTTGACGCCAGAGTGGCAACGTCTGACTCGGAACCATGAGCTCGCCATATATCTTGAGTATGTTCAAACTGTATTGGACCGATCAAGTCCACCTCGGTCAAACACAACTAGCTCAGAGACAATCTGTAGCAGATCACACACAGAACTTTCTATGAGGCCCAAACCTCGGCATTTTTATGCTTCAAGAAATCGAGAGGGAGATGATCTCTCGCTACCTAAGCTACTACGGCTGCCAATTGGCGGTGTCAGCTACCAGTCTGAGAATGGTCGCAATGGTGTTGGAACGCTCATGCCGAGAGATGTCAATACTCTATCTAAGCCCATCATTTCCTTTAGTTCTTCTGATCGATACGGGAAAAACGACTTCCCAGTCATCCGAAAGCCTTCGCTTGCTTCGGACAGTAGTCACAAGCCAGAAATTCTAAGGCTCAGGGCAACTCTAAGCGACTTCCGAGCAAACGCCTCACATGTGTACTCTCGATACGCCGATGAGATGGAGGCCAGCATCGACGCTCTCCAATTGCGTGTGAAGAATCAACAGAACAAATCTCAGCCAACGAATCGCTGGATCAACAACGATGATCTTCGACCAGCCAAAGGTAAAATTGAGACGATGATCGAACAGGTCAAACGAGGTCTGGAAACGCAAGATCCGCAAGCAAGATGGCTACAGTTAGTCAATCTATGGCCGGCCATGAGGGTTGCAGATTTGCTCACGGAGTTGCGGTCCAGCTCAAACAATACGTTTGGTGCCGGTACAAAGGAGATTCTCGTGTCATTGGGCGTAGCTGTCACGAAGCTGCAACAGATGATGCGAATTCAAGATGCCCAGAAGAGAGGAAAGGATCAACAGCAACGTGAAGAGTGCATCAATCCTGGCCACAACAACTGGAATCCTATTGACTACACTGACTGGCTTCTTCTGGAGATTGACGGCAACGTTATGCTTCGCGAGGAGCAGATTCAAGTGGCTCTGGCGACGATATCACCTGCATCAGGCCAGAACTCAGTTCTACAGTTATTGATGGGTAAGGGCAAAACCTCATGCATCCTCCGTAAGTTAAGCTCTTCCTCTCTCAAGATTAATCTAATCAGGCCAAGCAATGGTTGCAGCTGTTCTTGCAGACAAGCAAAACTTAGTGCGCATCGTGGTTCCACGTCCGTTGCTTTTGCAGTCTGCGCAAGTATTGCATGCGAAGCTCGGAAACCTGGTCAATCGTGAGATCCTGCATATCCCCTTTTCACGCAAGACGCCGGCCGAGCTCCCACTGATGCGCTTGTATCAACGATTGCATTCACGGATGCGTGAGCGCGGCGGCATTTTGATTACTCTTCCCGAACATCTGCTCTCCTTCAAGCTGAGCGGGCTCCAGCAGCTTAGCGATGGTCACGTGGAGGTTGCTACTGCTATGGTGCACTTTCAAGACTGGCTCGATAATCACGCCCGAGATGTTTTGGATGAGTGCGACGTCTCTTTGGCAATTCGCATGCAGTTGATATATCCTTCAGGCTCACAAACATCTGTGGACGGTCATCCCATCCGTTGGCAGATCATTCAGCTCTTGCTCCACCGTACGCAGAATTTCATCACCGCTGTGCAGTCACGCTTCCGTAACAGCTTAGAAGTTGTGGACCGAGCTGAGGGCGGATTCCCTCTTATCTATTTCTTGCGCAGGGATGCAGAAGATTACTTGATCGAACTTCTTGTACGCGACATCCGCAAAGGCCATTTCCCTTCCATTCCCTGTGCAGAGTTTCCAACGGCGATTCAGGACGATATTTCGAACTATATCTCCCGCAGCTCCGTGCGCAGCGAGCTAGTGCGAAGACTGACTGCGTTTTTCAAAAACAAGCAGCAGCTGATGAAAGTCGTAAACCTTCTGCGAGGGCTTTTCGTCCATCGGATCTTGATATCAAGCCTGAAGAAACGATGGAACGTGCAGTATGGACTGCATGCTACTCGGGCGCCCATTGCAGTACCGTACCTTGCGAAAGGCGTTCCTTCAGTTGCTGCTGAATGGGGTCATCCAGATGTTGCTATCATTTTAACATGTCTGTCCTTCTACTACCAAGGTCTCAGGCTCAGTCAGTTCAAACAAGCCTTCGAACAATTGAGTAAGATTGACGATCCGAGCATGGAATATGCAAGGTGGGTATTCCCTCAAGCGCCAGTTGGTCTTGAAGACTACAATACCATCAATGCTGAGGATGGCTGGCAGCTGAACAAACTCTTCCAGCTCATCCGGTAAGTTTTTGAACCCGCTCGTATGCTGCAGGACAGTACAGGCTAACAAAATATAGTTTGAATGCGTCTCTGATTAACTTTTATCTCAACAACTTCGTGTTTCCACAGTATGCAAAGACGTTCAGCGTGAAGCTACAAGCATCTGGATGGAGTCTGTTCTCGTTGCAGACGGACGGCGGCTGCCGTGTGACAGGATTCTCTGGAACGAATGACTCTCGCCATCAGCTTCCCATGCTCATCAAACAGGCCGATTTGCCAGAACTGGCTCATACGAATGCCGAGGTGCCCTACTATCTGATGGCTCCTCGAAATCGAGGGTATATTCGCATGAATTACCCGAATGGACAACGCTGGACGGAACTCGACCTGATTGAACACCTAGTCAATCCTCTTGGTGTTACCAGGGGTAGCAGAAGCACAAGAATTCTTATCGATGCGGGCGCCCAGATTTTGGAGCATGCCAACCGAGATTTTGCAAAGGCCTGGCTCGAAAAAGATACACTGGCAGCTGCGGCAGTGTATTTCGACGACGATCATCGTGCCTGGGTACTGTATCGCACCGGAAATCGCATACCACTCCTAGTATCACCGTTTGCTGATAACCTGGATCGATGTGTTGTCTACATGGACGAGAGCCACTGTCGAGGCACAGATCTGAAACTACCAGTAGATGGCAAAGCTGCGCTAACTCTTGGACAACACCTTACCAAAGATGCACTTGTGCAAGCTGCGATGCGCCTGCGTCTACTCGGACAAACTCAATCCGTCTCATTTTACTCCCCTCCAGAAGTCCACCAGAGCATCTTGGATCGACTGGGCAAGGATGAATTTTTCCATCCGGACTCGGCCGCTGTATTGGCCTGGGTATTTGGGCAAACCTGCGACATGTTGGAGCAGCAAGAGCCATCGTATTTTGCGCAGGCTTCACACTGGCTACATCAGAAGCAGGCCCGGCTAAGCCATCCCTTCTTCCTTGACAGCGAATATGCTAGATCTGAATTCTTGGCTGCCATGCTGCAGAAGGAAGCGTTACTCATCAAAGACATGTACCAGCCTGGCGGCAATCGTCGCACTGGTTTCAACAAGCCCTCCGTCTGGGATGCTTCTTTGCAAGCGGAAGTCAAGCTGCTTCATGACCGCCAGCAACGCTTCCAGGACAATGGTTCCGCAGTGCATGCCTCGGTATTAGAAGAAGTAGAGATTGAGCAAGAGCGTGAGCTCGAGATCGAGCTCGAGGTGGAACACGAAGTTGAAAACATTCGCGAGGTTCAACAACCCCCGAAGTACCGCGCACTCCCGATCGCTAAGCTGCATGCGGACGTCGAACACTTCATCACATTTGGCAAGCTTGTCGCTGGAAGTAGCGCCTATCAACCGATGTTCTCTGTCCTAAGCCGGACTGCCTTAGGTCTTAAGCGCAGCGTCTCGTCATCGATGCCATCCAACTTGTGGGTATCGGAGCAGTTCAGCCGGACGGTTCAAATCTTCCAGCCTAACGACGTCTATGTGCGATCGAGTCAGTGGGTTCTGTGGAGTTCTATTAGTTCAAAAGCTCTCCTTGTCAGCCCAGAGGAAGCCAACTCTCTCATTCCCATTCTGCGGACTAGATCTGAGCATGATGGCGTACACCTAATCGTGTACGCTGCACCGGTTACCCGTCGTATGCTTCACTTCAATAGCCTCGACTACCACGCTACTCCAGCACTTCATGCTGGGTTCAAACCTCCCACATGGCTTTCTGTGGAGCTAGGACTCTTCTCAGGCCGGTTGCATTTTGATTGGCTTGAATACGATGAGCTCTTGCGCTATCTTGGCTTGAAGCAAGACTTATCCATTGACGCAGATGCTCGACCCTTTGCTGCTAAACCCCTCAATTTCCTCCACGAGTGGATTGACGTCCGGCGCACAGGTCAGGATTTTGATCACACTCCCATGGGTTTTATCACAACCGGCAAGCCGCTCACCGAGAACCACGCCTTTTTTCAGGGCTCTGCTCATGAGACTCACGCAGACATTCGTCCACGGATTGCGCGCGCCGGATCAGGGGAAGCTGAGCAAGAAGAGGACACAGATGGGGACAGTGACCATGATGGTGAAGAATATGTGCCTGTTGTTGAACATGTCGACGACTCGGATACGGAATATGAGGAGGATTTTGAGGATGCGCAGGAAATCATAAAGCAGATCTCGGACTGAGTCGTGATTCAGGATGTCCTCCCTACCTAGGCTCCTGACGGACCGAGAAATCAGATTGAGTAGCTTTCACCGCGATCTGCGTTACGCTGGCAGGTAATACCACAAATTCGTGATTGTATCAATACCTGTGCATATTGATGTGGAATTCGTGAATTATTGACCATGAGTTGTGGTGTTGATGTCATGAACTTTAATTGCGTCAGAAGCGTTGTTTCGGCGGGTCCAGAATCACCGCCCGCGGGAGCCTCCAACCCCGACGGCCTATTCTTGCGGCTCCACTTGACTCGCTCAAAATACGCAAAATCGTCAACAGGCATTGCTGCGGCCAATTAGCGCATGTTTGACATAAGCGGCGGCTGAAGGAAGGCTGTGCTGCCAAGCGATACCTTTCATCGCGCGTTCTTGGCACCGGGACAGTTGCTCAGCGCAGGGCGTATCAGTACTTCATCCTCACAATGCCTGGGGGTGGATGAAGCGACAGAAATCGAACACCAAGCCCCCACTATTACTTACGACTTCTTTTCGCTCTTTACTACACTAACGGGACCTCCTGCGACCCACTTCAGTTCGTACCGCACTGGGAAAGCATCTGGAAGACACCGGCGGACGCTGAACAACATTAATTGCATCTTTTCAAACGTCGTGAAGAATTTACGAAGTTATGGCGTTACTTGCAGTAGTAAGACACGATTCGTCTGCACCATACCATCCGATCTAACATTGAGAAGTGTGATACTTGCAGGGCGAGAAAGGCCTGTAGTGCTGCGCATGCCTACTGAGCAGCAATCTGACTGATATAATAGGTCAAGTGTGATCGAGATGATCCTTGTGGTAACTGTTTCGATGCAAGTATACAATGCAACCGAACAGTTTCTGCAGAACGAAGCGTATCAAAACGAAGAAGAGGAGCCGAAGCAGTTGCAGCATCACAGAGTGCGCAGTATCCTGCACTTCAAACGCAATTCGCACCTTCACCACCGGGGCCAGCCAGTGTACCCCAATCGCCTTCGATCATAGAGGCGCATGATTTCATTCGAAGAGAGATCACATCTGGCAAGCCTATGCCGGCCGATCGACTTGCGGTCCTGAATTCGGCGATGTCGTTTGTTTCTCATCTGAGTCAGAGCACAAAACAAGTGGATCTAGTAAGAGTAAGAAGTACTCGAGTTACAGATATCCTCGAAGATATCGCTGCACCAACTATAGAACTCCTGTATTGGATGCTTCGAGGTAAGTCGGCCTTTTAAATCAGAGTCTTGTACTAACAATATCGTCAGAGCTCAAAGGAGGAAGCATCGGCCCGCATGTACTTGACTACTTCAAGCATGTCTCGCCAAAGTCGTTAAAGACTATGGGGCTCGCTTTGATCAATCGAACAGGTGACGCCGAGACGCTGTTGCTCTACTCAATATGCGTTAACTCTGCAGCTTACAAATTCATTAACACGGTCTTATCGGAGGGCGACATAGGTAGCCTTGAAGATGGCATGCGTGATCAAGCAGCAAAGCACCTACATAGCGTCCAGTTGGCAATGACGCGCATTCATCTCCTTGCAGCTCCTTCTTTGCTATTCTTGCAATCCTTGCTATGCAGTGTAAGTGTCTTAGAGCTATTCTACTGATATGAAACATAATGACTGACAAGCTGTAGGCTTTCATCGCTCAGGGACAGGGTGACTCGGTGCACTGCTGGGCTTTCATATCAGCCGCGTGTAAAACTTGCGAAGACTTAAATCTCGAAATGCGTGTGAACGCAATTGGAACAGAAACCGAGGATGACTTGGAGCTGTATTACTGCTACGTGTGGTGTCACATTCTTGACAAGAACTACACCATGATGCTCGGGCGAACACGCTGTCTCTTGAACCATGAAGGTTTGGACGCAGTATTCTCTTCAGCGCTTAACAGATCTTTATCAGCCTTGCTTTCAACTTATTTGCTCTTCGTACCGGTCCAGGCCATTTTCGTTCTGGAACTTCACCCGCTGAAAATTTCAAACAAGAAAGCTTTACTTTCGAGGGTTGAGTACATGGTGACCGATCTCCTGGATCGTCTGAAGCGGGTCCACACGCGGATCACCGAGGTACGGATCATCCGTGGTAACCGAAAGTATCTCTACTGACAGTGTTCAGTTGCACGGGCCATCTGACTCCTGGAGTGGCCTTCACATGGGAACTGAATTAACGACAATACAGTTCTCGTACCACTCCCTGCGAACCTCCATATTGCGCTCTAAGCAGATCTGCTTACCAGCTCAACCATACGTCGACCATGATTGCCTTGAATCAGCCAGAATGGCCATGTCAACATTGCGAAGTATCCAGGAAGCCGCTTTGACTCTGACCGACATTCGCGCCCACGTAGCGTATATGCATTGGTGAGCATACGCTATCGCCTCTCCATTGCCACATGCCTGCAATCGACTGACCAAGTTAGGACTGTACTCTATCATCCATTGACTCCGTTCTTCGTTCTGTTCTGCCACGTCGTGGCTACCTCGGATCCAAACGACTTCCATACGCTTAAGCGCGTCACCGATGAGCTGGAGGATCTCACCGAGCTCTCTACATCACTTGCGAAGCTGCAGATGCTCTTCAAATCCTTCATCGAGCTTTGCGAAGGTCTTGTGTCTGAAAAGCGGCAAAGGATTCTTGCGACCGATGTTGAAACAGGCCCTCGGATATCGCAATTCCAACAAGCATCTTTTGCAGCGCATCAGCCAACAAATCCACTTTTGGCGTCATCCGATTCTCTTGTCGTCCAGCAACCAACTTCCACGCCATTTTCCGAATCTACGCCAGATTTTACATTTTCATCGGGTGACATACTTGGCAGCATGGATCCAGGATGGGGATTGTTCGATGTTCAACCCACGCTCGACTGGCTCGATGCCGACTTCTCATTTTTTTGACAACGAGCAGTATCAACAAGGATGAACCATCACTGCTTCATTCAAGCCAAACGTCTGTACAGCCTCTATCCGTGTCCAACGACAGAATTGCTCTATATTAAAATTGTACGCATCCGCTCAAATAACTCTCTTGGCACGCAAAGACCGAGCCTGCTATGCGAGGTTCCCAGGTGCAAGAAATCCTTCCAGCTCCATAATCTAGAACGTAGGCTAAGCCGCCGAACAAATTCGTTCGTGCTCTGCTCACGGAAGTTTCAAGTGTAGCGAGCAGAAATGCAGTCTTGGCTCGCCGGCTATTTTTAGCCGGCGCATTGCGGCGACGACACAACCGGAGCGGCATATGGTGATATCAGATTCTGTAAGCTGTCTATACAAAGACCGATATCAAGAGTTCACTGTGCTCTTTCGAAATTCCACTGTTAATTCCACTATCGTCAATCCTTTGGGCGATGCCATTTTCGTTCCCTCAACGTCACGTGCAGTTACCTTCATCCAATACAATGGACGTCCGGCTGGATATTGAGAATAACAAAACGACTTTCTCAGGTGGAGATATCATCTCAGGGAAGATCAAGATCTTCTGCCCGCAGACAAAGACAGTTTCAGGACTCACAGCAACCTTGACTGGCGAGAGCATCTCGTCCCTGACCGGCGCACCAGGCTTGTTGTTCTCACGGAGGGAAGAAGAGAAACACACAATAATACGAGAAGTGCACAAAATATTTCCATCATATCTCGTATTGAGGCCTCAGAAGTCTCGCCCTCTCCGACTCGAAGTCGGCTGCCACAGCTTCGATTTCCGTCTGCGAGTCCCATGGGCGCCGGACTGCTCCACATGTCCACCAAATACTCCATCTAGGGACGAATGTCAGTACGACGAAAGTCTCGAAAAACGAACGTTGTCACGGCAGCTACCACCCTCAACAAGGGACCTGCAGGCTGGAAATGAGGTCGCATATCGTATCGACGTTGCTGTCACCACAGTACGAAACATGTTCAGAAATCGAACAGTGAAGGTAAGATCCTCTACTCAGTTCAATATCCGTATCTGACTTCAATGAAGAGCTATCCGATCGTGATTTGGCCAATTGACGTGCGTCTACTTCAGCGCGACTATGCCCCAGCGATCATAACGGCGCGTGCAACCGTACTAGGTCCGAGCTCCTTGCCATTGCCGTCGTATGATCGGGCACAGTCCGCTGTATTTGGTCTAAATCCGGCTGAGATTCTGATAACAGCATCCCTCCTGTCAGACTTCCAGCTTGTGAGGGTACCTCATATTGACGAACGATCACCAAGCAATCGCAGAGTAAAAATGGACCTTTCTATCACCAAACTCAATCGACATCCGCAAAATCTGTATCTGCAGTCTTTTCAGATGCTGCTTGTTGGCTACACTGACATTCGTGCTGGTGCCACCACCCATGGGCACATGTCATTTTGGACACTGCAATCACTGAGCAACGTCGGGCTGCAGATCTTCTCAGCAGCAGATCTTTCGGGCACGCAGCGCAAAATCGATTCAAAGCTGTGGGACAACATCATTCTCGACGAGAGTGTGGTACCAGACTTTGCGACCTGCAATCTGGAACGAAGATACGAGCTCGAAATCCTAATGGGCTGGCAATGCCAAAGTGGGGAACATGCTGGGAGGGTGTTCTTTGTGCAGCTGAGAACCCCGGTGCGCATTGCCTCCGGAATATTGCCCAGCAATCAGACTGAAAAGAAGGGCCTGTATGGGTCTGAGCGCTGTGTGCAGATCGCGCCAGACTGTAAAGAGGCGGGGGCTCTTGAGCATGTGGAGTCACCGAGGGTACGTTCTAGTCCCTCTGCGCCGCCCACGTACGATGAAGCTGTACGTATTACGGCCAACGGTGGGCGGAGGTGAGTTGAGATAAAGGATGATGGTAATTTTCTTATTTTTCGATGATATTCTCAAACGTCATAGCAGTGACCAGCGTTTCCAACAGGCCGTAGTACGGCCTATTAGCTGACCTGTAGCTACGCTACAGCTTAACAGTGAAGGACTACTGTACAGTTATAGTGAAGGGCACAAGTTAGATAGGCTGTAACAACTACAGGTTAAATACAGGTAGATTTAAGATAACTATAGGCTGTAGTTTCCTATTTAGGTAAGGTGCTTACTTATTTAATTATAATTAGTGAATTAACACTTAGGGGTACTAAATCTAACCCCTATATACTTAACTTATTATATACCTATATTAATAATATAAGCTGCTTATATAAGCTTTCTACTATATTATTCTAGAGCTAGTTTTTAAGAAGTTAAAGTGCCTCTATAGTACTTAGCTAGAGTCTGTTCTAATTATCTAAAATTATACGCTTATACTTACAGCTTATAGATAGGATAGAATGCTAAAATATTGTGCTAGTATAAGCAAGCTAATTAATAAGTATAGATTAATCTATTAACTAATACTAGTTAACACTAAGTTATATAGTTATAGATAAAATAATAGAATACTAAAAGTTAATATTTTTCTACTTTAGAATATATAAGTAAAATAGTATATAAATTATATATATATAATAGACAGACTGTCTATAGCTTAAACCTCTGCTATAGTATAGTTATAGTATAGCTTACACCTCTACTACAGACAGCCTACTTACCTAAGCCGTAGGACTATACAGTTACGGGCTGTAGTACAGACTGTTGGAAACGCTGGCAGTGACTACAAATGGTAGTATTTAGCGAGCCTTGGTCTACTTATAAATCGCCCAGAGAAGGGACGGTACTAGACTAGTGACAGAACTAGTGGGAGTAAAGAGGAATAATAATATTCTGGGTCTCTCCTATAAAGCACAGAGGTCATCGTGTGCAGGTTGTGTATGGAACTAACACCATGAATAGCAAAATTTGTATAATGAATTCACGTGAGGTGATGATATGCAGAGCTCGATTCCATAATGGCCTATCCATTGAAACTCCGTCGTCTACCTGCAGCATTTTCGGTAGTGAATACATCTGCGAATCCAAACAAGAGCTCTACTGGGGCGCCTTCATCCGTCAAGAAGCGCCACAGCCAAGGAACAAGACTACCTCGGATTACTCAAACAAGCGCAAAGTACCACCTTGACGAGACTTTGTATAACTATCGTCCGCAAAAATCGAGGTGGGCAGTGCGATGTTGTCGTCATGCGGTTCGGCCGTGACGTCGATGCACCATACTTTCAAACCAGCCTCAGGTAGCCTGAGACCTTCAAGCCACTGGACCCAGAGGAGTAAGCTCTCACGGTTGAGATCATGAGCTCCGTATCAGGGCCACTCTCCTGGCAGTGTCCGATGTTCCTTCAAAGTGAAGTGAACAATCGGACGGTGCTCGTTTACCGACAAATTCACTGAGACAATGGAGTCGAAAATGGGTATAGCGTTGCGACTAACCCTGCTTAGAACATTGTAGATCTCCTTCATGATATCTACAGCGCCTCCGGGAGGCCACACAGCTGCCATCATACAGCTGAAGTTTTCGTTCTGCACCATTGCTTTGAAGAGACTCGTGATGTCTGTCACAGTTCGGGACATGATCCAACTCCCATTGCAATATATCGGGAGCAGCAAGCAAAGGCTTGCGTGAAGACAAACCGTGCTATCGAGCGGATGAAATTTCGCCAAGTACGTTTCGAGTTGGACCTCTCGAACTCTGACCGTCACAGTTGACATCCAGAGCGAGAGGTACTCTTTGCGGATCTGCCTACATAACTGAATCAGAACAAGCGTGCCGGTAGTCCTTGTCTCCTCGTGAGGACAGAGTAGGGACCAATCGATCTTGCGATTAGACGTGGTTGCATCGACGTGACAGAGGTAGATCTGATTACGAAAGCTCTGATGTGCAGGGTCAGTTTAGATCCCACTCTTGTTTGCAAGCTTTGATTCGCTGGGTTTGAAGGCGAGATGTCCGCCAGACGGCTAGGAACAGAACCGAATGCTCTCTCCAATGTCGGCGACCTTTCCGTTCAAGCAGAATGCCAGGCCAATGATTATTAGCCCAAAGACGTACCCGGTGGGAGCTCTAGGAAAGAGCACTTTGCGGATCTCATGGTCACACGCTTCTCAGTGTGTAGCGCCGTGTTTGACGCGGCTACAAGCTTGCGTAAGAGCCGTTTGCGCTCGTGGGCGGGTTGATCCGGTGAAGCTCGGCGGCAGTGATCGTCGTTTCGAACAACCTGTGGTGGCTTGGTGTTTGATGGTGTTAGTATTTAGTGTGTCGATATCCATACATGGAGGAGCGGGGCCGCGCTAGTGAGTTGAGCCCTGATTGCGCCAGCAGCTTTCACTCTCTCCTTCACTTCTGCTCTCTGTTTGATTGCGCGCTCCTACCTCGGTAAATATTTCGGCCATGCACGTGCGTACCGCTCACCGAGGATATAGTCGCGACACGCACTAGCAGTACCTAATGATCAATGAATTTGGAGGTACCGAAACTGCGGTGTAGATCACTAGAAAAGGTGTGGAGTCAGCGACATGGTAGGTAATGCAGGTGTAGGTATCGGAATTTGACCGCTCCTCTGTATGTTGCGAACTTGACACAGTATCTTCCGCTTCAAACTGGAAAGTTGATCTATGGATTAACTGTCGTCTCAAATGTGGCTCATATTCGTGTTCAGAGTGTGGTCGCCGCCCCGCAGCGGCCGAGCCTCTTCAATGGAAGGTCTGAGATTGCAGACAACGATAGTCACTCTATTGAACTGTCTTGCTGAAAGTGTCATGTCATGTATTCGTGTATCGTATGAATCATTTCCACCATCAGGCTGACGCTCGTGTTTCCATCCCTACCCGGGATGCTCGTTATGTTAATCGTGAAAGTCTTAAGAATCAAAAATCGCACCATACGCCGGGATTCCCCTTTTTTCCATGTCGAACACAATCTGTTGTGTGAAGCGCTTGTTGCTGATGACCAGAACCGCTTCGGCGCCGCTCTCTTTGTAGAGTCGATATGTTAGTAGACTCATGTCAGGTTTGCCTGACTCTCGTGTGTTGTAGATAACCGCATTGGGGTCTCTTCTGCGCACGTCATCCATAATAGATTGGCCAAAAGTCTTCTTGTGGTTTGGGGCAGTCCAGAGGATGCGCATGGCGACTTGTTGGTATGGGAAGATGGATAGACATGGGCCAATACCGGATCCGGTTGCTACCACGACTACGCTCTTGAAGAGGGTGGCAATGCGTAGGACACCACAAGTGGGGATGCCGCGCCTCCAGATATGCGTTGGTGCACTGTCGATGCAGCGGCCGGTGAAGTCGCCAGCTCGGCTGACAATGACCGAGTACCCTTTCCCAGTGCTGTTGGGGTTGTTGCCGAGACCATTGGTGATGGTTGCAAATCCATGCCAATCGCCAAGGGGTCGCTCGGCGAGGCGGACACCCTGACCAGGCGCTACCTCGGAGTCGAAGTGTAAGCGGACGGCGTGGGAAGAGAGCACTTCTGATCGGACTGTGACGCGACGCAGGAATAGCCAGGGGAAAATTATTGCCAGAGTGGCAATCGCGATGAGCCAGATGGAAGGATTACGCAGATAAGCCTCTGAAATCGACATACCCGAACCGCGGCTTAGGTCCTTCGTCGACAACCCAACGAGTACCCAGTAAAGACCGAGGATCGTCCAACCTCCGAAGCGATGTAAGTTCTCCCAAGAGTCGTGGTACTTGTTGCGAAGAGTGGGTTGAGACAGCGCTGTCATCGAGAGAAGCAGCGACAGGATCAGGTATGTCAGGATTGATGGTGCAAGCGGAATGGCTCGGACGCTGGGGCTTTTAACGAGGTCGATGCTTACTCCGACAGCGAAAATGATGAACCAGATTACCGCAGCGATGGCACATCCGACATGTATGCCACCGATATGATAGACGTTCGCGCAGATTCTACGGACCACGAGCGGCGTCCAGGTAGGCACTGAAGAGAATACTGTGAAGAGAAGGTTGATGACTGGTTCCGAGCGTATCGAAACCGAGGCGCAGAGGTTTGCTGCTGTAGCTGTTGCAATATAAGAAAGCGGGTAGTGTTGGTCCTTAATGCCCCGATTGAGGATCCAGCACGCGACTCCAATGTTCACCGCAACAATTGGAATTAGGAACCAGCGGTAAGCTATCAAAGCACGATGTCGTAGCCAGTGGCCAGTCGGAGAGCCTTTAGGTTCTGGAAGGAGGGCGGATGTGTCGTCTGGATTGGTACCTACTGTTGAGGAACTCAAGTGCTTAATGTGACAACGAACACCCTTCTCGAGATCGACATCGCGGAATGAAGTCCGCGATGATTCCTGTGTGATGACAGGAAGAGGGACCACAGCTTCTCGGGCAGCAACCAAGTCGTCAAAGGCTGAATCCACTCTGTGATGACCTGGTTTGGCGGGCTTGACATCGATTGTCGGCATGCTGGTCTCTGCTGCAAGAGCTTTCAGTTGTGCTTTGTCGACCTTTCCATTGGAGTTCAAAGGTACGACTTCGACTTGAAGCCACCTTTCAGGTACCGAGTAATATGGTAGGTGCTTCCGCATGTACGCCTGTAATTCTTGCTCGTCGATGGAAGCTGAGGATGTGTAGAAAGCGTGAAGAATACCGTCGATGACAAGTGACGTAGCTTGAGCAACGCCATCGAATTGTTCAACAACAGCAGTAACACCTTCCAACTCGACGCGAAAGCCCTTGATCTTAACTTGGTCGTCCATTCGACCGAACGAATCTAGGGATCCATCAGTCCTCCAGCATACAATGTTGCCGAAGTTATACATGGTTGTTCCGTCGTCGGCGAATTTGTCGAGCTGAAACTTCTCAGCACTTGTGAGAGGGAGATTGATGTATCCTTTTGACACTCCTTTCCCACCCACCCAGAGAGTACCTCTCTGTCCAACAGGGACTGGCTCGTCGGCTTCGTCAAGAATGTAACATTTTGTGTTGGGTAGCGGTCGACCGATTGACAACGGCTCGCCAATGATATGCTGGTGCGCAGAGAAGAGAAATACTTCGGTCGAGCCGAGTAGATTGTAGAAGCATCGATCCTGGGCCCAATCGTCCGCGAGACTATAGTACGATCAGTACAACAAGTATCCATCATTGTGGGAGACACTTACGACTGTGAGCACGCTTCTCCTGCAACAACGACTGTTTTGATATTTGGATAATCCTGCTGCCGATACTTGGAAAGTATTGAGGGCGTACAGATGAGAGTATCAATCTGGAAAAACTGTCAGCTGCAGCGTCTGTATGAGGTAAGAGGCTTGAAACTGACTTGAGTCAATGTGGCGTTCCAGTCGGAACCTCTGAGGTATAGAGTGCCTCCATTAACCAACGAACCAAGCATCTCCCATGCGCCTGAGTCATTCGTCAGTATTGTATGTCTCATCTATATGGCTGGATACGTACCCATCGCAAAAGAAATACTCAGCACTTGCGCGACCTTCGAGCCAGCAGTGATACGTAGCCTTCCTGGTTCGAGTAGCAGTGCGTTAGTCATAGTGCCATGTTTGACGTCAACGCCTTTCGGCACCCCCGTACTGCCTGGTGATCATGGTCAGTGGACGCACAGTCTTACAACTGTGGGGGACGTACCTGATGTGTACATAGCATACACGCCGTCAGTGGAAGAAACCTTGACGTTTGGTCGAAAAGGAGAATAGAATGCTCCTGTGTCCATACCCAGCTCAAGTACAATAGCGGTTCTGGACGCGAATTGCTTGACTTTGTCCCAGTATTTGGGTAGACATAAGATAAAGCGAGCTTCTGTATCCTCAAAGATATGTTGTAGAGCTTGGTCTGAGGCGACTCCACCGTCAATGGGGACGTACTGACATCCCGCCTTCAGGATGGCAAGTAGACCGATAAGCATTTCCAAAGACCGTTGGACCACAAGGCATACTCGCTGCTTTGGTCTGAGCCCCGAAGTGATGAGGTGATGTGCGAGGCGATTGGCCGCGAGATCAAGCTGATGATACGTGATTTTACGGTCACCATGGATAGCGGCAAGTATTGAGGGATGTGAGTCCACGATACTCTCAAACGATCCATGTACGGTTTCATGGGGTACCGGTAGTCTCGATCCGCATCCATACCGAGAGATGAAAGCTTGGTCCTCGTTCGATAGACGAGATATGTTGCTGAACCGCATTTGACCATCCGTTGTGTTGATCATAATGCGAAGATGATGACGACGAGGCCAATATGAGAGGGATGTCATGCATCAAGACCAACGCTTCTTTATAGAGCGTGCATGCAAGACAATCGCCGTCTACTCCAGCTAGCAGTACCACCCTGGTCCACTGCAGACAAAGCAATAAGTCCACAAAGACGACGCCACCACATCCTATGGACCGTTCAGGCCATCGTGCGTAATTGATCTGCTTTGACGTTGACCAACCATTGAACACCTGACGGACAGTTTGGCTTACATGATGTTGGTGACCCAACAGATTGGGAAAGTTTACTGGGGTTGCAGAGAACCAGGGCATTACCAGCCGTTTAGTGTATGTAGGTCGTCCTCTAGTTCGGTCGTATATTCCACCCAGCTGGAGCTCAAGACCAGCCACACAGATAGCCAAGCAGAATAGACACACAATCTGGCGATGATTAACCAGCTTGAATCGTTTAGAGATAGCTGGGTGTCCGTTTTGGTAGTCACCTGCAGTTTGAAGTGCATCTGTGTTAGTGAAAAGCTAGGATAGGGCGAATACGCAGATGACTCGCCGATTGCGAATGTAGTCGTCGGACTAGAGTACTGCGGACTGTCTGATCATAGTATTCAGCACCGAAGATCAAGGCAAGGTCCCCGAGCCCACCAATCGCGCGGTATAAATTGACTCGCTTGGCTAAACGATCGTACTACACTCCTGGATGGACATGACAAGAATCGCTAGCGGTAGCCTCTTGCGTGCATGCAGTGTACACATTGGTGAAAAGGTATCTGCTACCTCCGCAGGGCTGGCTGCATAACCGGGTTAGTGTATAGCTACTGATCGTAGCACTTGTCTTAGGGGGCCCGTTCCCATAGCATACACGTGCAATTGAAGGTGGCTGCTTGAATGCTTACGGTGTGGATCATAGGGTAAACGCCAGAACGGTTGGGGCTTCGCTGACAGATATCGTCTTTCCAACGATACAACGACCGCGATCTGTCGGAACTGACGTGCACTATGCTGACCCCGCCCAAGCACATGGAAGACTCGTTCCTGCTTCCGTGTACGACACGGGCTGTGCCGCACATGCGGATGGTCGGGTAACTTTGAGGTGCAATCTAGTCTTGATCCTTCACTTCTTAGCAGCCATAGGTTCTTCCTCTTGGTCAAGAGGCTGTGGGGCATGCGAACGAGTCTCGCATGGGAAAACATGCAGGATCTGATTCCCAGCAACGCAAGACTGTTGGGTCACCGAAGCCGCGCAATTGCACCGAATAGATAGTCCGTATGCGAATCCTTGCAAGCGAAGCGCGTGCGCTTACTCGATACCCACATTGACACGGTCTCGCGAACGCCGAACACTCGATCTTGCACGTCGATCGGTTCCTGCCGCGTCGTATAGTCTGGAGCCCCCCACCGAGAATTGTAAGCCACGACATCTTGTTTGATGTTTTCGTTAGGCTGAAAGATCTAGGAGCAGCAGATACCTGGGATTGTCTCCAATGCATAGCTGAATTGCAAAGTTGTGGTGACTTTACATGCTCCAAAAGCGCCATTTAATTGCTCCGAAAGACATGGCCGCTAGATTTCTCTAGCGTTTAGAGCGGCCAGAACTTGACCGAGCATGGCAAGACCGCTGTGTTGTCGACGCAGGTCGAGTACGAGGCTGGGGTTATTGACATGATCGTCTGTTTTTGCCGTCCTGGACCGAGCCGTAGGCGCGAGATATGTAGCGCGACTTGGTAGCGCACTTTAGCGTCCCCAAAGCCTGCGGTGGTTGACCGCCTCTTCTTCCGAGTGAGAGGTCGACTGCATACCTGCAGGAAGCTTGCAAGGACGCGACATGTGCCGAGGTGGACCAGTTCGAGAGCCACGTGTGTCGTCCCAAAAGACACCGTGGAAAAGGTCGCACACGTAACGCAGGTACATGCCTGGGTCCGCTTTCAATTGCGCAATTCTTCGACATCGTACGACCTAGGAAAGTCGTAAAGAGAACGAGGTGTGATGGAAGCCATGAGCTTGATGCCTATTCATGGCTGTTTGATGGCAGCTTGGAGGATTGGCTATCGTGGCAGGTCCTGTGGCATGAGACTAGCTGACGAAAACTGCGCAGTGCGGCTCAGAGGCGTCCGAGGCGGCCATGCTGGCTGCGTCTGATGGAGAGACATAGCTGATTGCGCAGCAGTATCCAGTTCCATTGGTGTTACAGGGCCTGGTTCTAGGGTCTAATCGATGGCGAGATGACGGTGTCGATGCTATGTTGCACAGTGGAATTACCCCTCTACCTACTCAAACATACGCCACATGGCTGACATCAGCGAAACCCTGACTTGGAAAGCACGTTGCACAAGAGTTGAATCCAAGATCAGTCCATTCTTGCAATTAGGTCTGTAAAGACTATCCTTCCGGCTGGAAATATCCAGACAGTTACTTACTGTACCAACGTTCCAGAGCATTCAAGTCAATCACCGACCTCGTAAAGTCCAAAAGACGATCTCTGGAAGCTTGGCACCGATACGCGAAACGCGAACATGATTTTCAGCCTGTCCCTTGCATCTGATTTGTATCGTGGGCGGCCGCGGCACAGTCGAAGGACGAAAGACTAAGCCACAATGGCGCATTGCTCCGTCCAACCTGACTAATAGGTAGAGAACCCTGGAGCCGGCAGTAGGGCACCTGCAAGTGGCAAGGATACGATATTTCTGGGCTACTGAAAATACGTATGATCGAAGGTGCTTGTGTTCTGGAACATTTATCCATGCATATTGGGTATTTACCCGCATCCCACTCACGCTGTCCCAAGGATCTCCTCAGCTGCTTCATTTGACCTGGTTCATCTCGAAAGCTTCCGGCTGTTCAATCCACTCGACGCCGGGCGCATCGATGAGCTCAACACCCCATCTGACTGTCCCATCCCTATCCCTGAACCAGCCTAATCTTGTATGAAGGCCACTTTCTCTCAAAGATTTGATGTCGTGTCTCTCTGCAAACCACAGCAATCCATCACTGCCCTCAATCAGAGCAAGCATATCAGCTAGACATCCGATGTTGTTGTGCAAAATGTCGTGTGGATAGACGATCTTGAGTGACACTATCAGGATGCCGAGTATTACTACAAGGACAAAAATGATGGCAACAGAGAGCCAAGTAGCTGATGGAATCATAATCAGGGTCTCGATACGCTGTGTGACCGTCACTTCCACGTTGGCGTTGTCTCGAGCTTCACGCCCATACGCCATTAATTCACCGTCAAGCCATTTGGTCTGGCTCGCAAAGTGCTGAAAAAATGTCCGGAAGGTATTTTGGCTGTACTCCATCAATATATCAGCGTCCAAAAGTACCAGTGGGTCCATGTTGGCTTGATATAGGTTGGCATAGCTCATGAAGTCCATATTGTAGCCTTTCTCTTTGTCTCGGATGTTGAAGCGATCGTCGTCTAGATTTTCGAAGTCGAAGGGTGGGTAGTAGCCAGCGTTTGTGACTATTGGTGCAATGCTGGAGGCACCCAGAAGTTGAGTGAGGAAGTAGCTTCCATAGCTGTTGTGCGTCAGCGTTCCATTCGGGGGATGGTCCCATGCCGATGACACAATCCTTTAAGACTCACCTGACTGTTGCGATCGTTTCCTTTTTGTTAGATTCGTTGGCATGGCGGAAGTGTGCGGCCCAAGGATTGAGTTGCACTTGGGGCTCACTCAGGATCTGGAAGTCGAGGACCTTTCCGGTTCCATGGGCCAGCACGACACTTGCGTTAGCTTTCTCTATAACAGGTTTGCAACTCAGAAAAGCCATGGGTGGCACTTCTTTAAATTGCATGATCTTGTAGTCAGACGCGGCACCGTTCGTGTACGCTGTGACATTTGTCGTCGTAGTAGGTCCGACAATCCATTTGACTGCAAAGTTCGGGGGCCAGGTGTCTGGGCCATAGTCAACCCAGGCAGAGTAACCTAACATTTCATCAAATCCCCACCATGAGGACGTATTCATTTGGGACCAGTAGCCAACAGCCGCACGGCCCTCAGAATCTGTCTCATTAGAGCAGCATTGGATCGCCGAAGTTCTCGAAAAGATCGAAGTCTCCTGAGCAGAGTCATTAAAGATAGTGTGAGGTAAGATGTAACCGGCGCGAAGAAGCCTGTCTTTGATGTCCTTGGCTTCGGTGCTGTTGTCGCTTGGGAATAAGTCGACTTGATTCTCCACAAACCAAGAAGGGTTCTTTGTCTCAACTTTCTCACACTGCAGCTGTGCCCGCAAAGCTGACGTTGTAAGGGTGGAGTTGGCTAAAGAGACAGGCGATGAACTAGTATCGTCATGTACTTCAGAACCACTCGATGCGCTGAAATTGCGGATAGACGGGAGGCCCTCTAGGTCAACAGGAGTAAAGCTCCAGCCGTCTCGGCTCCAGGGTGGCTGCTGATAGTCCAATGTTATTTGGTCAAGAGCGCTATATAACCAATCTGCCGTTGTGATGCGCATGGTATCCTGGAGGAATGAAGCCTGATGACCATAGATACTACCCAATGTATCGACGACTTTCACAGTATGGTTGTATGTCAATGGCAATTGACGAATCGCGTAGGTACTATCGACGTGGGATACGGTAGTAGAAACACTAGGGCCGCGTTCAAAGATTGCCGCCATCGAGACAATGACTGCACCCTGTCAGTGATGATCAAAATTGTGCTCACTTTGTGAGCAGACGTTAATGGAAGCTGTGTTCCCGGGTATGGAGACCTCTAGGTGAGTATGATCTTCTAAATCTTATCAAGGAGCTTTCAAGATGGGATCTCCACATTCAAAACACGAACTGTACTTACGAATTTGGCAGAGAGTTGTTCCAAAAGTGACTATCGATAGCAGCCCATGGCTGTTTATTGCAGCTCTCACTGACGCCCAAAACCAATATGAAGCCTGGTAAGACAAGGCTGCCCCATAGCGCACGTCAATAGCAGAATTTGACATCGAGAGGAAAGGCTGAATGGTGCGTAAGGTTTTATCGATCGCGTCCCACCACATCGACAATCCGACTGCAAGCAAGGTAGCAAGGACAGATTGAGGCGAAAATCTTGCGTTGAATGCGCGCAAATCCAGCTGGTAGACAAAAGCAGAGCGGTAGAGCAGGTGCCTAGAGGCGAAACTGTGCAACACTAATACTGCAACCGCAATGAGAATGAACGCAGCGAGCAAAGCGAATATCGACCATGACCGAATGATGGCTGGCTTCCAGGTCTGTGTGACAAAATTCCCTGTCTTCTTCGTAGCTAAATAAGATCCTGTTAGATTTAATCTATACCGAGGGTCCCCACAATACGTACCGGTGTGCCCTTTGACCTCAACTTGAGAGGTCTTGTCTACTTGACTACCTGAATACTGTATGGGTCCTGACAGCCCAGCCTGGCGTGGCTGTATATGGCGGGCCCGCGCGACCTTCATTAGTTGGTAAATTGTGGGATTTTGCTGCAGATAAGCGCCACATCCGAATGTTGTGGCTGGGTCACTGCTCAGATTCAATGGCCGGCGGCGAGATGACTCTACCATGTAGAGATACAATAGGTAGACGGAAAAAAGAAGAAGCAGGACCGCCAACGTCGCAGCTGTTCCGATGACAACCACGATGCGTTGTTCGACTTGTGTTTCCTGGCCTTTGGAGGATTTGAGAGTCTCAGGTTGCTGTTCCGTCATAGCAGAAAGAACGAGTTCACCGAAAAACCGCTTTTTAAGTCTGATTGCCTCATCTGGGAGAGTACTATTCTCGAGCATGACTCGGTTGTCGAATGAGTACAATGACGACAGGGCTTCGCTCAAACCTTCGTAAGCCCAATTACCTAGCAGTGTTTTGGCTCGATTCAAATAACCCAGCTGGTCGCGCCCAAAGGTTAACTCCTGGATCCTCTCCGTATTCAAGATTCGGCTTGATATTAAGGTGCGATGGTCACGAATGTAACTCTGATCTATAATGACCTCTCTCGCATCAGATGTCACAGATGCTGTGACATTGGCCATCGCTTCGAAGTATTGTGGTGCACAGAGCTCTGCTCGAACTTTGAAATCCTCTTTCTGCATCTTGCGAGCCCTGAGAAAACTGCTGTTTGCCCAAGGTGTGGTGACCATGAGCAGATTGCGCCCGACACATTCGTCTGAAAAGTCGAGCATTAGACCTGCGTCTGCAGGTGACCATTCTCTGTCTCGCGAGAACACGGGTAGCCCACGCCCCTTAGCCCATTGATCGTATGTTACATAAGTAGAAGAAAGGTTCGTCCAGAAAAGACCCCCATTGGATACGATGCGATGATCTCCACGCGAGCCTATAGTAGAAAGCACTTGGATGTGACAGCCATCCTCGGAATGAAGAGAGAAGCCCTCAACAGGTCCCGGAACGCTGCTATTCCTGAAACCTCTTTCGTATTTACTGTAAGACGGACCATTGTAAGCAATCATCGCACCAGGAGGATGATATATTTCGATGACTCTGCTACGATTGACCGCTTCGAATCCATCAAACTGCATTCGCTTGCACGATGATTCCATTTGTAGGACCTTCGTTTCCATTCTCCAAGTGCCCTCCGGGAGGAAGTCAGGGTGACTACGATGGTCCATTGTGCCGAAAGGGGACACGACGAGATCATCGGACACCCACATTGACGTGGATGCGTTGAAAAGAAAGCCACTGGTGGTATGGAAGTACACTTGCCGCCGAGGTTCCAGTGCAATTGGCGCCGGGTCGAATTGTTGCATGTCCACGAAAGAACGATGTGTTACTGGTTCCGAAGCAAGTAAAGAGGACGAGAGGGTCGACACTGCCAGTAAACTCACACCGGTGGCCAATGAGGAAAATACCAAAACCCAGCCGATTTGACCAGAGTTGCGCTCACGCACACTGCCTTCACGAATCATGCTCCACCAGGCTCTTGACTTGTACAGTAAGGTATGCTTGACATCCGGTCTGTCAGACTTTGCTAGTCGTGCGAAGGGCTCTGTCCGCTTAATGTCGTTCGATATGACGACCAACACTTGAGTGAAGAACACCGCAAGGATGGTGGGTAGATATCTCCTCGCAGCCAAGAGTCCGGCTGTATCTGCATCCCTTCGCAAGCCATTGTTTTTGACAGAGTACCAGCAGAGGACAGCCAGCGTGATTGCAAGGGCTAGCGAGATAAAAGCCATTAATCCCAAAAAAGCTGGACGCAGGGTATAAGGCCTCCAATCGCCTTCCGAATGCTTTGTGACATTGCTATCATATCGTAACTGATGCTCTTCCTCACTATCTCGCTGCGTAGTCGTCGTGTCGTTCCGAGTTCGTGATTCGTTCGTTGCGGGCGTGTCTAGTAATGCTTCATGTTCAGCGGCACGATGCTCGATTGGAGTGGGGGCAGCATGCACATTGCTCGAGTCATGGGCTCCTACAGATTGATACTGATGCGATTCACTCGTTGTCCATGTGCCATTTGGTGGGCCAGGTGGTGTGTTGTAGTCCGAAAGTGCTGTCCAGCCTCCACTGCTCTTGGAATTGCGACGGGCTGCGAGTAAGTGCGACATTATAAAATACCACCTGTGCCAGGCCTTGCGACATAGCTCCTCTAGATTAGCGGTCTGCAGAATTCTGCTTGTGTAAAGTACATCAAGAGACCTGACAACACATGTAAGCTGCGCCAAGTCTCAATCTCCAGTTTGGGGGCCAAATCATTGTGATCACGACACTGTGCGACGTCCGGGAATCGAGCTGCCGAGACACAGCTGTCCTGATTACGCATTGTCACAATTTGCTTGAATAAAAATACTAAGGGCCCGTGCCAAGATGGAGCTGCTTTTGAATGACGATGATGTTCAGTTGTTCGCAGACAGCTTCCCCCAACTGTTTCGCGGACCCCGCCAGCGCTAACGCAGCGCCTGTGCGCTTCGCTCCGCCCCTACACCGTCATCGTCATGTTTTTCAGCCAGTGTTTAGCTCGCCAAAACGACGCACTTCGTCGTGGCTAGCTTACAGTGGCTCAACAACCGCCCTTTTGGGCTCGACAAGCGCCAAAACTAAGCTGTGTCACTGTGCTGATACGACAAGCTGATGCACAGCCACACTAGCTCTGCTCTCACCGTTGCAGCCTTGCGCTAATTCTGAGAGGCAGGCACTTTCCTGCAGAAGCGTCTCCAACTTTACTGCAGAGATACGGTGAGAAGGGCTTCACTTCTACCATGGATTAGCGTTTGTGACTCATTGCTGCCTTGATACAACACATATATTGATCCCACAGCAACTTCGTTTCTGCACTTATATTACATACCGGCCGGTAAGCTTTGGCTAACTCCTTCGTTTGTTGTGCGCGCGAGGCCCATATAAGCCGCAAGCCCATCGTGCAGAGACGCATCCTCGATAACCAAGGATCGATATCCAAGGATCGACAACAATGGACTTCTCGCGTCTTCAGAGCCTGCAATTCGAGCTGAATTCAACGAACGCCACAGCCACGAGCCTGCCATCTACACTACTTGAACTTGTAGTCCCTGGGTACAGCACGATCTCTCAGCTTGCCTTCCGCCTCCTGGGTATTGATATCGGGGTTCTTGTAAGTTGACACGATCGCAATGTGCAATTGACACTGCTGATGTACCGTCTTTGTCTAGGTGACTGGATGGGCACTGGTCTTCGGCTGTCATACAGCCTGGCGATATCTCTACGACTTGGTGCTCGGGTACTTTGACGAATACTACTCTTCGTCTATTCAAATCGACAATGATGACTGCTTATTCGACGACGTCAAGGCCTGGCTATCTGAGCAGCAAACGAAGAAGCCTGGCAGGAAGCTGAAGGCGGTCACTAACTACGACGATAACAACAAAGACGAGAATGCACACGACGAGCAGGGTATCTACAAGTACGAAGTTCCAATGCCGCGATATGAACCAAGTTATGGCAGTGACGACTTCTATCACGAAGGGCGACACTTCAAGGTTGTTCGCTCAACTATGAAAGACGAGCAGGGTCAGTATCAAAAAGAAACGCTGGAGGTCTATTGTTATGCCCGAACCGCACAACCGGTCAAAGATTTACTTGCCCATATCAGGCTTTGGAAGATCGGCCAAGAGGTGGCCATGACAAGCGTCAACCGCGCGTTGAACAACGGCGGCCGCTACTGGAGTCGACAATCTTGCCGCCCTTCACGTCCAATGCACACAGTATCTCTCGATCAACAGCAGAAGGATGATATTGTAGCCGACATCAATGAGTATCTCCACCCCGCAACCGCGAGATGGTATGCGGCACGTGGTATTCCGCATCGACGAGGGGTAAGTGACTGGTTTTAGCTTCGAACAACACTTGACTGACGTTTTATCTAGTACTTGTTCCATGGACCGCCCGGTACAGGCAAAACCTCGCTATCATTTGCACTCGCGGGAGTCTTCGGATTAGAAGTGTACTGTCTTTCGCTAAACGACAAGGACCTGACCGAGTCCGAGCTCTGTTCTCTCTTCGACTCTCTTCCAGATCGCTGCATCGTACTCCTTGAAGACATCGACAGCGCCGGTCTCAAACGCGAAGAGGAACCTGCGGTCGCAGAGGTGACAGATGACCGCACCCCCCCTGATGCAGGGTCGAGCACCAAGCCTACCGGGAAGTCCGAGACTGCTTCAACACACATCAGCCTGAGCGCACTACTTAACGTCATCGATGGCGCAGCTGCGCACGAGGTAAGATAAGCTCGCACTACCCGAGGCACGTACTGACATCAAATTCAGGGCCACGTTCTGATCATGACAACCAACACCCCAGAGCAGCTCGATGCGGCCTTGATCAGGCCCGGGCGTGTGGATCTCCAAGTTGCTTTCACCCTTGCCACCCGCGATCAGATTCACGAGACATTCATGCGCATGTACAGCACCACATCAGAGGAGCAAGCCAAGGGTGGACTTCTACCAAATAAGAAGTCCCGATCCGTTTCGAAGGTTACAGACCCTGAGAAGCTTGAGGAGATGGCGAAGAGCTTCACAGCGCAGCTGCCTGCGGACAGTCTCTCACCGGCTGAGATACAGGGATATTTGTTGATGAGAAAGAAAGATCCACAGAGAGCGCTCGACGATCTCGAGAAGTGGAGGGATGACTTGATGGAGTCGAAGAAGAAGGGGAAGAAGCTTGTGGGCGCCCAATAGACGTTGCATAGATTCAGGTTTAGACGAGTGCACATGCGCATATCAAAACGATGAAAGTTCAGGCTCAAGTTATTTTATTTTAATAACACATCTGAATACTTGGTTGCTCATGTTTAGCCCAAGGTAGTTACACCCTTAACGTTTTACTTGATAAACAACCAGACGATGCACATGGCTGAGCCCAAACAATATGGTAGATATGAAGCTAGGTCTATTCGCTCTCAAACAATGATAAAAGGCCTTTTTGATCCTGACTTTCTGCATCTACGGCAGCACATATCCGCCGTCAATCAGGTAGTCGCTCCCTGTGACATAGCTCGACGCCTGGCTTGCCAAAAACAAGAACACACCCTTGATTTCCCTCACATCGCCTTGTCTTCCCAAAGGAATCATCCTCAATCCCTCGGTGATAACCTTCGGCCCCGCACCCATTTTTGTGTCGAAGAACCCAGGGCTCACAATGTTCACACGTGCAAAATCCCGCCACTCACGCGCCAGACTCTTGCCCATATGTGTGATAAACGCCTTGCTGCCGTTGTAAATCGGCTGGTCAACAGGCACATTTACGATATGGCTCGAAATCGAGCCTGTGAGGATGAGATTGCCAAAGCCCTGCTTCTTGAAGATCTCGCCGGCATACTTGGCACAGAACACGGGGCCATCAACATTGACCGCCATCAGGTTGCGGTACGCATCCAGTGTCTGCTCGAGTAAAGGCTGAGAATCGCCGGTGCCAGCGTTTGCGACAAACACGTCGACTTTGCCGAAGTCGGCGACGACCTGAGCGAGTGTGGACTCCACGGCGGAGGCGGAGGTTATGTTGACAGAGTAGGCCTTTGTTTTGACGGAGAAATCCTGTGCAAGGCGCTGGGCGCGCTTTTCGGCTTCCGGGTTGCTGGTTTGGTTAGTAAAAGTTGTGGTTCTAGATGGAGGATGGCGATGCGTACGAGTTGTACCACAATGCGACGTCTCCGCCGGCTTCGGCCATTGCGTCGGCGACGGCGCCGCCAATGCCTTCTGCTGCACCGGTGACGACGATGACTTTACCCTTCATGCTGAATTGTTCGAGGACGTTTGTTGGGCCCGACGGCACCGGCTTAGGAAAGCCGGAACGCGGCGTCTGGCATTCGTCGATTGACATAGACATGTTTGCGGTATCAAGAGAGATCAATTAGAAAGTAAATAGAGAAGTTGCAGTGCAATCACAGGACTGACAGGACTGAGAGCGGTTATGTACTTAAGGATCTAGAAAGTGTAACGGAAAGTGTGGCGATCTCGGGTTTTAGTGCCCCAAGACTATGAGGCTCTGAAGAAACGCAGCCAGCGCTGCGGGTCGGCGACGTCACCGGGGCGATGGCCGCTTGGTGTTGCGGACGTTTGTCGCCCGACAATGGCGGGGCGAGTGCCATTTTGAGGGTTCAAAGTGGGGTGGTGTGGGGTTGGCGGGCGCTCGGCTGACCTGCCCTTTTCCTACCCTCACGCCCCTACAATACCTATCTTACTTAGGGTCTCGGAAGATGAAGTGTCTGTTGTATGAGGGGAGAACAATTCCAATGTTGGCTTCCTGCCGTTCCCACATACTGTACATACCCTAAATGCTGCACCTACCTAGGCACGCCCGACCAGCCATTCAGCAGAATGTAGCATCAGACAAGAAGGCGCTTTCTCGTTGGGATGTATATAACTGAACGGAGTTCTTCAGTCGCAATTCTGCGGCTTGCTGGCTGCGATGAAGATGAGTTAAATCCTACAAGGGTTTCAAGTGGCTGGTCGGACATGTCTGTGTGCATTACAGTGGTTATCCATCGGTTAGTGCTGCGAATAACGCTATTCTGCAGGCCTACAAGCCCTACTTCACGGGTAGGTACATTGCTATTCTGAATGACATGATTGATTCTGAACCTCTTTGCTGACGCTCACAAGTACAGGTGACGTTGCTGAAATCTATCTGGGTATAACATAACTGACTCCATTGGTCTGATCTGCTTCCCTCTGACGAAATGACTGTTTGGGAGTAAAACAGCCAAGCACCTGAAGCTGCCCAAATGCTGGCTTCAACGACCGAATTTGGTTTCAAATGCCTTCATCACGAAGCCGAGCATTGCTCTGCGAATCTTGTCCTTCCGAATGAACGGTCCTTCATCGCAGTTGTGGACAGCAGTGCCCTCTGTGACCCACGTCAGCTCCGCTGTATCGCCCGCTGTTGTCATTCCTATCTGCTTCTTCCGGCCGAGATCATTCTCTCCGAACTCGAACAGCAGAAGGTGATCCCAATTGAACAACGCGACGAATTGACATCCTTCGTCTCCGTTGGTGTACTTGTTGACTTGTTTAAGAGAAAATGTCCCGTTGGCATACTTGCTGACTTATTTAAGGAAAGGAGTCGCGTTCCCTACCCATGCCGTCCGGCCGGGCAAATCCTTGATCGTATCGATCCGATTTTCGACGTCGGTTGCTGAGCTCCCATATTTCATGAGACCTTGTTCATCCTCTTCAAAATCCTCGCAAGTGAAATCGTCGTAAGTTATCAGCTCTCGTCGCTTCAGCTCCAGCACCATGATTCGTTCTATCTCCTCACCTGCCGAAGGCTTCGTTTCGTACACGAGATCAAATCGCATTGAGTTGTTGGGGCTGTGCTCTCTACGCAAGGTCCATCCACCGTTCCAGCGTTGATGAAGCATGTAGTTGATTGGCAGGAGGAGTTGGCTTTCAGTAGCACTGACCAAGTCTGCTTCTGTGTCCATTGCCATTTCGGGAAAGGCAAATGGAAGCCTGATATCTCCAAAAGCTGCGTTCTCGCGAAGCTTCTGGAGAGTAGACTCTGCCAGATCAATGAAGCCATTATTGATGCTAGCGTCGTGGCACAGTAGAAGGTATGGCGGTATGCAGTCCTGAGTAGTGGTCGATGAGGCTGAGACCTTGTGGTACTTCACTTCTTTGGAGCGATTGCTCAAATGTGGAAGGTTCATATCGAAGCTTTCGAGGATCAGTGGCATGTCTTCCATTGTTGGGCGGATGCTAGAGGTGACTGGCAGTGTGGGGTTGGTTAAGAAGTTAGTTAGACGAAGCCGGCATTAGTTGATATTTGAAGACCTGAGGCTGGTCATTTAGACTTTCACTCTGTTGCCTTGCGCTGTTAAGTGAAAGCCCGCTTCACTGTTCCAAATATGCGATTCCACATCGTGTTACCTACACGCAAACCAAGTACGTAGATAGTGCAGCTACAATGTAATGGCCACAAGTTTTACTTCCAGCTCATATGTAAAAAACTTATTTCAGCTCCAGGTAGGCAGAGCCGGATCGATCGATGACATATGTTCATTCCAGATTTGTTGTTCATGTAACGACGTGCATTGAACTAATGATAACTTCACAATTGAACACTACGAAGGCGTAGCCTTGATCGGTAGATACAAGGCTGGAGGTTCAATCATGGCTCAAAATCATGAAGAAGACTAAGATCACTCAGATGCGATGATAATAATGCGCTGCTACGTGTATTGTGCAGGTGAGAAGGGAAAGAGGTAATTGTTCGATCAAGACATTAGTACTTTCTTTACTCAATTTACAGCAAGTTAGAGAAGACATAAATGACCTTGTTTCTGTCGCAGTAGAACAAAGCTCACTTACAGGTAGGCTGCACGCCCTCATCTTTGGTTGTCAAACTTACATACAGCATTGATCGAGCAAAGGCCTTGTAGTTGCTGTGCGGTTTTAATAATGGGTAAAACACTCTTTGTTGCTGCAGCAAGTTTGCATTATGTGTGGTCGGTAGAAGAGGTGAAAGTCCTTCCACGTGAGCGCTAGGCAAGGCTTGGCGATTCAGGTATGTAGTCTTCACCCGTCGTCCCGCAACGATACTTCAATACCTCACTGCTTCCACCACAACTCAACCATACACGCATTCAGTACGGGCACCATGGTAGTAACAGTCAAACATGATCATGGACCTGCGGTCGAGATTGAGAACGCTTCTGGAAGAAATCGAGGCTCTTCCAACTCGTCAATATCCCAAGATTCATCTGTATCGTTCAAAGCAGACTCGACATCTGAACAAAGCGAACCTGATACGAGTTTTTCCAGCATCGACTCCGATCTTCCGTGTGTGTACATTCCAGGCTTTGCTACCACCGTTATGCGCCACAAGCCACTAGGACCTTACATTTTGCACGATGCAACAAGAGTATCGAATGAGACCATAACGCCAAAGACAACTGTTCGCGAGGAACCTATCTCATTGGAACCATCACTACCAGGTCACACAAGGCTCGGCGAGTCTATGGACCTTGAGATCACGTCCGTCATCCGTTCCGGAGCAAAGACTGGGGCCCAGCTTGTAGTTGTAAACAACAATATGGTCGCAAAGATCTACGATCCTCTCTATTACGGATCAAGCGACGATTACGATGACGATGTCGTGGTGCGCGCTGAAGAGGCATACTGTCACGAAGCTGCGGCATACTCTCATCTGCAGGAGCACCCCGAAATCTCAGACCTTGTTCCAGCATTTCACGGAACCTGGTCTCTCAACTTATCTACATCTATCATCGAACACGGTCTCAAAGTTGTTCAATCACGCGACGTGCATCTCATTCTCATCGAGCATGTGCAAGATGTGTGTATGCTTAACCTCGATCCACATAAGTTGTCTGAACACGTACGATGCGAAATTCTCAAGCAGTGCATCGAAGCCGAGATACGGATGTTGCACACTGGTCTCGAACACGGTGACTACGTCCCTCGCAACATCATCATACTGGGCTCAGACTACCACACCCCCCACCTGCAGGTCAAAGTCGTCGATTTCGATCAGTGCTGGCCCCTGGCAAATCCTAGCTATCCGGATTTGGACCATGGGCAGAGAAGAATGTTGGAGTTCAAGAACATGGCTCCCAAGCTCACGAATCCTGTCAAACGATACCGCCATGGACTTTCTGAGTTTGCCCAACTTGGATGGTACACTAGGGACCGGTACTCTTTCCAAGAATGGCTGTGGGAAACCTTTGGTAACGACAATCGCTATGTTCCAGTCAAATGGGAACCAAAGAGGCCGGGAAGGGTCTAAGGTCCGTTGACTAGGGAGGGGACATTGACTTTCATGTACGGAGTAATGGAAAGGGAGGGAATAATGATTTCTCATGGGCTAAGATTGGTCTTAGGCCGAAACAACGTTACGATGCTGGATGTGAGCTACGATGTTGATGACGTAGTAGGTCTCGGTGGAAAGCAGTTATGTATAGTACCAGGGTGCCTTCACGACCCATGCTTCGGCTGGGCAAAATATAACTCTGTAATGCTGGTTTTCTCTATTGCGCCCACCGTGACGTGTGTCTGCCCTTGATCGCGGTGCAGAGTCAGATATTGAAAGCAGCTCAGGTTCGTCTGCCCTCGAGAGGTTGAACCTTTCATCAAATGGCAAATTGAGACCCGAAAACTCGCAGCAGCCACCAGGAGGCTTTGTGGTTAATCGAAATACTCTTCACCAGCACCCCTCGGAATCGATTATGTCACCCCGCGTCCTGAAAAATACAACGTCACGCTCGCAAGAAGGAATGTGTTTCACACGCCGACTGCTCGCAGGGTGCATGTCTCGCAAGTCCATCAAATGCCTGACTATATCATCTGGACTGGGACCGAGATGAGCGAAGGTTGAGGTAGTTCGGAGGACTGCAGTAAAGTCGACTCCAAGCCTTCTGACTGCGGGTCTCTTTCGTCTCGCAATGACATTCAACTTCGGGCTACTTACGAAACGTACCGAAAGAACTCAAGTTCACATTTTAGATGCCAAATTCATCCGCCTTTATATACATTACTGTCGCAGTACGTCACTGTTCAAATCCTCTAGACTGAGCCCGGAGAAGGTGCGCGCACGTGATCCAGCAGGTAATCTTAATGATCGGGCCTAATTAGGAGCAATCATCACCGATCCGCTCTGAGGTTCGTGATAATCAATCCCGAAGTTGAGTATATATACAAGTAGTTATAACGCCTCATAGAAGGCAGGGAATTTGATCAATTCACTCAATTACTTCGTTCCATCTCAAGAAGGATCAATCCAATTGCTCATGATCTCCGATCAACAACAATTACATATCGCCCCTAGATAGCGTGTTTCCTTTAACAACCTATCCTCACAGTCTACTTTTACTTGCTTACGCATCACAGCCAGTTTGGTTGAATTTCGATATAGCTGAGGCATCAGACCCAAACGCGACAGCACGCTCAATCCAGGCCTAGATATCGAGTTAGTGTTGGTGCATTGCGAAGTGTTTTGGTATGACTAACGTCAATGCTTGCAGGAGCTGGCTGGCGCTCCCTGCTCAGAATGTACAGAGTGCTCCAGTTCTGCGTCTGCACGATGGCCCAATCGATTGCGTAATCTAGAGACGTCGTAAATATCTTAAATGACCCACGATTCGATGCGTGAAGCGTACCTTGAACAATGTAGTTGGGTCCTGGGCACTCCGCACCTGGGGTACCAGGGAAGCTGACTACGAAGGCACCGCCAGCGCCGTATGCAGAATCTACTGGAGTTGCAGTGCCAATGATGTCAATGGGCTGAGGACCGATTGTTGCTGTATTCAAAACGCGAACTGTGCCGTTATCCTATCATCACGTTAGCTCATTCACCGCGATGACTGTTGGCGACAAACATTCAGCTCGTAGTTTGCAGTCACGCAACGGGCTCCTGCTGTGGGGCCAAAAGGTGTGCCGGCAACCTGGTACCAGGTTCCCAGGTAAGCCTCCAGGTTGAATTTGGGGTCAGGCACGGGGTAGAAGCATGAGCTATGGAATATGTCAGGTCATTGTGCGTCGTTGCGCGTACTGGCATTTAGGCTGTGTGTACCCGTCGTATTGCGCCGCTGCGACATTTGGTGTTGTCGTAGTCTCGTTCGCCTGGCGAGACAGCAGAACGCCCGACGCGACCGAAGTCAAGGCGGCAATGGTAGCTTGAATGCGCATGTTGGTTGCGGTGGAGGGTGTATAGGGGTGATGCTCTGAGATTGATGGGTTTGTGTTGTAGTAGAAATGCGGCTCAAATACAAGACACTGCTAGAAATACCTTCTACATGTGCAGATCATCCAAGTTTTGGCTACAGTTCGCCCAGAACGAACTATTACCCCACAAATGCCCCGATTTCCCAATCAGGACCAAAGCGCGAGGTACAAGAGTGGCTGGTGAATCTTTACCCTGCACAACGTCACTTGTGCCTTGCAGCACAATACCTAAGCCACTCCGCATCCAGACCTGTCATTGTATTATCATATCATGACATGCACAGTGCCGGTTTCCTACCCGAGCCATGAAGTATCAGCAGCAATTGTGCTCCGGGATTGCAGCCGCTTGCAGAGGACGGCAAGCGCCAAGACGGCGGAATACCATCCTGTCGCAGTGTGTGGAAGCGGAGGCTGCCGGTGACACAGAGCGGGTTTTCTTTACGCGACGGCGCGCTCGCGCGCAGCTGTTGTTGAGCATGCAGGCGTTGATGTGAGGTTCAGGGACGCGATCCAAAGAGCCTCGTGATGACGTAGATGCCGGCTTGGCGCAGATTTCGTTCGATACGTGTATACGAAATCCACAGGTAGACCGCGTTTTTATTTCTCAAACATACATTTTTCAACCCCGTGGGCAGAAACTTCAGTTTTGGAAGTACCAAACTCTGTTTCGCAAGGCGGGCTGAGTGCACCGATATACTTACGTTAGGCAGCACCGGTAGGTACGATCGATCCACTATCATACATGGGAAACTCGACCGCAAGGCTATCGCCTGAGGCATTTAAGTCGTTCAGGCATACAACGTCAAAGAGATAGTTGGCGAAATCTGTCTGCTGCCCAAATTGTCAAAATGTGGTAGAGTCGAAGAATATTGCAGCCAGTGTTGACGAAGTGGTAGTAGGACAGAGATGGCTGTGGAAAATCACATTGCTGGCGTTGCTCTGTTTGGTCTTTATCAATTACAGTTCTTTTTGTCCGCGTTGCGCGCGTTGCGGTCAGAGAAATCTCAAGCACCCACAAATTCCTATTAACTACGCAAGGCGTTGAAATTACACACAATCTACCTAGGGATCGAATGGCGACAATGGCGCTTCTGGAAAACTACCAATGTTTGCCCAAGTCTCACGACAAATGGATGCTGCCAGGTGAGGAGGTCGGACTCAACTTGTCCCGAGCCTGAAAAGCTTCTGACACCCACGCTCTGCCGCCTGGCATAGTGAGAGTGCAGCTGGCCGTTCGAAGTCTTCAGTATGAATAGCAACTTCTACCATATTACCGCTGTACATCCAAGGTGTCTCCGATTGGCCTGCATTATTATCATACTGATCGTCCGCAATGTGCTTTCACTTGCAGACTCTCTAACAAGTTTGATTACCAGCCTCCGCAACTTCTGATCTCCACCCATACACCAACATGTGCGCCAGCCAAAACGCCGACCTGGAAACTGACATGTCGTCGCCCACAACAAACGCATCGAATGGCCCACTGTGGCCGCCTCGCTCTCCACGAGAAGGTGATTCCGGGCCCTTTCTCGTCGGGCAAAGCTTCTGTGTCAAGCGCCACACACCAGTGATTCCATATGGGAGGAAGTACCGCAAATCACGCGCGTCGGATAGCGTTGTACCTGGCGATGTCTCTCAGCTCGATTGGTGTCTGGCGCATCCTCCTTGTAATGGCAAGACAGACACAAGCGTCACACTTGACATCATCTTTGAGGTTCCGATTCGCACTGGGAGTCAGTGCGGCGCCCAAGTCATGCTAACTGTAGATGGGCTCGTTGCAAAAATCTACGATCCTCTCTACTACTGCTTTGTCTACGAAGATCCGGAAGACGAGAAGATCGATGTGAGCGCCGAAGCCGACTACGATTACACCATCGAAGCATACGCATACTCAGCTCTCTCTAAAACTGGCCTCCAAGGCTCCATCATGCCAGAGTTCTATGGATCTTGGACAATGGACGTTCGCACCAACATTGATGGTCAGCAATATCTTCGCGAAGTGCGCCTGATCCTTCTGGAGCACATCACTGGAATAGCGATGTTGGACATCAATCCTCAGCAACTCAAACAAGAAGAAAAGGAATTCGTGATGTACAAAGTCATCGAAGCTGACACAGATTTGAGGATTGCTGGCCTAGAACACAATGACTTCGAGCCGCGAAACATCATGCTCTCGAATTTCACCCAGTCAAGCGAGAACACGCCAAATCGTATCTCATTCGATAGTCCAGATCTCCGTGTCTGTATTATTGACTATGGCCGTTCTTTTGTGCGTCCAGAGCATGCTGATCCTCCGTATCGTAACCCTCTTTTCTATTGGGCTGGACGAGACATGTACTGTCAGTACGGATGGTTGCCACCCTGGAAAGTAGCGACAGACTGGATGTGGAAGATATGGGGCAATGGGGGGCAGGACAAGAAGTATGTAGGGGCTGAGATGGACCCGGGATCCATATTAAGGCGACCATTACGCCCGGGGCGTCATCTAGCTCAAGGAGGTTCACGGCCGTAGCTTGTGCCCAGTCCTCAGCGGTCTTTTCAGGACTAGACATCCTTAACCATGTCCGCGAACAAGATTACATACCCATTCCAATTTCCATGTGTGAGTTTTAGACTGCTTCATGAAGCTAAAAGAGCAGACCATAACGTCCTTCAGACGGAATCGCACAAGCGCTCACATGTACACAAGTAGAGTCTGGTTCGGAGAGTTTGATGGATTTTAATTACTGAAATTTCAATTGCGATGTACACGTCCTACCTATTGTTCAGTTTCCCTACGTCAGCTTTCTAGGGCTTGTAGCCGTGAACAATAGTTACATGACGCAGTGCAAGCACGAAGGAAGAACCCAAGAAGAGCCATGCGAAAGTCTCTCTTCTCAACGATAGTAACATATGCGATTGTTCGATTATCATCAAACCCAAACAGAATCAGGCTGCTGTAGTCGCACAGTGCAACATAATTGCACTTTTGCGAGTTGCGTACACCGTGGTTTGCTTGGGTGGGCGTGTGGTGCTAAAAACCTCACTGACGTTCGTTGAGATTTCGGTCTTTGTAAAAAATAACGGGTGCGGTGATTCCGCAAGATCTGAATGCCAGGGCGATATATACTTTTGCAACCGTGACCGTTATACACATGGAGGCTTTTCAGAAACGAAGGAGCCTAGCACTTAAACCCAACCTCAACGCTGATACCAAAGAAACAAGTGATGCTACCTGAGCATGTACACTGACAAAATTGAGACGCATGTTTGAGAACGTAAAAGAGGAAGAAACGCAACCGAAGAACAGATCGCCAATGTTGCACACGACCAGATCATTCTTCCGCAACTATCTCGGCCTTGAAGACTGTGCCTGCAAGCGAACTGTCTCCGCCGACCGTGATGCTGCCGACACCGAAACCTTGTTCGCTATGACACCCTTCCGGCGCCGGCTTCTGCAGCATGTAGGCAAATGACTCATAGCAGTCCTGTGCTGTCCAGAAGACGCCTGCTGAGCCCTCGGGCTGTGCTGCTGGTACGACCGAGACTTCTCGGTGTCAGTGGGAGCTAGATAGTAGCTATTGTATCAGCAACTTACATTTGACATTCCATCCGCTTATCTTGTTCCCTTCTGTGGTCTCAATGTTCGCAGATTGCGTGCTGTTCTTCGGGCCGTCGAGTCGCCAGTCTGTGACCTGGGCGCACACGACATCATTGGCAAGGCGGTCTGGATAGGCACAGCGCGGCATCATGGCAGCGCATGCGTCAGTGAGGACAGACTCCATCTGCGGTCCAACGTAGAAGCCGATGATCTTGTCAGATGTTTTGTCGCATGATATCGTTGTACCCTGAGGCGGTTGCCACGAGGATGTGGGTTCTGCGCGGCTCTCGAAGCTGCTATATGTGACTGGTGCTGCAAGGGCGACTGCACATAACGTAGTAATAACGAAGGTGCTGTGCATGGTGATGGCTTCGTGTAGAATGGCGTCGGACAATCTGCAGCTAGTATGCAGAGCAGTACTACGTGGTACTAGAAGTAGACTTGAAAACTGTAGCTTGTGAGAGATATGGAGAAAAGGCGGCGTTGCCAAACCGACGTGCATATGAAGCCTTTACATCCAGAACTACACGACGTCACATGAGATGTGATGACGCCTCGCAACGTGAAATTGGATCAAGGTCCTCTCATCAAGGTTTCCGGCCAGCATATCCCAGGGCCTCATTCTGTCCAAGCCTGTATTGAGTGGGGCTGCAGTGCGTAGCGCGTTTATTGAGTCTTGTCAAATGCGTTCGAACAAGTCAATACTCTTCCAATTGTTTCGACTATACAAAACGAATCATGTTTCCCGATAACCGTAATGATGCTGGCCGGATTGGTGCACGATGAAGGTGGTGAGAACGTTTCATCGTGCGGATAACCTGGGGTGCATCATTTCTGAAGGATCCCTTAGGCACGTTTTGAAACGACGTGCTTGTTTCTTCCGACCCGAAGGCATTGAGTTGGGAATTGAGATTAGCACAGATGAGATCGTGAGAAGGTTTGGACATGAGGCCAGAACGTGGGGTAATCAATGCGCTCGGGATCGACCGGCATCTACCTTCGCGTATGTAGATGATAGATCTGAGGCGCCTCCTGCTGAATACGCATGTCGCCCATGAACATCGCAAGTTGAAGGCTCGGGTATATTGCCATCACGACGAGATAGCGGTAATCTCTGTATCGAGGAGCTGGTCGCGCAGCTGCTGGGCTTGTCACCAACTTATCTCTCTGAAACATCGATGTCTTGGGAGTGCAGACCACGAAATGACGTTCCGAAAGGGTGGGATGGGAATGGGTGCGCTAAATTAGCGGCCCCACCTCAGGCACTGCTTCTTATAACACTCCGCTTCGTATATCATGCATTGTCGTTCTATCATGAATCTGTATTGACTCTTCTCTTGTCGTGAATGGAGGCTTGCTTGGCTGGCGAACCACGAACAGCGATACCAAGATGACGTCAGCAAGGCGCACGCAAACGGGTACATCGTCACTCGAAGGAGTAAACATCTCATACTTCCACCAGTCCTGTTGGAGATGACTCGTATTGCTGATAGAAGGTGCCGAATGACCGAAATAGTTCTGAATGACTACTGCAGTGCCTTGCATCCTTGGTGCGTACCATTGGCAACCTTCCAGCTAAATAGTAGACATTCAGCCTCTTGGTACATTGTGAAAAGATATCCATCTCGCCTTCTCTTTCTTCCTACATCTCCAAAGGCCATCGCTCGTAATGCATCATTCCATCGTCGCAACCCTCCTTACACCAAGCAAGGCTGAAATTTTCCTCACCTTGGCACTTCTAGTCGTAGCTCTGCATTACTTCGTATCACGCTAGAGCTTATATCAAGTATCTTGAGTCTGAAGCCTCTCTTGGAAATGGATATCCATTGATGTCCCTGGGAGTGTATGGCCTCGATCAGGAGCTTGAGGGTCGATGGGCATCTGCGGTGGACCAACGTTGGAATGAGATGGCAGTGGGGGCAGAGTGTGATGAAGCTGGTGCCGGGGAGGGTTTACTTACTGCAATCACTGGGTCAGCACGGTACAAGCTGCCTGATTGTGAACGTCAGATCGATCAATCCACTAGATTATTATGGGAGATGATGTTGTATTGGAAATTCATCAAAGAAGTATGGATTGTCTTCGTCATTCACGACTAAACTTCGATATTATGTAAACTGGGAGCAGACCAAGGTTCGTCACGAGAGACAACTGCGGCGGCGACTTTGTGAACGCAAAGGGCCAGATAGTGTGAATTCTTGATACATTACGGACATGAACCTTGCTCTCGTGTGTTTGTTAGGGTTTGGCAGTGTTCATCCTAGAAGTTCCCACCAGCTGAGAGCTATGGCATACACCCTACCCACTGCGCCGCTTACCGGGAATCTTGCTGGCTGGGAGGCTCGGGTGAAGTCCACTCGCTCCATGTATATTTCCCTTTCCAAAGGAAGACCAATTGCCCTAGCCCAGGTATGCAACGGAGGCGACACACCAGGCGGTTGAGGATCTTGTATCGACTGCCATTCCATCCAGGCTTCCCAATGGCTTTGCTTCATCTCAAAGCGAAAGTTCAAGCCGCAATAGTCCTGCTTGAACTGAATCGCCGCTATTGCTTGCTGGAAGTGTTCAAGAAACAATGGATGGTCTTCAAGGTGAAACAACGCTTCGAGACAATGCGGTGAAGGTTGCGAGAGTATGTGGCTGCTGGCGGGAACCGTGATCTGTACTTGCTTCATGGTGTTGGCCAGTATCAACAACGGGCTCAAGTTCACGTAGATGCGAGTCCCGGTCTCCGGAACAATAGCAACCTGACCGACAGCATCTTCATCGGCTACGCCGGGCTGTCTGACGAAGGTGTTGACGTAGCTCTCGAGGTCGTTCAGTCTGACGGCGAATAGGGTGCGGGCGTTGTAGAGAGGAAGGAACTCGGATCGTATTTGGCGGCAGACTTGGGTCAATCTCCAGTACTGGCGGCATCTCCGCTGTGCGTCCCAGAGATAACCAAATTCCATTCGGCCGCGGTCGTCGTAGTACTGGTCAACCTCGTCGTCCTTAAGCTCGTCGACCTCGCCGTCTTCTAACTCGTCGACCTCGTTATCCTCCAACTCGCCGAGTCTCGCAGAGTACTCGTGTCTGATCATCTCTAGGCTCTGCTCCACAGCAAAGCCGTAGATTTTGTTGCGTATCTCTGCCATGCATGTCAGCAGTGATCTCATAACTCTGCGGGGATTGACCTACCTCCAGGCACGCCCAGCAGTGAGCATGTCGGCGGCGCTGCACCAAGTGCGCGCTGTCCAGTAGTGGCTTGCATTATGCAACGCCAGACCGAGATCGTCATCTTGAAGAGCTGCGATGAGGTATTGGTACTTTCGGGTGTGTTGGAAAGGTGCGAAGGAGCGAAGGAGCGAAGGTGAAAAGTTTTATACCTGCAGAGGCCGCAGCCGTAGGTGAAAACGCCCACCACAGACCCAAAGCCGTCACCACCGCGCCCTGCAATCGACAGCAGTCCCACAGCAGCATCCTCCCAGCCCAGACCAGAAACCAGCGCTGTAACGACACTCACACCCCTCACCCAGCACCCCCAGGCCCCACCGAGCCCCCCCCCCCCCGCGCACATCCTTCTCGATGGATGCTTCTGGACACAACCTCCCACTCACTGCGACGCCGAGGGCGGGACTGAACGGACACGCCATCCGCCACTCGGTTTTCGAAACGTATATCAGAGGACTCGACGAGCTACACGCCGGAGCAGGCAGTGCGTAGCCAGACGATGGCTCGGGAGGGAGCGATGTGAGAGGGAGACAGGTACACGAGGCACATGGACCAGGCCCAGTGTACGAGACGGTGGCCACGATGACTGCCACATAACATCGCCCGCCGGCTTGGAAGAACATGTGTTTCGAAGACTCAGATTGTGGATAATGCAGACAGCCAACCGCTATGCTATGTGCCAAGATTGCCGAAACGATGGAGCGCCGGAACGCCCGTTTATGCTGTACTTCCTTAGATGGCACTTCAGATTCTCTCTCAGACCCTCGCGCTCAGATCCTCGCACACCTCGCGCCGTCCCTGCGAACAACCTACAGCGCGTCCCACCCCTCCTCGAACATCGTCCTCTTCGCCCTGACCTCATCTGTCGTCAGCCCCAGCGGCCTGATAACCTGCATCGCGCCGGTCCCCAACTTGACGCTCTGGCCCATGATAATGCACTCGGACACGCCATCGATACTATCGATCTTGCCTCGCGCCGCCGCCTCAAACAGATGGTCGGGCGTCTTCTCGAAACTGGCCAGCTGCAGCACGCTGTCGCGCGTCTTCTGCAGCCCAAAGCGCGTGATGCCGTACACGTCGCCCTTGAACGTCATCACGTCGGCGAGCAGCTGCATGTGGCGCGGGTCGATGTCCATGTTGCCCATGACGGAGCTGATTTCGCGCACAATGGTCTGGCGCGCGGCTTCGATGCCGAGCACCGAGCGGACTTCCATGACGTGGTTGGACTTCGTGGAATAGGGCTCGATGCCGGGCGTCGTCATGCAGTCCTTGAAGCCGTAGCCTTCGACCAGGAGTTGGCATTCGTAGATACCGTCTTTGTTGGGGGAGGTGTCTTTTTTGATGATGGCGCGGGTGCAGTCGGCGTAGCCTTTGATGACGACGTCGGGGATGAGGGCTTTGACTTGTTGCACGCGCTCGAAGAACTCTTTGTGGTTGCGGGCGGTCTTGGCGGGGCGTTTTTTGGCGGCGTTGGGGTCGGGGACTTCAACGCGGACGAGTGAAGAGGAGATGCGGACGTTGGTGCCGGCTTTGCCCCATTTGAGCGCCTTATGCTTGTTGATGGCGTGGATGATGTCGTGGGGTTGGATGTCGACGAAGAGGGCATTGACAGTGTCCCAGTCAACGCGCATGGCGATGTAAGCACCGCTAGGATGCCAGACGTCTTCGACGTATGTGATGATGTCGCGCAGATAGGTCTTCTCAACACGTGCCTTGACGATACGTGCGGCGTTTTCAGAGAGCTTGTTGGACAGCTCGCAAGTGATGACCGGGGTTGAGATGGTGGAAGAAGCGTTGATGATTTCCTTGATACGCGGGACACCCTGGGTGATGGACATACCAGCGACACCAGCAAAATGGAAGGTCTTCAATGTCATCTGGGTACCTGGCTCACCGATAGATTGCGCACCAATAGCACCCACAGCGTGACCAGGCTGGACTCGCGAGCGGTGGTACTTGGTGAGACAGAGATCAATGAAAGTGTCGAGGGCTCTCTGGGAGATCTTTGCGATACCGTCAGCAAGACTGTACTTCTCCGCAACCTCTTGAGAAAGTTTCTTCAGACTCTGGGACGGCTCGGCAACGCCAAGGTACAGAAGAGTTGTCTCAAGCTTAGTAGCTTTCTTGCCCACATAGTCTTCTACCGTATCGAGGAAGTCGCGCATAGACTCCTTCTGATCGATCCCGGAGTCGCTGTTGTCCTTGAAGTCGAGCCTTGTTACACCATCCAGCATGTATCGCGGGTATTTGGTACGTTCGGTGTTCATCCTAGTATGGACATGCTCGCGGATCTCAGCCGGGACGAGGGTCGGCTCGTTGTTATTCCAGGTTGATGTTACGGCGTGAGAGAAGGTTCGGTCGAAGTTTACAGGCTTGGCCTTACCCTCCATGTCGACGGGATCTAGGTTATCATCTCCATATTGGAACTGCACAACAGTACCCGAAGAGTTCCGTACTGTGTCGTCGTATGAGGCCGACAAGTCTTCTAAAGACTTCATAAGACGTCTACTCATGTAACCGGTTTCTGCAGTCTTGACAGCGGTATCGACGAGACCTTCACGACCACTCATGGCGTGGAAGATGAACTCGGATGGCGTAAGACCTGAGAAGAAACTATTACTGACGAAGCCCTTGGCTGCTGGCTGTCGCGACGCCTTGGGGAAGTGAGGCAGCGTTCGGTGGTGGAAGCCATCCGCAACACGCGCACCACCAATCATCTGTTGACCGACGGAAGCAACCATCTGCGAGACGTTCAGGTTGGAACCCTTTGAACCGCATTTGGCCATGAGAAGGGGTGAGTTCCATCTGCTGAGCTCCTCGAAACAAATTTCACCGGCAGCTTGACGGACGTTAGACAGGATACCACCAATCCTGTTCTCCATCGTCTTCTCTTCGTCGCATCCTGGATCACGCTGCAGTTTCCCTTCCTGGAAGTCGCTGATGATCTTGTCGCACTGCTTGTACGCTTCGACAACCAGGGCCTGCTTCTTCTGCATGAGCTTCTCACCTGGGGTGACGTCGCTAATACCGAGGGAGAAGCCATTGTTGGTTAACCATCGTGCGGACAGCTTGGAGAGTCTGTTCATGCCCTGGACAGCATGCTCGGGTCCAAAATCACGCATCATGACGTAGAAGACAGAATCTTTCTTTCCGTCACCAACCGTTGCTTTGTCCATGCACCCACACATGACTTCTGAGTTGCGGATGACCAGGTACGAGTCGTTGTCGCTGAGGTCGTGTGCTACGCCAGCCTTCGGTTTGAACATCTTGTTTGCGGCTTCGAGGTTGACAAGGACTCTTGACGCTTTGTTGGGCCGCATGAGAAGGTTGAAGACCTGCTTTCCCGTCCACAGTGCTTGCGGCTTCCAGATGACAGGTGGCGGGATCTCGATTGGCAGTGTCTTGCCTGTGTCCGGATCGTACGCGCCATCTCCGTTGAACATGTAGTTGACGATCTGACAGAAAGTACGTCGATCGTAAAAGTTACTCTTGTTGCTGAGTAGGAAGGCTGCTGTAATGAAATCCTGGATGGCTGCAATGATGGGTGTTCCGTTCTTTGGAGTGGCAATGTTGTACTTTACGCCCATAAGCTCGGTAGCCTCTGTGCGTGCTTCTTCAGTTTGCGGAACGTGCAAGTTCATCTCATCACCATCGAAATCGGCGTTGTAGGGATTGCAGACACATTCGTTGAGTCGGAAAGTTCTCCATGGTCGGATTTTCGCCCTGTGGCTGAGAATACTAAGCTTATGGAGAGATGGTTGTCGATTGAATAGTACAATGTCGCCGTCTTCGATGTGCCGTTCGACAATATCGCCAATCTTGAGCTTCTCGGCTGGAAACTTTAGGCGCTCACCCTTCCGGTCGTGCTTGGTCAGTGCAGCTAACGAGATCTTGGTGCGCTCTCTGTTCGGAGTTCGTTCGGCATCGTCCTTCAAGATATAGTTCGCGCCGGGGTATTTATTGGCACCATTAAGCACTAGCTTCTTCAGCTTTTCGATGTTGTATCTCGTGACCTTCTCGGGGTATGTTAGATTCTTGGCGACGCGTTCTGGCACAGCAACTTCCTCAATACTCAAGTTAGGATCAGGCCCAATGACAGTACGACCCGAGAAGTCGACACGCTTTCCAGACAAGTTTTGACGGAATCGACCACCCTTGCCCTTGAGTCTCTGCGAGAAACCGCGCATTGTCTTCTGCAGGCCCTGCTGTTTCAGACCTGGCGCGTCGCTGTTGATGTACATGGCGATCTGCAGTTGCAAGAAATCCCACTGCTCCATGAGGATTTGTAGCGGAAAGCCTCGTGCCAGCCCAGCCCTGATGATACTGCTGATCTGGCAGATGTCTCCAATCTTGTTCGTCACATCATCTTCGGTGGCTCCTCCCTCCTGCATGACCGACGGTCGCAGCGCAACAGGCGGTACAGGCATGTACTCCCAGATCAGCATTTCTGGCCGCGCGTCCTCCGGGATCATGGCCAGCAGCTCGCAGTCCTCGGGGGAGATCTTCTTGAACAAGTTGAGGGCTCGCAGGGGATGCATGTCGTCGGCGGCCTTTTTGAGATGCTTGTCGAGATCGGGGTTCGCTGCTTTTGCTGTGTCAAAGGACTGGTCGAATTCAATCTTGCCGGCGGGAGCCTTCTTTGTCTTTGCGGTCGATCGGTTGTAGGCGTCGTAGCGGTTGTGGATGATCTTGAGCGGGTGGCCAGGGACCTTCCTGACGGTGCCCTGCAGCGCATTGCAGTAGGGACATGTCTTCTTCTTGCGGCAGTCCTCCAGGATCCTCTTCGAGACGGCGCTGCGTCGCAGTGTGTCCATGTCTGGGCGGCGCATGCTGCGCAAGTACCTGCGTCGCTCGACCTCATCCAGCAGCACGCGCGAGCAGTCCTTGCAGATGCAGTTCAGCACCTCGATGATGTGCTTCAGGTATCCGACGTGGAAGGCCGGCAGGGCCAGCTTGATGTGGCCAAAATGGCCGTTGCACTTGTCGAGACCCTCGCCACAGGTGCTGCATTTTCCCGTCTTGCTCGAAATGCCCATGTGGGTGTCCATGGGCCCATTGGCGGTCAGGGTGCGCGTGTTGTCGGCGGCGGGGGTGAGATCGTAGACATTGCGGTCGGAGACTTCGAGGACGGCCTGGTTGACGATGTCCTGGTTGGAGCTGCAGGCTGTCAGTATGCGTGCCGCGGCGAAGGGCGTGCAGCGAGGCCTACTAGATGCCGAACTGGATGTGCTTGATGCGCGCGGGGATCTTGTCCACCACCTGCTGCTTGACAGCATAGTTGGGCGCGGCCTCGGCCATGGCGGCGGGCTCTGGATGTAGCGGCGGGCGGGCTCTGGTCTCTGCTACCGGCGGACTTTGTGGGTATCGTGCATCGTCGTGGCGGCGTGAGTCATGTCAAGAGGCGCATCACACTGCAAGGCGACCGTTCTTCAGTCGCAAAAAAGAGAGAACGCGGTGGGGCACATAGCCGCGGCCAGCCTGCAGTAGCGCCGCGGGCACCAGCTAGCGTGCACCTGATAAGCCCGATTAGGACAGCAACCTGGAGGGACCACCGCGACCTTCACTCGTCGCCCCGCCCTTACGGATAGGAGCCAAGCTGTCTCACCTTCTCCTGCAGCCTGCGAGCTTGCTGCACTCCTCCCGCCGACTCCAGCTGGCTCGACGCTCAACGCATCACCACTGCCGCCCTGAACCACTATTCAAGCTCAAACCCCGCTGGCCCCACCCAGGCATCCGCTGCTGCTCTTGCGCCCTCGAGCAACCACTGGAGTCCAACCCGAGTGCCTGAAATCGCTGGAATCGCCTGCACGGCACTTGCCAGCTTTACTCAACTCGCCGCCAACATGGTGCACAGTAAGGGCTCCGACATTTCAAGACTGTCTCATGCACGTGCTGATCGCGCAGCCTTCCGCATTGTCCTCAAGCAGGAGGCCGGCTTCGACACGCACCACACTCGTGAGTTCGACCTGGCCCTCGACTCCAACTTTGCCATCGGCCGGGCCTCGAAGAACCTGGCCAAGGGCTATTTGCTGCCCGCGAAACACAACGTCTTCATCGACAGCCCGGTCGTCTCTCGCGAGCACGCCATCTTGACTGCCAACTCCTCCACTGGCACCCCGCACGTCTTCATCACAGACACCAAGTCCATGCACGGCACCTATGTCAACGGCACTCCACTAGTCCCCAACGCTCCGAAGCAGCTGTCGAGCGGTGACCAGTTGCAGTTCGGTGTCAACGTGAACCGCAACGAGAGTAAGTTGCACCTCCGCTGCCTTACTAACCGGGTCGCTCACAACTCTTCTGCAGGCTACTTTATGGCTTACAGGTATACGTTCAACGCCGAGCTCTCCAACGCCGAGTCCTTCTCACGCGGCTTCACTGTTCCTGAGGCCGAGTCTGAGGAAGAAGACGTTGAGTGCGTTCACAAGCGTCGCGGTAGTCAGCTCAACCCACTGATCCTCGATGACTCCGATGCTGAATTAGATCCAGAGTACGAGGATCACGACGAGGACACGGAACGCTCCGACGACAACAACGATATAACTATGGTACAGGAGGAGGATGAAGTCACCGAGATGGTCGACTTGTCTGAAAAGGATCATCTTTCTGATGGTGCCCTTGATCTTGAACATCCTGCTGACAAGAGGGCCTGGAGCCTCTTTGATCTCGAGAGCGATGCTGCAAGCAATGGCAGTGCCTCTGACTATGGTTCAGATTCGCCACTCGTTGACAAGGCGCAGCACGTCGAGCATGTCGAAATTCCAGTCCACTCGCCAGCTGCTCCACACACTCCACCGACTCAGTCAACCCAAGCCGAGCAACACCAGCCTTCAACAGCCCATGCGGCGCCTCTTGACCTATATGAGCCAGAGCGAGGCCTTGCGTATCCTTCCCTGGCGGGCTTTCAACACCCTGTCATCCCAGACCTTTCTCTGCCTTCGGTGTCATCAGTAGCCGATCACTACCTCCCATACGCCATGCCGCCATTCGAAAGCACTGCCGCTCCCCCACTACCCCCGCGACCTTCCCAGAAGCGGCAGAGGATCTGGGACGAGGCACCGCACGCAGAGCAGACATGGTACGGGGGAGCAGTACCTGGCACATTTGCTGGCGATAATACTGCTACATACTACAGTAGTGACAAGGTCGTGTCGGAAGTAGAGCCCATCTCTGCCTCGTGGTCGGCTGCAGACGGTATCCAAACCCCGCCTCCCACAGAGCACGCCGATGTGGCTCATCCAACATCCTCACCTTCGACACGCAGGACAGGCGTTGCCATCACAGAGATTGTCGATGAGCAACCACCAACGCCAACTTCAATCAACAGTCGCAAGCGCAGTGCAGTCGATGCGTTCGAAGAAGATGCTGAGCAGGCAACTGAGCAGATGGATGTGGAGGCTGAGGTAGAGACCGAGGAGGCGATGCCGCTGCAGTCCGCATCCAACGGTACTGCTCCTGAGGAGGCTGTGATTCCTACAATCGAGCAGGTCACTGTTCAGCAACAGCGACCCATCGCTCAACCAAGAGGTATCTTCAAGAGGGCACTTGGTGTAGTGAAGGTGATGGTTCCCGCCACCGCCTTCGGCGCTGTGCTCACAGTCACCGCTCTGACAACTCTGCCGGAGTCTTTCTTCACCGTCGCTTAGACACACACTCCTTTCTCTTTACTCAAACATCTTTTACGCTCCCCTCCCCGGGAGCTTCGGTCGGCGTTGATGGACATCACAGGAAACACAGAGGTTACAACATCGGTGAGGCACACTCAGGCGTTTCTCCGGTTAACAGCTTCTACATCTCTCCTTCTTGACATCGTTTCGGGTACGGAAGGCGTCAGGTGGTATCTTTGCAGTTTGCTGTCGGTGCGCCGCGCTTGCTCGCATATTTATGATTCATGATAGTGGTAATGACATATCTTCCAATGTGAAGGTTCGGATGCTCGTGATGTCAACAATAATCTGTAAAAGGACGGGTGTTTTGCGCGGTTCGATGTGCGATCATCCAAGGCAAACTTTGCCAACAAAAAGTTCATGTAGTCGCTCCAAAAAGCTAGAGAAACAACCAAAGAGCCGTGACTATCAAAACGCCCATGAACACGACTCACGCTCCACTCCCCCAACGCTCCCTTCCCATCACCCCCTCCCCTCCCCACGCGCCCCCCAAACCCTCAACCCCACCCCAAGCATCTCCAACACGCCCCCCGCATCCTCCAAGCCCCCGCCCACAACCGCCCTAACCGCCCACAGCGAAAACCATTTCCGCGCCCGCCCCTCTTCCCCCCCAGCACCCCCCGCCTCCGCTGCTCTCCCACCAACCCCCCTCTCCCCCGTCCTCTTACTGTCTACTACTCCCCACCCCGCCGCACCCCCCACAAGACACACCCACAGAAACAACCCCCTCATCCCTTCGTCCCCCCAGCACCCCACGGCGTCCGTGCGCTCCACTGCGCGCAGCAGCGCGGCCAGGGCGCCGGGGTGCGCGGCCGCGGCGCGGGACAGCGGGGTGCCGTGCAGGAGGGCGTGCGTGTGCAGAAGCGCGGCTAGGCGGATGGCTTCTGTGGTGGGTGTAGGGGCGGGGGTGTGGAGGAGCGTGGAGAGGGGTGGGGAGGGGGGGTTGTGGTTGTGGTTCTGAGCGCGGGGGTGGAGGAGGGACTGGGTTAGGGTGTGGGTTGCTGTTAGGAGGGCGAGGGTTTGGGGGGGTAGGGTGGGGTGGGTGAATGAGGTGCCTGGGGGGGCGTGGAGGGGGGAGGTGTATGCGAAGGGCGTTTGGGGTTGAGGGGCTGGTGGTGGGAGGGTGGGGGGTTGGGGGGCGAGGGAAGGGGTGTTTTTGAGGGTGGCTAGGGTTGTGAGGGTGCTGGGTGTGTTAGCTTTGTTAGGAGTGTGGTTGATTGTGTCTGAGGAGAGTTGGGGACGGCTGCGTTGTGGGGTGATGCTTGAGGGGTTGCGAGTTTGGGGAGACTTACAGTGTTATGTATGTTGCTAGTCGAGTCCCGAGCTGACTCAACCCCCCTCTTCTGTTTATGAGGCTTTGCAGACCCAGATGATGGACCTTGAAAGCGACTTCATCGCCGCCCACTTCGCTCATGAGTAGATACAGTATGCTCAGAATAGTAGCATCGTTTGACTCGAGCTGGCCGGCGATGGCACTGAGAGCATGTGTTTTTACTTCCACGGTCATGTCGCTGTCTTGCCAGAAACCTTCAGCTAGGTCTTGGTAGACGCTTGATACACTGACATGGCTGAGAAAGGATGTCTGGTCCGCGCAGACGGTGCGCATCCACTCCCTGTCTACGCACTGATCAGCAAGGTACTGTTCAGTGAGTCTGAATACGAACCTTCTCCAAAGAGGCCGCAACTTTCGATGTACCGTTGCTTTAAACCATCGATGGCGTTGCTGTGCATCCCATGGAACCCAGGAAATGGGAAAGCTGACGCATCCTCGAATACTGGAGGAGCACTCCGAGCATACGCCACTTGTGTCGAAGCCAAGATTTGGTGAATCAAACTCCGTAGTGTGGATGGACTGGAACAATAAGGTGTAGACGGCAGCGAGTCTCCAGTCCAGGTACTACTGCGAGGCCTTGGAGAATTTGGTGCGAGGTAGTCAAGATCGCTGGTGTATGCGCCCCGGCTGATTGGTCCTAGGCTTGGTGTGCTCGACACATGTGCCGACGCGCTCCTCTGGAGATTTGTATGCGGTCTTTCGTTCGGCGTTGGCTTTCGTTCGATCCGATGCTTGTACATGACGTGGGACCGTACGTGCCGCATCGTCTTCCCAGCTCTAAACTGGTCTGGGTGGTTGGCAGTAACGAATTGAAGGGGAGGCCCGGGCTCGAGTGGTGGTAGCCGTCTTCTACCGAGTCTCTTCCTAGACGACGGTGGATCGTTGGTTGATGCCATGTAGATGGATATGGGACGGCTGTGGCGACTGTGTGCACGCTACACTAGATCTACAGTAGATTTAGGTGCAAAATTCAACGGTGTCGATGTCGTGAACCCGTTGCCGTAGTACAACAGTCAGTAAGGGTTGTTTTCAGACCTTCGTACAGTACTGTAGTTTTTGTCGTTGTCAAGCTGGTAGTCTCCGATGATTAGAGGGGTCGACTTCGGCACAGTTGATTTCGGCAGAGTCGAGTGGTGGATACTTGCCTGGTTCAGCAGAAGCGTCTCAACCTCCTATAGATAGTCATACATATTCGGCACATAGAGGTGATCTTTAGGGCGTGAGTGCGTCGGTTGAAGAACCCAGCATCGGTGCTGAGACCTCTATAGAGATTAGCCACGCGATGAAATTGTTGTCACAGGCGTAGTCCGCATAGCCACACAGCCCAACACGTAGGCACTGCAGGGATATCTCCACCATCGTCTCAAGTGGTTCACTATGCAGCGGATTCCCAGGATAGGTTTCCGAGCTACAGGTACGGATCTGAGATTTGGGTGAAGGAAGCATGGAGACGGTGTACTGGCGGTCTGCAGTGTCCCAGATCCAATTTACGCCGCAAGTCATCCGCCAACATTCATGCATGTCGTCATAGCTGAAAGCTCGTATAAGCTACCACGTATAATTGGTACGCGAGAACTGGTTCCTGACATATATCGGATGATGGTGGTACACCACAGCCTCAAGTTTGCTTGGTGTAGCTGACATTTGTTGCCAGAGTCCGTAAGACCGGAGGGCGTGAACGGAACCAAGAATTTGAGTTACTTGCTCTGCTGACCTCATTCCAGTCCTCTTTGACAGTCTTTCAGAGGTGGTGTGATTTCAGAACCCTTCTACCTTCACACTGGCATGTGTTCAGTGTATCGACCATATCTTTAGATCATGAACGCGCACGCCCTCGCAGAAGAGCAGTTGAGTAAGCCGCGGACGCTGCCACCACCAGGAAATAAGCCAGCGGTATGACGAGGCAAGTCGACAGCATCGTGGGAGGTATTTTGAGTGATCCCACTTGCCAGTTTGGAGACTAGTGCTGGTCAGCCTATGTTAGTGTGGTAAGCACTTCGAGTTCCACAGCTGGGCATGACTGGTAAGTTATTATCCTGGGCACCTTAGACATCGTCTTTGATACACCAAAACGCTACAGCCCTGCAGTCAGATGAGCGGAGTGAAACCTAGGCGCATCCTAAAATATAGATTGCGACCAAATAGCACTGTCCATGACCGCGTTCGACGCGCCATGTCGTGGGGTTATGAAAGATATTGTCGATACATATCCAGAACGATGCTGTCGAATGGGTAGGTGCATTCTATGCGTTGCTCTAAAGTCGCACGTACACGCCTTGCAACCAGAACCGAGGCAGCCTCGAACCTCGACATCTTGGAGTGGAAGTTTTCGGGAAGTTCGCTCGATTTGATCGCGTGCGAGGTGGGTCCTCCTGCGTTTGGGAGGCCAGGGGCGAAATGACAACTGGACGTAAGCTGACCCCGACTCCGATGAACAACTGTGATTGCCGTTAGTGCAGCATTTTCGACCACCCTCCAGTATCTCTGCAGTTGAAGATTTGACATTCAAGGCTTATGTACAGCTCGACGGCATTTAGAAGGTGTCGAGTTCTCGATATCTGCTCAGTTGGGTGCGGAATTGTAGTGCTGCTGACACGCACGGACGTGAACATCTGATGTCATTCTCAGCTGGTGAAGACTTGTAATCAACAGTCATGTTTTAATTCTTTCGCTTGTGCGCAGTTGAAGCTTAGGGAACAAATCGGACCACTAAGCTCACTCTTCTCGCGAACCGAAACGCCACTCTTCCCCGAGGGCAGCCAACGCTTAGTGACAGTAGGAAGAGTAGCAATACATGCGAAAAACCCCAAGAGGCAGGAGCGTCCTCCTCACCCCACCACTGCTGGATCCTGCACTCCTTCACCTATAACTCACGGTCAACCCATATCGTACCAAACCGCAACAGCTGTTGCCGCGTGACGTTTATGAAGTCCTTGACAAGGGATCAACGTTGTCGCTCTCCTTGCTGGGATCGTTCCGCCTCATGATACCCTCGACAGGGCCAAGCAGACGCTGGAAGCCATTCTTCTTGAGCATTGCGACCTTGACCTCGGTTTCGCTGATGACGGATGCAGCACGGGGCGCGTCGTTGAGCAAAGCAAGCTCACCGAAGTAGTCGCCCTTGTTATATCTCTTGACAGGACTGTTGTTGCCGCGAATGTAGACCTGTGCTTCACCAGATTCGAGGATGTAGAACGCCTCGCCAATATCGCCCTCCCGAATGATTTCAGTACCGGCAGGGTACTTCTTCGTTTCGAGCGCGTCTGCAATCTTGGAGCGCTCATATGGGGTGAGCGTGGAGAGTAGCGGAACCTCCTCCAGAAATCCTTCATACATGCGTCGTCGCTGGAAAGCACTGTCCATCAAAATGCGGCGGAACGTGACGCGATCAAGCGCCCAGAGTGTCGATGGCTCTGATGATATGACGGTGGCAGCGCGAGGAGCATTGTACATGAGCGCAAGCTCGCCAAAGGATCCGCCAGGGCCTACAGCGCCCACCTTTGCACCGAGTCCATCTGCACCAGCCTCAAGCTTGCCAGATTTGTTGACGTGGATATCGAAAGACCCCTTCTCGACAACATAGAAGTAGTCACCGACGTCGCCCTGTGTGATGACCTTGATGCCCTTGGCAGGTATAGGCTTCTCGTGCAGCGCGCCGAGCACCTGTAAAGACTGCTCGTCGTCGAGATGTGAGAAGAGGAAGTTGCCAGACACGGCGGACCTGAGGCGCGAGACCTGGTCGTCTGTCTTTTGGTGGAAGGGCGGGGTGAAGTTGTCGTTGTCTGCCGATGTGGGGTTGAGCGACTCGGCGGACACAGACACGCGTCTGTTGGCGTTGTAGTTGCTGGGCGCGTTGCCGCCGACGATGGGTGGCATCTGCGTGACCTGGTTCTTGGAGGAGCCTCCAAAGCCGCCGAAGTTGCCAAAGTTGCCGAAGGGGCTGTCGCCCTGGTCGCCGCCGCGGGTCCTGTTAAGGTCGGCTTGTGCGAACGAGGAGGCAGTGGGCGAGGCCATCATGTCGCCCTCTTCCTCTTCTTCCTCGAGACGCTGCATCGGGCTCTTTGCGAAGCCGCCGGAGCTGGGGGATGTGCCGAAGGGGTTGTTGCCGGGGAAGCTGTGCTCCGCGCGGCCTTGCTGGCTGGAATGCTGCTGCGACAGCAGAAACTCGGCGCGCTGCGACTCCAGGCGGCGGTTGAAGAAGCTCGCGCAGAACTGCAGGATGTCGTTCGGCTTCTGTTTGAGGATTTCGCGGTCGAGGGCGGCTATCTCATTGGAGTAGTCTGGAGGGAGGGACATTGGAGGCGGGTGGTGAGGGGTCGAGCGCAGCTCTTTGACGTCGGGCGCGAGGGGCAGGGATGGTGGGCGTAGGCTGCGAAGGCGTGGAACGCGGCGATAGGGCGCAGTAGATGGATGCAAGGCACGCGGGGGATGAGGGTGTGCAGGAGCAATTGCACAATGGAAGTTAGTCGGTCGGTGAGGTGAGGGCGTGTGGTGCGTGCAGCCGCAGTTATGACGCTTGGGACAATCCGGGGCAGAAGAGGGGAGAGGCTGCAGCAAGAGCGATCACCGTGCGGGCAGGCACTGGAGCTCAAGGCAAGCTTTCTGGGGCTGGCTTTTGTTCCAGAAACGCTCTAGAAACCGAACTGCTGTCGGCCAGCTTCTGCGCAGCTGTAGCCGCTCGCCGAGACAGCTACGCGATGCTGCCAGCCATGGTTCACGCACGCTGGCTGCCACCGCGTCACACAACCAAGCTGTGGCCAGCCGGGCTTCAGGCTGCAGTACTCCTCGCGACGCAGCGAGACACACATGTAGAGCTCACAAAAAGTCAAGACAACAGCCCTGGAGAGCTGCCGCCTTTGAGGTAGCTCCCGCGGCTCTTGGATCCAAAGCTGCTCCAAGCTTGCTGCTAGGCGGCGAGCTCAGAGGGGCAACCATGCGTGAACCTCTGGACGAGAGGGGAAGCATGTTGCTGTTTGTGGACGGCTATGCAACCAAAATGATTGTTTGCAGCGCCCGACATTGTAGCTGCTTCTGGCAGTGCGTCTCAGCATGTCTTGGGCTGCTTAAGAGCTCCCGGTCGACAGGCCAATCAGGCCGGCGACTGCACATGATAAGGAACAGAGCAAGTTGCACGCCATCGACAAAATCGCCAATCACGCGAACGATACTTTCACCATCCAGAGCACACATTTGCATAGTCGAGGGTGCAGTTCGTGTGTAATTACCTAGGTAGGCAAACACGGACGAACCCCACTGATCTCACCCGAGGTCGAAGCTTCACGCGCAGATCACGTGCGGCACAGTAAGTAGGTACTCCGAATGGCACGCGTCCAGCAATCCCTTCGAGAAGACAATCAGCTTCTAGCGGTGAGGACGGCATGGTGCGACAGAACATGTCCGAAACTGCGTGTGGCGTGCAGGTCTGCCAGGCTCAACAAGCGTGCAATTGGCGGTGTGCTGCACGACAGACAGAAAGACGAACAGGTCCGAATGTTGGGACGGCGGCCGCAGGAGAAACACGAAACGTCCTGCTGTTGAGCGGAGCGCGACGTCTGGCAGATCAGCCAGGCAATCAAGTGAAGCCACAGTTTCTTTCTCGGACGCACTCCTCATGCTCCGGCTGCACGACGCGATGTCGATTGGGCGGCGGCCAAATGACGCACATACGGTGGCCATGTGAGACGCTCGTGCGTCTCCTGGGAGCTGGCGGGGCTGATGCCCGCCTGTCAGAGCGCCGTGACGGCCGTGGGCGAATTGGCAGCAACTAAACATGGCGATGCACGTTCGGTGGAGCTGCAATTGAACCAGATCCACCGGCGAAGGATGGCCAATTTCGTCATCGCACATGCGCTGCTGCTGCAGGCTGCGAGCGGCGCAGTTGCTCGCCCGCAAACGCGAGCTAGAGCTGTATGCCATGGCAGCGTGAGCCGTTGCAGCGCTGGAGCCTCGTCTACACTGCTCTCCACAGCTCTCACACCCCTGAAACCGCGCGCCTGTCTGTCCCGTGTAGCAGCGCCCTAATCTTGTTGCCGCGAAATTGTTGCAAGTCATTGCAACACTAGCCCTCGGAAGCGCCGCACAAGCACAGCCACTTGAGCATTAGCTTCTGCTCCTTCTTCCCCAACCACCTCCTCACTGCTTGCGATCAAGACAAGTCTCACCCATCGCGCAACCTCGCAACCTTATCGCACGCCCATCTCACGCCGCCATGGGCAAATACACATTCACATGGTTCGTGCTGTGCCTGCTACACTGCGGCGCATTGTGCTCACATGCTGCAGGGAACACGACGCTGAGGACGTCTACGTGACCGGCACCTTCGATGACTGGAAGAAGACAGTCCAGCTAGAGAAGGAGGGCAGCGTCTTCCAGAAATCTGTCGAGCTCCCCAAGCTTAAGACACAATACAAGGTATGCTCGCCGCTCGCCGCGCGCCACGCGTCTGCCGCCTAGGCAGCAGACAGCAGCCGTCCGGACCTTGCTGACAAAGGCGCGTAGTTTGTCGTCAATGGCAATTGGTGTATCAACGAGAGTGCGCCCAAGGAGGACGACGGCCATGGCATTGTCAACAACATTCTCCTCCCCGAGGACATTGTAGACGCGCCCGCTCACACTCTCTCCTCGGCCGCGCCCGGGTCGTCCACAGCTGCGCTCGCCGGCGCCGTGCCCAAGGAGAAGGATCTCGAGAAGAGCAAGTCGAACGAGTCCATTCCTGGCGCGTTCCCCATGACCCCGACACCTGGCACCGAGCAGCGCCAGTTCATTGACCCCATTCCCGCTACTGCCGGCCTGGGTAACCCGATCAAGCTCGCGCCGGGCGAGGCCGTTCCTGCTGCAAGCACACTTACCGACAACACAGTAGACTCCACGGTCAACCTGAAGGGCGCACCCGAGGAGGACGACGATGCCACGGTTAGCGTTGCGCCCATCCCCGCAACCGCTGGCGCAGGTAACCCGATCCACCTTGCCCCGGGAGAGAAGGTACCTCACCCCAGCACTCTGACCTCCAACACCATTAGCAGCACCGTGACGACCGATGAGGCCTCTTACAACAAGCCGGACTCGCAGGCGCCCCAGCTGCCTCCTGTAGACATTACCCCCCAGTCCGAGAGGCCTGCAAACGGTGGCATGTTCAGTCTGCCTCCCCAGCTCGGCAACCTTGTCCCCGAGTCCAGCCTGCCTATGGGCGTTGACGCGCAGGTTGAAAAGGACACCGGCGTTCACATCCAGTCTGCTGCTCCCACAAGCTCTACCGCTGCTCTTGCCGGTCTGGTCCCCAAGGAGCCTCGGGGCGTTCCTGAGGTCGTGACTGAGAGCCAGAAGGAAGCCGGCTTTGCCCCCGAGGCGGCCGCCAACTCAGAGGCTGTTCAGGAAAAGAAGGAGGTTGAGCAGGAGCTTAAGGAGACAGTCCCAAAGAAGACCGATGCCGAGAACGACCACGCTCCCGTCATTGAGGCCGACAAGTCTACTGGTATTGGCGAGAGTGCCGGTGCCATTGCTGGAGGCGTGGCTGCTGCTGCGACTGTTGGCGCCGGTCTTTTCACTGGTGCCATTTACGCTGCCAAGGAGAAGACCGCTCAAGCTGTTGGCCTTGACAAGGATGCCACTGTTGGCGAGACCGCCTCTGCTGTTGGTGCCACCGCAGTGGACTCTGTTGGTTTGGACAGCTCCAAGACCGCGACTGACAACGTCTACCTTGCCAAGGATAAGACTCTCGATGCGGCCGGCCTCGACAAGTCCGCTACAGCGACTGATAACGCGATCCTCGCGAAGGACAAGACTCTCGATGCTGTCGGTCTCGATAAGTCCGCTACAGCGACCGACAACGCGATTCTTGCGAAGGACAAGACTCTCGATGCGGTCGGTCTCGACAAGTCCGCTACAGCGACCGATAACGCGGTCCTCGCCAAAGACAAGGCTGCTGATGCTGTTGGTCTGAACGGTTCCGCTGTCGGCACCACCGCTGCAGGTGATGTACCTGTGGTTGTTGCCGAGAGCCAGAAGGAGGCTCACATCAGCCCTGAGGCTGCCGCCAACGCTGAGGCTGTCAACGAGAAGTCGCAGCTCGAGCAAGAACTCCTGAGCCAGGTCCCCAAGTCTCAGGATCATGGAGAGTCGGCGCCATCAGTTGCTGTTCCCGCTGTTGTCTCGGACAGCCAGCGCGAGGCTCACGCAAGCCCTGAAGCTGCCGCGAACCCTCTCGCTGTTCACGAGAAGAAGGAGGTCGAATCCGAACTTCTCAAGTCTGTCTCTAAGACTGACGAGTCCGGTGAGCATGCACCTGTGATCGCCGCTGCCTCTTCCACCCCCGCGGCAGATTCGACGACTGAGCTCCCTGTTCGCTCAGTCCCTGATGTTGTGGCCGAGAGCCAGAAGGAGGCGCACGTTGCTCCTGAGGCGACTGCGAACGCCGAGGCTGTCGCAGAGAAGAAGGAGCTTGAGTCTGAGCTCCTTAGCCAGGTCAAGAAGACCAACGAGTCAGGCGAGCCTGCCCCTACTCTCGCTGCTGCAACCACTGCCACTGCGCCGGGCGCCAGCGCAGCCGCTCCCAAATTGTCTGAGTCGTCTGAACCTCTTTCCACCAACTATCAGCCTGCGTCCGATGAGGAGGTCAAGCGTGCTCTTGCTGGCACCAACGACGAGCCCTCGACATCGGCAACCGGTGCTCTGGACGCTCCTACTTCGGCGCCCGCTCAGACCGAGACAACTATCCCGGCTACTGAGTCCGCCACCGCTTCCAAGGTCGCTGAGCCTGCTGTTTCTTCCAGCAAGACCGACACGACGACGGCTCCCACATCTGAGGCTCTCAATGCTCCAGCTACTTCAGCTGCCCAGACTGATGCTACCAAGGCAGCCGCCGAGCCGGCAAAGGACGACAAGGAGGGTCTGTTCAAGCCCACCACACTCGAGCAAAAGCAGCCGACTATCACCACTGGCACCGAGACCGGCACGACTGAAACCACGAGCCAGGGTCTTACCGCACCTGAGACTCCTCAGAAGGACCGCAAGGACTCCGATGTCTCTCCCAAGGGTACCCCAGGCAGCCAGAGCCTCGCGTCTAACTCCGTTGCTGCCGACAAGAAGGCCAAGAGGCGATCGTTCTTCGGCAAGCTTAAGGACAAGCTCTCCGGCAAACACTAAGGTGGCTGTAGTTGTCCTCGTACATTGAAGGTCTTTACAGACGACCTTGGTGCTCGCTGTTATACCCGAGGGTTGGGATGCCGTGTGGCTCTACCTTTCTCTGTCTATTGTTGGTCTTACGGGGTTGGCTTTGTCTGGTTTATACCATTTCCACTTCTCTGTTTGAGATTGTTTTGCTCTAGTTTGTCGAGTTTCGTGGTTTCATCTTGCATGCAGTTAGGGTGCATGTATGGAGAGGCCATTTCGTACAGTGGGATTTCAGGTACTTAATTCGCTAATGTAGATGCATTAGACTCGTTTTGCAATCATATCCTCTATCGCGTGTTCGATAATCAATTCCCTGGACGGTGACCGACTTTTGGTGTTGCTATGGAAATTCGCTTCACCTGCAGGCTGGGCAACCCCTGTCGGTTGTATACGCTCTCATAACACGACGATGCCCAACTACACTGAAGAGCGACTCACTCACAACATCAGAGATTTTTAACCAACCTACATCACCACTTCAAGTCTCTCTCTTCATGCACTTTCACAATGTCTAACCCAAACGCGCGTACAATGCTAGTACCACAACAATGTTCACACACAAGCCGCCCCCATTTTCGATGCACAGTATGGCGACTCGCTTCTCACAGATACGCATTTTGCCCGATTCCGCTCGATCCACAAAGAAAGATCCACTCAACTACGCTCCAAGCCCAGCCAAATCGAACAAAAGATCGATGCTCTCAGCGAAGCAAGCCCGCCACACCGTGGCACACACGGCGGCAGAGTCTCAGCAGGCTGGGACTCGTCGACCACACCGCTACACACATCTCCAAAAAGACTCAGATAGGTCCAGTCCAGGTCGTTCCCGTACTCTACCGACGACACCTCGCAAGGATCATCATCAGGATCGGCACTGGCGGGACGAAGCAAATCTGCTGAAGTCGTTGCCTGGATGCCCGCCTTCGAAGGGGATGGATCCGAACATTGGATGGCACTCCGCGCCTCAGGATTCTCGTCGGCAGCAGTCTTATGTGGAAAAGGCTCGGGCAGCAACCCCGCAGGCGCAGGCTCGCATTACTGAGATGTGCAGTATGATCGATGACTATCTGGCGTGGAACGGGTCTTCTTCTGATCTCGAACCTCTTCGTCCCAACAGCGCAGGAACTATGTTCGTCGACTTTGCTTCCAATGGCGAGATGGAGATCTCTTACCGCAGTGGCTTGAATAAGAAGCTCCCGACCCCACCCGTGCCATCAAAGAACCCAGAACGGGCGAAATTCATTCCTTTGCGCCACGATACGAGTGTCAAAGAAAGGGTTCGCCTGACCGCACAACGAAAGGAACAACGAAAGGTTGAGCAGTCAAAGGCACTCCCTACCCACCCATCCGTTTCGTCACGTCACGACTCAGTCATGTCGTCGGGAGCCAACAGCGAGCAATCCAACACCGCGCAAACCCACCACCTCCCCCGCCTATCTTCCCAAACCTCCTGGCACATCCGCCCTCCATCCCGAAATCGGCACCCGCCGCAAGTCCACACCACCCAGCGCCCATCCTCCCGCCTCGCGTCTCCCACCCCACCGCAAACCGCCTCCGCCACCTCATCCCACGGCGCCTACACCGTCACCCAGCCCTGCGGCCTGACAATGCACTTCCAGCCGCCCACCTCACGCTCTACCACCCCCTCCCGGGCCTCCCCAACCCCCTCTTCCCGCCGCGCCTACATCCGCGGCCACGACCCGCCCACAAACTACACCTACACCTACGACGGCCGCACAATGCACATCCACCGCTCGCCCACGCCGTCGCGCCCGCTGTCGCGCACATCCGAGTACTTCGACATCGGCGCGGGCAGCTACGACTCGCCCAACATGAGCCAGAACCCTGCGCGTGCGCCCTCGAAACCAAAGACCAGGGCTGCGGTTCCGGGGTCAAGGCGCAAGCCGCTGCCGCCCCTGCCGCGTGCGCCGGGGTGCGATGACTTGCCGGAGCCGCCGAGGGGCGATGCGGCGCGACGCCGCAGGGTGCTGGGGTTTGTGAGGCGGTTGCTGGGTAGGCTGGATCAGATGGGTGTTATGGGGGATTTGGCGCAAAGGCGGATGGGGCGTCCGTTGCCTAGCAGTGAGATGGAGTCGTGGGTGGAGGGTGGCCCGGGGTGCTGAGTGAGGGGCGTGGAGGGTAGGGAGTTGGTAGAAGTTGTTTTGGTACTTGGAAGTTGATATGAAACAAGCCATAATAAGTGTGGCCGTTAATGGAATCGAGACGCGCGCACAGACATGTTTCGAGGTCGAGGACAGGCGGCAGATTCAAGAAACCGTGGTCAGCTGATGGACGCGTGAGAGCCTGTCACAAGTTATAGATCAGTTCAAGTGATTTAACAGAATGATACCCGATTTTTTGCAACGCTTTACATTGATTTCTACACTCTCGTATGTGTGCTCGACGTCCCTTGCCTTGCGCCACTGACGACGTGCAACATGTGACTCTCCGTTCCTCCACTACGATGTTTCCAGTATACGACACCTATGAGTCTGGCATGGTCCTCTCTCGACTCAGGAGTTACAAGTTGCAATACCCGTGACCAGCCTTTTCCGTCAGACACACTTCAGTCACCACACACTCTTGTTACCTCCTCACTTAAGCTCCTGCGGATACATTCCCAACAAATAAGCTTCGTTGCTCACCCCTGAATCTTTCATCTTGCGACGCGTGAAGTTGGCTCGCATTTCCTTCGCTTGAACGCGACTCATTTGGTTCGCATCACGAAGGTATCGGACGAGACAGTCAACGTAGCGGCGTTCAGCCCTTCCGCGAGCATCAATGACCTGCCGGAAGTCGAACAGTTTTCCCGTACATTTCGCTGACAAGTGTTTTATGCTATGTTCCTGGCTGTACGCACGCTCTACCCTTACTTTAGCTGCACGCAACTCCGTAGCCTGCACTCGTAAAAATGTAAAAACATTTTGCGCTTGAGCCTTATTCGTCGTCCTTTTGCGTTTCGACCGAGATAGCAAAGTGTCGGGTCGAGATGGCAAAGTATTGGATCGAGGTGGCAAAGTATTGGGCCGAGATGGCAAGGTGTCGTACCGATAATGGTTCGGTACTGGACGCGTATACTGTCTGTTTCTGACGTAGAGACGGCGCGCGGGGCGCTGGAGAGGGATATCGTCCATGATGAAGTCTACAATGTCAACACCTAGATTGATTTAGCAAGGTCACAAGGTACAGCACATTTACGTTCCATTCGTTCCACTTGCCTGTTGGGTATTGTCGCTCGTTCTCCAGCCGAGCTTTTCCACGATCGTACATAGTATCAATTTCCACGCGTCGGAAACCTTTGCGAACGAGAGCTGCTTTGAACTCTTTCATAAGGACTTGAAGCACGTCTAATGAATGGTCAGAAGAAAACCATCTCGAGTCACCGAGACGAGTCCTGAGGGAAGGGTAGAGGAGCTCTCACCGATGCCTTTATCATTAGCTCTTGCCATCCGGAACCTGACATCCATGTGGCGCCCAGAGTTACCGAGCGAAGACGGTTGCGGGTCACCCTCCCCTACGAGCATCGGCACATGACCGAGGACCACATGCTCTGGAAGGTACCTGTGTGGAAGGTAGTCCTCTTGAAGGTGGTACTCGAACCACTTGTATGCGTCCGATGGGTTACCCCAAAGAGCATAGCAAATGAGCCGACGGTACCCCCATAGCAGCAACCTACCTAGCGAAAGCTCGTAAATGCCTGCTTGCACTATCTTATCGATGCGCTCGATAATGTCCCATCTGTAGTCGAATCCGTCAAAGAACTCTACAAGTTCTGGATCCACCTTCGTGCAGAGTGGTCGATATGGGTAGTTAGCGGGGAGTGTGAAGTGTTCCGACTTTACTATCCCATCAATGTATCTGGCACCAATGTCAGCCGAAAGGCGCTGGGTTTACGCGAACCGCCTAATATACCTGGCAGGCCTCGTGTAGCCGCGCAAGAAGAATTTGTATGCCTCCAACGGTGACGAAGAATTCATTTTGACGATGGTGTCGCGGCCCTCAGGGTATTCGGTAATCTCGGGATGGCTGCGTAGAAATTGGTCGATCTCCACGAGAAAGCCATTGGAGATCGACCTATCCGCCAGATACGATCGCAACTCGGCATCGGCATCGTCAGCGAGCGAACATGGCTAGCTGCTGTCAATAGTCATGAAACGTAGACATGATACGATACACCCTCTGGTCTTGGATGTCGTTTCTGGGTGAGCTTACTTTGTAAAGCGAGCCAATGTGTGGTCTCTCCGCCCAAGGTACGGCCTGATTGCTATCGTTGAAGTCAAAATGCGTGCTCTTCGAAGCTTTACCAATGCTGGCTTCCTGCGGCACAGGACGAGGCACCTCGTGGCCGTCGTCGTCATTGTCGCCGATCACGACTGGCGAAAGACGGCTACGCTGACCGTGCTGTGAGTACTTTGGGAATGTTCCGTCGACCAGCTCGCCTCGAACCCACCAGCCTTGAGCTCCGTGCTGTGTGGAGCTAGGGACGGCTGAACCACTGGGGTGAGGTAGCCGATCATGTGGGTCCTCATATCCGTAAGGACCGTGTCTATTGCTGTTGTAATTTGTCATTGCTGTCGCCAACTTTATCTGTTCACAGAGCGCAATGACGGTGTCAGTATGCTTGAGTTCGAAGCGGAATGGCGAAAGCAGTAACGGAAAGTGTGCTTGGTGTGCGCAAATACAGAGCGCAGCTGTAGGGTGTGAGGTGGCCGATCCGAGGAGAATCGAGGTGAGAGTGAACTTGGCTTGGTCCACAACAACAAACAGGAAGGCACGCGTCCAGAACGCGGTACGTATCAAACATGGTCTGCGAAGCAATAAGGTTGCCACAAGGCAAGTGAAGTGAAAGTGAATGGCAAGGAGAGTGGAGAAGTCGTCGGCTGCCATACAAGCAGCTGGTAGCAAGTGAGGGGGCAAGCAACGCATCACGATCATGTACATTCTAATGAATCGAGTCTGGATATACGAACCGAACCTTGACGCCACCCAATACGCTGCATGGTCAAATCAAATATGCTACATGTGCGCTGCACGCTGCGCTTAGAACACACTGATGTAGTTACCAATGCGCTCTTTCTGGTTTTGCGCGATGCACTCAGATATCCAGGTGATGTTGCGGATTTCCTGTAATATGTTAGCGATGGGTAACAGATGACCCGAGGTGTGGTACGTACCTGTTCGCGGAGCTTTACCCACGCGTAAACAACAGCGTGCGTGAACTGGTGGGTGAAAGCCAACTTCGAGATCTCCATCTCTTTCTGATAGAACAAGTCTTCCAAGCTCTTAGACTCTCCGCCTGTGCCACCTGACATATTGCCAACGGCGCCGCCACCACCCTGGCTGAGTCCGGTCTGGTCGAAGAAGCTCTTGTACTCTGCAACGCTCTCCACAGCAATGCGCACGCCCTCGACGTCATCTGCTCGTGAAAGCATCATGGTTCCCTCTGGGTGCAGCTTGCCAAGAGCTGGGTACAGCTTCTTCCTGTCTGCCTTGGACAACTCGGTGCCAAACGAGTTCAGCGAGATGTTAATGCTCCTGCGATCGGCCTCGAACTCCAGAACCTCAGACATGACATCTGAGGTCGGTGTTCCAGCAATCTCCGAATCGGTGTTGATCCAGTTGTGGAAGTCCTCAAGGTAGTTCTTGTATAGGGTGTTACGGATAATCTCGATATTCAGTTCGTCCAAGTCCTGGTGGCTGAGCGAGCCCTTGAAGTAAGGCGCAAGCGGGGTCTCGATCAAGACAGAGTTGTAAAGCTCTTCGATGTTCGTAGCCACACACAGTACTGGCATGGTCTCGAACCAGCCAAGAGGGTGGCATCTCTCCAGCAGCTCGCGCGTGTCCCTCTCGTGCAGCGTACCCGTAATCAGCAGCGCAACGTTGTCAATCATGTAGCCGTAGGTCAGGTACTCCATGAATTTCGAGAGCGAGCCGGTAGCGTTGGCCTGGATGTAGCGGAACTCGGCGACAAGCTTGTCGGTGGTTTTGGCGGCGAGCGCAGATGTCGACGGGTTGGGAGGCAGGGAGGCGAGGAAGTCCCCATACGCTGGCGAGAGCTGTAGCTTGACATCTACATGTTGCGGTTAGATAGACCAAACGAGTGCGCGACCGCAGCGAGGCTTACCGTCGATGGTCTCGCATTGCGTCAAGTTGCTGTAGTTCTGGCTAGTGAGCAGCGCATTGCGGTAGCCGCGCACAACGCCCTCGATGTAGCTGTTGAGTGGGTCAGAAGATGCAGAAAATGGCCGCAGATGCTGCACGTACCCGTATTTGACGTTGTAGAAAAGGCCCTCCATGATGCAATGGTGTAGAGTGCTGCGGCAGGAACCCAGTTGCCGTCATGGTGTTGCTGGCTGGGCACTGATGACTAACCTCGAAGGGTTCTGCCATTGTTTTCCGCCCCCGCCGAACCCCAATAAATACTCGGCCGAACGCGACTTCCTCCTCGACATCGCACTTTCGCACTTTCACCCCAAGCTCTCACGTTCTGCAAGCACTCACCACACCGCTCGGCTGAACGCGCCTGTATCCTGCACACTCCCGACTGCTCTGAATTGCTAGGCAGCTACGCGACAAGTCACTGCCTTGTAAGTCACTTCCTGCAGCTGCATCACGCGCCTGCTAACTTTCACTGCAGCGCAATGTCGACCCGTCGCACGCGTCGCACCGCCGCGACTGCGGAGATCACCGAGGAAGTCATCACAGTCGAGACGCGCAGCAAGCGCACTCGCCCCGCTCCTCGCAAGGCCGCCGTCTCCAAGGCTTCCAAGACCGCAAAAGACACCACATCAAGCTCGCGCAGCAGCGCGCAGCCTGCAACGCGTCCTGACGCGGTCGCGCCCACACCAGCCCCCGCCCCAGCAACAGAATCTGCCGCCACACCAGCCCCCGCGACCAACAACAAACGCCGTCTCCGCTCCACCACAGAAGCTGCGTCACCACTACGCGCCCTGGACGAGCAGCCCGCAAAGAAAGCACGAATCACCTCCAAGAAGGTGTCCACGCCCGCGCCTGCTCGTGTTCAGGAAGCTCCTGTCGAGGAGGATGACGAAGAGACCCCCATTTTCTTTACCAAGAGTGAGCCCCAGCTTTTTTATCCCACCTGATCACACTAATATTCCCTTCTTCAGGCTTTGACCACATTGCACACGAACTTCAGATCTCTTCTCTGAACGATCGCTATGCGGGTCTTCAAGCAACCTGTGACACTCTGCGTGAGGAGAGAGATCGCGCCCACGCTGAACTCGTCCTTCTCAAAGCTCACCTTGCGGATCTTCAGACCGAACTCCGTCATTACACTGAACCGCAGATCTCACCCGCCAAGGCTAATTCACCAATCCCAGAATTCGACTCCTTCGATGTCGAAGAACCAGAGCCCGCTAAGCCATCCTTCATGACTGGTGACGCGTCTGCAATGGCCCTTCTCCGACACGTCCAAGAGGCCTCCAAACCTCCTCCAGCCATGGTGCCTACATCACCTGCTTCACCATCATCTCCTCAATCACCAGCCGTAGAGCCGGACAATTTCCCCGCTGTCGAGTCTCCACCCCCAGTACGCAATGAGAGTCCCTCAACTCCCTCCAGGAGCTTCTTTGGCACCTTCACTTCGTCGTTCTCGGCAATCAAGAACCTGTTCGGAGCTTCGACACAGGCACCCCCAACACCCACGCCATCTCGACGACCTCCACCCGGCACCATGACTGAGGTGCTATCAATGCCTCCCACCCCAGTCGGCGAGCGTCCCAAGCGCCCCGCCAGGAGGCCAAAGAAGCAGAGCCGCATGGTCAAAGCACTCCTCCAGGGCGTCGATCAGCAAGACATTGACAAAGCTACGGCATGGGCCAAGCAGGTCGCTGCCGAGCTTCACAAAGACTCTACCTCTGGCGACAAGCGCAAGCGTCTGGAGGTTCCCGTCCTATTTCGCGACCTCAAGCACTTCCCTGCCAGCAAGCCGTGGCAATCGGGTTTCAGCTTTCCCGAAGATATTTTGGATCTCGAAGACGACGACGTGGTCCCAGCCTGGGCTGTGTACACATCCATGATCGAAGAGGAGCACGAGACCAAGAGGACCAAGACTACTCACGCCGACTCTACCGAAGATGACATGCCTCAGTCACTCAATGACCGTTTTGGTGCCTTCGTCGACCCTAGGCAGGACTACCACCCTCGCCGCGCTATTGACCCCTCACCAATGTTCGACAGCACACTCCGTCACCAAGAGGGCGTTAACATCTTCACCGCGATGCACGGTCATGATGCCGCTGCCAGCGATCGTGAAGCTTTCCAGCGTGAGATGAAGGCCGGAGGAAGTCAACACCGAGCCCATTTCGAGATGCCTACTTCCCAGAATACCGAGGACCTACGAGCACACGATCCCGTTCACGGCTCGTTCAGTGTTCCAGACTCCGATTCCGAAGAAGAGGAGACACCTCGTGCCAAGCCTGTCTGGACACAGGCGCCACCACCCGCGCCCACTCCGGCCCACGTTTCCTTGCCGAATGCTACCCACAATGAGGAGGTTGAACGCCAACGACAGAAGCTGATGAAGCACACTCCACACAAGCCCAGCCGACTCCAGCAAGTCAGCTACCCTTCTCCAAGCCTCATGTCTGACGCCGGCGATTCACCTTTCAAGAACACCGACGCCTTCGGTGAGATCCCAGAGGCTGAGCCCCTCACGTTCGACGACGATCCAGAGCTTGCGGCAGCTTGGGCTGCAATAGACCACGCTGCTGGTGTTCAGTTCTACTATGACAAGATGAGCAACTGGTCAAACCCGCATGTCACGTACGACTCTGAGGAGGAGGACCTCTCGCCCGCCTAGAGGCGATCTCACGACTTTCACGAATCATGTTAAGATACCCGGTCATTTGCATAGGGCAGCGTTGGCGAAGCATTCAAGGTGGTCTGTTTTTGAAAAGGCTTTTGCCTGTATTCTGCGGTTTTGGCCAGGCTTTCGCCTGAGGTACGATTATTGTGGCCAGGCTTTTGCCTGATGTGCGGTGTTTCTGGCCAGACTTTCGTCTGATGAGCGGTGTTTTTGCAAAGGCTTTTGCCTCGTGGTGGTTTGGAAAGGCTTCGGCCTCGTGCGGTGGATCGGAAAAGCGTTTACCTCATGTACTTTAGTTTCTAGATTACGCCCTCCTCCACCAGGCTGAGAACCCTTCGGTTGAGCTTGTCCGCAAGGACTCGCTCCTGGGGGTGATCTCGTCTGGTGGAGGCTAGGCAAGATGTAGCGAACGATGAGTAACATGTCACAGCACCGAATTGCAGAGTGATGGTAGAAGAGTGATGTCGCGGTGTTGGGCCTTGGGGTACGGCCACTCTAGTCAGTAAAGTCACTGCTTCCTCATTGATACATTACAAACTGCTAATTCCATAGCCAAGTCCATACAACCACATCATCCCATTTCCATCTCCACACCGTTCCCTACGCCTCTCGTTCTCTACGATTTTGTACCCAACAATTCTCTTGCTACTCCGTAAACCCGCTCAACGCCCCCCTCTAACCCTGACTCGGCGACGGCGCTCTCGAGCCAGACCTGCGCTTTCTCGATAACGAGGTCCCATTCCCCTGCGCACGAGGCGATGCGCTGTAGGAAGAGGGTTGCGAGGGCAGATACAAGGGCGTCTTTGAGAGCGTCCGCGTCCACTGGCGAGGTGGGTTTGTCTGGCACGCCACCCACTGATTCCTTCTGACCCCCCGTGCGTAGAGACAGCAGCGCTTTCTCGAACGCCATGTCCCCAGCGCCCAGCAGCTCCAGCAGCGCCGCTGAATGCGGAAACGCGCCGCTAAACACCTGGTGCTCCAGCACGCGCTGCCCGGCCGCTGCCTCTGTGTCTTCCGGGATGGCCCCGGGACTCGGCGAGCGCGCGGCCATGCCCGGCGACGTCGCTGCGTGAAACGCGAAGCTCATCGGCGCGTACCCCCGAGATTGCGGCGCGAAGCCCATCGGCGCGTACCCCTGAGATTGCGGCACGTGGCCCGGCGACAAAGACCCATAGGTTGGGGACGCAGGCTCATAGCTTGGGGACCCGAGCGAGAGGGGCGCCGTGGGCGAGTGGGGCGACGTGGGTGAGTAGCATGGCGAGTAGGGCGATTGGGACGGCGACCGAGGCGCGTAGCCGGGGGATGTGGGAGCATAGCGCGGCGATGTGGGTGTGTAGTGCGGCGATGTGGGCGTGTAGCCCGGCGATGTGGGTGTGTAGCCTGGTGATGTGGGTATGTAGCCCGGCGATGTGAGTGTGAAGGCGGCTGTGCTGGGCACAAGGGGGACGCCGCCCGGGAAGACCGGGGAGACGGCGGTATATTTTGGTGCGTTGGGGACCGGGTTGGCCATGTCGTAGGGGGTGGCGGCCCCAGCGCTGAAGTTGAATGTCTCAGCGGTGTCGGATTTGGATATCTCGGTGGAGGCGCGGCGTTTGTTGGTAGTGGTGGTGGTGGGTGCTGGCGCGCGCACCATTTGCAGCCGGTTCCGCGACTGCTGCTCGCAGACCATCAGGCTCATTTGGTAGTCCTGGAGCGGGTTACCGGTGGGAGGGGGGAGCTGGGGGCGGAGGGCCGCGTGGGCAGTTGATCCTGAGTCAGGGTCCGTTGCGAAGTCCAATTCCATTTCCCGTGTAAGCGTGGAGTTATGCGAGGCGAATGCAGCAGGGGCGTTGCTGGCACTGAAGCAGAGCTTTTCGTCAGCGGTGCTCGGATTCTGGAACTGTCCAGAGTTCGTTTGTTGCGATGTTTGATCTGCTGAAGGAAAGGTCCAGTCAATAGTACGCCTGTTTGTTTGTTGTGGTGTTAGATCTGCTGCAGAAAAAGTCCAATCACGAGTTTGCCTTTTTATCTGTTCCGATATTGGGTATGCTGCAGGAAAGGTCCATTCAGTAGTACGCCTTTCCGTTTGTTGTGATGTCGAATCTGCTGCAGGAAAAGTCCAATCACAAGTTTGGCTTCTTGTCTGTTCCGATGTTTGATCTGCTGCAGGAAAGGTCCAGTCAATAGTACGCCTGTCTCCCTGTCCCTGTCTCTGCTGATCCGCCTGCTGCGATGCCTTGGCCCTGGTTCCCGAATCCGGAACAGGCGGTGTCTGCTTCTCATCCTCAAGGAATTCCCAGTCCTGCTCGTCAGCACCCGCAGTCGCCTTCTCAGTAGCGGCCTTCTCAGTAGCCACAAACGCGCACCACTTTCCGCCGACCTGAAGCTGCACACCCAGCCGCACAGCCTCGCGCTCAACCATATCGCCGAAGCGCCCCTCGAAACGTGTCTTGAGCAGCTGGCCATCGGCGTCGGATGCAAAGGCGAGCCAGCCCCGGCCTTGCTCGAGCTCGGACACTGCTTTCTTGGCGGCAAGCTGGTGGATTGTTGTGCTGGGGGCGGCGAGGACGTGGATGGGGATTTCGAGCTCGAGGGGGCCGTGGGGACTGGTGCCGCGCAGCACGACGGAGGTTGGGGTTGCACGGGGGGCGTCGGGGCCGAGCAGCAGGTAGACGGTTGTGCGGTTGAAGGCGAAGAGGGGCGGGATGGACTGTGGTGCTTGGATGATGTTTGGAACGGGTATGGAAGGGAGGTGAGCGTAAGGATCTTCTCCGGCCGGGTCTGGTGATGCAGGAAGATCTTCGGAGTATAGCGAGATCGGGGTCTTGCCTTTCGCCTGAGCTGCGTTAGTTTGAGTCTGGCAAAGGGGCCACAGTACTTACGCTGTCGGTAGCGCTCGCCTTGTCGTTCAGGTCGAGCTTGACTTTCAGACTGTCTGCTACCTTCTCGACAATCTCAAAGTCATCATCCTCTTCGGCAGCCGAGTACTTGACCTCGAGTGTGTAATCGTTGACATGCGGCGACAGAGCACCCTTGAGCATTCGTACGACCTTGCTGGTCATCTTCTCGCCGTCCTGTACAGATTGCGAGAAACCGTTGCCTGCTTTCGCTATCCCCTCAATGAGTGCGTGCGAGACGCCACTCCCAATGCCCAGGGTAAAGACTCGGATGGGGGCTTTAGTCTCGTGAACTTGTTTGTTGAGATAGTGGAATACGCTCTGCTGATCGCAGATTTCACCGTCAGTTAGCAGGATGATGTTCAGAGGCATATCTGTGTAGCGCTTCTCGATGGTCGCTTTGATAGGCGCGAGCATCTCTGTACCACCATAGCTGGCTCGAAGACCCTTGGCGTGATTAATGGTAAATGTAAGTGTATCCTGGCAGTAAGACGCGCTCCTAGGGTAAAAGAAATCGTAATTGCTACCAAACGAGCAGATGTTGAACTTGACTCCAACTGGAAGGGACCTCAGAAACACTTGGAGTGCCTCTCTGACGAGTGACATGTTGCCATCCATGCTGCCGCTCTGGTCACATACAAACACGATTTCTGGCTTATCTGCGGGAAGGGTGAACTTTGGGACAAGCGTGGCCATGAGTGCTCGATGGTTCGGAACAGATGGATGTGTCTCAAGGATGGCTTTCGGGACGCCAGTGTCCTTGGCAACGACCTGCAAGACGAAGTCGACGTCCAAACTGGCGATGCCAAGAGTCAGTGTGGCTGATGCCCTGTCCAACGACGGTGCAGCGCCCGGGGCAGCGGACGTTGTGCCCATGGACATGGATATGAAGTGCGACGGCGACTCTAATCTCTGGATGAAGGATCCTTCTGCCGTCTCGACATCTACAGTGATGGAAAGAGTGCCGTCCATCTGCGGGAGGTTTTGCATGTTGGGCCCATTGTTACTGTATCGTGGGCAGATTTTGGTAGGAATCGTGAATCTAATGCCATCGACTTCCATGTCATGCTTAAGCTCGCCAAGGTAAGTGATGTTGACAACGACTCTCGCACTCGGCGGAATATTACCGATGGTGGTCGTGAAGACATCAGAAGCATCATGTCGTTGTTGGAGCAGGCCAGCTGTCTTGCCCCGCGCGATAGCGTTGCGGTAGACTGCTTTTGCCTTTTCTTTCTCCTTGACCTCACCAGTAATGAGCCGATCGCCTACATGGCAGGAGAATCCCACGACGCTCACTCCGTCGTACAGTGGAAATGCGTAGCGGGCTTCCCTGATGCCGTGCGTGGTAGAGGGGTTGACAAACGTCTGTTGGAGCACGGTACGGGATGTGGTAGCAAGGATGTTGGTATGCACTTTGACTTCTACCTGGGGAAGGTAGTTCTTGTGGGCGGTGCTGGACACGTAGCCATCGCGGTAGGACCCATGGTAGTAGAGACCACAAGCAGGAACGTCATGGGCAAAGCCTCGAGCATTGTACACTGGCATGTTTTTGTTTTTATTTTTGTTTTACGTGATTGCAGTTGTGTCCGCGGAGACTGAGTTTGATGAAATGGGAGTTCAGGTTGGTGACAGCAGTTCTGGAGGAAAAGCGTGAAGAGGAAAAACAGGACGGCAAGGGGATATTTATGTTCAATTGACTGTCGCCCGACTAGTCCCATACAGAGGCCTCCCAGAAGGCGGCAGCGCTGCCTGGATCAGTCATGCCGTCTAATGTGGCCTGTGTCATGGTCGAGCCAATCACAGGGGCAGAATTGGTGAGAATACGAGGTTTGCAGTTTGCTCGTCGCGGTCGAACGTTGCTGAATGCTTGGTCAGGGACAAGAAGAGGCCAATGTGTCGCACTGGAGCGGGAACGCGTTGAGTTTTAGCAGACGTGAATCGTGATGGCTGGTGTCGCTGGATACGGCGCTAGCTGGACCCTGCATGAGCGGCGTCATGGTGGAAAAAGATGGTGACTCTGCGTGCCACCTGCAATGCGGCCGCTGCTCGCCCCGCTGACCCCCGCGAGCGCCTTCCCCGAGTTCCAGCAGGCCCTGCACCGGCTGTTCTGCACGCGACGCAGCTTCCACAAGCTCTCCCGGGTGGCGTTGCGCGTGCAGCGGGCAGAAAGAGCGCCGGCCGGCAGACAAGTCATGGCCGAGGGGTACGCGAAGTGGACGCAGCAGCAGCTGATTGCGCGCATCCACGAGCTGGAGCAGGCGGCACAGACACCGCCCGCCACAGCCGTTCCGCCGCACGATGACGGGTCGCCAGTGCCGTTTCGCAAGCCGGCCAAGGCGCCCCCGAAGGCGCCCCCGAAGGCGTTCGATGCGTCCAAGTACAGCACGCGGCTGATTGCGCTGAAGTTTGCGTACCTGGGCCAGAAGTACAACGGCTTCGAGCACCACAACAACAACAAGACGCCGCTGCCGACCATCGAGGAGGAGCTGTGGAAGGCGCTGATCAAGACGCGCGTCATCAGCCCGACCGTGCCCGAGGGGAGCGACACCGACTACAGCCGCGTCGACCGCAAGACGTTTGCCGCCTGGGACCGCGACGGCGCCGACATCAACTGGGATGGGTGCGAGTACTCCAAGTGCGGGCGCACCGACCGCGGCGTCAGCGCCTTTGGCCAGGTCATTGGCATCCGTGTGCGCAGCAACCGCCCGCTGCCCAGGCTAGCCGAGACTACAGAGGAGGGCAGCGCGGGCGAAGAGGCCTCAGACCGGGAGCCCGAGCCGGAGAAGAAGCCCTTCGACGACCTGGCTGACGAGCTGCCGTACATCCAGCTCCTCAACCGTGTCCTGCCCCCCGACATCCGCGTCTACGCCTGGTGCCCAAACCCGCCCGCCGACTTCAGCGCCCGCTTCTCCTGCAAAGAGCGCCGCTACAAGTACTTCTTCACGAACCCCTGCTTTGCCCCTGTGCCCGGCACACCCGGCCTCTACAACCCCGCCGCTGGCGCTGCGCCAATGCGTGAGGGCTGGCTGGACACCAAGGCCATGCAGGAGGGCTGCGACCGCCTGACGGGCCTGCACGACTTCCGCAACTTCTGCAAGATCGACGCCTCGAAGCAGCTCACCAACTTCAAGCGCCGCATCTTCCACGCCTCGATTGACGAGCTCTCGCCACTGTCGGTCCCGTCGTTTCTGCACCACGGCGCGCTCACATCACCATCATCACCCGCCGACCAGCCCAAGATGTACGCCTTCACCCTCCACGGCTCCGCCTTCCTCTGGCACCAGGTCCGCTCCATCATCAGCATCCTGTTCCTGATCGGCCAAGGTCTCGAGAGCCCGAGCCTGGTCACCGAACTGCTCGACATGGAGAAGAACCCCACGCGCCCAAAGTACGAAATGGCCTCGGACGCCCCGCTGGTCCTGTGGGACTGCATCTTCCCGCACGCCGCCGAAGTGCAGTCCAGCGACGAGCGTGAGCACGGCTACGAGGACCGCTTGCAATGGGTCTACGTCGGCGACGCGGGCGGCGTCGAGCCCAAGAGCGGCAAGACATCGTCGTCCATGGGCCGCGGTAAGTGGGGCCGCGGCGGCGTCGTCGACGACGTGTGGGAGGTGTGGCGCAGTAACAAGGTCGACGAGACGCTGTCTGGACTGCTGCTGGACAGGATCGCGGGGCTGGGCGAGAGCACGTTGGACAAGGAGGCGTCTGGTGAACAGAGCGTTGGTATTGTAAAGGGCGGGCCCCGCGTCTTCGACGGAGGAAACTTCGCCCGCGCCAAGGGGAACTACATACCCGTCATGCAGCGCGAGCGCCAGGAGCCCGTCGAGCTCGTCAACGCGCGGTACGCGCAGCGGAAGGGCCTCGATCCCAACCGGTACAAGACGGCGCGCAACGACGACGCAGGCGAGTAGTCTAGTCTCATGAATCAAACAAACGATACCCATCCACGCTCTCACTTCCCCCTCACCCTCCCCTCGCCCTCCCACAAACACCCCCTCGCCCCCCGCCACACCTCCTCCAGCATCCCCCTGCGCGGCAGCAGCTCCGGAAACACCACCACCACATCGCCCTCCCCGCGCACCACAATCGCCAAGTAGAAACGCACCTCGAATCCGCGGAACGCCTCGTGGATGAACAGGTCCTGGATCTCGGACGACGGGAGGAAGCGGCGCCGCGCCGACTGGAGGTACGTGGGCGGCGACGTGGAGAGTTGGATGCCCAGGTGCGTGAGGATTGTCAGGGATTCTTCTGCGGGGCGTTAGTGTGAGGGCTGAGGGTGTGGTGTATGGCGCGAGAAGTGTGGGTACAGAGTAGGGATTGAGGTGTACGAGAAGAGATTGAAAAGTGGGAAGTGAGAAGTGAAATGTTGCAAGTCGCATAGTGCCGCTGCAATCTGCACGCTGTACATCCGCTGCACTCACCAGTATACCCCCTGCGCACCACAACCCCCAGCACCGCCCCCGCCGCGCCCCCAACCCACCCCCACCCCCACCTTCCCACCCCGTCAACCACCCACAGCGCCCAGTCCCCAACCTCCCCTTTCCCTGACCCCAACAGCCCCGTCCCCGTCCCCCCACCATACCTCCCACCGCTCCACTTCGCCCACACCGCCCCAACCGCCACCACGCCAAGCACCACGCGCGCGAGAACGCTGATCCAGTGCAGTGCGTGTGCGCCGAGCGTTGTGCGCGCCGGCCGCGTGGTCACGGTGAAGGAGACTGTTGCGCGGGTGGGCGAGGTGGTGTGCAGGGTCTGGGGGGCGGGGGCGGTGAGGGTGGCGAGGAGGGGGGGCAGCATTGGTGTATTCGGGGGGTGTTTGCGCTGGTTGTGGTTGTTAATTGGGTTGGGTTGGCGGTGGATTGGTTGGGGAGCGTTGGCGTTGGCAGTGGCAGGGGGCGCGAGTAGGGGCGGGAGTAAGCGAGGCGCGAGTGGGGCCGATGCGCCGGAAAGTTTGGTGCTGGGGCGCTTGGCGTGTCTCCAACACCGACTTCGACTCCAACGCCAATATCTATATCGACACTCGACATCGCCACTTTTCTGCGCGACGCATTTACAATACTCAGAACCGCGCAGAGCATCCTCGCATCCATCGCCCGCGATGCCGTCACCCGCTCCCGACCAGGGCGCAGACCGCGCAGACCGCGCCTCCCCCAAACCGCGCACGCGCTCGCGCTCGCCGCGCCGCAGTCGCAGTCGCAGCCCTGCGCCCCGCAAGCCAAAGTCGTACTCTGGGCTGAAGTGGAAGAACGACGGGCGGGGTGAGAGAAGGAGGGAGGGAGGGAGAGACGAGAGGAGAGATGGCGACAGGCGGGACGACAGGCGGGGTGGCGACCGGCGGGACGACAGGAGGGATGGCGGGAGAGACGACAGGCGGGGCGGCGACAGAGATGACAGAAGGGGTGGCGACAGGCGGGACGACAGGCGGGACGGCGACAGACGAGGCGATCGGCGCAGCGACCGCTACGGCGGCCGCGACGGAGGGAGAGACGAAAGACGCGACGACCGCGACGGCCGCGACCGCCGCCTCCGCCCCGACGCCCCCAGCGACAAGCCCCCCAAGCCCAAACCCGCCGCCCCCGCTGCCCCCACCGAGCCCATGATCCTCATCACCGTCAACGACCGCCTGGGCACCAAAACCCAGGTCCCCTGCCTGCCGTCGGACCCCATCAAGCTGCTCAAGGCCATGGTGGCTGCGAAGATCGGTCGCCCTGTTCATGAGATTATGCTTAAGAGGCAGGGCGAGCGGCCGTTCTTGGACAGTTTGAGTCTGGCGGACTATGCGATTGGGAATGGCGTGCAGATTGATTTGGAGTTGAACACTGGTGATTAGATGTGTGAAGGGAAGGTTCAAGAAATAAGGCGAGTGTGGAGAGTGCGGGATGCCTTGTGGCTTGTGGATATAAGAGATACCCAAAATGTGATTGATTGGCTTTGGCTCATCGTACAGATAGTGCCATGACAGTGTTGTGGACGGGGTCTTGATATTCGCGATTCGCTAGGGCATCCAGAGACGCACCAGCGCCCTGCCTAGCACTACAAGACCACACTCGACACACCAGAGCCCGTTACCTTGCATATCCTCCCTCAGGCTAGTCTCCCCCTACGCCGTCCCCTTAGCCCCCGCCTCACCCCCCGCGCCATCATGCTTACTCTTCCACGCCCCGCCCGCCGTAAAATACGCGCCCTGAATCCTCTCCTCGACCGTCGGCGGCTGCACCCACGCACACCGGTCCTTCGCAAACGTCTCAACCCTGGGCTTGAACTTGGTCTCGTGCAGATGGAAGTCGTCGATCGTGCCAATGCGCGGGATACTCGCGTCCGGGTAGCCGGAGCTGCGGCGGTACAGCAGCGTGCCGCACACGCTGCAGAAGCTGTTTTCCATGTAGTTGCCTGTTGCTGTCGTCGAGTTTTGGCGGAACCGGGTGAGTTTGGATTCGCCCCGCAGGTGCTTGAGGTGCGTGTTCAGGACTACGAAGTTGGAGGCGAACATGCTGGGGGGTGTTAGAGGGGTGGGGGGAATGGGAGGGGGAGGGCTACCTCGCAGTGATCTTGCGGCAGTCGGTGCAGTTGCACACGAAGGTGTCGACGAGGCCGGGGGCTTCGGTCGGGACCTCGATTTGCACGGCACCGCAGTAGCAGGTTGCCGTCGCGGTGCCGTTTACGTCGCCGTGCGCGCCCTCGCTGGTGAGTGTGATGTTCTCAGACATGGCTGCTGGGGTGAGGTGGGCTTGGATGGAGTTCAGTCTGGACGCTGTGGGCGTTGTTAGGGACTAATTTAAGTGTTGCATGAGGTGGTCGCAGCAATTTATAGAGCTGGGTGAAGGCACACGAGATCCGGTTTAGGGTGCCAACGGAAACAGCAATGCAAAGAGGTCGTGTACTTGCCCATCTCGTCGGCTGAAGGGCTTCTGGATCAGTCGATTGTGCTCTGGGATTTGTCAATCGCTCCACATCGCAAGGCTTAGTACAGGAGTGACGTCGTGATGTTTCGCCTGCATTTGAGTTGCTGTGTAAGTGAGCAGCGTCTGACAAAGCCGGCGATAGTGAGGGGTAGCTTCTAATTCCCGAGCAGACTCAACGGAAACAAGGACAACAAGTGTAACAAGCTAGATATACGCAGTGCTAAAGATTATTCCCTCTACTGTGATTAGTCGGATCTAGTAACAGCATCTTTTTTCTGTCTTCTAGGCGACCTTCGGCGCCTCCGGTACAGGCCAACTGTCGACCACAACGGCACAAGCAGTTAGCCGGGATTGATCAGCGTGGGGGCTGTCTTTGTAAGTGTGAAGCAGGATCGCAGGCAGCAGATATCGTGCAAGCTGAATCCCTCGACTTATATCGAGCAGGCCTGGAGAACCTTGATGGCCAGCTAAGAGTGTAGGACAGCTAAGTGCTGTTGCTGCTGACTGGCAGTCTGGATAGAGGAGCGCTAGCAGGGGTCGATGGCGGGGCACGCGTCGGCGCCTGTGCGCGGCAGCCTTGCCGCAGAGCTCCAAGAATTTCTACAACCTCGACGAGAACAATCTCAGCTTCTCCAACCTACTCAGCTAAAACCACACCCGCACTGAATATCACGCTTTGTCCAAGACAACAAACGCCACCGCGCGCGCACCTCCACCGCCGCACCCAACCCCCCACACCACAATGGGCTCCGTCGTCCTCCCCCACCTGCGCACCGGCTGGCACGTCGACCAGGCGATCCTCAGCGAAGAAGACCGACTCGTCGTGATCCGATTCGGCCGCGACTCCGACCCCGACTGCATGCGACAAGACGAAGTGCTCTACAAGATCGCGGACCGGGTGAAGAACTTCGCCGCGCTGTACGTGTGCGACCTGGACGAGGTGCCCGACTTCAAAGCCATGTACGAGCTGTACGATCCGTGCACCGTCATGTTCTTCTTCCGCAACAAGCACATGATGTGCGATTTCGGCACGGGTAACAACAACAAACTCAATTGGGTGCTGGAGGATAAGCAGGAGTTGATTGATATTATTGAGACGGTGTATCGTGGGGCGAAGAAGGGGAGGGGTTTGGTGGTTAGTCCGAAGGATTATTCGACGAGGTATCGCTATTAGTGGTATGGTGGAGTGGGTTCTGGGAGACTTGTAGAGGCGCAGATTTGGTCTTGGAGTTTACAATGCTACGGCATGGGCATCAGAGTGGCGTTTTAGGGACATGGGAGTGCAATGGCAGATTGACAAGCCGCCTTCCATTTACGTTACGATCAATCCTTGGTTCATAGCGAATGTTAAAGGTTCGTTCCATATCATCATCGTACCGCATTTGTGAGACACTAATTGCAACTGTACCTGTGATTCTTATCTCACATGCGAGCTAAGCAATGGGATACTCCAAGCAAACTTAGGTTGCCAGATAGTCCGCCCTTGTTAGCTAGACGTGCAGTTCTCGAAGACACGCTAGCACTGTAATTGTCTTCTAGCAACGTGTCGAAGACCGTGAAACTGGTGAATTTGCAACTTCTGGTAAGGAAACATGGTTAAGCGGGGGGTCATGCAACATATCTGAACGATCGACTGAGGAAGACCTCCAGGACATGCCAGTCCGTGTGTCTGTTTGCCGATGGCAGGCCTAGGATAATCAGAAAAGGTCTCTAATGCTCCATAGAGATAGCTCTTCGATCGATTCAGCACCTGCATCGAGCAGCATACTGACTACCTCATCGCGCCCCCATCTCGAAGCTGCCCGTAGCGCGGTACCGTGTTCTCCACCCAGCGCATTGACGTCAGCTCCGTGGTCAAGAAGTATCTTGACTATCTGCTCGTAGCCTCCAACTGAAGCTGCCTGTAGCGCGTTGCTATGCATTGCGACGCTATGTTCTCCATCCTGCGCATTGACGTCGGCCCCATGGTCAAGAAGTATCCTAACTATCCGCTCATAGCCTGCAATTGAAGCTGCCCGTAACGCGGTACCTTCTTCTCCACCCTGCGCATTGACGTCGGCCTTGTGACCAAGGAGTGTTTCGACTATCTGCCCATAGCCTTCAATAGAAGCTGCCTGCAGCGCGTTGCCAAATCTTCCACCCTGCGCATTGACGTCAGCTTTGTGGTCAAGAAGCATCTTAAGTATCTGCTTATGGCCGCAAACGGCAGCTGCCTGCAGCGCGTTACCATATTTCCCCCCCTGTGCGTTCACGTTTGCCTTATTGTCAAGCAGAAGTCTGACTATCTGCTCGTCCCCCCCATATGAAGCTGCCTGCAGCGCGTTGCCATAGTATCCACCCTGCGCGTTAACGTTTGTCTTGTTGTCAAGCAGGAGTCTGACTATCTGCTTGTGCGCTCTATATGACGCTGCCTGCAGCGCGTTGCTATATTCTCCACCCTGCACGTTCACATTGGCCTTGTTGTCAAGCAGGAGTTTGACTGTCTGCTCGTAGCCTTCGTATGCTGCTACTCGTAGTGCAGTACCGTTGTATTTACTCCGTACGTCTACGTCGGCTTTGTTTTCGATCAATACCTGTACTGTAGGTATGGCTCCCTGAACGCATGCATAGTACAAGGGGACGTTTCCCATTCCATCTTGCTCGTCTATGCAGCACCCAGCCTCTAGGAGTCGAACAACCGCGTTTGTGAGTCCTGCAGAAGCTGCCAAATGTAAAGCGTATGCTGGGGGCGTTTGGCCGACCCACTTCTGCCTCACGATGGGGATGTTGTATAGAGCGATGCTATAAACGACCGTTCCAGGAGTCACTAAGAAGTTCATACGATTGTATCGTTGTTTTGTGGCGGCCGGGAGGTCGTCGGTTTCTCCTAGTAACCTGATCTGCATGATCGTTGCAAGATACTTGCTTTTTTGCCGCAAAAGCGTCTCCAGTCGGTCGTTTATATCGATCGAGATTTCGTCACATTGAGAAACGTGATAATCAAAGCTTTGGTATGCATAACCGACAAAAGGGTTCTCTTCGAGTCGTACGCGGAGGTCGAAAGCAAGAAAGGTTGGTTCATCGAATACCATGAGTTGCATATACGTGAGACATGCTACGCTCAACCGTCTATGCATAGAGGTTGAGTCCAAAAGCTGCGCTCGTACAGTCTGTTGCGGCAGCCCTGAAGCAGCTTTTGTCAAAAATTCCTGCACTGTGTAGTGAATTGGCCTGATTGAGTCATTGACTCTTTCCAGCAGGTTGCCACAAGCTTCGAGAATAACTTCAGGGGAGTCGGTCTCAAGATCCTCTATCACAGTGCACTGCGAGTTGATTGCAAGTGCATACTGTAACTCCTCGATCTTGAGAGGTCTCCGAGCGTAGACTATCCATGCTAGACAGTTAAGTGCCAAATCTCTCATGTACGAAGGCTGGGCTTCGATGCGCTCCAGAATATGCACGTAGGTATCTGGCAAGCCCTGGGGTAGTTCCTCCAGTGCGGCTCTGACCGCTCGATCCTTTCGGGCTTTGCTTGCTTGGCAAAGACTGTCAAGTTGAAGGTTGACCCAGAGAAACCTGCTTAGATATCAACCTCCGTGGACCTTGATACTACCTTTTCCGAAACACTTACATCCCTTCTGCCCTCTCAGCAAGCGTCTCAATGATGTGATCCTTGAGTCTATCACTGGTAACATAAAGAGTCTTTCCATGCTCTCCAGCCATAAGCCTTTCAACCCGACTGCGGGAAAAGACTTCTATGTCTGCATTGATGTCTGCGACCTGGATCTGAATTGTAGGTATGCGCATGTCCTCAAAGACTTTGGCGATATCCATCTCGTATCGACTGGTGACGAACACCTTGACCTGGCAGCCGGTCTGTATTGTCACGATACCGGTGATAAATCCGATTATGTTTCCTCGCTCTTGCTCTGGGCACTCGTCGAGGGCATCAAACACCACGTAAACCTGAGTTGTGTCCTCAACTAGAGACATGAATCTTTCCTGAGTGCCTACTAAAGACGGAGACAAAGCATCACGCTTAGTCTGGAGCAGATCGATCGGCAGCCGGTCCTTCCTCCTGCAAATTTGTTGAATCAGAGCAGCTACGATCAAATGAAAGTCTCTCAGCTGGGTGTCTCGATAGTTGTAATAAGCAAAGCAGAGACCGGTATCTTCCGTTAATGCTGTCCTCATTGTGATATCTTCGATAACACTGGACCTAGACTGCGAATCAGAACGAGACTTCAGAACTGATCAGATTGCTTTCTCACTTACGCAAGCACAGATTTGCCCATCCCAGCTACGCTTTCTCAGCGATTTACTCCTTTACAAACAAGGCTAAACATTACTTACGTTTTCCATAACACCACAGAAGAGATGAAGATGGGGCATTGAGCCATTTCTGATACTCTGGCTTTTTTACCAGCCAGTTGCACGTCTTTTCGTGCTTCTTTGCGAATGTGTCCTGGTGGGTTTTCTCAAAATCGATACTTGACACCCATGCGAGAAACGCCGACTTTTCTTTCCCTAGAAGCATCTTAATATCAAAGCCATGCCAAAGAAACTAGAGTAGATGATCTTACTTTCTTCATCACATCGTCTCGCTCTCTCTGTCTCCCTGGCAAAGTCAAAGTGCAACGACTGGACAGAATGTAGCAGTACGTGAAGATGATGCTGCAGGTCTTCATTGATGGTGTTGAATTCTGACTCAAACGGCTCCCAATGACTTCGCATGAAAGTTCTGAGGGACGTCCACCTTCGCTGATCATCGTTGGCGTCAATGAAAACGCGTCGCGCCTTCCAGCTAAAGTTGAGAACATTTGCGTAAGCATTAATTAATGTCGCCTCTACAATCCCGATGTCTGCTGCCTTTGCATACTCGGCTAGAGGGTCTAGATAGTCTTCGAAAGTGCAGATCATGTCAGTCAGCTTGCTGAAGTACATTGTGAAGTTTAAGGCCAGGTCAATGACGACCCTGACAGAGCCAACTACCAGGGACGATATTTCAGGAATTGCCTGGATGCCAATAGCAACGCCCCCCATGAATCTATTGAGCAGACTTAAGAACTTGGAAAGCCGCTCAGCGTGCGGTCTGTAGGATGAGTCATCTTTGTGCGCCGCATCATAACTTTGTACGCGGAAGAGCAAGGTTTGCTCGTCAACCGATTTTGATGCCTGCAAAAATGCTGCTTTCTCGGCCGCCGGAAGTTTCTCCAATGTCTTTGCTAAGGCTTTTTCTAGAATCAATCTATGTGGTGGTGTCGCCGCCGATAGAGATACAGGCGGGCATAGCTGGGGCGGTAGAGGCGGAGCCTGAGAAGGTGTCTGCTGCGTGGGCGGTAGAGGCGTCGTAGCCACCGACAAACCCGGGCTTGATGCAGGCAGAACTGGCAGCGGCGATGAAAGTAGAGTATGGGAAGACGTCTGCTGCGTGAGCGGCGGAGGAGCTGTGTTGATCGAGACTGAATTTGTACTTTTTGTGAAGATTCCGCGTAGACGGTCTCGTTTCCCCATTGCTAATTAACCAATGTCGTAGATCTGAGGTTGGTCATCTTTCGCACAGATCTACAATATTGCGGGGTGGGAACAGAGCTCGGCTGGCTGCTGCCCCTCTTTGCGGCGTCGACCCATGCATGTGTAGCCTAGGTAGTCTTGCCATGTTAAGACAGAGTCGGCTTCAATTGGTCTACAATGGAGGCTGGCGAGGTTTGATATGATGAAAGGCACCGGAAAAAGTTCCAGCTTTTCTTGAAAATAAAAGCATCACCAGAAAGCTTCATTCTACTTTGTTGCATTCGCGTCGGGATCCTTCCAATTTGCGACCAAGCATGTCACTACCAAGCAGAGAGAAGAACCTAATAGATTGACTATAAAGATTACGCAGCATGCTTCTTGATCATCTCCAGGACCGCTTGGTTGACCTCCTTATGGTTTGTTGCGTTCAGGTAATGCGCGCCACCGTCCAGAATGCTCAAACTTTTATCCTTGCTTCCCGTAAAGAGCTCAATTTGTTCATGCTGCACCTGACAGCCATACGGCGTGTCTTCCGTTCCCTGCAGCCAGTGTACGGGACAAGTGATATCGCTCAAACGCAGTGTCAGCGAGTCACGCGAGATCAAGCACATGACAGCCATCCTCGCTTTTTTCCTACCCTCGTCACCCGCATAAGTCTCCTTCATTTCTTTGACCCAGAAACTCGTCGACTGATCTGTAGCATGCGATCCAAAGCCGAAGCTGGCAACCATGCCGCACCATTGATCGTCGATCTCAAAGTTTGGGGTGACATCAGCGCTCGTCCAGTTTTGCACGAACGGAGTGAGCAGCGGTACAGGATCCCAACAGCCCTTTTCTCGCGTCTCAGGAGTCTCGGCATCCATACTCGTCCCTAATGGCAGGAGACCAAGAACACGCTCAGGCGCGAGCAGCGCCATGCGGACGACCATCCACCCACCTTGACTTGTGCCAAGAATAAACGCCTTCTCGACCTTCAAAGCGGTCATAACTTCCAAAGCAACAATCGCGGTGTCCCAGTACGTGAAGTGGCTGGCCTTTGTAGGGAAGCTAGTAGATCCGTGACCAAGGGGCTCAATGGCCAGGATATTCACAGCGTCGGTGAGATTTGTGTCGTAGAATTGGGCATCGAAAAGTGCAGCCGTCATGCACATCGAGTTCAAGCAGACCAGAGTGGGTTTGGATGGGTCAACAGCATTGTTGGTGAGGCGATAGCCGACCTGAAGGTTGCCGAGATGGGTAACGGTGATTGGGATCGTAGATGATGGCATTGCTACTTCTCGAGATCATAAGCGCTTGTTTGTAGATGAGTCTGAAGGGAAGAAGTTTTACAAAGGTCACGTCACTCGGTCTTCAGGCGACCCAAGGCGATCTCGCGCACCGGTAGCCGAAAAGCGGGCATCCTGGTAGCCGGCCACACGTGTCCCCGTCTGTCAGTCTGTAGTGTATGTCCATTATATGTGTAGAACTCAATCTTGGTATTCTTGATCTTCCACAGCGTGGATGCACAAAGTTTTGGTCCAGGGTGTAAGGCCCTGCATAAGTGACGTTGGTTTTCGGCATGTAGGATTGTAAAGAGCAGCGAAGCTTCAAGGTGGGGCAGGCAAAGAGCTTGGACGGGCCCCACAGCAGCATTGCACCGCAGGCCGCGCACCACTCACTAATCGTCCTCAGACTCCCTATCCAACTTTCTGCTGAGATACATAATCCAGTTTCCACATCGCTCTCTTAGCTCACTCAAAGTCCCTGGTCATTTTAGGGTACCAGCTTGCATATTGACAGACGGAAGTACCATAGCTTCAACTGGCAAGCTCGCACGTGGCGCTGCCATTGGTTCGGTACTACTCGTATCAGTGACTACCAACCACCCCAACGCTCAATCTCCGCAATCGCGGCGCCGGCTCTCCGCCAACGCTTACTCTGCAGCTCAAGACGGCTAGGAACCTGGAATGACTCTCTTGAACTAGACAAGAATCGCTTAAGCTTCGTGTTCATGACGTTGACAGCGCAGAAGCCTCTCTTAGCGTTCATCCTTCACCCTGGCGCGTGGGATCGTTGCTTAGCCATCGTGCATTCTGCAGCGTCGATGGAGCGCCATTCCCACGCAGGGCCCCGAGTGCTCGGCAGAGCTCTAGTATAAGATGTAGGTCCTTCGCTGTGCGGGCCCCCAGGTAGTTTCTTCACGAACAACAGCTCGAATCAACTCTGGGCAGCTATGAACTCTCTCTTGGCCCTCGCTTTAGCAGCTGTCGCTGTTGCTGCCCCCACTAGCACGTCGTACCCCAATGGTAATACCGGTCACAATGGCTATCCTAGTCACACCGGCAAAGATGACCACTACCTTGTCTCGTTAGGTCCTCGCCCCTACTACATCATCAACAACATGACCGACGGTCCATTGAAGCAGAAGCTTCAGTCATGCGAGAACAAGCCAGTCACTATCAATCAGTTCTCGATCGGTCACCGTGGCGGTGGTACACTTCAGATCCCCGAAGAGACCAAGCAATCTCAAGACGCGGGGGCTCGTATGGGTGCTGGTGTTTTGGAGTGTGATGTATCATTCACTGGCGATCGTGGGCTTGTTTGCCGCCACTCGCTCTGCGACCTACATACCACCACCGATATCCTTCTTCACCCGCAATTGGCGAGCAAGTGCACAAAACCCTTCACCCCTGCAAACGGAACATCCCCTGCCAGTGCCCTTTGCTGTACTTCAGATATTACCATTGCCGAGTTCAGCAGTCTCTGCGGCAAGCAGGATGGCTTTAATGCGTCCGCTCTCACGCCTCAGGACTACCAATTCGGCGCTCCGACTTGGCGAACAGAACTCTACGATACCTGCGGCAAGGTGCTGACGTTAAACGAGTACATCGATCTCGTTAATGACTACCCCGGTTACCGCAACTTCACACCGGAATTGAAGACACCTCCAGCAGAGGTCCCAATGCCTTTCAATGGCTACACTCAGCAACAATACGCCCAGGATATGGTTGATGCTTTCCGCAACAAGTCCATTGATTTCAGCCGCATTTGGCCCCAATCATTCACCTACGACGACATTGTGTTCTGGCTCAACTACGACCACGATTTCGGCAAGCAAGCCGTTTATCTTGTCGAGTACGACACACCCGAAGATATCGCGGCTGGTACTGCTAACCTCACCGTTGCCAAGGCCGCTGGTGTCAACATCATCAGTCCCTCTCTTCCTATGTTGCTCACCGTCGGTGAAAACAAAACCATTGTGCCTTCTGCGTATGCTGAAGCTGTCAAGGCTGCTGGTTTCGATATCATTGCCTGGACGTATGAGCGCTCAGGGCCTCTTACAACGGTCAAGAGCCGCGGAGAGTACTACTTTGCGTCTATTGCGAACGTCACATACTTTGATGGACAGTACTATGATGTCCTCGATGTGCTTGTGAACCAGGTTGGGATCAAGGGCCTTTTCAGTGATTGGTCATCTACGGTGACGTACTTCGCTAATTGCTTTGGACTCAAGGGGCCCGTTGGCGGTAGCTACTCGTAAGCTGGGCGCTACTGGTAAAGACTAAAAACTTTCACGATATATGATTTCACAATGGAAACATTTTGAACGCATCTGACTTGCAAAGCAAAGGAGGTTCTTGCATTCTGGCAAGCACCGACATTGTCATGATTACGATTGGACTGCATGTATTCAAGATTCGATCCCAATTACTCTGCCCACCGTTTAACAGACAGGTACATAATTAAACACTCACTCTAAAAACCTGTCAATATCATCCTGGAGAAAGGGCTCCGCAAAACGCAGGACGTTAGGTTCAGTAGTTACTTTGAGAGACCTTTTGCTACCATACAGGCTGAAGTTTGGATCGTAATATGTTTGCGAACGGCACGGCTCAAAGATTAGTAGTAAGCTCATGAAATAGGTACACCACGTCAGCTACCCTTATGAGAAACCTATCCCACCGAAATATTCAAGTTGCACTGAGGAGCAGAATGTTACGACACGCAGACAACCCCAAATCTACATAAGTGAAGGACTTATAACAAGAGCTTCTGCCACAACGCCTAGAATTGCGGTTCAGATTTTTGGTCAGGCTGTTAGTCTAGCATCTGCACCTGAAGCTGTTTCTAAAGAAACATCTCTCCTTGTTTCAATGGGCTACAAACCGGTACGTTGCACCCAACCTGGAAAGATATACGGTCCTTCATAAGCCCTTTCCGCTTCAATGACTGCGAATAATACAGAATGGGTTCAGACTGAGTATTGTGTAGTTCAAGAGACCTTTTCTCCACATCGCCAAACGCACACTTGGAGATGGGAAAGGGGCGTACCACTGACACTACACTCCGTCCAACCGACGACTGCCGCACGGATTTTGGTAATTACTTTATCCTTGGAGGCCCAGGTGAAATATTTGGTGTCGTTCAGGCTGCATCTCTCTAGATCTGACCTCTCAGTGGAGGTAGGTATACCCTTGTCTATGGCCGACCTGAGAATGACCTTTTCGATAACGACGAGAGATTACAACGGGAACGTCTATGGATACTATTCCTGTTCGAGTTTTCTACCCAATTGTGACATCGGGGCAGAATTATGATGGCGTAAGCCGTATCCTCATAAAGCACTGCAATGTCGTCCTACTAACTGATTGCATAGGGACTCATGGCTTAAAGGGGGTTCTAAGATGCTTTCATACGGTAGGTTGTAGTCTTGGGTATGACAAATGCCCATCATCATCGTCGCATATGTTTTTGACCACAGCTTACGGGGGACCTTGCGCGTTAGATGGTGCGGCCAGATCGTTCACACAGCATGATTTTCATGAACTCTCGCCTTCTATGTCCCCACCCACCGTTCTCAAAACCCAATCATTGCTGATCTCAAATTCTCCCATGATCCCGTAATGATCGCTGACCCACTCTTCGTCGCCAGCCTCTTTGATACCAACTCCAATCTTGTCAAAAAACTTGGCACACACATCGCCACGGAACCAAATCTTGTCCAGACGACTACACCCAAACCTTTCTCGCATCTGAGCAGGCACTTGATAACCCCATGTGTACCCCTCGTCACTGTCTTCTTTGCCACCAAGAGACAAGAAAGCATCTTGAAGCTTATTATCGGTGTGCAACATCCTATCAAACGGCTCGATGGCGTTAAAGTCGCCAGCCACGAGAGCACATGCAACCTTGGATTCGTGGAGGTATTCAGATACGGTAGAGAGCTGATGTGGGCGGATTGGTGGATTGGCAACGAGAGATTCGAGATGTACATTGCAGAGGCGCAACACCTCCGACGGGGTTTCAGCGGAGGAAGGTTGCGTGTTAAGAGCGATGTCGACGAACAAACCGTCACGGCCGTACTTGCTGCGAAATGGTACACGAAAGACACTAGCAATTCTCAGGCGGGCATCCACGAGGGTTGTCGTTCCGTAGTATGGTGTCAGCCATGATGTTGTTTGCTTGTCGGTGATGTTGAAACGATTTTGTATCCACGGCAAAGACATGATGAGGTCGAGATCCCGGGATGTCATCTCTTGTAGGAAGATTATAATAGCAATCCCTGGTGGCGTCGAGGTTGCGAGCGTTTCGAGATGTTGCAGAGCGGCAGTCGTTCGTTCATTACCAAGGGGAATCTGCATGTCGATGTTCCATGATATCAGACGAATGGCCTTGGGGCTGAAAGAGGCTTTGGGTGCCGTTGAAGGTGGATTGTGATTTGAGGATGGAGGTATCCATTGCTGGTCTGAGTTGTAGGTGAAGTATGTTTGCAACTTTGGCTGGCTCGGTGGCTGCCTCGAGGTCGATATGTTGCGACTCGAACTGCTGACTGCGGAAGGGTACAGCAGCGAACGTGCTTTATTTAAACACCAGTGCGGGGTCCATCGGACCATTTCAGGCACGATTGCAGGGTGTGAGAGCTTACATTTGTGAACGAGCAGTAACTGTTATGCACCGCTTTTACGCACCAGCTTTTGTATGACTAGATTCAGGTATGAGGGCAGTCCTCAACCGGAACATGAGTAAATTGTGGCACACATTGCACGTGATGACCGATTAGCGTGGGTGGACCCTGGTCAACAATTCGCGAGCCGTGTTGTGGCAGTCGCGACTTGCGCAAGCTACGACATCGAATGCTTTCACGATCATAACGTACACGAACCCCACGGCTATCCCCGAAAGCCTCTGTGCCATCATTTCCTCATCGCCGGCGTCAACGTTCGCTCTTCTCGACACTACCCGCGATGGGCTCACGACTCCATAATGCGCCAATTGTTATCGACAATGGCAGTGGAACAATAAGAGCTGGGTTTGCAGGAGAAGATGTGCCAAAAATCTTCTTCCCTTCATACGTTGGGCGTCCAAAGCATGTACGGACAATGGCAGGAGCACTGGAGGGCGAAGTATGGGTGGGGAACCAAGCAAAAGAGTACAAGGGGCTATGCAAGCTCAATTATCCATTGGAACATGGCATTGTCACGGATTGGGATGACATGGAGCGGATATGGCAGTACGTCTACAACCAGGGCTTGGGGACGGTCAGCGAGGATGTAAGTGAGCATATGGCACGGAGAAAGCACATGGTGGGGTAACCTTGGCTGACTATCAATTGCTCTGCAGCATCCAGTACTTCTTACAGAACCGCCGCTAAACCCACGAGAAAACCGCGATGTGGCTGCCCAGATCTTATTCGAGACGTTCAATGTCCCCGCGCTATACAGCTCTGTACAGGCCGTCCTTTCACTCTACGCCTCAGGGAAAACAACAGGACTCGTTCTCGATTCCGGCGACGGTGTGTCGCATGCAGTACCGGTTTTCCAAGGGTTTTCTATACCGAACAGCATCAGGAGAATAGATGTGGCTGGAAGGGATGTGACGGAGCAGCTACAATTGCAGCTACGTAAGGGAGGACACGTCTTCCATACAAGCGCAGAGAAGGAGATAGTCAAGTCTATCAAGGAGGCAACAAGTTATGTGGCGCTCGACATCGCTAAAGAAGAGAAGGAGTGGTCTGGCAGCAGGTCAGAAGGCAAAAGCATCGACTACCTCCTGCCCGACGGACAGAAGCTGAAGGTAAGGCGACTACGCTGGATCACAACTGACTGCACGCTGATCATCTCTAGGTTGGCGCAGAACGCTTTCGCGCACCCGAGATTCTCTTCAATCCTGAACTCATTGGCCTTGAGTACCCTGGTGTGCACCAGATTGTCGTGGAGGCGATTCAGAGGACAGACATGGACCTACGGAAATCGCTCTATGGCAACATCGTGCTCTCTGGTGGCTCTACATTGACGAAAGGGTTCGGTAACAGGCTACTCCACGAAGTCCAGAGACTAGCGGTGAAGGATATGCGGATCAAGATTCTCGCACCACCAGAGCGTATTTACACCACGTGGACCGGTGGCAGCATTCTCGCTGGCTTGAGTACTTTCAAGAAGGTATGTTCCTGACTCTCAAGTAAGGGGTATAAGGTTAGACTGACACGTGTTGTAGATGTGGGTCGAGAAAGACGAATGGCAGGAGAATCCAGACATCATTCATACCAAATTCGCCTAGACGATGCGTTAAGACCTCGGTCGCGGACAAACCAGCGTCGCGACTCCGCGTCCCCACAGCACCCGCCTCCGCAAATGGCTTACGGTTCGAGGAAGGCGGCATTACGCTCGTGCCGCCGGGGTGTTAGTCATAGGAATCCGGTCTGCACAACCGACGTCCAAAGAACATCACAGGGCCCTGCACACCTGGCGTCGCCCGGATCAGCCTGCCAGCCGCACTGGGACGGGAGTGCTACCGTAGTGTGTTTCCCCGCGTTTGCCAGCGAGTTTCCAATTTGGGTGTGTTTCTGTTACTTAACCCTGACATGAGCGTTGCATGGGTTTGAGGGGTTTGTGAAGAAGTGATGCATCATACATGGCGTTTGTGTGAGCGCAACGGGATACCCATATGATTTTGAAATTGAGTCAATACAAAGATGCGAACAGCCAAGCTCGTAATGGCAGGTGGCAGGTGCTGCAAACTCGAGGTGTCGGGAGCTGCAACGCTTGTCTGGTCGGCCAGATCGCAAACGCCAAGTATCGTGAACTCTTGTCCGCTATGGTGTGACTTGTTTAGCCATGTGCGACCGCAATTGCACAAAGTTGCGCAATGACAGACTGCCGCGTCGACGATCTGGTCGGGGCGCCTCAGCACGACTCACAAGGGGCAGATGAGCACACCGCTGAATCGCTGACGGCGAGTGTGCGCGTTGTCCTTGTCTCGTGGCCAGTACCTGCGCATGGCCTACGCCTGAAGCTGTCTGGACTGCCGGAACTCACGATGCTCAGCGTCATGTGCGACAGTCTGTCCGGGGGAAGCTTGGGCAGAGCTGGAAAGGAAATTGCGCATTCTGGAAGCTGCGGCAAGGCTGTCGTCAGGGGACAGGAGCGAAAGCATCGTGGATCACGATCGTGAGCTTCAGATTTTGCATTCAGCCCCCCTCCGGACAGGCACCGCGACGCGATGACGGCGGCTGTGCGGGAAGGAAAACTCTGCCGCCTCCACACTCCGCCAGGTCGCGACGGGCGATGCCTCATCACTACGCACGGCTTTCAAGCCATGGCGTCTTCGCCGTGTTCCTGGTCTGGTAAAATTCTGCAGTGGTTTGGAAGTTTTCCATTACCCCCGTGAAATAATTTCATTGGTCCGACTAATGTCAGGTGCACCTCAAACAAGGCGCGCTCGAGCTATTACGCTATCGAATGCAAAGGCCAAGGTAGTTTCGACGCCTTTCGCTGAGGACCGATGGCGACCGTGCTGCTTTGTTTGCGTGTGCGTGGCCCGCATGATCGAGACACTGCCGTTAACTGCAAAGTGCTGGTCTATTTCCAAGCATGGTGGTGCTTGTGCAATGCAGTTGCGTTTAGATTCGTGGGTCAGAGAATTTCGACGGCCCCTTGCGTGAGCACCTGAGCTGCCATCTTCCACTGCACCCATATAAGAGAGCTACCCCAGCGCCTCATCTGCCCATCACTTGACGATCCAAAGTACTGCACATCAGCCTTACCCCAGACTCCATCACTAAAGAGCTCTATAATCGCCTTTCGAATTTACTCTCACAAACAATCCAACCTCGCCACCAGACGTCGACTTAACAATCAACAAAATGGTCAACTTCCACATCACCGAGCCTCACCCTTCCGCCAAGTCTTACATGTACTCTGGTCGTGGAGGTGCTGGCAACGTTACTCGCATCAAGGCTGCTGAGATCACCGACGGCCGCACAGCAACTGGCCCAGCATCTCGCGTCAAGCTCACTCCTCCTCCCACCTCTGGATACTTTGCCTCCGGGCGTGGAGGTGCCGGCAACATGCGCACCCACAAGGAACGTGCTATGTTCAGCTTCGACGAGGAACTCGAGCAGCAGGAGCGTCTTCGCAGCCAGCAAGCCCCAGTCTACCACATTGGCCGGGGCGGTGCCGGAAACCTGGTCGACGAGATGAAGCCAAAGAGTCAGCGCCAGAACTCCGCATCTTCAAGCAGCTCCGTCGAGAGCGAGAAGGATGGCGTTCGCAGGAGTCTAGAGAGGTGGGGCAGCCGCCTGTCTCGCAAGGTGTCCAACTATTAGACATCTGCTCTACTCTTCACTTCGCTACTTCTATTACGGTAGTCGACATACGGTTGAGGGCTGGTCCTGATTCCCTCCCCCGTCGACTACCTATCTTCATCTCCACACCACATTGAAGCATTCAGCACGGCGTTTCGGACCATTGTATCAACATCACCAAAAAGTTCATCATTTACACAACCAACGAGGCGGGACGGGTCTAAGCAAAAGCTTGAAACCCGATGATCCTCTCGGAAGAGGGCCACTACTTTCTGTTTTTCACAACCAGCGGCGACGGATATACCCCAGTGCCGGCGAGGGCAAAGGACAGAGAGTCCATGTAGGGTCAAAAGACCACATCAATGAAATCATTCAAACACTTTACACTATAATTCTTCCTATACTTTGAAAATGTGACATCGTAGATGCCGTAATGATTATGCCGCACAATGTCGGCTTGACAGCACCCCTGACCCGAAGCCCTGACGCTGGACTCCCCCATGTCCCGTCAAGTGATGTTCCCCGACGGACTTGGCATGCATCGCTAACTTCCCCGGATTTCTTTGACCGGATTTGCATCGTCCCAGCGTGCTTGGCTCGAAGATCCGGTGCTGCTTTAGCGCGTTCGGCGGCCTCCGAGATCCTGAGACGTCTTAGCGCTGAGAAGTGAAGATCTTTGGAGTCGAGATGCGAGGCTGCAGCTTTGGGGAGAAAGGGGGGTCCAGCCACAAGTGCGAGGCGGGATGGTCTGTGAGAGGTCGAATTTTTCTGAGCATAGCCGTGAGGCCTGCAGCGTTAGGGGCGTGTAACAGTGTGTTTGCACCTGATTTTCGAGCTTTGTCTTGGCACGTCAATGCACCGTACGATTCAATTTTACTCAGCGATTTGGAAGCACTGTGGATCTATGATTCAAGAGCATTGTGGGTACCGGATTCGAAAGCATGGTAGGTTTGTGCTGCTGTACCTAGGCTAGAACCAAAGTGGTGTGGTAGGAAAAGTCTGACAGCAGGCGAGTTCTCAACTCAGGCTTCACACATCACTCACCATCTCCCATTGTGCGAATTCGCTGCCACAACGTTGCTTTTTGAATATTCTGTAGGTCCCATGTGCACGTAAAATGTCTCTCCGGTAAGTTTAGTCCGTCAGCAGGTGCTATACTTGCAAGCAACGCCCTTGTGTCTGCTTGTGCCTGTTGCATTGCATGCACTTCACAACTTTATTTCATCACTTCGCTCGTTACTACTTGTCATCTTTCATCTCAGTCATTACTCCATCTCATATCTTCTCAATTGATGCTTCTCTATCTTCTCTCATGTTTGCATGAGCTTCGTTCGGGGAGTTGGACGCCTCGGCTGAGTGTCTGACCGTTGCCGACGAAAATCTACTCATTTGAGAGCACGTTCTGCATTTTCATCTCATGCTGTCACGTTTAGAGCTCAAGCTATGGGTATCGTGACATAATGAGGCCATGCACGTCGCAAGACGTGTGCGCCTCAAGATTGGCACGCAGTAGCCATACGCCGATGCAGCTGTCTGATTGCGAAAGCCGCACTTCCGTCCACCAGTCTACTGCAGGGTGTATCTGCAACCTAAGGCAAGCACATCATCTACAGATTACTGTTCGTTTGTTGTTGTATTCGCCTTGCAATCCTTGCGGAGCGTCGTTTGCATCTCGTTTGCCGCTGCCCCACATGATCGAAGGTTTGTGCAAGCAGTGAAGGTGATGGAGAGCCATAGCAATAGCCACACGGTCACCAGCAGGTGTATTCGAGCTGCGCTCATTGCGCTGTTTAGTTGTAGGGGAACATGAGCCTCATGGGCTATATAATTATAATATTCTTGAGTTTTCTATCAGTAAGTTCTCCACTCCCTTTGATTGAAAATTATGCTAATCCGCCGGGTTCGTCGGTTCGAACCTGGCAAAGAGCACCCCTTCTTCTGTTGAGGCGTTCTGCTTATGAGGCTTTCGGAAGAAGGGATCTGTCTCTTCCTTCACTTTTTTTGCTAACAAGACGTAATTGGTATGGTGCAGTATCAGGCGCAAGCGAGTCGAACGGACACAGAATCGTAATCCGTTCGTTTCTGCCCTTTCTTCTTGGTACTGCGCTGCTGATTCAACGCGCCTCTGCTGGCTGTTGTGATACGTACATTCGCCAACACAATCTTTTTCTCGGTCTTCACACGCTTCTGTGCTTCGAAACTCTACGCAGATGTCGAAGCCCTTTGCGTCCTACCTTCTGTAGCCGGAATTTACATAAGGTGTTCACTCCATTTTGCAACTTAAGCTGCTACACCAACTTATCCCCCGCTTCACATCCTTCCGGCGCCTGTTTCTTCGACTTTCCTGCGTGCCGCGCAACCACAACGTCAGCCAACGCCATGAATTTTCTTTTACCCACGCAGATGATTGGTATGGATCGTGAGGCGCTGCAGGAGATCCTTCGCCGTAAGTTGGAGGGGCTGTCGGACAACAAACAACTCGCCTTGCGCACCCTGTCCCTCTCCGATATTGAGATTGGCGAGTACCCGCGCTGGCCGTTTAAAGAGTGAGCACCTATCCAGAGTGACGCTGACTCTGTACTAAGTTCACGTAGCCCTATCGCTCGCGTAGAGTATGGCGCCACCTTCGCTGGTGTACTGTCTTATCGCGGCTACGTCATGAAGTGCATTCGCGAAGACATACCTCTCCAGAGATGGGACGTACAAGCCATACTGTCAATGTTCGCTTCCAACATCGATGCGAATTACAGCTTTTCGAAAGCGTTCGCACAAACTCGAGGTCGCCTCCTGTACACCGTCTGTGAGATCACCAACAACCGCAATACACGGGTTCAACTCGCCTACACGCTTGCCTGCATGGAGTATGCACAATGCGATAGTCTTTTTGATCCGAATGCACCTACACAACACATGCTTGCTTTCGCCAAGCTCTTCCAGCTCGAGTCCCACGCGTTTCACATAACAGACCATGAACAGAACAGGCGTATGCGCCGTCAATTGCCGCAATACTTGGCACGCATTCGCGCCATGAAAGAGTGGGAGGATGTTGACCCCGCGGTCAAGACTATGTGCGACTTCATGTTTCCAGGCGGCAGCGAGGAGCTCAACAAGGTAGCCGCGGATCAGAACAAGAAGGACAAGAAGAAGACCCGGGGCGCTCGAGGCAAGGCAAAGAGCAAAGGCCCCGATATCGGCGCACAAAGAGCCTTCGAGGAGGCATTCGGTGCTCAAAACTTCACGATTGAGAGGTTCCGAATAGAACGAGCCATCATTAACAATCCTCTCTTGCAAGCACTTGTAGCTCCAATGCCTGGAGTATACTGGAGCAACAGCAAAGTCATGCACATCGACGCTGTTGCTGTCGATGAACTTTCTCGTCTCACTAAAGACATGGAGCGCCTCGACTTTGATGACGGCTTTGTCAAGTCGTTCGAAACCGACGAAAGGTACGAAAGTGGGAAGCTGCTTCGCGCGTTCGATCCCGAAATCATCAAGTACAAGCGCGGCAACGTAGACTTCAGCGAAGGCGATCAGGTGTTCTTCGAGGACGGCGTGGAGATGTTCAACATTCACGCACAAATATTGGATGAAGATGAAGACGATGAGATGAAGATGTAGCTATCACAGTCGTTTGTGTGCTGTTGATAGAACGATTGAGACTCACTGTAGCCACGAGAGAGGTTCTCTTACAAACCACACGCGATGCCAAAGGTCTTCTAGGTTCCCCCGGAACATCTACTGCAGCTCAGTAGGTAGCATTTAGCCCTAGTCTTACGCCACTCCGTCATATTCCATCGCACGGATTCCCAATAAAGACCTTCTACATACATGATAAGAAATGGACTTCCTCCACAGAGAACGGAGATAGGGATACCTTTTGGACATACCGAAGGTATTAACCGTTTGGCACAGGCGAACTGCCCGAACACGGCCACAACGAGATCATCTCAATACGTCCAGACTGGCACATGTAGGTACCGGAACTTTGAAACATCCGCACAGAGCTCTGCCACTACCCTCTGCAGCAAACTCTGCTCTTGTGCAGCTAGCACAAGTATCTATGCCGATCACTCTTGAGAAATGTTTAAGGCCTGTTATGGTCGCTCTTGCACGAGCAGCAGACTACAGCTGCCTCCAGACACTGAGTTCGAGTTGCCACTGTCGTGAAGTCGAGTAAGTGAAGTTACGACACGCTAACATGCAGCGTACGATTGCTAGATGTGGATAGGCCCAGAGGGTTTGTCTCAACCACGGTTCAGCTCATCGTCCACATCACCACACACCGAAATTAGCAAAGAAAGTATTGTGGCCCACATCTAGCCCAAATTTGGGGTTGTGTTGCACCACTCGCACAGATTGGTGAGTCTATCGTGACACTACGACCAAAGTCGCGCCGTGGTCTGTCTCCACGGTTGTGCAGTGCAACGCTGCGCAATATGTCATGACAAACGATCATTGACAAAGCACACAGCTACGAGCCCCTATCACGGGTGGTGCTCGCATTTGCACTCGCTTTCAGTCACTGTTCACAACCCAGACACAAACCCTCGCATCTTGGGCCAACTCTCATCAACACGACAGCCCTGTGTATCAGCTCCATCTTCAAAAGACCTGTTCAAAGTCTCAAGGCTTAAAGTTAGAGATACCATCCGCATCTTCACGATGGGCTGGATATCTCGTTACGGCAAATGGCAGGATGACCTCGCTCCGCCTGCACCGCAACCCATCCGCTTCAAGCATATCGTTGTCAGCCTCATCTTGCTCATACTTTTCGGCGGATGCATCGCGTGCTTCCCCATAACAGTCATCTACGTACCAAAACCTCAACTCACAGAGTACATACCACAGGGGATTCACTGTGCGACATGCGAGGAGATTTGGCTACACAATCGTGATTTGTTTAATCGCGAGGATATGTTCTGCTATGGGTCGCCTGTCTACGTAAGTGCAGATGCAGATACAGATAAAGATACCAGTAGGGGTACTGATGAGATCCAGGATCGCCCGACCAGTAAAGATGAGGAGGTTATGTTCAGCGGGGAGAAGAGGTGTTGGGCATTGAAAAAGTGGCATGATCGTTGGATGCGTCCAATCCAGATCACAGACAAGGAGACGAACAAGTGGAACATAATTAGAGGTAGATCTTGGCCTTGAGGGTTGGTCATCTTTCCTGTTATAAAGTTTAAGACCCTTAGATGGATAGAGTATACACGGTTTGCGATTGTAAATTCATACACCCCAATTCACATTCAGGAGATGGCGACATCCTTCTCAGGCCTTGGCAGTGACCCAGAACTGCCACGAGAGTCGATTATGCGCTTCCGGGATTGAAGTTCCAGATGAAGTAGTTTCGAACTGTACAGACAGCTGCCTTGGATGGGTACCTACAACTAGCTATAGGGAATGGCGGGCAGAGACGGTTTGCTACGTCTTCCAGACAGGCAACTGCGACCCAAAAGTCCTTCCCAGCGTTGCGCAGATCACGCTAAGACCAAAAGCTACATATCGAATTTAACAATTTTCTCTTTTCCTGATTGTTTCTCAACCGTACCCGATCTAATCTCATCGCCAACTCTGACGTCTCCAACAATTGTATCGAGGCTCACAACTTCTACATTACTACTTGAATCTCCACAGCACCGCTTGAGAAAGGGTTTTAATCTCACTTAAACGTCCACTCACAATTCATAATGACAACTCCACGCTTTCAAATAATAAGCGATCTGCATCTCGAGACACCCATTCAAGCACCATCCTACACGTACTTCTCCGCAGCAGCCAACTTCCCTCTGCTAGCACCCAATCTCCTCCTCCTAGGCGACATCGGCCTAATTGCACACAAGGAGCCTCTTCTCGCCTTCCTGCGCTCCCTATTACACCAAGACCCGCACCTCAACATCTTCTACATCCTCGGCAACCACGAATCCTACCAGATGACCCTCGAAAACGCCCTATCCCAAATTCAAAACTTCGAAACAACTCTGAACCGCGACTTCGGCCCTAGATTCCACTTGATGGACCGGCGACGAGTCGACCTGAACCCCTCCCTCACCCTCCTGGGCTGCACCCTCTGGACTCATGTCCCGTCGCACCACGCCCACGACGTCGCCGCCGCGCTGAAGGACTTCGACGATGCGCACGGTGTGTGGGACCGCTCGCTAGACGACCACAACGCGGACCACGCGCGTGATCTCGCGTGGCTGAATGCGCAGGTTGCGTGTATCGAAGAGAGCGAGCCGCAGAGGGAGATTGTGGTGTTGACGCATCACAGCCCGACAACGAACGCGAAGGCGAATAGTGCGCGGTTCCCTCCTGAGAGAGCGTTGAATTCTGGGTTTCGGACGGATCTGAGGGGGGAGCGGTGCTGGGACAGTGCGAGGGTGAAGGTGTGGGCGTTTGGGCACACGCATTTTAGCTGTCAGTTCGTGGACACAGGGGACGTAGAAGGGTCTGGAGATGGGCTCAGGTCTAGAGATGAGAGGAGAAAGTTGGTTATGAGCAATCAGAAGGGGTATGCGTATCCTTAGGGCAAGGGAAACTGGAGAATAGAACCTGTGGTCATTGGGAGGGATGAAGGGGAGTGGAAGGTTGTTGTCGGTGAAAAGAAGAGGAATCTGTGAGCGAGAAGACGGGGAACGGGGGCTGTGTTATCGGTATGAAGTGGAGCGCGAGAGAACCATTGAGCATTCAGCTTCCAGACCTGGGAACATGGATTTGCCTTAGGATAAGTAAGGGAGCCAACGAAAGTCATATTTGCACACATATTGCGATGGTAGGCAGCATCGAGACTGTCAAGAAGTTAAACGTAAGGTTTCCATTGCTCGCGTATACGTACACACCGCCCATCGCAGTAATGCATCCACAGCGCCAGCTACAGCTTGCACACATATCCATATCAACCTAGCCTCACTGTGCGCCGCCATTCCCAACCATATTGCTTAAACTGGCAACAGGGCTCGAGGGAGAAACGCTGATGCAAAAACACCAGCCATTTGAAAATACACCACCACCGCAGGGAAAGCGCAGAGTCAACAAACAGTACCAAAGACCGGTAACGCCAAGCCAGACCACCTGGCTGCACCAGTCGTGCTCGAACGAGAAGCCAAAGAGAACATAGCGCCACAACACCAAGAAATGAATCAGACCCACCACCATGTATGTACGTGTGCTGAAAGAGAGAAGAACCGTCGAAGGCTCGACAGGATCGTGGGCGCGTTTCCGGTGCCGATGCCTCGTCGGCACCCAATGAGGTAATGAAAGCCTTTTGGTGACCGGGAGATGTTGCGTTCCTTGTTGTGAAGATGCCAGCACGACGTACGCCAAGCGCCAGACCATGCATTAGCATTGCACCAAGGAAGGAGAGGAAGGATAAGGTGCGTGAATTAAAACTTGGTAGGGTCCGGCGAGGAAGATCAAAAGATGAAGCAGGCCTCGAAGGAGTTATCGGTCAAAGCTCTGGGAATAATCCTAAGCTTTACCTGGCTCGCTCAGGCAACATGTTTACCTGACTGACGGTGAGCAACTCTTCTCCTGAGCGGGGTGCTAACGTGCGTTCTATCGATCATCCGCACCTGGCTGGTAGACATACCGGTTCATCATCTGACCCTGCATTGGCATCCCCATGTGGTGGACGCCATTATGTTGCAGCTGGGCGATGCCATATGGGTTCTGATGGCTGACATCGCTACCAAGGAAGTTGTTCATAGCGTTGCCGTGAAGACCTTGAGCCTGGGAGACTGGGCAGTCCTTGTGGGCAAGCAAGAGAGTCTTGAGGTTCACTATTTCCTCACGAAGCTGAGTGACAGTAGCAGAGAGCGCATCGTTCTCTGTACTGAACAACTCGACCTTTGCCTGCAGGTTGGCAAGCCATTGCTTCTTTCTTTGACGGCACTTGAGGGCAGCGACGCTGTTCTGTGTTAGCATGGTTGTACATAATGTATTGTCAATGAAAAAGCATACCGATTCCTTTCGAGGAAGTTTTTGCGTTTCTCCTCGTCTGTCATCTTGCGCCCCTTGCTGTCGAACTCCTCTTCCTTGAGGTTTTGCATCTCATCATCAGAGTCATCCTCGTCGTCCATGGAGGCAGCAGCACCCTTCTTGCGACCACCCTTGGGCATATCATCGGCTTTGCGCTTGGTACCGGCGGCTTGCTTGCCGTTAGCAGCACCTTTCTTGCCTCGTGTACGAGTGCCCTTGTTTTGCTCACTTTGGCCGGACTCCGAGAAGTCACCAGTATCAGCAGAAGCCATACTGTTGATGGAACCTTTGGTGTTACGACGACTGTGATCACCACCAACAGGTTGCACAGGCATGTGACCAGCATTGACTGACTGGTTGTTTGGTGCCATTGAGAATGGTGGCTGGTTATTCCTTGCACCGCCGCCGTTCTGACTTGCAAATGAGAGCAGGTCGTTAGCGGCACTGCTGACGTCATGGTTAGCGTAGGGATCATTCTGGGACCTTTGCTGTTGCTGCTGCTGCTGAGCTTGTTGATAGTTGTTTTGGCGATCCATTCCTGCGGTTACCGTATCAGGTTGAGAAGTGGGTGCTACGGTAGTCTTGTTTTGGTTAGCCTGAGCGGCCGCGCGCAAAGCAGCCTGCTGGAAGTCGCCCGTTCCAGGAGTGACACCAGCACTTTGCAGGTTGAAGATTGCTTGGGTGTTAGGGCTGGGGGCAGGGAACATAGACCCGCCACCGCCAGGAGTAAGACCAGTGCGAAGAGAAGATTCGTTAGGAGTGGGAAAGCCTCTGAACGACTCGCTGAAGTAGTCGGTCTGACCTGTGGGGCCGCTGAGCATAGCAGGGCTTAGAGGACCAGCGCGCAACGATTGCCAACCAGGTGTGATGCCAGGCAGGGGGTTTGGCGACGTTATATTTGCGACAGGCGGCAGGATGGTACGACCGCCGGGCGTTTCTACAGAGCCGTTTCCTCCGAAAGACTGTTCGAAGACGTTGGGCTCCAGCGAGAAGGGGTTGTGTACAGTGTTGAAGTAGTCGGCCGTCTCGCCAGGTGCTGATGGCTTTGGTGGAGGTGCCAGCGGTGCTGCATTGGATGTCGCAGGTTTTGCGTCTATGTTGATCGGCTCGGATACAGTAGCTGGTCGACAGGTTAGTCAAATGCGTTGCTGGTGAAGGCGACGATGCGCGACCAGGAAACACAGGTCGCGTCGAGCAGGAAGGCACTTACGGATTTCCTTAATGTCTGTCTTGACCTCTGCAGGTTCTGGGGTCGACATGGTCAGTGATGCTTGAGCATAGTAGTGGCATTTAAGATGACGTGATGTGCGCGCAACGACCGCAGAGGTGGGCGGTTGCGGTGTGCAGGAGTAAGGTGAAGGGCAATAGTGACGCGACAGCAGGGCTGGGCTGGCATTGGGGATGGGGACACTTACCTTCAGTCTTAGTCACGAGAGGAAGGGTACCTTTGCCATCTTTGGGAGAGGACATCTTCGAGTTCGGGGGGGATGTGCGCGCGGTTTGGGTTGCAGCAGCCATGTTCGGTAGTGACGTAGCAGTCGTGGTCAAGGACGGACGATCGCTGTAGTACTCGGGCCTAAGCTCACACTTCACTCTCCACACACAACGTGTCTCGAGAATGCACCAACGCGCGCTGGAAGGGACAGCTGTTGCGATGCTCCTAGATCTTTATTACAGATGGTCAGCATGCGCGAAGTTGACTTTGACGATGCGCTTGCAAAATGCAGCGCGACGGGTGCTGGCAGTGTGTGCGACAACAGGGTGGTTGCAGGGCCTTCGGGGCGCATGCGACGCGCGCGACAGCAACAGTGGCAGCAGCAGCAACAGCGCAGCGACGTACCTTCAGCGACACACACAAGGTGCGGGGCAAGTTCCTGCGATCCAAATATCGATATTGCGAAGCACCGGCAGCGAGGATGCGATTGTCTGAGAGATCTCGAGGAATTTCGACGGTGACGTCAAGCCCCTATGAAGACGCTCCCCAACTGTCGCAGCCTACTTCTACTGGATGCGCAGTGTTCTACAAAGACCAAGCTAGTTCCGGCAGCTTGGTTGCGAACGATAATCTGTTCACTGGGATTTCAATGAGGCTCTTCCCAGGGCGGAGACGGGGATTGATGCTCGTGGTGACGATGACAATGGAGGCGTTCGCGATGAGGTCAGAGGGCAGGACAGAGAGCAATTTCTGGAAGTGACGCAGCTTTGTGCCAAGATTATAACGTGATCCAGCATCTTCCGGGCTAGAACCGTCGCGCCCGCTGGCGTGGCCATTCACAGTGCCGCTACCCCTCACCGCCCCGGAGGCAACGCTGATCGCTACCCCTTTCGCTTCGCTTGCCACGAGAGGTGCGCTCGACCCCAGCAGAGGAGCCGTGCGACCTCGTCGATGCGGTCGGCATTCCGTTCCTGCAGCTTTACCTCGTGATATCATCCCTTGGAATAGACATCTAGAATGCAGCAGGACGCATCTCCACGCTGTTTGCTGTCTATTCATTCGAAGGATGAGGAAGGAAAGCACTCCGGGGGCGAGCCGTCCAACCGTCACGGCATCGACATGCAATGCCGGAACCGAATGCATCTCGATCCCTGGGCCTCTGCATCGATGTCGATCGACACAAATGCACTCTGTGAGTGGTCAAAACGTAGTCGTCGATAGCGCTGCCCGTCCCACCAATCGAGGTGTATATCCAGACTCTAGCGTATTGCCAACGTCGGGTGGATGTGTTGTTTGCAAAGGGTGCTGCTTTGAAATCAGTGCTGGTGGTAAGTTTCGAAGACCACATCTACTGATTACGACAGCCCGGCCAATGCCGCGCAGTGCAATTCATGCCTGAGGCGACCTTCAAGCCCTTTCAGCTGTGTGACCAGGCTACGGAGGCCGCGGAAGCGGCTGTTCACCCATGTAGTCGCATGCGGATATGCATGCCAGCGACATCATTGCCATGTCACACATTATAGTGAGCTGAACGACTACATGTGCAGCTGCGCTGTGTATGTAGGTACACTGCACAGATTCTAGGCGAAGACAACAAGTCGATTTATCAATGTTTTGACAACGAAAGGCGTTTGTAGCTAAGTGTTGTTATCGCGACTTCTTAAGATCCAAGTAGAGTCTGGAAGTAAAGCTCTGCGTAGACGCTGGTTGGGTATATTGGAAGCACAAAGTATGTGCTCCATGTTCTCCTCGATGCTACTCAGGAGCATCCCTGCGTCCTGGCTCTTCACGATCCACGGTACGTCGTATAACCAAAAGGTCCCAGGAGCACGGGAACATGGAAATGCTCGCCCTTCTGTGCCTCCCTAACCACGAACTGCACAACAACTTCCGGAAAGAAAGTGTTAACCCCTCTCCCTCCAAAGTACGCCTCGGTGTCGAATGTCAAGCTGTACTTTTTATCGCCTGTTTCATGGAATGCTTCCTCCAGTCCCTGGCTCGAAAATGGTGATGTGGGTTTCCATGCAGTGACGCGACCGTCGCTGTTTGTCGTGGCCGAGAACTTCAGTGTGGAGTCGGAGGACGAAGATGGATTGAGCAACGTAAGAACGACGGGGATGTCGCCTGCGGGCTTGCCGATTGTCGTGTCGAGCACGTGGCATGTGATTGGGGGCTTCTTCTCTGTCGACATGACGGGCAATTGATTTGTAGCCGTTGGTGCTGTGGTCGCTAGGTGATTCGAGAGCGCTTCGATGCGTTGCGTTGCGGAGGAGGGCATGCAGAGATTAGCAGCGGGATGATGTGAGGGCAAACTCTCGGAAGCAATTGAGCGTGTGCGACGTGGAACGTGGGAAGTTGTGGGAAGTTTTTAGAGTTAAGTATGTGCAGCTTAATCAGGACCGGGAGTGGTGATGCGTGATGTAGGGCTGATGGGCTGCTTGTCCAGGCTTAAGTCGTTAGATTGCACACATGCTGTGTTATGGTAGATCGACAGAGAAGGGGCATAGAAGTGCAGAAGGCTTATCGGATGTACCATTGTAGTCGAACGAAGTTGTTCGCGGTAGGAGCTTTCCGTTGCCCCTCCACGATACCCCACAACGCTCAACGTCGGTGTCCTCCGCTACCTCCATGCGCCGATCACCGTTATGCTCATCTCATTCTTACGCCTGCACAAGCGCGCACCGAGTTGGCACAATTCTATGCTTAGCAGAGCTACTATTGTTCCGACATCCTCCTCGGCAACGGCACGGATCTAATTGTAGAATATTGAAACGCCTGATCGTCTGTCACGCCAGTGCAAGTCGAAACAAACGTCCCGCAGCTATACTACACGCGTGCAGAATAGTCACGGTCAGGAGAAACAAGATGCACATCTGTGTAGAGAGATTTGGTACATGCTCATGAGAGTCAATACATACATACATTGAAGCTAAAGGTGCTGATCATCGCACATATCAAAGGTATCCCATATCCATAGAAGCGAAGTGCGCAGAGAAGAGAAAATGCCGAAGCTGGCTAGGTCAACCTTGGTACCTTTTAGAACAAATCATAAACAAATTGCTCGCCCAGTCGGCTAGACGTGGGGGCTATGCACCAAACGCCTTGCGAATAACCAACTCAATCCTCCAAATGTCCTCGAGCAGCGTCTACTTCAGATCACTTCTGAATTCGTCTGCAAACGGGCTCTGATCTCGCTTCGACATGGCGCTCGCGCGTCGCTCTGACTCTTCGACAATGGGTGTCATCGGCATGCGCGAACGGTCAGTGTCGTATGATGTGATGCGCGACCCTATCGCGGGACGATCTGATCGGTCCACCGCCAAGCTGTCGTTAAATGGGCTGCGAATATCGACGAGGCCTGTGGGTGTGGCATCCTGGATCTCCGTTACACCAGAGTCGCGCGAGCTCAAGGAGTTGCGCATCAAGCTCTGACGAGAGCGCTGGTGATCCTGCTCCTCCTCTTCATCGGAATCCGAGTCTGAATCTGCTAAGCTGACAGCCTGACGGGCGCGTGCGTGCGAGACACCTGAATCGGTGGACGCTACAGAGTAGTTCGTAAGCGGTCGAGCAGGAGGCACAAGAGCTTCAGGGGTCGCTACTGCTGTCCTTTCACCGCTCGTAAAAGAGCTCGACGAGCTCTTTGGTGTTGCTGTGTCAGAGCTCTTCTTTTTTGTTATGTTTAACGCGCGAACCGGTCCCAGTGTTGCTGTGCTCTGCACAGAGCTCTTGGAGCTGAGACCAGGCATCTGTATACGAACTGGCTTGACCTGTTGCGCGTGCCTGGGATCAATCTGTGGTACTGGCGGCGTGCTCATCATGCTCACTGCGTCGTCGGGTGTGTTGGAACCGTTCGATTTGACGCTTACTACAGCAGCCTTTCCGCGCACGATCGTCTGAGCCGGCAGAGGAGATACGATGGCATTCTGGCGATACATGGTCGAAGCAACACTATTACGAGCGAGACTGGGTGCAATGCTCTGGCGTGTGCTGTCCGAAGCCATGGAATCGCGGAAGTCGGGAACGAAGAAGTGTCGGTCGGCGTTGGAGTAAGGGCTGCTCATAGCAGACGAAGGAGACATGGCAGGGACCGGCGGGACGGGAGGGACGAGAAGGTCGGGTGATCCGGGTCCAGAGCGGTTCGTGACACCGGGAATGTAGGCGATCTGGATGATGTTGGAGGCGCGAGTAAGGACCGACGAGGCCATCGAGGCAACGGTATGTGTAGATGCTCGTGCGCTCCGCCGCGATGCAAAGTCGTTGTCCGTCTTCTCTTGCTGCTCCATCTCCTCTTCCTCATGCCACTCCATCTCGGATATCGGCCGCCTCTTCCCCTTCAAGAAGTACTTCCAGATGACGAAAACAATAATGGCGATAACGACGATACCGGCGATGACACCTCCGGCAATGGCGCCAGCATTCGGCTTGCTGGGTCTGCTCAGTGGCTCCGTGGGATCGATATCGCAGGTTACCTCAGCGCAGGCGTTGCAGCTCTGTGGTGTCAATATGCAGACCTTTCCTCCGGAGCAGTTCATGCCATCGCAAGACAGATTTTTGCCGTTGGAGTCGCATTCAACGCAACGCTTGAAGAGAACATGCTCAAGTTCTGCGAGCTTGTTAGCGGTGACCAGCCTCATACAGATGTGGGGTGCGTACCTCTGCGAGCGTTGAGCTTCATGATGGCGGTGGTGAAGGCTTCGGGATCGGCAAGTCCAAAGGCCACACGTCAGCAGCGGACACACCAGCACGGTGATGTGTGACGCTGGCTAGCGAGGGATGCAGCGGCGAGAATAGCCGTTGTGCAACGGTAGTCGTGGGGCTGATCAAAGACAAAGAAGGAAGGAGCGGCGGTCGAGGGGGCAAGCGCGCTAAAGGAGTGAGCGGCGACAGCCAAAGGAGCCTGAGGAGGCAGTCGAAATAAACACAGCGAGTGACGAAAGATACGGCGAATGGACGAAGACGCAAGAACGACGACAGGAGCTGTAAAGACGCTCTGTGGACAAGGGACGGCCGCTGACAGGCGTGGGAGATGAGGTGCGGCGCTGTTGAGAGCCAGGCCCTGGTGCACGCTGTGCAAGCCGCGCGTGTTTCGTCGGGACCCGCTCAGGCCAGGGACAGCGTTGTGCACGCGGATGAGGGATGCAGGCAGGAACACAGAGCCGATGTCCCAAACACTCTCCTGCTCGCTTGGTGATGGTGTTGCAGCCGGAGAGCAGTGTCAAACGCAGACGATCAGTGCGGGCGGGTAGAGGTCTTTGCTTGGTGTCGACGCCGTCGTGCACCCTCTCTCCCTCTCCCGCAGCTGACTGCCCATCCCGGATCGTGGCGCAGACCCTAATCTATTTATTGCACGCACCCCTTAGTAGCTTAGCTGTGCCTGGCCAACACTGCACACAAAGAAATGAGCGCCCTGCACCACTTCAGATATCGCCATGCAGCAGTTGCCTTGAATGCGCTGCTGCGAACGTGTTGCACTGCTGCAGTCCTTTGCCGCTGTGTCGAGCATCCGCGTCGCCCTGCGTCGCCAGGCTGTCAGCCCGGAAAATAGGCGCCCTGTTCGGCGTGTCCCCCCGCACGTTGCCTCTTGCAGCGTGTCCAATATATCGAGCAGCGTCTGTTACCCACCACGTGCAGCCCTCCACAGTGTCTTGCAGCACCCGTACATTCCAGTGTCCCTTTGGTGTACAATTGGTTCACTGACATAGCGTGCAGCCGCACTCTCTCGAGCAGCCACAACTGCCCAGGCCTCAAGGCTCAGCAGCTCAACAAAATCGCCGGGGCCTGGAAGGAACGGAGGCTCCACCCAGCAGTCCACCCAGTAGTCCCCGGACGGTTCACGGCCTGTCATGCACACACATTAGTCAGGCACACCTTCGTCAGCGTCCTCCACAGCTCACCACAATCCACACCAGAAATTTCCTTGTCCGTGAACACCGTCGAAATGCCGCCGTAATCTTGTGCAATTTTCTCCCGCCAGCCAGTAGTACGTCTAGAACGGCTAATTACTACGGCTTTTCGTACCACACTATCCGCAGAAAGGATCTCCCTTGCGGTCGGAGCATTGTCTAGACTTGAGCACGGATGATCCGTGGGTCTTTTGCCAACGCTCAGCATAGGTAACACGGCATTTTGTCTGCCCGACTATTTCCAAGCACTGCTGTGTGCTTGTCGTACAGCAGATGCTTTTTGTCTGGCGTGCTAGGCGCTGAGACAGCTTTCCCCTTTGGCTCCATAGTACAGAACAACTGAGACTTGCGCATCGACGACCAAGCCGTGGTACAAGAACCAAGAAAGCTGCAGAGTATCTTTTGAAACTGCGGTCACTGACTGAACATGGATGCCAATTTACGCAAAACGACTAGCCTTTGTGATCTGCAGAACGCCCGCTTCTCCACGTTCACCGGCCTGCCTACCTGAAACGTCTAACTGAGATGAGCAGAGCGGCACCTGAGGTACCGTCGATCCGAGATGCCCACAATGTTGGAAGTTCAGCAAGGATAACGGGTATCAAGAGTTCAGAGAGAATCGATGTGCGTCATCATCGATATGCAGTCGTTCTTCATCTCGGACTCAACGCGTTCCTGTTTCGGTGCTTCTTCTCAAGCCGATCCTATCAATCGCAAGAGTTGCCCTCATAGAGTTGCGGTCCTTCAAAGATGTGAGCGACACGCTTGAGCCGTCAGGTCAACGAATATCTTTAGAGACACCGAAGCATTACTCATCGACTGCCGCAAAGGAACCGAAGGAAACTCTACAGTATATGCAGCATTTTCATACTGACAGACTGACATGGGGAGCATCAAAACTAGCTAATAACACCGGTAGTGAAAGTCGATGCCGGTCATATTCACTTTCATTGCAACAGTGTTCTTCGAGATCTCATGTACGCGCGAAATCACCATTGTGCAGTATCATTGCATTTGCCCCACACTTACATATAACCAGACCAACTCTTGTTATAATTTTCCAGCATCATCTACATCTGAACTGACTTACATCGCTACACCCACCCTCACGTATCAGCCGCAGGTCGGCTCCAAAAACATGCAACGTCACTCCCAATTCGTAGCCTTCGGCGACGGCCAGGACACATCCGACAACCGCTACGACGCAGGTGAGTTCTCCACATATGGCCAGTCCCACGGCCCTTCCTCCAACGCCTATTCAGACGGCACGCCTTACAGCGGCGAGACCGCATACCCCTCTTCCCGCAGGTCTCGCCAATCTCCGTACGATGAGCACGGCTACCTTATCGAGGGTGCCGGTGCAGGCGTTGAGGATCTGCACCACCGTGCGCTGCGGTACCAGGCGGGTGAGTCCTCCACCTCTCAATCCGACCCGCGTGTGCGTCTAGGCCGCGACGATCAGCAGGCAAATGAGCTTGGGCATCAATCCAATCTGTCCGATCACATTGATGCCGATGAGCGCGAGCAACAGCAGACCGAGGATGAGTACCTGGACGAGCTGGAGGAGGAGCTAGACGAGCTTCTGGGCCTGGACGAGCTAGATCCGCTGCAGGAAGACCGAGAACTTGAGCTTCTGGAAGAGGTTCTATTTGACGGATGTATACATCTTGCGTATGCGGAGGCGCGGAGTGAGCAAGAGCAGCGTGAAGTGTGGCGTGAGCAGCGACGTATGAAGCGGCTTGAGCAGCAGCAGCGTGAGTATGATGAGACCGCTTCGAATGTGCGTAAGTATGGGCGCGGCTTCTTCCCAGCCTACGAGTTCTGCTAGAGTCGAGCGAGCTTGAGAAGTTGACTAAGATGAGCTTTGATCGTGAGTTCGAAAGTAGGTATGATTCGACGTTACCGAACGTAGGGTTTTTGACATTGGTCAGAGATCTGGTAGGTGTTACGTGCATTTCATTTGTTTTCGAGGATGTGCGCCTTAGTCCCGACTTCTCTGTACTGCATTACATGACTGATATATGACCTATGGGGGCTTCAGGGGCGTTAAGCTTGGCTATTGAATCACCGTTTTCTTCTACGATCTCCCAAATCACAGTGCAGTTCTTATTGGTGATGCCAACCCTCACGTCTCCTTTCAGATGAGAATCTGTCCGTCAAAAGCCTTCACAGTCATGGCTAACTGAACAACAATCGCCTCTCGTTATGTGTGAAGATTTACCCATCATCCTGCTTGTTCAGGCGAGAACCTGTTCCGAATTAACAAGTTGATTGATGTCTCGACGACGGTGCAGGTTTATGCAAGTCGTCTTTTGATTACAAAATGTCGGCGCATTCTTACTCACTTCCCTCACGACTTTTGGCAATGGGTACCAATCCAATCAAGACAGGTTCGAGGTATGCTCGACCCTGACATGAGAACCCCCCCCCCCCCTTTTTTTCCCCCTCGTCGAGAGGCCGGTTCAGAAATCGACTCGCAGCACTGTGCAGACACAATTGCAACACGTTTTTCACAATCCCGCAGCGCTTTCACTGATTATCAGCATAGACAAGTGGTGTCATACCTTGCATATAAGTCCCGAGGTAGCCCTAGAGCTTTACTGTTACAACCAATTCCCACACATACTCAAACCAGCATTCTGGTCAAACCTACACTCAATCTCGCACTCGACAGCAATCATGTCGCGCTACAATAGCGGCCGATACGACCAGCTCTTTGCCGAAGAGGAGGAGCAAGACACAAACAGTCGTCACCGCGGTCCCCTCGACTATGAAGACGTATCTGGTCTGCAGCTGGTACCACGACGACGTTCTGAGAACTTTCCCGCTCAACGCCCCACTGGATTCACTCGCTCCACTCGTCTTAACGATGACTTCGGTGAGGAAGTCCTAAGTCGCCAGATGAGCCGCATGAGCTTCAATGAGCGCCCTCGCGGTGACCAGCTCGATCGACCAGGCCGGTCTTTCGATCGCGTTGCTTCGTACAACGAGCGTGCGCGACCTTCTTATGAAGATGCAAATGAAGAGTATCTCTCTGAGCGTCGCGGACGCCACCGCGAGTCCGAAGTCTACGAAGCGCCCTGTCGTCGTGCGGTTTCTCCACGTCCGTATCTAGAGTGCACCCGCCCGCGTCGTCAGCGCAGCCCCGGTCCATTCGCAGACACATTCGTTCGTTTCTCACAAGGCGAGGACCGTGGAACACGCATGCGTCAGCGCAGCACTAGGCACTCACACGCTGCACAGCACGGCCCGGACTGTCCCTACTGTTTCACATCGAAGTACGAGGCCGACTGTGCTGCGCGGGAGTGGGAGCGTGGCGGCGCTGATTGTGAGGTGGTTTGGGATGAGCATCTCAACGGATGCTGGGCAGTTGTTTTCTACGATTGGTAGAGGACGATTGGTGTTCTTCCAAGAAGGCCCAGGACTACCATAAGACGAATGCCTTCAACGGTCTCTTCTAACTTAGTCAATCATGCTCTTGGTTTGTGGTAAGGCCGGTGTTTGGGTTTGGATGGTCGTTGGTATTTGATCAGTAGGCAATCTTCGAGATATTGCGCAACGTCAGGCCTTCTACACAAGTACACCTTTCTTTACGCAGAACCCAGCTATGATTATCGTCATCTAAGTATTATCGGATACGATTTTCGCTCTTCTGGAGGTCTCTGGCTTTCTTGCATATTGCAAACTAATGCACCTCAATATTGACTAGGTCGAACAAATGTGCGTGATATGAATGAAGTTTTTTGCACCATTCGTCTTTCACACGTCAGTATGAATGTTGTCGATGACTATCCACAATCAGCGTTTGGGATCCATATCAGCAGCTTCGTCGCTCCTGCCTCATATAGTTCAAGAGATAGGGAGCAAGATGAGTTAAAGGACTAAGCTGTCACTCTGCGAACTGTCATCTCTCCAGTATTTAAGAACTGTGCAAATTGCCATTTTCTGCTTTCAGTGCACATAAACTGCGCGCACGGCCGTACACAGAAAAGAGTCCTAAGGAGAAGAGTAGCCATATCCTAGACATCGCATGATGTTGATTTATTGTACGAAGGTACGAAGTGCAACAGTGTTAGGACTGCAGGAGCAATGTGCAAAAAGACGATGAGTCGGAAAGGTAAGCAGTGGTCTAGCCGCATCTGGTTTAGATGATTTAGGCCCTCCTTTCTTCCTTCCTTCTACCTTACATATCCACAAACATGGCAGCCTTAGTGTGCACATATATCGTACTCAATTAGACTGTAGTAAGAGATGACTCACTTCAATGTGATCCTTTCGTGTGAAACCAAGGAAACGGTACGCCTGTGTAACGAGATGTCTATTTCTCAGCAACTAGATTATTCATCTCGGGGTTTACATGCTGACGGCGCATCACAACGCAATAATGCAAGAGCAGACAAACAACTCAGAGATTCAAGCAAAAAGTTATATAAAATAGCTCGGAGAACTCGTGCAAATAAGTATCCAACCATTCAGCAAGATTGTCGAACTTCATCCTACAATGCCTCACGCAGTACAAGACTTCGAAGTGCGTTCCTCACATCAACAAGGGCGTCAAAAGTCAAAGGCCAGATCGATGCCGCGTGAGCTGCTACAGCTCACTGCCCGGCTCCTTGACTTACAAGATCTGTACGCTCAATCGCAGCTGTCTCAGATCGTGAACCAACAGCTACATATAATCGCCAAAGCTGGTACGCCAATCGTCCGCATTGTCTCTCTGGGTCTTGGGAGTCTCTTCGTGACAAAAGGCCAATCTCGACGCCTGAAACAACTTGCCATTCTACTAGCCGTTCGCGACCACATCCAGAAAGAGCAGAAGGTGCCGATAACGGTGTACGCGCAAGATCCCAACTTCACACGACCCGACGAGAACTTGCTTACGTCACTCGGCATCCAAATACTGCGCACACCCTCTGGTTCCGACCTCGGCGAGGCAACGTCGTTCATCACACCAGACACCCTTGTCTACTCCCCTTTCCTGACCTTGGAAGCATACGAGCAGCTCATCCTAAGATACGGGCGAGGCCTGCAGTATCTCATCGGCGATGATTTCGATGCGTTATCACGGAAGTGGCCGAAGCGTAGCGCTGAGCGGAAGCAGGTCGAGGGGGTTGTGAAGACCGGATTGTCGAAGTATCGGAGGAAGACAGTGATTGGGGAAGGATTTTGGACAGTGGAGGACGAGACATTTCCTATGGCTGTGTATACTAGGACAGAGATGGACCTTGGTAAGCTCAAAGCTAGAATATAATGGCAAGACGCGATGTTGCTGATTGCAATATCTGTGAACCCAATTCAACACGCTGATCCCTTGGTGTGTGCTTCGTTTCTAGAGATGATGACGATGAAGTTAAAGCGAGTAGCAATACACTCAGTCCATACGGATTGGTGCTCATTGCCCAGTCATCAGGTATGTCATGGATGATGCACATCCACATATATCTGAGCTTCGGTGAACTGATCAACGAAATAGCGTTTACGAAACTCTCAGGTAGGGTTGCTAACGAAGAGCTATGCTTGAAGTTATCAATATCGTTTCGGACCAAGCTTGCAACCCTCCTCATGTGGCTGGGTGTCATATAAGGTCCCTCTATTAAGCATATGTCTATTTGTTACTCTTACCGTAATTAATATAAGATTTGGAGCCCTCTGCACCTCGAATTATCAAATTATACTACGATGCCCATAACCTTGACGAAACCCGATTTTTTTCGTCAACCTCAGCCGCGCGCCCCCTGTGCTACAGCTCACTAGATTTCCAGGTAGATTCGATTCCACTCCTTCCTCCAATTCTCAATCTTCATGCAGGTCTTGGTAAGAAAGGATCACCGTGTGGGACCCCTGATCATGATGCTTGCAAACCCACCGCTGCAATCTAACGCATATGTAAGAGAGATGTAGCAGAGCTCCATATGTCTTCTGATGACAAACATAGCTTGTTTGAGCGGTAGGCGTGGCTGTTGGGTTGTCTAGGCCCCCAGAAAACCCCATCCAAAGGTCAGTGTACGGCTGTCGCGAAGTATTGCGAGACTTCCAAGCTTTCAGTGACTTGCGTTAGATGAGGGCTCCGAGTGTGGGCTGCGTAGCCGCACGGTTCAGCTGAGGGATTGCGCGATGCTTCCAGAACCGAGGGCGTTCAGCGAATCGGTCTAAAGACGTGCATCAACTATGCAGTACATGTAAGCTGACATCTCTGCAACGCTGCCAGACCTACTAAAAACTTACGCATAGAAAATCTTCTGTGAACCTGGCGCGGGTAATTCGACCCTCTGCGAGGTGTTTGCATCAGCTTCGACTAGAGCCGTACTGACGCTGGTAGTATGTGCCCGCGGTATCTCTAGTCCTCTTCCAACCGACTGCGCAAGATCGTTCTGCCGTCTCTGCATCTCCACCTTCTCGATGACTTTGCGACAAATATCACGATGCGCTTGTTCCATCTTGCTCTTGACAAACGGCATCAGCCACCATGAGCAGCTGACCTCAGCATCCTCAACAAGCACCCACTCGGCGTCACCAATACCCTGACCCTCACCGTCAACTTCGCCCTCGATACCGCCTTTAATGACACGGTAGTCCGCGCGTACAGTGATACCAGATACGTCTGCACGCGACTTTATGCCCGTGGGTATGTTCTGGTAGCAACTGGGAAACGTCATGCTCTTCTTCCCCCATTGCCCAACGCCAGGCAGGACCGTGACGCATTCGGTGACACTGTAGGTATGAACTGGGTTCAGATCGGTTGGGTACCAGTACGTGTCCCTCAGCGTCTCTGGCGCAGTACTCGGGAGCTTCTCGTGGCCTATCGTTAGGGCTTGAAGAGAGAGGGTTGTACTATGATCCTGGAGGGCAGCAATGACCTCTGCTGGTGTGAGATGTGGCGGTATCAGCGCGGCGATATGAAGGTGGTGTTTCGCGCTCATCGTGGTGTGCTGGATACTTTGTCTTTGCGACAAGGGAAGATGGAGCTCTTCAGCTTTGTTATTGATGCTTAGCAGTTGCGCAAGACCTGTGGATTCACACTGTTAAGACCAATGTGCAAGTTTACCGGCAACCAACACACTAAGTACATGGGTATCTTTGTTGCTGAGACGCGATGACCGTCGTGATGACGATCGTGCTGACCCAGCCTCAGCTCGCTGCTAGGTATTTGCGGCAGGCAGGGTCAAACCTGGTACCAGTCGGAGATACGCCGCAATCAAGCGTGGAAAACAGTCGCGAACTTTCAGTGCTCGTTGTCAGCATCACACTTGTTGCGTTTCTGTGCAGGTTCGCAGCCTTGAGCAAAGAATCGCTAGTACCTAAGTCATCTTCACACCTCCGTCTATGCGTCACTGGAGCCGATCTAACCCAGACACGACTATGTAAATTGCTTTTCGCTCTCCGCGTTTCGCATGAGCCGCAACTCTGTCCCAGCAAGCTGAAGCAATCCACTTAACAGAGGAGACCTTTAGCATTCCTTTCCACGTTCAGAGTTTCAGTAGAAGCTAGCAATCACAGTCTTCTACACACACATACTTCTATCAACACGTTGCGGCCGGAGATGAGGTTGAGCACACCGTCAGAATGAACAATGCGTCAATAGCGTACTGAAAGCTGTGGACTAGATCGCAGGATGTTGTAGTGGTAAGATTCATCGGTTTGGACGAGAGCCTCCACGGACCGTAGCAGAGGATGACTTGCACCTGCCTGATCTAAAGGAACTAAACGCGATGAGAATGAGCACCAGAGCCTGAAGATGCTGCAGCCCAATGCTACCAGAAAGACGCATCGCCGTCAGAAAGTTACACGAATGTTTACTTGCCGCTGCCTGTTCATAGTGAGGGCGCACCTTCACTTTCACTCTTACTTTTGGTGTCACTAGTACACATATTCAACGCACTAGCTCTCTGCCAACTTTTTTCTTTCTGCAACCAGTACTTTCCTCCGAGCGATCTCTCTCATCACAAGTTCACCTGCATTATGCTGGATGTGGTCAAACCATCGACGACACGAAGTGCCAAGCCTTACGGTCCCGGCCACGGCCCCATCCACAGCCACGCGCACGACTCCGCTAGAGCCATACCGATCATCCAATATCGGTCTTACCAACGCGATATCTCCATCTACCACGTACGCAGGAATTTGCTGCCTCTTCCGCTCATCCGCAGAGCACTGCAGCGTCAAAATGAGTACCATGACAAATTGTCAAGCTTCGATCCCATGCGCCATTACCAAGTAACTGATAGTGACGAGATTCCAGCCGGATACTTTGAAGCTGCATATCTGCCAAGTGTCTTACACGGCCATGGCTCCGCACTTGCACTGCGATCAGATCAAGAGTCAAAAATAGTGGAGTGGTTCGTCTTCAGTGGCCCTATCCATGATAACTTCCTATCTCAGATCATCTGCATTAACGGCGACTGGAATCTGCAGCCAGATCTCCATGCAGACGATCCTCGGAAGGTCTTCGATCTGGTAGGGTACGCTGGGAAAGGTCTGCAGACAAGGACCGTGAGAGGTGCAAATCGTGAGCACAAGGGCTGGCATGATTCACTGTGTTCTGCTGAAGAAACAAAGAGGACTGTTAAGTTGACGTGGAAACGGTATGGGAACGAGTTGAAGGCTGAACAGGAGCGGAGACGGGAAGAGACGGCCGAGGGAACAGAGGAGCAGAGGCAAGTCGATGCACAAGTGGGTGTGGATCTATTCGTGCCTCCACAACCACCTCAGAAGCCAGGCGCTCGGCACAAGGCTTAGTGTGAGGGGAGTGGTCGGATCCTGGCGAGGTCAGCAGTCAGTGTTTAGATACCCATTTGCCCTTAGAGTAGTACAACTGGAACTACCGTTACCTCCACAACGCTATTGTTCAGCTTGATGGTTTCCAGCCATCGTATCCCAGTTTGATTTGTATCTTGCTTGTCTGTTTTATGGGCATCAAACATCACAAAACTCCTTGTTTCTCGTGCATGGGCAGATGACACCCGATTGTTCCTGAGTAGATTGCTATCTCATCCATCGTCTCACCCGTTTTTACGATCTTGATTTAAGACCACTCCGACAACATGGTTATTCAAAAGGCATAGGAGGCTGAGAAAGATGTGATCAAAGCGATACATTATTACATGTGTAGGACAGTCGACTCATAGGCCTGCGAATCAGTAAAGGTGCCGGCTTTCCTAGTCTTCGACGAAGAACAGGTCCGAGTCGGTGTGGTCAAGCTTCACGTCATTTGGACTTATACCAGATGAAAATCCGACATTGTTTCTACTCATCCCTTCAAACCAATCTCGTCGGCGGCAAGGATGAACTCCATGAATCCAGCACTGGTATCGATGATGTTCTCAACGTACTCCTCTGCCGTCGGGTAGAAGTTTGTGGGGTAACCGAATTCCAAGGTGAATCCATATACCTTGTTCAGCTTCTTGTCTCCATGCCAGCGACTAGACGCCCAATCATCAGAGGCACCCGAGGTGGGGTATAAACCGGCGGCAGGTTTTGCCGCATACGACCTTCCACCAACTGCAGACATGACGTCAGTGGTCCTGTTTGCTGCCAGTACGATGTTGTACAAGTCCTCCTCCTCAATGTACTCGCCGTACAGAGTATCATTAACAATACCACGCTTACCATCGTAAGCGGGATTGAATAGGTTCTGTTTGGGGTCATTGGACTGGTTGGTGTCGTCACCCCAAGAGTACAGCAGCGTGCCTACAGCAGAGTGCACGTCGATGAACCACCTAATCTTTGGGAAGATGTCATACACCCATTTCATATTACGCGTTTCGGGTTCAGAGAACGGTCCAGTACCGTAAAATGCTTGGGAAGAAGGGTTTGTTGATGCGGGCGTGACTGAAGGGTCGAAGTGCTTCGTGAAGTTCCACAAGAAATCAAAGTTACGGTTCAGGTCTACACCAACGCTAGCAGGATTACCAGCAATGGCGGAAGCTGGGTTACGGTTCTTGCGCCAGAGATTGCTGTTGGCCTGGTCGTGGCGGACGCCATCTGGGTTGGTCATGGGAATGAAGACGATTCCTGCGCCAAGGGCTTTCTTGACGTCGGAGTTGGTGTACGTCTTGTTGCCATATGTGAGGCCCTTGCGGTGCTTGTTGGCGTACAGAAGGTCCGAGATGAAGTAAATCAGGTTGTCTGGACCACCTCGTTCACGGGCGTGGATGCCAGAGGTGAAGTAGATGTGCTGTTTGTCTTTTTTGACCTGCTCGGCTTTGTTGGCGACACCACCCCAGACTGTGTTGCCCTCGAAGGTCTTGTATGGCGTCTGGAATAATTCCATGCCATACTCTTTCTCTAGACCCTTCAGAGCTGTGTAAACTTCATCGGCGTTCAAGATACCGGCGCTCTGATAAGATTCGTACACATCCGTCTTCTGGCTACCTAACCCGCGAGGGGCGATCTTCCCTCCCTTGAAACGATCACCTTTTCCAATGGGTGCTGGTGTTGCCTGGCGCTTGTTCAGATGATCAAGAGTCTCAATACGGACGGATCCGGAATCCAGGCTTCTCTTGTAATGATGAATCTGTTCCTGGGTCAGCAAGGCGTGAAGCCTGTGCTCATCCTTGGTGGGATTGACGACTGGATGACAGCCATAGTCGATGTGGGCGTTATCCGAAACGAAGTCCAACAACTGGGCCTTCTCTTTCGCGAGGAAAGCAACACTCAAGAGGTCATGTGCAAGAGCTGCTATGGGCAATAGACCGAGAAGTGTAGAGACCTTCATAATGATGTGTGGGGGAGGGTGCAAGGTAAAGCCTACACAGTACGTCCGAGTACCTCTACGTAGGCTTTATACATGGTCAGTAGAGCATCGTTCATTACGCAGCTGCCCTGTAGAGAGTACGGCTGGCAAGTTCCTGGTTGGTATGAGCGACCTCCTTCCTCATTTGGACAATATTCCAAGACCGCCACGGTCTTGGCCACGCAGAACATTCACGATAGCGGTAGGTCTGAGCTGGTTATCTGCGAGCGAAGGCGAATGACAATTGCGGACCCCTCCTCCGGAAATCCACGTTGAGGGTTTCTGGTATTGATGTGCGGGAGAAGGTGTTGCTGCAGGCGTTGCCAAGCCTGTGGAATGTGCTCGGCTACTCGCTGATGATCTCGTGTAAATCGCGACGCATTTGATTACCTGGTCCATGGCTATTTAGCTGTCGGGTTTGTATTGAACTCCTGCAGCTGGCAACAGTGAGACACTTACACGTTTGTCAAGATTAAGAATGGTAGCGCCAAAGATTGGCGCGATGAAATAGTAAGCTCATAGATTGTTCTATCGAGACCAAGCTCTAACCAAAAACCAAAGCTCTAACTTCAATACTTTCTCGCCCAACCGCTCCTTCGGGTGTTCGTGGGTCCAAAAAGGCGGTATGTGGGACCCTTCCATATTGACCAACTGTTTCGTCGCTGTCAAAGCATTTAAGTAATAGACGGTCCTCGTTCTTCATACCGGACCAGTAGTACCACTTCTGGCCCGGGTTGTATCGTACAGACGCTGTTTGGCCGGTACGATGTGGATATCGATGTTCAATTGGCACGAGATCTTCATCCTGCACAGTCTGGCTGTCAGCCACAGCTAAGGAGAAGCCCATTACTGGGCCATTGAGTGGGCGCCAGATGTTTATGATGCGGTAACGGCCCTGGAGAAGCTGCTCTGCATCTTCAGGTGCATGGAGCCTCACCCTCTCAGCTGCAGACATTGGTGTTTGGTCGACATGAACGCGCTGTACTGGATTGCGGTTACCAGTCGGCCGTCGGATTGTATGATCGAAGAGAATCACTCTGTGTGCGCCAGGGATGTTGTCCTGCAGAAGTTTCTCGACTTCTGGGTAGTATACGCCACGGATGCGCTCATCATCCATGAACTCTGTTTCCGCGCTTTTGACATTTTGGTATGTATCGAATGCGTTGTGGTCGAGGTCGAACTTATGCTCCTGCCCGCGCAAATCGCTCAATGTTACTTCTTCCCAGCCATCGCCCCAGTTTCGCTGTGGAACACCAGGCAGAGGCTCGACATAGTTGTGAGGCGATGACCCGTCTTCCGGGGCCTTGTAGAATGACAAATTCGCATTGACGGACCCACGAGGGATTCGTAGCCCTTGGAAGTTGACATCTTCAAGCTTCGAGGTGGAGGCTGAGGGGGTAGATGCCCCAGGGAGCTGGTGAGCTGGAGTCGGGCGTGATGCGGCCGTCGTCATGTTGGCGGGGCCGGATTCTATCGAGTTCGTGACAGTTTGGTCTAGCTCACTGCGTGCGAGAGAGGGTGGAAGCTTTGAGGTGATGCTGTTGATGGTAGCAAGGCAGCTGATCGTCATGTGTGAATGGTGTACTAAGTTGTTGCTCACTCTGAAATGTGATTTAACCAAATGCTTGACAGCATTCGACGATGTTATATACGACAGTATGGGGTATCGGATTAGAAATGTTCAAGCAGGCTATCTTGGTGACCGAACTATGTCAGCCATTCATCCGTCGAGCTGTCGCGTTTGCGGGGGAACGCGGCGATGATGCCATTGGCTTGTCCCCGCCACAGTTTAGTAATGCATGCTTTCCAATGATGACGGCTGACAAAGGCAGTAATGGCGTGAGCTTACGAGATGCACTGCATGTCAACCGTAGTTTCGATTGGTGATGGACAATACAACTCGCTGTCGGGTTGAAAACCAGAGATGCAGGAGGAACGCAGACGGATGAAGCTCGGGCTTTGCGTCTCTTGGCGTCGTCATTGCGACGAACTCACACTCTGCACAGTGCACACCACGAAAACTGCAACTAAGACCAACTTAGTAACCTGGGGCTGTTCCTTTATTTCCGGCATAGGACCCGCTGTTAGTGGCGGATACCTGGGATCGCAGCGGCAGCACCGAGAAGCTGTCGTGAATCGTGAGTCGCGAGCTCTACTGAACAATCACATCGCGATCCACCAGAGTTATATGCTTCCAACCCCAGTCGATTGTCCCTAATTGGACAGTCTGTCATACCATTGCTTAGACCTCTGTCATGTCAACATGCTTCTCTTTCTTGCTTAAGAGACACCACAATACAATTATCAACAAATGCGATCACTCTATGAGCCAGGATACGCTTAAGATAATATGGAGGTTTGGCCTACCTCCCGCCTTCTTACACTCGATGTCATGGACCCATCATTACCGATGCGTCGTGTGGACGTCATGATAATATCGTCCCTTGCTACGTCAATAAGATCACTCATCCGGCCCTTATAAGGTCTACAACACTCTAAGTCACTAAACCATCATGCTTCGCCTTTTCTCTCGAACTTTCCCCAGAAATTCGAACGTTCTACGATCCCGATTTCAGCCTAAAACAATTTGGAACTTTGCAAGCAACATGGCTCCTGGCAAGGCTAGCACAGACCAGCTCAAGAACACAAAGCTGTTCGATGTCTCGCACGTCACAGCTATTGTTACAGGAGGAGGCACTGGCATTGGTTTGATGATCACCCAGGCGCTGGTAGCCAACGGTGCCAAGGTCTACATAACCAGCCGACGCGAAGAGGTCCTGAAGAAGACCGAGGACCTACACAACCACGAGAACGGTGAAATCATTCCCGTAGTAGCTGATGTCAGGTGTGTAGTAGTCGTCAAAGACAGAGAGCTTGCTAATACCGAGCAGCGACCCAGAGGATGTCAAACGACTGTACAAAGAGATTAGCGAGAATGAGCCTGGGGGCATCCAGCTGCTGGTCAACAACGCCGGTATTGCACGCGACGACAACACTAAGTTCTCTACTGCTGGGCAGCCAAATTGGGAGGATGCACAATCGGTCTCTGACCACTTCCTGAAATCACCCCCCGAGTCGTGGGCCGACACCTTCAAGACCAACGTTGGCAGCATCTTCTACATGTCAATGACGTTTCTACCTTTGCTGGCTAAGGGCGGAGACAAAACTCCTGGGTATACTTCCTCTATCGTGAATGTTACATCGATCTCGGGTGCGATGAAGGGGTCGAGCTCAGGACAGTTCGCATACGCTTCTTCTAAGGCTTCAGCAACACATTTGTCAAAGATGCTTGCAACAACTTTCACGGGCACAAAAGTCCGTGTGAACGTTATTGCGCCAGGCGTGTTCCCATCTGAGATGACTACTGGCTCTTCCGATAAGGACAACAAAAGTGTCATTGAGGGCGGGATGTCGAACCCTGCCGGCAGGCCCGGTAAGGATTCTGACATGGCTGCTTCAATTCTCATGTTAGCTGGTCCAGGTGGTGTCTTCTACAACGAACAAATCCTTTACCCCGACGGCGGCAGCACTCTCATTCAGCCCAGCTCAAAGACTTAAGAGTCCGGAAGGCTCCAGAGTCTACACATATTCAATGTTCGGGCAGCTTGATTCTCGACAAACCCGAATATTTAGTCTTGCAGTTGTCGTGCCTGTCAGAAGCGACCGGATTCTTATGTATAATTGCTTTGGCGCATGATTGATGATTGCCATCTCAAATACTATTTAGCAAAATATGGACTTTTGGTGAAACTAGACTTGTCGCTTTCAATTCGCGACCCTACCGTAGTTATTGTTCAACTGTCAAAGTTCCAGCATTTGACAAACCTGCCCCACTTTGCCGAATTTCGACGGACCACCCGCTTGCAGAAAATTTGCCAGCAGTACCAGGCAGCGCGTGTTTGACCTTTGACCGCCTACTATAGAGATTACAAGAAGTATATATCTTTCATAATGTAAGAAACTTTCATCAAACCAGAGTAATATCTGGCCTAATGGCCCAATGGCAAGGCGCTTGACTACGATTCGTTCGGTAATCAAGAGATTTCAGGTTGTAAGTATTATCACATCCGCTAAACGCAAGTTCAATTCCTAACAGTCTCTCAGCGACCCCTGGTTAGGTCATAACACCTCTTGTTTTTTGCTCAGGTCAATTGGTGTTCGTCACATGACTTGGCATCTGCGCGTACCATTATTGTGAACGCCTGTTCAGCGATTACACTCAGATTACTTCTCTTGGTTACCTAGGTACTTGCTGTCTTTGGTCATCTTTAACATGCTGTAATAGCTGTTGTGGTGATTGGAACGGTGTAGATTCTATACATTTTTGGGTAAGTCTGTCAAACCCGCGGCAGCGGCGAGGGTGGTTGGTCTTTGTTCATGTGATTCTGAACCTGTGTCCTTGTTTCTTATTTGTCGGGGAAAGGGTTGAAACTCCATCAGGGCTGAGTGCTGGCACACGGATGCATTGTAAGATTCACAATCTTCGCACTGCAGACACCGGAAGTAACCAGGGACAGCATTGTCATCTTGTGTGCACCAGCTAACAGCCGATTTCCAACCTGTGCTGGCCCGCATTTATTGTAGTGCACGCACATAGCGTGGGCGCTAGATGTGGCTTAGTACTGTGAAATCGCAGCCCATCTTCACATGCACTTTTCACATCTAGTACTTGTTGGATGTACTTTAGGTTTGGTGCAAGCATATGATTCTAGCAGCATCACGATATTGGGCAGCTCCTGGAGTTCTTTACACGCTAAGAGTGCGGGCAACGGTGAAATGGCTGCGACCTTAGGATGCACCACCTATCAGGCCATCAACTAACCATGACGGTGTTGCGCACCTGATCAGCTCCTTGGTCATGCGCTCACATCCTCTTCATGGCTGCTAATGGTTACTAGTGACGTCTACTGGACAAATCACCTTTTTCGCACCTGTACACTTTTTCTTTCCAGCCGCCAAATTTTAGGCCTACACCCGTCAGCCTGGGATTCATGTGTTACGTTGTAATTACGCCTTCTATCTAGTATCGACTGCTACGTTGTCACTCATTTGCTGTGTGCCTTGCGTGCATGGTTGAACACTGCAGAAAGGTTGCTGTAATGCTCACAACAGCTGCGGTGCAACGATCATCATGCTTGGAATTGGGCTTTGTACTCAGATCACCTCAATGAGAGTCGGATTGAAAGCCATCAATCATATCATTCGGGGAACTTGTCAGATCATCCCGCAACAGATTCCGCTGAGATGGTCCCCGATCTACGGTACCAGGGACCCATTGAGACACACGAAACTGTCTGTCGGTGCTGTTTGAAGTCGTGATCGAAATGGTCCGTTCGGAATTGCTGCACCGTGAAGGCATTTCAAAACCCTTAATTGGTACAGAACAAGCCACACGTCAGATCTGAAAAGATGACAGTGCGTCGTTTCCTTCAGCCGCATATACCCTTTATGCAGGAAATGTCGAAAGCGTAGTAGATCGTCCTAGATCACGGCGCTACCTTGAGGATCCACTAACGGCTGCCACGAGTCCCTGACTTCATCTTGTCTGCAGGGAACCGACACCCGTCCTTTGCATGACCCGTGTAACGCTCGCACGTTGGGCTGACATGCACGTCTCCGATTCCAAGATGTCTTCGGCAACATCTTCTACCAGTACTCGGTTCAATTTGACACTTGGCGTTCCGAATTGTGTTGTAGCATCCCGATTCTGAGTGCTACGCTTCGGGATTGACATGCGTGAGTGGTCTATTGTATATCACCTGGATAGCACCAACATAGGTCTGGTCGTTGCGGATCACCAGCCGATGGGATCTTCCGGTATCTTTGCTGTAACATGGTGCTTCGTATGCTGTCGGGATAACTTCATCCACATTCAACAGACACAGCATCGAGTTACATCCTTACCGGACTCAGATCCTATAAGAAGATAACCTGGATGCCACATCTGGGATCTTAGGACGCAAAGAAGTTCGATACTTGATCACTCAACAACCTACATCAGCATCAGCATTAATTGCTCACCGCGTCGTACTTCGCTGCCTTTAGCTCTTTCGACCCTACAATGCCGTTCTGTTACCACAACACAACAGCCTCAGCCTTGGTCGGTGGCCCCCCGCCACCCTGCTACTTAGACCACCCACATGCCCTCAAGATCACCACCTGCACTGGCTGTGGAGGCAACCCGTATGTCAAAGAGATACGATATTGTTTCGTAGCTGATATCATCAGTGACCCACAGGTCGCTTGTACCGTCTGTTTGGGAACAGGTGTAGCTTTCGAGAGATGTTCGGCTTGCGAAGAGTACCGGCAGAAGCTGAACGTAGACCATGGGCTCACGAAACCATGATAGCTCGTTTGTTCAACGTCGATGTCTCTGTTTCAGAGATATTTCACAGTTTGCACCACAAGAGAAAGGGACCACCCGTTGTGAACGAATGGAAATGTATTTCAACATGTATCGCTAAGATCAGTAGTGTTATTATTAGTGCCGCCGCCCTGTTCCGACTATTACAATTCGTTATGCACGATACCACAGAATCGATGAATCCAATGCTCGAGCGCCTGCGTCCAAGCTGTGTGAGGCAAAGCAATAGCACTGATTAAGGTGCATATGGGGGTGGCGGTTCCCGCTCACCCAGCTGCGTTGATGCCTCCGTCGGCGCATAGGCTGAGTACCCATGTGCCCTATGCCCGTATGTCTCCCAGTTATCGTCGACTGTATGTTGTGCTCCAAGTCCTCCCTCGGGCGCCGTAGCATAGCTGACCGGCGATGACATCGATGTTGCGCCCAATGCCGGTGACGACACAGAGAACGCCGCGGTGTCGTACGGCGATTGCGGAATGGGCGACAAACCGTTCGTCTGTCTTCGAGGTGGTGATATTGGAGCAGCGACGGCGGAGGGTCTGTAACCATCCGCGATGGGCATACGCGATAACGTAGCCATAGAATCAGCGCGCTGCAGAGCTGGCTGGATGATAATAATTTCCGGTTTACTTTGCGACACAGGTTTACGCGGGATGTTGAATGACTGAGCATGACTCGGCTTAGGCCTCAACTGCTGAGGCCGAGGCTGACTCTGGCATTGTGGTCGACTTGCTGTCGGTGCGTGGCAAGCATACTTTTGCGTTGTAGCTGCGTGCTGTGTGCGTTGCTGTGGACGCTGCTCTTGGTGCTGGAAATGTGGTTGCTGAGGGTAACTCGATGGTCTGTTGCTTGGAAATGTATTGTTTCGCCGTCTCTGAGCCTCCTCCTCCAGCCTCTTCTTCTCGTTTTTGTTCTTGTAGTATTTATGGGCGAAGTAGCCGCCGGCTACTATCTCTAGGCCGCCGAAGATCATGATGTCACTTTAACAGCTGTGTGAAAGCCGCAATGCGACAGAATGCTGAGAATGATGTGAAGTTGTATGCTGACGGTTTGCGTTTGCAAGTGCGAAGTGGGCTGAGGCAGTCATATCGAAAATGGCTCAGCCTCTCTTGTCAAACCCGTAAGGAAAGAAGCCATTGGAGCCGGATTGCCCGAGGAGGTGGCGGAGTCGCACATGCCAATTCTTATCGGCCAATCAGTACTCTTCACCGGTCTCGGTTAACCAATGAATACGATGCACACTTGTTCAAGAGCTGAAAGAATGTGGCATAATGTGTAACGGCTATGGCTTTACGCATATTCAAAATCGCAATAATTCATTCTTATACACAGTATCCGCATCTCATGCACTGTCAGAAGATCGCTCAGCAGACAGATTCACCTTCTCGTGCCCACTCGCAGCAACGCTTGCTCGGCGACTTCTGGCGTGCTCTCCATATACGATCGACACAATGTATACCAAGCCCACGACGCCCGCAACCACGCTGTATGCAATGATATATCGCGTTTCGACTCCTCCCAGCTGTAGCCCAAGTCCTCCATTGATCATCCCGAGAACGATCGCGACTCGGCCGATCCAAATGTGGCCATAAGAAGCAGCACTACGCTGACCACTGCGCACGAACTGTTTGTGATGCAGCCAACCTGCAAAAGGCTGGAAGATCATCATTGCTACTAGAACAATGCCAATGATGGGGTGTGCCTCAGTCATGTAGTTGCCAGTGATGCCATAGTAGAGACCAAGTCCGAAGGCTGTAATGAATAGTAGCCAAGAGAAGATCTGGATAGCAATATGGATCTTCAAAATGTTGCTAAACCTGCCAAGGCGTATGACGATGGCTCCAGCAGGGAAGAACACCAGGAAAGCGAGAGAGGCGAAGATACCATGTACCAACAAGATGTTGCTGCGCGTGGTTCTGTTGGTGCTTGAGATAGGAGCAGTGGGACTGGAAACGACGATATCCGAAGCTGCAAAAGGGTTTGCGCTTGCGCCTCCTACTGCATTGGAGTATGACCATGTAAAGCTGTCGTAAACATTATGTTCAGCGATGTTCGCGCGGACATCTGTTGTATCCAGGGCAGCTCCGTTACCCCTTGCATGTATCCACTGTCCACTCTGTGCACCGAAGTTTCCAGATGCACGTTGCGCGCAGTTGCCGCATCGAATGTTTGCCGTCATTACGCCGTTCTCGACTCCAGAGCCGCTAAGTAACTCGACATCAAGGTCTGCGCTGAACTGCGGTTGTACCTCTCCCCGTGAGAAGCGCGGTGATAGCGTAACATTCCCATTGCCGTTGGTATACATGATAAACATGTCAGAGTTCGTCATGCTGGAGCCAATTCCAAGGCCAATCCAGCTGTGCGTTGTCGGCCCGCTAAGGGACAGGAAGATGTTGCCGTTATCATTCTGCGCTGTGGCCCCGGGGATATTCAGCTTGTAGCAGACGCTATTACCGACACACGTCTGTCCGATTTGGGTTTGGGCAAGGCTGCCTGCACTGTCATCAATAATCGCAGTGGTTGTTGATTGTGCTGGTACATACCCAGACTTGAGCTGATAAGCAGCCCCGCTGTAAAATGAGAACGCATGTCGTGGTTGTTCTAAGCTGAGGTGTAATGAAGTCGCTTTCTTTGTTACATAGATACTTGTTGAGGGATGGTCGATCTATATAATCGGAGACGGATGTGCGCTTGGCGTATTTCAAAATATGCTCGCCGTTGTCAACACTACCCATGACGGGGCTGAGCCTTTTGGTCGGTTATACCCAGACACGGGATGTTGACTTACAATTGGCGTCGTTGGCAAGTAGTCTTGGTACGTTACGGATCGAACCATCACCGAAAAGCAAGATCAATTACCCCTCACTCTGTACCAACCCAGGTATGCTTCACGAGCAGCTCTATTAGCACACATCTGTCGCGGGGAATTTGATCCTGTTGTCCTGTCTTTTTGTGCGTTTTGCCGTTTGCGGTGCAGCAAGCGGAACACGGCCACCAAACCTTTAAGGGAGCAAAGTCCCCAGGGCAGCTAGGTAAAACTTACAAGCTGATTGGTTGCTAGCGAATGATGTTGCGATGAAAGCAGTCGAGGCTGGTCAAGCTTCGCAAACGTGAAGCGGCGCCATGGCACTTGGCCGTGTATGCGACTAAGCGTCATTCCGGACTGTACGCGTGGATAGGGACTGGATAGCGGTAATGATCATGTCGTTTCGGCGCGACTCTGATCATCTTGGAATCAGACCGCGTGGCTCATCCTGATTGTTGATAGACGTGGGCTGGGGTTGGAGCCGGCGCGACCCCCGCCATGGTCCATGCGACACAAAAGGGAGGCGCTTCCCCGGGCGTTCCTAGGAGGCCGCAACAGTCATCACAAGCTGATTACAAACACGCCGGTCCACGAAGCACTTCGGCCACTCTCCTCATACTTTCGGCCCTTCATTTGGATTTTGTGGTGGCGAAGCTCGCGGACGTACGAAGCCTCTAAAGCGGCACGATTTCCAAGGGCAAGTGAAAGGCTATCGCCAGAGTGTCCCAGTGACTAGACTTGGCATATTGCATTAGGTACTTGAACTCAGCCCCAATATTCGTCGTGCTCTGTTGGCCTTCGAAGATGTTTACAAATCATGTAGCGCCAAGGCTAGGTAGAGTAACGATCATTTGAGTCGACCGGAGTGGGCAGTGGAATGGTTTACACTGGACAGGTTAGCACATTCCATGTTTTCGTGCGATTGGAGTTTAATTGGCATGTGTGTGGGATTGGAAAAGTTGACCGAAGAACAGATTGTTGCGACGCAGCCGGGAAGCCGGCAGGAAAGCAATGAATTGATACCGAATTTGGTGTTCGAAGGTCACGTGATCACTAGGCATCATGAACAACCGAGAACTATCTTATCAAATTACATCTTTCTAACCAGTTTATGAAATGTCATCGAATCTAGCCCACGATGCCCAACGGCCACTTACAAACTACGTCGCTTATCACGACCTTCGAAGTCAAAGAGATCTCATAGGCCATTATGACCTTACTTCAAAGACGATTGAACCTCGAAGCTTCAAGTCTGGAACTCCACTCACCAACATCTACCAAGTTATCGAAGCTGGCCAGTCCAACATCATCAGCGCTGGCGAACCCATAGATTCGAACAATTTCCGCATTCTGCCACCTCTCGCAGATCGTGATGTCCTTTGCGTAGGCAAGAACTACTTCGATCATGCCAAAGAGTTCAACAGCTCTGGGTTCGACAGCTCAGACAAGGTCGATGTGCCATCAGATCCCGTTATCTTCACGAAGCGATACACATCGATCATTGCTGATAGAGATGAGATTTATCCACACCCTGATTTCACTTCAACAGCGGACTATGAGGGAGAGGTTGGTGTCATTATTGGAAAGGCGGGGTTTAGGATCAAGGAAGAAAATGCAATGAGCCACGTCTGGGGTTTTACTATCATAAACGATATGACGGCCCGAGAGAGACAGAGGGATCACAAACAGTTCTACATTGGAAAGAGTCCAGATACGTTCTGCCCTATGGTGAGATCGTTCTTCCATTAGCTTTTCAGCGTTGACCCAGTGTAGGGACCAATTGCTGTCCCAGCATCACAGCTCCCCAAAGTTCTGCGGGTGCAGACGCATGTGAACGGCGAGCTTAGACAGGACGCAACAACCAGCGACCTCATCTTTTCTGTCCCCTACCTCATCAAAACGATGTCGGAGGGACAAACCTTGCAACCTGGCGACGTAATTGCAACAGGCACACCCGCTGGCGTTGGCCTTGGTCTGAAGCCCCCTGTCTACCTCAAACCCGGTGATACCATTGCTATCTCGGTGACCGGTCTGGGAACGCTGACAAACCGCATCGCCTCCAACTCCCTCACGAACTCCCTGGCAACCAAAATCCCACCATCGAAACTATCTTATAACAAATCTGGGTTACCTCTATCCCAACTCAGCCATATCAACTCCAAACCCCTCTACTATACTCACTCCGGTCCTTCATCTGCCTCCCCGATAGTCTTTATCCATGGCCTAGGCGGCACACACACCTCTTTTACGCCGCTCATACATACCCTCGGCCTCACATACACACACAGAGTACACCTATTTGACCTTGAAGGGCATGGTGTATCGCCCACACACCCCCTCAGCGTTCTCTCTGTGTCCTCATTTTCTGAAGACGTAGCAGGCGTATTCGCACACGCCGGCATCGCCCAAGGTGACAACGCCACGATCATAGCGCATTCGATGGGTTGTCTGATCGCGCTTGACTTCGCGATCAAGCACCCCAAGCAAGTTGGACAGCTTATTCTACTGAACCCACCAAGTCTACCGTTCCCAAACGAAGGCATCGAAGCGTTGAAGGAGCGGGCGCAGCTGGTCAGACAGGAAGGCATGTTGAACATCGCAGATAAGATAGCGCTGTCTGCAACAAGCGCGCGGAGCCAGGCGCGCAATCCCATGGCGGTAAATGCAGTGAGATTGAGTTTGCAGGGCCAAGATGCGGAGGGGTATGCGAAGGCGTGCTCTGCGCTTGCGAATGCCGCGGTCGTGGCGTGGGAGAAAGTAAGCGCAAAGGTGACCATCGTTACAGGGAGTGAGGATGGCGTTGCACCTGTTGGTGCCTGCGAAGAGGCGCTGAGCATCCTGAGTGAAAGGACAGACTTGGAGGTGCTGGAAGGTGTAGGACATTGGAGTATGTTTGAGGAAGTCGAAGGGGTTGCGAAAGTGATAGAAAATGCACTGGGAAGGGTGAGTGTTGCAAGTAGAGAATAAATATGAACAGTTCGGAGCAGTTCATGGCTAATCGAAATGGTTTGATCAGGCCCTATTCGCCCTTGCCTTGCTTCCCATAAAAGGCCTCCTCGCCGCCCAGCTCCTTCAGTGCTTGCCTCGACTTCTCCTTGCTCTCCTCGCTTGTGTCTATACAGTCATCAGCACCTTATTGACCGTCGGTAGTGGCTGCGTTTCTTACTAGGATTGCTTAAATTTGCCTTGTGGCCTGATGCCTTGTGGCTGATGTCTTCGGTGGTGTTGTTGATATTTTGGTCGGCTTCCGACAGACCGGGTGCAGTGATTCCTTGGTGGGATTTCTGATCAGCCATGATGAACGAGGTGATGTTTTTCCGTGGATGTAATGACTTCGCTTGCGGATTGCTGTTACTTGTGAGCCATCGTCAAGACTTGTCGAACCTACTTATACACTCTGATACAACTTCATCCATAGCGTACTGGGCGCCATATGACATCGTTCTTACGCCAGTTTTCAAAACCTGTATGTTGATTTAGGTTGGATAGTCCATCCAATGAGAACAAATGCTACTATAATGGGGTAGTCTTGATGCTTGGCAGTGGTTGCGGCGGCATAGAAACAGCGGGGAAGTCCCCATTAGATTATGACTATATGACGATGCTGGGGAGACAGCTTGGGTTGGATCCTCCACTTCTAGACGTTGAACATTCAATGCCACGTGCGCATTCGCACTCCATATCTATTCTCCTTTCTCTTGTTTCCGGTAAAACGCATCGTCCTCACCGAGTTCCTTTAAGGCCTTTGCTGACTTTTCCTTCGAGGCTTCACTAGTATCTTTGCCGGATCAGCACATGTGCAAAGCGGTTTCTATCCCACAGGCATTGATGTAGCGTGTGCCTCTCGCAACAACTCACTTGGGTTACTCAGGTTTGCCTTGTGCCCTCTTGCTTCATGGCTTCGGTCTTCCGCTGTATTGTTGATGTTCTGGTCTACTGATGATAACCCCGCTGCAGTGACGTCGGCGGTCGTCTGCTGGGTCGACATGATGCTACTGACTGTGTAGTATCGTGGCAGTCGATTTCTGATCATGGGTGAGAGAGAGTCGGACAAAGGGTGTCTAACCCCTAAGACTATGTGACTCTAGCACAACTATCTATTATCCTGTTTGTATCGGGTCGTGAATGATGATCTTAGTGTGATGCTTAGTGTGAGGAGCAGCTGCGGGGTTAGCGATCTGGAGAACATGGAACGCAGTGTTTGTACTAGTTTGGTGCGACAACACTTGGTGTGTTATTCATGATCGTTCTTCATTGTCGTGATTATTTGCTCCTAGTCGAGGTTTTGTGTTGAGTTCAAACCATCAACGGGCTTTCTAGTCATCACCTCCTCCACCAATTGGGCCACTGACTTGCTTGGCCGCCTTCGCAGCAACAATGTCGTCGACTCTCAGCAGAAGGCATGCGCTCTCAATAGCGGTCTTGATGCTCTGCTCCTTGACCGCGAGTGGCTCCCAGACGCCGTACGTGCGCATGTCGACAACCTTGCCGGCGTCGCCGTCAATGCCCCAGAAGCTACCAGTTGCCTTGCCATCCTCGTAGCCTTCTGCATGCTTCGCACGCAGCTGTGTAAGAACCTTGATAGGGCTGTTTCCTGAGTTCTGGATGATGGTGCGGGGAATGACCTCCATAGACTCTGCGACGGCCTTGTACGGCCATTGTGCAACACCCTCGATGAGCTTTGCTCTCCTCTCTAACCCAACAGCGATGGCCATCTCAGTAGCACCACCTCCTGGGCACAGCTTAGGGTTCCAGATAACGTTCCTGGCAACACCCATAGCATCGTGCAGGTTGCGCTCGATCTCGTTCAGGATGTCCTTCGAAGGTCCGCGAAGTAAGATTGTGCAGGCCTTGGGGTCCTTGCACTTTGTGAGGTAGGTAAAGTACTCGTCGCCGAGCTTGGAGATCTCGAATAGACCACACTGAGTACCGATGTCGGACGGGGTTGCGGCGAAGACCGAGTTGACGATGGTGGCTCCAGTGGCTCGTGCGATACGGTTGTTGTCTGTCTTGCGGACACGGCGGATAGCCGTGATGTTGGCCTTGACGAGGAAGTGCTGAGCAAGATCTGTCCAGCGTTAGTAATACCTTGGTATTGACGGCGGACTGTAGCTTACCACTGACGCCCTTCTCTGTGATGACGAGATCAGGCTTCAGGGCGATGATTGCATCGCACATCGCTTTGACTTGCTCCTCCTCAATCTGCAATATCCTGTTCCAGTCCTCCTCCTTGCTGACCTCGATATTTGTCTGACTCTCACCCTTCTTGTACTCGAGTGTGCAGTCAAGTAGCAGAACCTTAGGGTTCTCGATTTTTCTCCTCATCTTAGGGTGTGTAATATCCTTGTTGACCATGACACCGTCCAAAACCTCGCTGTCCTCGATCTCACCACCAGGTATCTTCTCAATACGTGCGTAACGCTTGATGTCAACCTCCTTCTTGCCTCCCATGTCGGTGGAAACCGTGCGCACAGCCTTGAGCGCAAGGCCGCACATCAGCTTCGACCACCTGGAAACAAACTTTGTGCCAATCGAGGAGTTGATGATCCTGTACATTTCTTCATCGTCGTTCACGTCGACTTCGGTCGCGATCTCGTTGACAATCTCAAGGGCATCGGCCAGAGCCTTCTTGAAGGCTTGAATGACAACGACGGGGTGGATGTTGCGTTCAAGCTGGGGCAGGGCCTGTGCAAGAATTTCACCAGCTATCACCTGTCAGTTATGTTCGTTTTGTTTGTGCCATGGCAAGCTTACCTAGGATGATGACAGTTGTTGTGCCATCACCGACCTCCTCGTCTTGTGTTCGGCTGAGTTCGATCATGCTCTTTGCTGCGGGGTGTGCGACTTCGATTTCTCGGAGGATGGCGTGGCCGTCGTTGGTGAGAACGATACCGCCCATGGGGTCGAGCAGCATCTTCAGCATGGCCTTGGGACCCAGACATGACCGGATGATGTCTGCAACGGTCTTGGCTGCTGTGATGTTCGAAATCTGAGCTTTGCGACCGAACTGGCGCTCCCCACCAGGGGTCTGCGTGTCTGCGTGGGGTGTTAGGCCAATGGTGACGGTGGTAAATAGCTGCTGCACATACTCATGACAACCACAGGCGCCTGCATCTTGAATAAACGTGTCTAGGGTAATGGTACAGGGAAGGGAGGGACGTGAAACTAGGCACGCGTGGGGTATCTGTCGCTCTGGCGCGTGGCAGCTTCACCAAAAAAAACACGGCCAATGTCCCGCAGCAATCGGCGTCGAAAACTCCGCTCCAAGTCATGTGACATGGTCACGTGCGCCGGGCTGTTTCTGTTCCCGAGTCGCCAAGCCACCTGTTACACGAGCGACCACTTTGGGCAAAGCGAACGAAGTCGGGGCCAGACCGTTTGCGGCATCCTTGTTCCTGCTCGACCGTGACGTGCCATCAGCCAATCGCGCCTGACCTGCCCTGAGGATCTCCACACGATGGAGCGCATCCTTGTCTGCACTCTTTCCGGTTAGTCTTACCTCGCCGGACACTCCAGCCTCTCACGGGACGAGCGCGAAATGCTTACAAGAAGCGCCCTAGGCCCTCAAACCATCGCTCTTTCCACCTCTCACCTCTTGCCTTCAAACGTTGTCGCGCCTTCCTCTTGCGCCCACTTGTTCAACTCTGGTGGTCTCTCACCTCATCCACACTATCTATCACCTCCATCAGCCTCCCCATCATCACGACCAACACCCCTCTTAGCCGAACATCTACCTCACCGTCGCTATCGGCCATTTAGCCGCGCTTGTCGCATGCTTCGTGTCTGGTCAACTAGACAGACTTTTGTATCCTTGCACTGCATCTCACTTCTGATCTACTAAACAAACAGTCACCATGGGTCTTAACTACTATGCCTCGTCGCCCACCGTCGTCCTGCAACCCCAGCAACCGCAGGGCTACTTCTCACCTCACCAGCGCGCCCACTCGCCGTCAACCAAGGGTAAATTTCGCCCAAAGCATCCTACTCCACCGTCGCTCAACTATCTAGCTGCTGTATCCAATGCCACAGCTGGGCGCAAACGATCCATTGCCGACGTCGACGACCCCGAGGAGAACCAACCTATTGGATCTGTCGCTATTCCTGCCCCTGTCAAGTCTCGGGGCGAGCCTGTCTATGGCCCAGGGATGACTCTCGTCTACCCTGACGACCCTGGCTACAGCATCGCGGCCGAGTCGCAATCCGGCACGTGGTATGAAGAGAAGATCGAAACCGAAGAGAAGGCTGCGGCTCGTCCAATCGCAGTCTCACGCAAGTCGCAACGCATCAGTCCGTCTCGCGATATCATAGTCCCATCACTCAACGACATGAACGCGCAGATAAGCGAGGCAATCATCGACGGCAATGGCAACACTATCAACACACTCATCACCTCGCTTGGAGTCGGCTGGAAGAACGTCATGACCAACCCCAACCTGCGCGACCAAGCCCGCGCGTATGCTCGTTTCATCGAGCGTCATTTCGACTTCACTGACGTGATTGTCATGCTGGAGAAGGAATCACTCAACGCTTATCTCGTGCGCGCCACGCAGCATGGTGCTCAAGGCTACTGGCTGTTCTCCGATACCCTCAAGTGGTGCCAGCTTGTGGGCTGGTCTCTAGAACACGCTGTTCCGAACCTTATGTGTGGACCTGTACCTCACTGTGAGGGCGAGCGCATCAATGCCCGCGACTCTTCCCCATCAGAACCCGCAACACCTCCTCAGCACACCGTCAGCGCACCCATTGCCGTCGCTGGTGACGCGATGGAGATGTGATGGTATTCGACTGCACCTTCTCTTCCCTTTTCGGCTCTCTAAAGCACGTACGGACGCGTCTCGGTTTCACTTTGCATGTTTCTATCTGCGCTTCACGATCTACTGGTTTCTTCTACTCAGCGACCCGGCGTTGGCAATGGATTGGATGGGCTCACTGGGATGGATCATTTCTATGTACTGTATATTATCATGCTTGCTCACACTGCGACAGCTAGATCGTGGTTCGATCGCGTCGCAGACCTCGTTGCCACTAAAAGCTACAGGCACCATCAATGAACATATCATCACCATGACACTATTCTCTTCGCAATCAGTGATTGCTTGTGACCTGTTTTCGCGCATACGCAAGGCCTGACCGATCTCCGCCGCCACAAAAAGGCTAACGGCCTCGCAATTGCCGATCTGCCTCACTTTTCGCAAGGTTTTCTTGGCCGCCCCATCAACGTTCGTCATTTCGTACGATGCGACAAAGCGCCCTCCGAAACACGCCGAGCGATGCCATCCTTCGCGACAAGCAATCGCGCAAACGTGCGCGCCAACGATAATGCGCGTCGAACGGGCAACGCGTTCGTGCCGGGCTCAGCAGGAGGGATGTGCTGTGACGCGAGATTGTCGCGCTACGAGGCCGAGGCTGCCGGTGGGCCACCAGCATGTACATATCGAACACCTGGCATGTGCATTGCCTGGGAGACCGCTATTATTGTCGGGAACGTGGATTGGTGGAACGGGTCTTGTTCGGTAATCGTTTTCTTTGCGGATTGAGTGAGCTCCGCGCGCATGCTCGCTTTCTGCCCGGCGAGGCACGGAAAGAGCGAGGCGGCCATCAGGTTCTCCGCAAGCAATCAATTCTCCCTGCCAGGATAGCATGCTTGCACAATCTCAAATCTAGCCTGGCTGTGTTCTCTGAGTTACAGGGAAACGCCAACGGCATTAAGTATAATATCAAGCCGCGGTCTTCCGTTCCGTGCCTCTCATCAGACAGCATCAGCGTTGAGCTTGGCCCGCGCTGTCACATCCGCCCGGACTGTCAAGTAACCGCGACGATATCTCAACGTGCTTTCGATCAAAACCATGCTGAGCGTCACTGCCCCAATGGGCCTTAAATTAAGGGCACCTTGATAGCATCCTTTTACTATTGAAACTCGTACGAGCTTAGCCAGCTGTCTGGATATCGCACCTGCAGCTTCACAGCCGTCTGCTCTGATAACCTTACTTATACCATCTTACAATCCGTCTCATCTAGTCATGCTTACGATTGGGCAGCTATAGGCGCAACTTCCGCTCGTGGTCCGCGGAGTTTAAACTTTGGTTGCAACGGCTCAATAACCAGCATGTACACAACGCCTGCCATCAGATCAGACGCAACGTTTGTCACTCAACAGCTCACAGACCTGAGAGATCTACATACTGTCAGCTCTCAGCCGGGCAGTGCGTGGCTGAGTGGGATTCAAAGGTCCACAAGCCTCGCCAAGCCACACTCACAAGTGCTTACCTCTCTTTTCCATGCTCAAAGCGGCTACCTTGATAGGCTAACCGCGACTTGGGACGAACCACCAGCTGCTATGACATGGCGATACGGGCGGGGCAACCTCCGCATGGTTGGTACTTAGCAGGCGCTTCTTCGAGGAGGCTTGAGGTTTTAAGTTCAACAACCTCGTCTTCAAACCATCTTTTCCTGCGAAGCCACTCGATTCAACTATGGGCATTTCTGACGTACTGCTTGTAACGAGAAAGAACCACCTCAATGCGAGCTCGATCATCGGCTCTGCAACCAGCCATGTATGTCCTGCCGAGAACCTAAACGGTCCAGCCATTGTGCCCATCATTGGCAATTTCACCTTCCACGAAGTCGCAACCATCGTTGCTGGCACGTGTGCGCTGTTCAGCATAATCATTTGCATGTTCATAATCGCTGGGCATGCATCCAACTACTCCTTTCCTGTACAGCAACGCCAAATCATCCGCATCGTACTGCTCATTCCGTGGGTCGCTCTGTTCTCATTTCTCATTGTGCTTGAAGAGAAGGCCGGAGTGTATATTGTTGCGAGTCTCGACTTTGGCTGCGCGATTGCGCTGTCAGCGTTCCTGCTGTTGATGTGCGATTTTGTATTATCACATCCGGACGGCTTCGATGATCTCTTCGGTGTTGGTGCGGGGAACAGAGGAGCACTTCAAACGAAAGGCCCTGCATGGTTCAAGGTATGATGACTCCCTTCTCGCGACAATGTAGATCGTTGACATAGACAAAGCGCGTTTGGTACGGTGTGTTACAGTTCATACCCACCAGTATCATAATTTGGATTGGCACGATCGTTGCACTTGCTGTAGGCCAGTATTGCAGAGAGTCCAATAGCGTCCACTTCGCACATCTCTGGATTACGATTTTCAAATTCATCGTCACCACCGTATCTATTCTTTGCTGCCTGCGCTTTCACAGCAGGAACAAGCCAAAGTTGCTTCAGCACAAGATTCTGCTCAAGCTCTTCACATTCAAAAGCATCATTGGTTTGAACGTCGCGCAAACTGTACGTCCTGTTTACACTCTACATCCGTGTTGGCAGATCGGACTATACTGACTCTACCAGTTCATCATCAATATTCTTGCGGGCCATGGCACTCTCTCTCCCAATAAGCACATGACATACCACGATATCAACGACGGCCTCGCATCGCTCATACTCGCCTGCGAAATGCCTATCTTCGCGTTGTTGATGATCTTCGCATTTCCGTCCAAGCCCTACAAGAACAGCAATAAGGCCGCGTCGGTGGGGCCTTTCAAGGCGCTCATGCAGGCATTAGATATCAGAGACTTATTGGGAGCTATTGTGAGGGGCCCAATGAGGCTAGTAAGAGAGCAGGAGAGAGAGATCAGGAGAGGGGGCAGCATCAAGATGGAGATGCAGAGTGGGTGTCCCAGCGTTGGTGGAGTCGATCAGGACACGACGTACACGGGAAATAACGAGAGGGTAGGGCTTGCTGTCTAGTCGAGCAACTGATATCATATCAATATGAACTCATGTTTCCAGTGCTCATCACTTCAGTGTTTCCACTTCATAACCCCCTTTGTGTTATTACATGCCCCCTTCACAATCTTCATCGTATCCAATTCATTCAGATTTCGCTTTCAGATGGCGTCACATCAACTCCATTGATTGGAGAGGGTTTGGGAACAGCCTTTCATTTATCTACGTCCACAGTCAATACAGGATGTGGAATGCAGGATGAGGGGATATGGATGGTACGAGAACAACGTCGGGTAAGATGTATACTGCATGGTCAACAAACGTAAACTTCAAGAATGTGTAAGGCTAGCAAAGTGATCACACTGCTCTGGAAGAATCATTTTGTGGACCGGAAATTCTGCATCAATTCATCACCATTCACATTTACTGTCCAAACCCACGAGTCAATTCTCAAATACCAAGAAGTGCCCCCTTACACCCTGGTGCGATCTGCGCTCGCCATAGTCTGTTCTCATTCAGCAGGAACAGCTGTCCGTCCTTGCCAAAGCAGAAGTTGGCAACCCCACCATCGACTAATATCTTCGCCAGCAGCACACCACCAGGTGACCAAATATTGATACCGTCTCCGCATCCACTATACACGTTCGCATTGGTATCGCACTTGATCCCGTCTGGAATTCCAGTGTCAGCCATAGCAAACAGCCTTCTGTTGATCAGAAAGGGCTGGCCTGAGTACATCTTTACGTCGAACGCATATCTACTGGCGTTAGTCTCATAGTTTGTCCCGCCCTCAAGCCTTCGAGAAGACTTACATGTGTGATACTCTTGTCCCATCCGTTGTCCCGTCGCCATGGATCCAGTCTGTGTCTGTCACATAGCACGTCTGCTCATCCGGACTGAAGCAGATGCCATTCGGCCGTCCAAATCCATCTGCTACTGCCCTGATACCCCCAGTCGCTGGATCAAATCGATAGACCTGGTTTGGCAACTGTGGAGGCGGACGTATGCCCTGTTCCGAGCCGTAAATGGGGTCGGTGAACCATATACTCCCGTCTGAATGGATGACAGCATCGTTGGGCGAGTTGAAGGGTCTACCATGGAACGATGTGGTTAGAAGCTCAGATGCGTATGAGGTAGATGATGTGTGATCCTTTAGGAGCGGCATGTATGCTAGACCGCCGGGTGTTGATAAGTTTCCTTGGGCGCAGAGAAGAATGCCATCTTTGTAGTTGACTCCACCGTTGGCCAAGGGAACGTTGTCTGTTGTGATTTCGGTGCTTGCTGCCTCAGTGCTATGGATGGATGGCGGAAGTGTGATACGACTGATTTGGATGTGTTTGTTGTTGGTTTCGGGGTGCAAGTATTGATTGCTTGTTACGAAGAGAGTGTTGGACTCCGGGACGAAGACACCGGCTTCATGTGCAAACGGATAGGCATCATGCTCTAGGAGAAGTTCAAGTTTCGGGTGCTCACCCAGTAGCTCGCTTGCGGCTTTGTCGAAAACTCTGAACGCGGAGGGGTATTTGGACATGTTGACAGAATGTAGTGAATTGGCTTTCAGATTAGATTGACGTTTCGATGCCCGCTGTCACACGATCTGAAGGATGAATGCCGACCGACCGCGGCTTCAGATGTAACTCATAGGTATCCCGATCACAATCGCCGAAGGAGGTGCCGGACCGATCGCTGTGGCATCGGTTGTTCGTATGCAATTGCACTAGACGAGTACAAAAGGGCCGAACTGGGCTCGGAGCTGCTCCGCCAGACCATGATACACAAGTGGCGCCTCACTAGCCACGATTTGGTTTCGTCTTTGTCTAGACCTCCCAAAGTTTGCTCAAGATAGCTGGGACAGACCACGATCATGTGGGCATTTGCGGAAAATTCGGCGTTTGAATGTGCTGGAGGCGCTGACCCTTCACGCCACGGCAGAGCCCGCGGTGTATGCAGGGACGTTCGCTGCCATGTGCGTCCAGCATTGGATTCCGGGGTATGGGGTCGGCACCTAGCCACAAATCCGGGGTATGATAGTTTTAGGTATATAATGTTGTGGACTCTACCTACTCTGTCGCTTCATCCAGCGCGAGGAGTCATTCTCGGCCTGATTTGCTCCATCACCTGCATCCTCAGCCATCTTCACCATGCCTGAACTTCAAGGCAAACCCCTTATGCTTACGGTCAGCCTGTTGACCTCCTTGGGCTTCATGCTGATCGGATATGACAACGGTCTGATGGGTGGACTCGTCAATGCTCCTGCTTTCCAGGATACTTTCAACAATCCATCAGCGAACATGATTGGCACTATCGTTGCGATTTTCGAAAGTGAGTTATCAAGTGCAATTAGTCCATATCTTTCCTGACATCATCCTCAGTCGGCTGCTTCCTTGGTGCAATGACCACGGCTTTTGTGGGAGAGAAGCTGGGCCGTCGCAAGAGCGTTGGTATCGGTGCTATCATCAGCATTACTGGCGCAATCCTGCAGGCAACTGCTTTTGGCCGTGCGCATCTCATTGTCGGCCGTATTGTCTCTGGTGTTGGACTTGGTTTCATCAATTCTACAGTACCAGTCCTGCAAGCCGAGTTCAGCCCCAAGGCAAGCCGTGGTATGTACGTCTGCGCGCAACTCTCGACCCTCAACTTCGGTATTCTCATCGTATACTGGATCGATTATGCCTTTGTTAGCCACACTGCAAGCTATGCTTGGAGAATTCCGACAATTCTGCAGTGCATCATCCTCTTCGTAATCTTGGGCCTTCTGTTCGTCATCCCAGATACACCGAGATGGCTCGCAGCCCATGATCGCCCGGACGAGTGTCTTGCTGTGCTGGCGCGCATCAGAGGAACAGATACAAATGATCCTGAGGTTCAAAGATTGCACACTGTAATTACCGAGACCGTCGCATATGAAAATTCACGCCAAGCTGGTTGGAAAGATATCGTGCGAAACGATCCCATCAAGTCTAGAAGACGCTTCCTCATCGCCTGTGGAATCCAAATTTTCCAACAACTTGGAGGCATTAACGCTATTATCTGTAAGTGGTTCAGTATCAGTGGTACGAAAGAGATCCTACTAACTCACCCCAGATTACTCCGGTACTCTCTTCGAGAAGAGCATTGGCTTCGATACTCACATGGCGAGCCTCATGAGCGGCTTCCTCCAGACATGGTTCTTTGTTGCTTCATTCATCCCATGGTTTTTGATCGATCGCATTGGCCGTCGGCCTTTGTTGCTATCTATGATCAGTGTAATGGCTGCTGTCATGGCTGTGCAAGCCGCTCTCATTTATCAGGTGCAGTTCAACACCTCGATTGCGAAGAACGCTGGTATTGCCGCCGCCGCAATGCTCTTTGTTTTCCAAGGCGCCTTCACCATCGGTTTCCAGGCAACAGTATGGGTGTATCCATCTGAAATCTTGCCTTTGCGACTACGACAGCGCGGCTCATCCATTTCGACTGCCGCCAACTGGATATGTAACTACGTAAGTCTAGCTCACAGCCGTGCAGTAGAAGGAACGCTGACGTCTTCCACAGATTATCGTACAAATTACACCGCCCGCTATCAACAACATCGGCTGGCGAACATATATCATCTTCGCTGTTCTCAATGCAACATGGGTCCCTATCATCTACCTGTTCTTCCCTGAGACTAAAGGTCTCGAGCTTGAGGATGTTGATAAGCTTTTCTCGGGCGAAGAGACTCTCGCGGATCTCAGACGTGAGAAGGAAATGCAAGAAGATGAGCACTTCGAGAATATTGCAAAGTCCTAGACAGCTGCCCACCATGAAGGTCGACACTTGTGGCTGAGAACAGGCATCACCTGGTACGCAGCTCTCGTAAGCTACTTAGGAAGTAGATAGCTTGAATAACTCAGTTGTTTCTCGATGACGATTGTTCACTGTACAAAAGAGGGTTGATGTGCGGATGACATAAAGTGACAAAGTCACTCAAGGCTAAGACGACTCAACATCAAAGTGGGTAGTAATCATTGAGAATATTATACAGCATTACATCTAGTCGTGAGCGTTATCAAGCAACATTACTGCTACCGGATCCTGGAAAGATTGAATGAGCAATTTCAAACCTTACACGCAGGGTTGGTAGGTGCAGTCTTGAAGTACACCTTGTTATACACGTTGTCGCCAGTGTTCCCATCAGCCTTGACAGGAGGTGGTGAGGTTGGCCCCCCCGACTGTGCACGTTGGGGGTACAAGAAGTTGGGCGACATAGCGTTGTCTGGGCACCCCAGAGCGGTTCCGCTACCCAGCACGTCACCAAGGACGTTGGTCGCCCAGGTGACACCCTTAGCGACCTGCTCGGAAGTACCACCGATAGCAAGAGGTGTGATAGAGTTTATGCCCTGGTAAACATCGCAGAGTAGGGATTGAACATTGAAGTTTGGAGTTCCGACCGTTGAGGCGCCTGGGACGATAATATTGCGAGGGTAGATTTTGAGAAAGGCATCAGAGATCGTTTGGACGGCGCCATAGGGTGTAGCGCGGCGGTACCAGTTCTCGGGCCACCTCTCAGGGACATAACTAAATTCGCCGGTGTTTTTGTCGTACTCGGCGCCGATAATGCTCAGTATAGATTTGGCATTAGCCACACCACCCGCACCGTAGGTCCCATTGGAGAAGAAGTTGGGGTAGAAGGCGAATGCACCCAGAGAAACGATCTGTGGAAAGGGGAAGTAGTAAAGGAAGGGGTTGTAGTTTTTCGAGAAGCCGGCGGTCTCGCCATACTGGCTGGCCATAGTGTTCATGGAGAATTCCTTCTTTGGATCCTGACTGGCGTACTTGACCATCTGTTTAACCAGACGGGAAGACAAATGATGGTTATCGCCGCACCCATTATAGTAGTCTTCACGAGACGGTGAAACATCGGCTTCGACAGTGGAGTGCCTGTTGAGTCCACCAACACCGTTCTTGCCTGCCCCCAGGTAGAAAGATTGCGTGTCGATGTCGCCGTTCGCGAGCACAGCAAAAGTAGCCAGGACCGTTGCAAGATCAGTACCCATATTGAAGCCTCTGGATGTGGCATCGAGAACTTGGCCGAAGTTGACATAACCATCACGAGGTAGATACCCATCTATCACATGTCAGTCAGCAATTTTCATCAGTGAATTTATAAGTAGTGTAAATATTCTTACAATTGGCGAGCAGGTTGAGACCAGGACAAGGGCCGCGAGAGTCATTGGGACCCGGTGCCTGGAACACATACCCAGGCTCAGGGCGCTTGTTTTCTGCAACAACAAGAGCATTACCGACAGAGTTGAGAAGTCCACCAACAAGGTCACCCAGGCTCTTGACTGAGTTGCCAACACCCGTCAGCAGGTCACCGAGCTGAGGCTCAGGCTCAGCGGCAGCTTCACGCTTGAACTGTTCCCTTAAAGCACTCTCCAACTCAACCCTTGACGGGCCGCCCATCATAGCCGGGAAAGCAGATGTGATTGCTGGAAGGGCAAGTGCGAGCACTGTAACTCTCATGTTGGCAATAAAAAGGAACAGACCGGGAGACTTGGTTGAGAGGAGAAGGTTCGAAAGAGCAGACAGGTGGTTTCTTATAAGGATCACCCAGCCCCTGACGTGCGGGTTAATACTATATCTACGTAAGGTAGATAAACGTAGGACATGACTCAAAAAGAGTAGCGCCTAACCTAGGTAGCATATGCTAAGCTTTCCCTGGAGCAATCCGTCGGGACTGTCACCGTCATTTCGACCATCTTTCACAACGCTCTCTGGGAGGCTAAAGCCAAGAATGGGTGTAGGCACAGCGCTAGCCAATTAGATCAGCGGACTTGATGCAAATCATTGCCTGGGTAGCTTATACCCCAATGGCATACGTTGATGGCAGCTAGAGGATAAAAGCGATACGGGTCCAAAGGATCGACATGTTAGGATTGTGCCTGTCCATTCATCGAGAACTGGGGACGAAATCGTCGGTGACAAAAAAACTTGTCCTCATTGGAGCTGTTGAGAGGGCATTGTAGTGCGATCGTCGCGGCGAAAGTTGCTAACATCTTAGACTAGTCGGGCGGAGAACCCGCCCGGAGATTTCGACCCCGTATTTAGGTCATCGCCAGATCTGTGTCACAGCTTTTCGAGACTTTTCGGTTTGAGCGTTCACTGCCGACCACTATGTCATGTCGAACTGCCAGATACGTACCCGCGCCGGGTACCTACCGAGCGCAAGTCTGGACGATTGAATGCCTATCAACTCTATATCGTAAATGGAATTGGTCAAGAAGACGTACAGTATGAGAATGTGAAAGATTGGATTCCGATCAGGATGCAGGGCCGTGAAAATGAATTAGGAATGCGACGCCAAGCGCGCATCTCGAATCTCCTTTAGGAAGCCGCATCCAAAACGGGGTCAAAGATCTGTTCCGTAAACTTGGCTAACAGCTTGAGAAAAGAAGCGGCTCAAAAAAAGGACTGTTGGATCGTCATCCCGCTCCCGCGGAGCTGAGATCGGATGAAGATCATCCGGGGTTAATTTAGCCTCAACCCAATCTTCACCCGCGCCGACGGTGCTGCGCAAAGACAGATTCGTCAATTGCTCCACCCCAAATCTACCTCAGCTACAGCTTCAGGTGCAGGGCGGCTGTTATATCGGGTCTTGCCTACTCTACACACTAGGTACCTGCCTGCATCTTACACAGAACCCGTCGATTACAGGCTCCTTACTGGTTACAGGCTGGCTATGGACAGGTATTCATTCCATTTGTAGAAAGAATATCTAGGTACCTATGGATGGGTAAGTTCAGGAATATACCATCTCCACATCCCCACCTCGCGCGCCCTTACAAATACTCTCAACGTCACTCTAGGAGGCTCGCCGGAAAGCCGCCTTTTGACGTATCGATGAGAGCAGACCCACATGGCCAGCGCCGAGCCTGGACTAAACAAGTTCTTCGTCTACATTCGCAGTGAACGCCTCCCCGATGGTCCCGCCAAGTCCGTTGTAACGGACCCTTGAGTATGAGCTACACTGTATACTCTATTTTAGCCCATAATATCCATCCGGTCGATTTTCTAGTAGAATAGACATTTTCTACATGTTCCGCGAGGTCGGAGTATCATAAGAGCTGAACCTGGTAGTGCTATACCTAAGGAGGCATCTATATATCCTGCAAGCCGTGAGTAGGTAGCTAGCGACTCGAGAGACATTACAAGTGGTCCAGAATTGACGTAGTTATTCGTTATGATTGACTTATCGCAGTTCTGAATACATAACTGGCTCAAATGGGCTCAAAGTCAAGTTTGAATGATTGATCGTGTAAACATAACCGCAACTTATGGTTTCTGGTCTACCCATGCGCAAAAAGAGGCTCAACATGGACTAGGAGTAAGGGATTGAGGCTGGGATTTAGCAATGGCAAGTACTGTTGAGGAAAGTGCTGCTGGAAGGTTTTGGTCCGTCTTCGAGCGCTTGACCAACAAAAACAACCTGAACAGCTGCAAACCTAAGAATTTGTCAACACTTACAACTCAGGATTTGCACGCCAAACTTACGCAGCGGTGATGGAGAACACATCTGCTCTTCTGGCATCGGTGAAGAAGGATAGACACAGCGAGATGAGTGCATTGAACCCCGCAATGGTCCCAAGTCTCGCGCTCAGAGACCTAACCGTTGTCAAGACTGCGATAGAAGCAACCGGTATCACGCAAGCTATCGCGCTTGTCAGCCAGAAGGTCAATTTGAAAATCTTTTGGTCACTGAAAGATACAACTCCAAGTTTTGGGTTCGGCTTTCTCCACCTCAAAAAGTTGAGTGTGTCAAGCACACTGAGTGCATGGTTTCCCAGGATTCTGGAAAATGAGTCTGAATCGCGTCGTGCATGAAGAGCGACGAGTTCGTGGCTATAGTCTTTCGGGTGCAGGACACTGCCGTAGATGTCTGAGTCCGGACCACAAAGACATAGCCGCATTGGTTCTCCGGCAAGGAAGTGCTGGATATCAGTCAAGTCGAATTTGTCTGGTTCTTTCATTTGCAGGATGGTGGCTTGCTGGATGAGAGAATGGTCTTCGGTCATATCTGTCAGCATTACAACTGCGCATGAGATTTGGAAGACGCACTGTACTCGTTCAGCGTCTGTTTGATCCGATGAAAGAGATCTCGCTGCTTCGTATCACCGTCTCTGAGACTGCCGCACTTGTCTCTTCGGTAAGAGGAATTCAGCCAATAGGCATTTTCAGCATAATTTTTCTTGCGTCCCATAGAGCTCACATTGTCCTTCTTTTCCCATGTGATGAGTTCTTCTTCAAGACAGACCAACTCGCTCTGAAGGTACAGCAAGTTTCGTGCGTTCAACGCGCCAAACCGGCGAAACATAGCAATCTCTGGAATCACGCCCATACGGCCAGCCAGCATGGGATAGCCCTTAACCAAGTGACTGAATGCATCGATCGCAATCGGATTTGTTGGAACGGTGGAACTATCCTGGCCTGAGTACTTCTCTGAACAGCCGTCAGACGCCATGATGAGAGTGTGAGGGAGTGCAGGAAGTGCTGAGAACACTGCGGGGTTGACATCTCGTTCAAATCCTTTCTGCGTAGTACAGACGGTTCTACGAGACCTTCTTGCGTCGCTGACATGTATCACCTCGTCACACGAGCGTGTTTGCTCCGGCTTCATTGCCTGTTGTAATATGTCTGCGCCACAATCCAACAACTTGGATGGAGGTGTGTAGCACTAACACGTGCTCCGAGCTGAATAACACTTCGAGCGTGCGCTATGTTCTCACATGATCCCTAGGTAGCAAGAACCTGGCACGAGAAACGGCGTAATATCTTGCGATTCTACCTAGGTAATGTCGCACAGCTCAATTTAGCGATTGCCTGATGACATAGACTGCAAATTTTTTATCGTGGCAGGACACCCTGAGGTCGATCTCAACACATTGTGTACGTCCTTGAAGACGCGCTTCTTTTCGTAAATAGTCAGAAAGAATTGTAGTAAGTGTAAGCAGATACTTGGTAAGTCAAATTTCAAGGGATTGAGATATGTATGTATGCACTGCAGATGGTGTAAAAAACACCGCAGACTGTCTGTGAATCGTGTAAATTTACCCGACACGGTGTTAAAAACACAGAGAAAAGGTCATCACGGGGTAAAAAACACCGGACCCGTACCGTAGTGTGAAAGTTGCAAGATTACCTCAAAGACGGCCTAATGCTCTAGAGAAAAGTTACGTCAGACCAGCACCAAAGTGGCTCAGATGATACGATATTTAAAATATGGCAACTGTCATAAAGCTGTAGTTTTCTTGCTCTTATAGTGGAGGAGAACCCCGATAATGATCCACAGTCGCCTTAAGATAATGTCGCAATGTGAACAATACTTCGTTTGGTATAGATATAGCGCAACGTGTGAATATATGCTCTGCTGTCATCTCGTCATCATGCATAAGCCATGAATCATATATAAGGTTACTTCACCGGCTCCGATTCGAAGGAAGCCAAAGCACTTCGGATGGTAAATACTCATCATTGGGAAAAGATAGCAGTTGACCGTAGGTCTGCACTGGTAATATAATAGCTAACACTGACACACTATGTAGCTCTGAACGTAGTTAAGGACGAAATACTTAGGGGGAGTAAGTGCGCAGAGCAGGCAAGTGATATTAAGGATGACAAAAGTTTATGTACAGTATGCTGAGGCCCTCCAGAGGGCTGCAATGCTTCTCGAAGGTAACAGTGATGGCGACGACCCTAGTGGCGGCGATAATGGCGGCAACAGTAACGGGACTGATGGCGATAGTGACGAGTCTGCCCGTGGTACTGATGCTACTAACAGCAACAGGGCCACTCAAAAAGGTAAAAAGAGATGTTGCTGTACGGTTATGTGTAGCTAAGATACTCTAGATTCGCAAATGTAGTGATAGCATAAACGAGAATCTCTAAGCATACAAACGGATAAACAATACGCTGAGTGCACGGAATGGTTCTTCACAACGCTACTGGCATTGTTAATTACCTCCGGGAAATCTGGTCTGCCACAAGCTAACGGTCCAGATGTGTTGACCACACTCCTACTAGATTGCTTCAGAATTAAGCACTGTGATGCAGAACACTGCCGCTATGACTTTGATCTGAAAGAAGCGGGAGCTTCAATACTTCGGACTAATGGCAGCATCTTATCTTTTATGCAGACCATTCGTGGAGAAAGTTCTGAGTATATCCACAGAGGCAGTCAGGCCACGGAAGCCAATCAACAACAGGCCCGATCAGCTGGGGTCCCAGGGCGGTTATGGAAGACGGCACTTGCCATATCCATGGAGTAATTTTGATGGAGAAGTGGAACGAAAATGCTTACAGACTCATCCAGCTGTCTTTTTGGCGACAACAGCTCTCTCATAGGCGCCTACGTCAACATTGCCAGCACTCCAGATTGCGATAGCCTGCACAAACACCCCTCTCTCGTTCCGCCGTTCAACGTAGCCTATCACATTGATCCAGGTGCCAACTTCCATCTCATGCGTCTTGATGCGTTCCAGGACATGGACGACGTCGACATTCGCAGTCACTGCATAGCTGGCTGCGGGGTAGTTGTGCTTCAGTCGCAGGGTCGCAGTCTGAACCACGTACTCATCGACGCTGCCACAATCAGCTCCAGCTCTTCATAAAGGCAAACGCGTCGGTACCAGCCCAGGAAGCGGACTTTCGTCCCTTGCGCGGTTGTCTCGAGGTCGCTCAGCAGGACAAGATTCGATGCAACAGGTCCAGACATGTCGTCTGATGTGGTGTTCATGAGCTGAACGAAACCCTGTACATTGGAGCCGAGGCCAAGCGGGCACGTGCCATTGCTAGCGTATCAAGCGTCATAGCACTTGATTCATGCGCATGCCCGATACTGACTTACTCCTACCAGGCACCAACGAAAGAGACCACAACACCACCGCGCACACCTCCTACGTTCTCGACACCCTCCTCCCTGATCACCCTCGACTCTCTCCCTCATCTCCCTCAGAGTGAGTGTCCCTCCGCCACCACCTGCCCCGCCATGTTCCCGCAAGCATCCCGCCTGATAACGCACTTTGGCCACTACCGCACCCCATATTTTGTATCTGTACTGACCTGGAACCTTCAGAATCGCCATCATCATGTCTGGCTGGGGTCTTGGCTGGTTTGGCGGCGGCCAAACCAAGAAGGAGGCTCCGAAGAAGGCCATCCTTCAACTGCGCGGACAGCTCGAGATGTTGAACAAGCGCGAGAAGCACCTGCAGAACCAGATGGACGAGCAAGACGCACTTGCGCGGAAACACGTTTCTACAAACAAAGCCGGTATGCTTCTACGCACACATGCAGCCTAGTTCGCGGAACACATGCTTACCTGTAAACAGCGGCCAAGGCAGCACTACGACGGAAGAAGCAGTTTGAGCACTCATTCGAGCAGACATCCGCACAAATTATGACCCTGGAGCGCGAGATATATTCCATCGAGACGGCGAACATCAACAAGGAGACACTGGACGCCATGAAGAACGCTGGCTCGGCCATGAAGCAGATACACGCCGGTCTTACGATCGACAAGGTCGACGATGTCATGTACGTCCTTGCTACACTCCTCACACCAAACCCTCCGGTCTTTGCTCCAAGACAATCGCTAACATATCGACTAGGGAAGAGCTTCGCGAACAGCACGCTATCGGCGAAGAGATCGGCGAGGCAATAACCAGCGGCGTCACAACCGGTGGCATCGACGAAGACGAGCTGGACGAACAGCTCGCCGAGCTGCAGCAAGAGAAGCTGGACGAGGACATGCTGAAGACTGGCAACGTGCCCGTGAATGACAAGGTCGCAACGGGCAGGCTGCCCGCGGCGCCGTCGACAGAGGTCCGGGGCAAGGCGCAGAGAGTCGAGGAGGACGACGAGGAGGAGGAGCTGAGGAAGCTGCAGGCCGAGATGGCCATGTGAGCGCTGCCACGCTGTTTGCTGCGCGCATAAGCATACTGACTATTAGCACGTCCTTGGGGAGGGCCTGCTTGATACCGCCTTGAGACGCGGGGCATAGAGTATTTTTACGAGGGCGGAAGACATGAACGGCGTATGGCGATTCTGTGGGAGCTTGTGTATTCTTGCTCTTCTGTTTCCGCTTGGATTTCCCAGGGCCGTGTGCCTGCACTATCTGGACGATGCAAGTCGGACATGTGCGAAACGATATACCTTGCAAATTAAGATGCTTCAACGTTCATACCGCAATCCTACTTTTCACAAGCAACATGCGTATTCGCTTCAGTGCGTGAGTTGGTACATCATGGGATCTTCGCTCACATTGTGCAAACATCACTGGTTTCAATCAAAATCTTGGAAAATAAGCTGCATTCCAAATTGATGTGTAAAGCCTCAGGCTCAAAGAGGTTCCTCATGTAGAACACGATTCCTTCATGTATAGCACGTTTATGAATAGACGCCTAGATATGAAGCGCCGCGAAATCGTTGCTAAAAACTTTTGGAAGCCCAAGCCCATGATGGGCCACCTTCGGGTATCAATATCGCAGATCAGGATATAGTGGGCCACATGAACGCCTGAGGTCGTGACCGTATTCGTGTCGTAATGCTGAAAGCAGAAAGGGTAAAATGCGCACCTAAATATGTGCAGAGAATGTAAGCCATGTCTTCATTGTAAGACACCTCCATGCTATGCCCTCAGCCTTTGGCGGAAGAGAACTACTCTGCGCTCTCGGCTGGCTTATCATCTGCCGATCTCTTGTCATCTTTGGCCGCAAGATCCGCAGCCGTGATCTCCGTGACTGAACGTTTGATCAGCGGCGTTCCAGTCTGTACAGCCGGTGAACCCGGGACTGGCGTAAGCGGTTCAACGCTTGGTCGGTGCGAAGAGGGCAGGCTTGTAGTGGGAGCTGCCGGTGCTGAAGCAGGGACGGCAGTCATGTTGGGCGTGAACTTGTGTGGCTCACTCTTCGGGGAACTAGAGGTCGCCGGGGCAGTTGCCATGGGTGCAGAAGACGGTGCAGACGACTGCGTTGCTTGTTCGGCCACTTTCTGGGGTGGCTGCTGCGGGGTCTGCTGGTGCTGCGTAGTGTGAGGTGGACCTGCAGTTGTGCTGGCGGCGCCGGCCGCTGCAATAGCCGCTGCAGTCCCTGCGGCAGCAGTGCTTGACACAGGAAGCTGGGTTGCCGGGTTCTCCTGATTGACAGCGACTGGATTCGACCGATAGGCAGCTAGGTTAGGGATCTTGGTAATCGCCGTCAGAAGGCCACGTTCAGGATCAGTGAGACTGCTCTGAGGGACGTTCGTGTCGATGAATGCTCTGATCGCGTTGTCGACCTTGGTGTCTTCTCCAGGCTCTGTCCGCAGTTTCACATATTGGCTCCTGAACATCTCGAGATTGCGGATAACATTGTGGTTAGTGTTGGCAGGATAACGAGCAATGATGTCAGGCGTGAGATTGACAGTTGGGGGTGTGAAGCTGGCCTGTGGCGCTGGACTGGGCTGGGTCTGTGAAGGAGGTTGCGATGGTGGTGGTGCCGGACTTTGAGATGGTGGACCCGTAGAAGGGGGACCGGCGGGGGGAGGCGCAGCAGAAGCAGCATTCGGCGGAGGGCCCTGAGGCGGAGGACCTGACGGGCCAGCCTGTGGATAACCTTGAGGAGGGTATGGAGCATACGGACGGCTAGGTGCAGCAGCATAGGGGCTCGTGCCTGCAGCAGCATATGGGCCTCCGTAAGGACTGCCTGCAGCATGCCCGCCGTGTGACGGTGACGCACTCGTTGGATAGAGTACACCGTACTGGCCAGTTTGTCCAGCACCTGAGCTAGCCGGAGGTGGTCCATGTGGCGGCTGCGGGTAAGGACGAGGTGGCATTGCTGCAGAGGGACTACTGGCTGTATTACCTCCAGCCCAAGGCGAAGCATAAGGTGAAGGTGGAGGAGCGCCCTGAGATGCAGTAGGCGTTGAAGCATTCGCATCTCGAGCCAGACTTGGAGGTAGGCGAGGGGCTGAAGCCATCATACTTGGAGGAAGTCGAGGAGGTGCAGGCGGCATGCCAGGCGGGGGCATGCCCGGATGGTATGGATACCCCGGTTGAGGAGGATACGGAGGATATCCGTTTGGCTGTGCATAGTAATGCTGGCGCTGAGCGTGATTGACCGGTGGGCTTACTTGCCTCTTCCTGCGCTCCTTTTCAATGGACACTTCAGGATTGATGCGCCAATTGAAGCCTTTGCCTTCTTTGTCGCCTTTGACAAAAGCATCGTGCTGTCCAAGGTTGTGCCTAACACTAGATTGCCAACCACTTGTAGTAGTCTTGAACTTGTACCAGGGGTACTTCTTCTCGATGTAGTTGTAGATCTGCTGGAGGTTCATCTGGCCACTGGTCGAGGAAGAGATGGCCTCATGGATGAGTACCACATAGTTGGCGGAGGGACGCTGTAACTGTTCTTCGCTGTAGTCTTCAATGCGCATCTCAGGGGACGGTGTGCGCGGTGGCTTGATAGGCTGCTTTTGCTTCCCTTTGTCGCCCAGCATCGTGCCATCTCCCTTCTCAGTCGACTCCAAAACATCGTCACCATCCAAGTCCCCTGCGTTCGAGTCCTTACGCTTCGTGATTTTAGGCTTGATAGAGGGCGCAGGTATATCCGCAGGATCAATACCAGCAGCTTTGGCTCTCTCGATTTCCTTGGCCTGTTTAATGAGCTGTGAGCGCTGTCGTTTTGACATGATACCGTCCTTTGGGGGACGACCCGGACCCTTTCGCTTCTCTACTACATGGCCGACAAGGCTTTGAGGCAGATGATGACGATCAGCCATTTCTTGGGTAATGAGACCTTCAATCTCTCCACCAGCTTCGATCTCAGCCTCGAGTGGCTTGCGTAATAGCGGTGGACTATCCGTCGGCACCGACTTGACGGGTGCAGGATGATCCTTGACAGGGGTCTCTTTCTTGATTGTGTCGGGGGTTGCCTCATCAGGAGCTGGTGTCTTCGACGGCGCCTTTGCAGGAGCTGGTGTCTTCGACGGCGCCTTTGCAGGAGCTTTGCCTTTCTCTTTTGGTTCCTTCGGTTCTTTGAGCTCCTTGACTTCTTTGGGTGCCTCAACCTCTTTCTCCTTGACCTCCTTGGCTGGTTTGGTCTCTTTGGTAGCCTTGGGTTCTTTCGTTGGTGAAGCTCTGACCGGCTCTTCCTGAAGAGGTCTCATCTTTTTGACTTTCTTGATTGGTGATTCGTACGGAGAGTGCTCGTCCTCTTCCTGCTCACGCTCTCGCTTACGTTCTCGCTTTCTCTTTTTCTCCAGAGCCCTCTGCTTCTTTGATTTCTTTGGAGGAGGAGATGGATCCCGCGGACGAGAGCGTGGTGGTTTGAGCTTGAGCTTGATCTTCTGCTTGGGCGCAGGCTCTTCATACTCGCCCATGTCTTCATCGTTCGCATCTTCTTCCGAATCGATGTCACTATCGACAGGGTGGTAGTACATTTGACGAGGGTTGATGCTCATCTGCCCTTCGCTGTCAGAGCTCACCTCCTCGTCACCCTCCATCTCGCCATTTCCGTTCTCGAACGAGAAACTTATAGGTCGAGAACCCGACTCTTGTCGCAGACGCTGCTGTTCAGTGAGGGCAACGTCAGGAAGGAAAAACTGGATGTTGACAGCTCCAATGGAGAGGTTGTCACCATGTTCGAGAGGAACGATTGCACCCTGTGGACAAAATTGGCCCTCGTGATGCAGTCCGTTGTTCCCGAGAACCTCGGTGCAGAAAGAGCCCTCTTCGAAGTTATAGAATATCTTGGCATGGCGACGTGAGATGCCCTTTGGCCCAGCATTACCGGTTCTAGCGGTGACGTGCTCAGGGTGTATAGGGACGAGAGGGCAGTCGTTGGGATCCTCTGGAATGTGACCTTCAAACTGGTCGGGTCGCTCGGGAAAAGCCTGCATGATGACATCTTGCGGTGCACGCTCGGCGGCCTTCTCCCCAGCAGCATTGCCGTTCTGGTGGGAACCAGAGCTAGCTGACTGGGATGGCTGGCGACCCTGCTGATACGCCAGGGGCATGGAGTCTATACGTGCGCTTACAATACCACCCTTCTCACTGATGACGCTCGGGGCGCCGCGGCCGTTGCGCTTGCGCTTCTTTCCATGCAGCAGCGCATGGGCGGCAGACAGATCGCCGCTCTTCTCTAGGTCGGCTACCTTGGCGAGACGCTTCATGTCCTTGCGCGCGAGAGCGAGGTTACGGCCAAGGATGATCTGATAGGTGTGCATGTAGTAGGAGCCGTCGTCAAAGCGCAGGCGCGCAAAGGCGTTGACGCGTTCGTCGCTGGCAAGGTCCTGGCCCGAAAAGTCCATGGGCATGAGGTCGGGCGCCATTCCCAAGCCGCTCATGTCCATGTTCAGAGGCATGGGCGCCATGGAAGACATGTCCATGGCAAGGCTCATGTCGAGAGGCGGCGCGAGCGAGATGGGCGCATCCAAGGACGGCAGGCCGTTGGCTGCAGAATCAGCGGTCGCGGTGGCAGCAGGGTTCAGGTCGGCGGCGGACAGCGCGCCCTCACCCGAGACGAGGTCGGGGAGGGCAGGCGGTGCTGGCGCGGCAGGCGCATCGGGGGTCGCGGGCTGGGCGGAGGCGCCTTCCATGTCGGCGGCAGCTGTTTGCACGGGCGAGAAAGGGCCGTCGCTGGGTGCATGGTGGGGACGGGCATGGTCGAAGGGCGAGGGCTGAGATGCGCCGGGTGCTACGAGCATGCTGGCGTCTCCATCTTCGAAAAGGCGCAGAAGCTGGGGTTGAGGTGGCCGGTCGGAGTCGAGCGCCTGGTCGGACTCTGCGCGGAACGTTAGCACTTGCTTCGGCGGCGCGCCCGGCAGTTCGTCGCTGCGGCAGGAGCGCCCGGCGTGTCGCGCGCACTCACCAGACTGGTCGCTGGACTGCGCGTCGGGTGTCAGCGTGGTTGTGAGGTGCAGGAAAGCGGTGCCCAGCGCGGTGAGGGCTTCCAGCGGCGATGGCGGTCGGTCCTGCGCGTGAGAGGCTTGCACGAGATGCGCTAGCTGTTGATTGGCGCCGTCGGGGAGAGCACGGCCGTCGCTCCTCTCTTGGCTGGCGTTGTTGTTGCTGGTGCTGATGTCCGCGACTTCCTCATCAAAGATATTGAGATTTTGGAGCTCCAGGTCCCAGTCGTGCTGCCTGTAAGGCAGCCGCTCTAACTGTATTGGAAAATCGTCGAGAGACCAGAGGCGTCCGTCTGCCTGCATCTTTGCGGGTTGTTATGCAGTAGGCACTGCGCGCGCAAGACTTAGCAAAATTGCCTCTTACAGCAGGTGAAGCGGAACGAAGACATCCAGCGTGGGAGAGGGACATCAAAAGCGATTGTGAATATTGAGCGCATCGAGCTTACCCTAAGAGTACTGTACGTACCAAGAGCGACGACCCCTAACTATGGCTCCCAAGAAGACTGGAAAGGCTGCACCAGCTTCCAAGGGCCCTGCGCCTCCGCGACCAGCCCAACAGACGCCGAATTGGCCTGCCTTCACGCCACTGATCCCGGAGTCAGACCTCTCGCTGCAGGAGATACTTCCGAGCCAGATCGTCACGATACCGAACTTCTTCACAGCGACTCTTTGCAAGAGCTACGTGTCATTCTTGTCCTCTCTTCCTTTGACCACAACCCCAGGCAAGCCGAAGAAGGGTGATGCAGTAAGAGTCAACGACCGTTTCCACATCGATGACCCCGCTTTCGCTGAGAGGCTGTGGAGTGGGACTGCTCTAAAGAATCTGGTCACTGGAGTTGCAACTGGCGAGGGTCCGAACCTTACTGAGGATCAGCGCAAAGAGCTATGGGGCGGCGAGGTCATTGGCCTCAATCCAAACATTCGCATCTATCGATACTCGAAGGGTCAATTCTTCAACCAGCACTATGACGACTACAACAACGTGACTGTACCAGGCTCCCCGCCAGCGCCCGGGCGCACAACATGGACTCTTCTGCTCTATCTCACATCTCCTGCAACGGGGTGCATAGGTGGCGAAACAGTTTTCTATCCCGACCCTCCCAAGAAGAAGAGTAGGGATCCACAGCCAGAGCCATTCGTCGTTGGGCTCGAAGTTGGCCTTGCACTTCTGCACAAGCACGGCGCAGATTGCATGCTGCACGAGGGTCGCGAAGTGCTGCAGGGCGAGAAATGGGTCATCAGAAGTGACCTATGTGTCAAGCGATGATCTGCTCACATTCCGACTGCGACAAATAGACCTAGCTGCGTTCGATCTTTTCGCAAAATGCTGTCCACTGGACGCTGCCTGACCGATGCACTCCGCCACTAAACTGTGCCTGGGCGCCCTTGTCTACACAACCAGCACGTGAACGTGTCCTGACTACACGATTTCTCTGACCCGATGCATTTGCATACGACTGCAACCACTGTAGCACAACGATCACAGAGCGCACACAACATGCTGCAACGCATGCGGTTGCTAGCAATGCTGACTTGGCAAGGTTTTTATCGCTTTGTTCACTCACCGTCGTACATTTCTTGAGCATCTGATCAGAGATCCGATAATGATTCCGATTTCGAAATATATAACTTGACTTGAAGTCAAATCAGACGTCTTGTAAGGGAGCTGTCGTTTCTTGGAATCTCGCACATGCTCGCAACCACTGTGTAAGCCGCTACGCGATAGCCATGACAGTATCTACACACACACCAACCCTACTCCGAAATCAAAAAGCCCCTGACTACGTAGAAGCCTAGTAGTCCTTCCGCCAGTACTGCTTCTCTTCGTCACATCGCTGGCCTCTTTAGCTGCTCCACAGCGTCTGCGCGTTTGTTCACAATGATTCCCACGAGCCCACGGCACTGCTTGAGAATAGTTTCATCCGCCGCTCTCTCTAGGATCTGACGGCATGCTCTACGTACACCAAACTGCATTGTGACAGGCGAATGCCTTATCGGACACTACGCCCAGGACGATCAGCTGTGCTGGCCGTATACGAACAGGCATAGCGTCTACACAACACATGTCGGCGCGTTCACACGAACGACAGCCTGAATTGCGGCAACGCTGATGACGTTCAGCTTGGGTTTCGTACCATACTCGCTTGTGCGGGAGGCAGATTTAGCCTCTCACGCTTGGCGATTCACAAGGTGTTTCACCTTCACAAGCTAACGTCTATCGGCTAGCCGGCATATGCGATGCTTCCAACACCGTCTCAGAATGGCTGACTCGCACTCGAGATGGTTGTTCGTTTCTCAAAGGAATAGCGACGCACTCTTCCGACTCGTGAGCGGCAATCGATGTCAAACATGTCTTGTCGCAACTCAACCATGTGGGCCGATCCGTATGCCTCCGAGTACTTACTCTCGCGGACGCCCTGCTGCCTCTGGCTCTCCAGCTGCGCTCAACTTCTGTTCTCGTACCCTATTTCACCGACCCGGCGTCACGACCTTAATTACACATCATGCCTCGACACCAGTATACAGACGTCCGGCCACAGGACCATCACGATGATGACTCGTCAACTGAAGTCGAATCCCTCGCTGGCGGCGGGAAAGCATGGACCTCGAATGATTACACACAACCATCCAGATCCCGGAGAGATATACTATGCCCACCATGCCTATCAGCCCTACGTTGGTTCCTTGTGATCGCACTTCAAGTTGTTATCGTCGGTCTGCTAGCACGTGAACAAGGCCTGTTGATGGACTCAAAATGGACGCGTGCCGCAACAACTAGCGAGAAGGAAGTCGGCGGTGACATGACCGGTTGGGGTCCACACAGTACTACACCTCCTCTTCCAACACTTCCCACCACCTAACGTTCTGTAGTTCCCACCAAGATCACAACCTTCCAGATCAATCAGACATTTGCGCCATACAACACATCCGACTTCTTCAAGCCCGAAGTCCTGGCCGCCTGGAACGAGCTTATTCCCGTAGGCATGGGCTTCCAGCACATCAAGCGGCCCGAGCTCTACCACGACCTGCCGACGCCTATCGTCTGGGACCAGAACAAGACCGTCTTCACTACGAGCATGACGCACCAGCTGCACTGCCTTTACGCCGTGGTGGAAGTCTACTCTGGGCTGACCAGCGGTACAAAGCTGCCCGAGGACCACCACTGGCACATGATCCACTGCTTTGATTACATGCGCCAGGCCATCATGTGCAGTGCGGATATCGCGCTCGAGGGGTTGGAGACGACGTTCCCTGATCACAACGGTGGGAGTGATGGGTGGGATTCGAAGCATGTTTGCAGGGATTATAGTCAGGTGAAGTCGCACTTGGAGAAAGTGCGAGCATATAGCGATCAGGAGATCTTCTAGACGGGGATCTTGGAGTGTAGAATGAGGGAATATTCATGATGTAATAATATCAAGATGCATAAAAGCTGCATCCACGTTTGTGTCACCAATCGCGAGTACGAAATCAGATACCCGCTCGCATATGCTGTGGTCTTGAAAAACAGTCGCGTAATGAACTTGTATGGCTCATTGACTTAGATAACCCCGGGCCGGCTCTCAATCAAAGAAAGCTATATCCTCACCGTGCCACCACGTCTTCATAAACACTACACAGCCTCCCCTCCCTCCACACCCCCCTAATATTCAACGTATTCCCAATATCCACCAACGGATCCCCCTCCACAAGCAACAAATCCGCCCACCGCCCTCCCTCCAACCTCCCCCGATCCCCAAACCCAAACCGCTCCGCCGTCAAACTCGTCGCCGACCGCAACGCCTCCACAGGGGTCATCCCAATCTCGCTCACGAACACACTCAGCTCGTGGTGCATACTCAGCCCAAACGCCGTCCCCCGCGCCGGCCCCGCCGCGTCCGAGCCACACAAGATGTCGATGCCGGCGGCGCGAAGTGCGCGCACAGACGCATACGCGTGTGCGATCTTGCCGTGCTGCGCCGCGAACGCCATGCAGGCGCACATGTGGCTGCGCTTGTCTGCGCTGAGGAGGTGCTGGACGCGGGGGTCGTGGGCGAATTTGTGCTGCAGGGCTGCGCCCTCGGTGGTGAGGCTGGCGATGGCGGCGAGGGTGGGGTTGCACCAGGCGTTGTTTTTCTTGTAGGCTGCGACGAGCTCCGGGGTGGGGGGCTGGTCGCAGAAGGTGTGGGTCAGGCCGTTGACGCCGGCGTGGAGGACGTCGAGGGTGTCTTGGAGGGAGAGGGCGTGGGCGACGGTTAGGTAGTTGCGCTTTTGGGATTCTTCCACGATGATGCGCTGTAGTTCTGGGGTGGGCTGGGAGAACTGCTGGCCCATTGCTGTGCCGGATTCGTGCATGAGTTTGATGAAGTCGGGCGCCATTTCGCGGGTGGTCCAGTCTAGATAGTCCACTACACTATTCCTGTCCGTGAGTTTTGGCCACTTGGCTATCTCGGCGAGTGTCTCGGGGCTCTTGTCGTGAGCCGTAATGACAGGAATAGGCCATCCGTTCTCAATGGTCGCTGCTTGGCCGGCTGTTTTGTAGGCGGCTGTATCTGGCTCATTGGTTTGCTTTTTTAGTTTGAGTACGTTGGGCAACTCGTTGTGCATATCAATGACCGTTGTCACGCCAAACCGAAGAGCTTGTGGAAGTGCTTCAGGATCGCCTCTGTCCGCGTGGATATGGCAATCAATAAGCCCGGGTAGAAGTGTGTGGTTGGGCTTGGAGTATACTTCGACAGAGGCCTCCAATTGTGGAATACTGGACGTAGGGCCTACTGATTTGATCTTGCCATCCTCGACTAAAATATAGCCTTGTTCGATAGTGGACTCGCCATTGAATATGCGAACATCGCGTAGCATGAAAGAAGACATAGTGGATAGTCGAGCTCGTCGGACTTGACGCCTAAGAGAAGACTGGCTATTGTTCCGACAAATATGAGGTCTCCGGATACTCGGGTTTTCACCTTTATGCAGACTCGGAGCAAGTTGTCGGAAGTGGCGGGTAGTGCTTACAGGCTGATAGGTGGTGAGACGGCGACGATGTTATACACGAACAGACTAATAGCCGAAGACGCTACAAGCGCGAGATCGCCGAATTTGATATTCTGGTTGAGTCTATTAAACCCCGGTCACAAGCTTCGCGCTAGCGAGGCAGCTGCAAGTCAGGCTTACTGAGTAGGTAACTTGAGTGGTTATCTCATGTAGATTGACATTTCCAATGGGTTTTCCTCTCGACTTGCTCTGCTGCACATTAGAAGTCGGCATCGAGCATTGCTCTAGTGACCGAGAATTGCAGTCAATGGTTGAGAGCCATTGTGGAAATGCTCGGCCCGCAATTGGGGTCGGGGAGCCGAAACGCGGCTGCACGAGACACAAAAGACGGAAATCCGGTAAGGAAGAACGAAGATGCAAAGCTGAAGTAGCTGACCAACTCCAGTAGCTAGGTATCGACGATTATGTCATATGGTGAGCACAAAAATGCTCGGAATTTCCGCTGCTCCATAGTATACTCCCTTGGGCTGGTACGGCTGATACGGCTGCTTCTATGGTGTGGATCTACAGTCGCTATGGGTCACCGTCAACTGATGTGTGTACACACTGGCTTGCTTCTTGCGCGTCTTTATATCAGCTGGCGTTGACACTCGATTATTCCCAGTCTCCTTACACTACTATAGCGCAAGCGCTGAGGATCTCTATGGGGGCACATCTCGTGTCTGAATTGATATCGTGATGAAGAAACCAGAGATTAGGCAATATGGTACACTTGGAAAGGTTCAGCTGTAGGAAGTTTACCATAACAGTAGGCTCTGTTTTTTAAGCTATGCCAGCCACAGCAGTGCTGCAGGTATGGCTTCCGATTAAAATAGACGTAGTAATGATCGCCTGGCCCTAACCATTTGGCTGTGATGTCCAGAGGAGTGGCCAACTCTAGTTCATGCACAAACCACAAGATCGCTGTCTGTCAAGTCGTCCTTCTGGCAGGCTGATATAATACGCGAGTTGCGCTGGGAGCTGTCGTTCAAAATCTAGGATGAGCAACAGCTTACGCACGTCGCGAATGCGGATGCCACACACATGAACGATGTGTGAAGGCCGCATAGCAAAATTGCCGAAGCTTACGATGATGGTGATGCAGCCGTAAGGGTTTGCATTGTGGATAGGTCGTTCATTGGGGTGAGGTGGCAGAAGGCGCTAGCACCGGCTGAGAGGAGAGAAGTGGATCCACGTTAGGTGCTTACGGCATCACCATGATTACCTCACCGTTCTGCAAGCTGTCCCGACAGACAGCAACCACACGCGTGCGCCCTCGTATGCTCGGTCCAAGGACTCAATTAATAGCTGTGCGCGATATTCTTGGATCGTGACCGCCTATCTTCAGGCTCTGTGATGGCGGCGTAATGATGACCACTTTCTCATCGAGTGCCAATGCACTCGGTCCATGGGCATACGCCTTGCTGCCTCTATTGGTGAGATGACTTGGATGACAGCATACACGTGCTGACTCGCGTGAGTTAGGCTGTCTTTCTCTACGGTGTCTACAATGTCTGGGTCCACCCCTTACGTAAATACCCTGGACCAATCCTGTGGTGTGCATACCGAGTCCCGTATGTAGTATCAACGCATAGAGGGCAACTTCACAGGCGCCTAAAGGACTTTCACACCACCTATGGACCTGTAGTTCGAATCGCCCCGGATGAGCTTTCTTACGCTGACAGCAGAGCGTGGAAAGACATCTATACAAGTCGACCAGGACACCAGCTTTTTCAAAAGAACAAGACATGGTTCAAGAAACAATCTCCAGATGAGCCTCAGTCGATCATGAGTTTTGATGAAGCTGCTCATTCGCGATTCAGACGCGCATTTGCACCGGCCTTTTCGGATACAGCCTTAAAGGAGCAAGCGTTGATAGTAGAAGGCTATGTCGACTCATTTGTCTCGAAATTACGAGACTCAAAGCTCCGTAGCGTAGATTTGGAGCTGCTGCTTGAGTGTATGGCCTTTGACATTAGCAGCGACCTATCCTTTGCCGATTCTTTCGGTTCTCTCGAGGGTGGCAAGACGCATCCCTGGGTCGAAATCGCCAAAGGTTTCGGCAAAGGTCTTGCGCTTATCGCCTCGATTAACCAGTATCCGCCGGTTGATCGTGTTCTACGGTTGATCATTCCCAAGAAGGTCATTGAAAAGATGAAGGACCACGCCATGATGAGCAGCGCCATGGCACAAAAGCGCCTGAGCATGAAGACTGACCGACCAGACTTCGTGACGGCGACCAAGAAATACGTTGAGCTGAAAGGAGGAATTGAAGGAAAAGAATGGGACATCAACCTCATGATTATGGTCTTTTCTGGCAGCGAGACATTGGCCTCTTCGCTTACTGCCATTTTCCGCGAACTCGTCCAACATCCAGGCGCCCTCCAACGTCTGACTACTGAGATTCGCTCCACTTTCGCGTCAGAAGGAGAGATCACCTTGGCTTCAACGACTCAACTTCCATACCTGAACGCCGTCATAGACGAGGGTCTCCGCCTTGACCCACCTGCACCGGTGACCCCACCCAAAGTCGTTCCCGCAGGGGGGGACACAGTGTGCGATCGCTTTGTACCAGGTGGCGTAAGCAACCTCCCTTTACTATCTGCTCGTCCATTTCCGTCGTCTTCTCATCTTTGCATAGAGATGTAGAAACACAGGCTAATTCTGCATAGACATACGTTGCCTACAATCAATACTCGGGCAATCGACAAGCCTACAATTTCCATCTGCCGAACACCTTCCTGCCTGAACGCTTTTTGCCGTCTCATCGAAACGAGAAGGACGACATGGCCAGCTTTCAGCCGTTCCACGTGGGCAGGCACCAGTGCATCGGGGTGAAGCTGGCATATGCAGAGATGAGGATTGCCATCTCGAGGATTGTATACTCATTTGACCTGAGGCTGGCGGATGCAAAGGACAGGTTCGATTGGGGTGATCAATCGACGTACATATTCTGGGAGAAGCGGCCACTCAAGGTGGTCATTACCCGTGCAGAGTAGTGACGGGTGTCCAAAGTGGGAGCGAAAGGAAATCAGCGCTCGTTTTACGGGTCAGTTTATAGTTTGCTCGCATCTGTTGCTCAAATGCTAATCTAAACTTGTATCGTCCACCTCAGTATCAATTCATTACCCTTCCCAATTTGCTCTTGCATCGGCAACAATCGCACCCGCTGATCTTTGCCAGTGGAAGACGTCGATGAAGACCCACTTCCCGTCGCCGCTTCTAGCGGCCGCTCCCAACTCCGCGACCCACGATAATCACGAGCCAAAGCCAGGGATCGAATCCACTGCCAATAGTGTCTCGTGAGCCCCCATGCAGCAAGCAGTAGGCGAGCACCGTAAGATTGCATAGCCGAGAGGTCGCGCTCGTGGTACGGACGTCCCACATCTCCACCTTTGATGGGAAAAGCATGCTAAATCACCGCTTTCGCTGACACGCAGGGCGCTAATGCGAGTTCGGAATTTGCTGGTCGGGCTAGCGACGTCGACGACATGGTTTCGAGGCATTTTGCTTTCGGCGCTGGTGGAGATTGTGTGCGTGGGATCGGCGCAGACGTCTCAACCTGTAACGCCCATTGGACTTGCGGCCAACTTTCCCAACACCGCCGTGCACAGCGCAGCCTCAATGTCAGCTCTGCAGCGTCCGTACGTGCTGCGAGGACTCTGCCGACCTGGTCGCATCACAGTGTGCCGCGTGTGCTGACCTCGCCGTGGCATGCGACTCCGCAATCTAATGTATGTAGGCGCCGCCAACATTTAGCTCACATTCAAGCCAAAAGCGGGGCTATCCAATAGGCCTTGCATGCTATTCTAGGTCATTTGCGGCCTTTTCCCCCACATCTGGTCATTTATCAGCCGTTGTCCTGCATGGCGCCTGCAGGAAGCTCTGACCAACAGCCCAACCTCTTGTTCGTCCAAGAAAGTAACAACGGTCCAGCCTCGATCTGGTCTCGTCGAGTAGATCTAAACATGTTGGCTCAGTTCATCGGACGCCTGAGGGCTTTTTGTGTTGTTGGTCATTGTTGCCAGCGCCTTGCGTGAGGCAGACTTGCCTGCTTTGCCGCAATCGTGTGGAGGCCATGTCAAACCGCCAGCACACATGACAGGGCCGTACGGATGGAGGCTCAACACCAAAAGCAGCGCCTTGCGGCTCAGGTAGGCAGGACGCATGCACTCCCGTCGTAACGCCCAGGGTCCTCGCTCAGACCCCCCACCGAACGTATCAGCGCTTACAGCGAGACAAGGTTTAGGACCCGCCTGCTGTTCTGGGCAAGGTGCCATCTATTACACTCGCGCTAGGTGCAGTTCCAGGTCACACCAGCTCTAGGATGCATGGCGCCTCACGGGTAGCAGAAGGATCTTTCGGTCGCGAACATGGTCGTGCCGCCTAGTGGCATGCACAGGGTGCGTGGGCTAGCTGCAGGTGCGGTCTGTCCAACGTCAAAGAGCAGGGATGGGGGGAACCCGGGAAGAAGTATAAGAAACTTAACCGCCTGGTGACAGCAGGTGCACGCCAGCAGCACTGATCGTCTCTCACGGTGAAGGTGAAGGCCAAAGCGAGCAGTGTGGAAAACTCTTCGTCCGCTTCAAATTCAGTCTTATATTCCCTCCACACTACCTTTGACCTGAATCCTCCCAAACCCTTACCAATCTTCGCCACCATGCGTTTCTCCCTCTCCGCAACCGTAACGGCACTGGCCCTCCTGGCAACCACCGTCAATGGCCTCCCCACCAAGCAAAAGCCCACCTACACCCCCGCCACCAACCTCGACAGCCTCGCCAAACTCATGCCCAAGAGCGCCCTCCCCGCCCCCGACGGCCTGACCCTCAAATACGTCGTCCTCGGCATCGGCACGCAGAACTACACCTGCGGCGACGACGAGTCCGCCGCCCCCGGCACCACCGGCGCAACCGGTACGTCCCTCCCCCTCCCCGAGTCCACATCACTGTACTAACCTCCGCAGCCGCGCTCTACGACATCGGCACCCCCCTCTCGACATCCCCCTTCGCGCGCTGGACCCTGCCCTCGATCTCCCCGCTCGCGCTCTCGTTGTCCTCGCGCCCCTCCGCCTTTGCCCGGAACCTGCAGTCGCTGGGCTACTCGCACCTGATCGGGCACCACTTCTTCGCAGGCGCGGCGCCCGTGTTCGCGCTCGACCAGCTCGCAGCCCCGTACCCGCTCACGGCGCTCGGCAAGGTCGCCGAGGCCGACGCGCCCGCGGCGTCGTGCCCCGGCACCGCGGGCGAGGGCGCCATCAAGTGGCTGCTGCTCAAGGACGCAAAGGGCCTGAGCCGCGGCGGCATCGACACCGTGTACCGCATCGAGACGGCGGGCGGCAACAAGCCGGCGAGCTGCGCGGGAAAGGCGCGCAAGGCCTTCGAGGTCGCGTATAGTGCGCAGTGTACGTTCCTTTCTCACCGCGCGATGAACCGCTGACTGACACTCGCAGACTGGATCTTCGGGCCCAAGACCGGGTACTAGATGGCCGCGCACATGTCTGTGTTGCAGCGCCTGTCGTTACGCCGGCGCGTACTGCGCCCGTCCTCGATGACAACCAACCACTCACTTTTTCCTCCATGTTCGTAGTTTCACTTCTCTGTACCTACTTGAGCGATACCCTTAGCCGTCCGCGCGACGCATATTCACCCCATAATCTGACGACGACGAATGGATCGAATGACCCAGCTCCTGGAGCATAACTACTCGTCCCTCATGCTTGATGTTGGTGCACTTGTGTCTGTGGGAGGCTGGCTGTGCGACTGCACTCGAGGTGCTGGTCGTACCGCAGAGCTGTGTGACCCCCGTTGTTATGTCGTGACGTGCGTGACGACGCGGCCTGGTGCCTCGCTAAGCTGTTTGGGAGGGACTGCATGTGTACGGTCCTGGCAGCCGTGGTGTGTATCGTTGGGGTGTGGGCGTGCCGGTGGGCGCGTGCGTTGCTCCAGAGTGCTGGGGGTGTGATGTCTTGCCTTGGGATCTGCGATATGATATGATGTGCCACGCAAGACGCTTCGAGTTGGTATTCGTCGTCGTCGTCGTCGTCATTTGATCGGAGACGGACGCGCGCGTCTACACTCTTCGCTCGACCTGTCGCTGCGTGAGCATCCATTACCACCAATAAAGAACCGCAGACACATCAAACACACCGCACGCGTCCGCCGCTGGGTAGATAATAACTTCGTTTCAAGATGGTGTACATGTACATTTTACAACGCCGACCGACAACCCAAAACACGCTGTCCGAAGAGAGTAGTAGTAATTACAAGATTCCGAAGCCCCGAGTATACGCAACACGCGACACGCAACACCAGCAGCAACAACACCAAGTCCTACCTCATGCCGAAGCCACCCGCGCCGGCGGCCGCGCCCATGGCGCCCAGTCGGCTGGCCAGCTTGGGGTACTTCTCCTGGACCTCGAGCTGGGTCCGTGTGGCCTCAGCGTAGCTGAGGGCGTTGACGATCTCGCCTTCTGTCCGGGACAACTCGGCGGCGCGCTCAAAGTACTTGAGGGCTTCGGTGACCTTGCCCTGCTGGAGGAGGAGTTGGGCCATTGTGGCAACGGCGATGTCGCACTCGGGGTCGATGATGAGGGCCTTTTCGCACAGCTTCTCGGCCTCGTTGAAGTCGTTCTTCCACTGGAAGAGGGCGAGGGCCTTGTTGATGAGGGGCAGCACGTTCATGCCCAGCGGCTTGCTGCTCTTCTCCATCTCGACGGCTGTGTCGAACTTCTCGATGGCCTCCTGGTACTTTTGCTGGTCGAGCAGCAGCTCGCCGTAGTAGTTGTAGACGTCGGGGACCTGGGAGAAGTTCTTCATGCAGCGGCGGAAGGTGGCCATGGACGAGGCGATGGAGCCCATCTTGTATTGTGTGACGCCGAGCTGGATGTGCGAGAAGATGAAGGTCTCGTCCAGGTCGATGGAGCGCTGGTAGTCCTTGGCGGCCTCACCGAACTCGGACTTGATGAAGTGCAGCTGTGCGCGGTGGTAGAAGATGTCGGGGTCTGTCTCGTTCTGGGCGAGGGCGGTTGCGAAGTCGGCTTCAGCGGCCTCGGGGTTGGCTGTGGGGGTCAGTGGCTGCTCAGTGACTTCAGTCAGGGTACGTACCGAGCTCCAGGTGCATGCTGGCGCGCTTGATGAAGCTCTGTGTCAGCGCCGGCTGCAGCTCAACGCTCTTGTCCATGTCCTCCAGGGCATCCTCGTTGTCGCCCTTGAGGTAGCGGAAGGTGCCGCGCATGTTGTAGGCAAAGGCCTCGTGCTCGCCGAGGTCGCCCAGCTCCAGGGCGCGGTCGAAGGCAGACGCGGCCTCGGCGTAGCCCTCGCCCGTCTTGGTGGCCATGGCCTGCAGACCCTTGCGCAGCTGGCCCTTGCCGCTGTCCTCGGCCAGCTCGGCGTCGTCGTCGAGGCCGGCGGGGGCGGGCTTGGGGCGGAAGCTCTGCAGGTAGTTGGTGACAAAGGTCGGGCTGGGCAGCTTCTTCTCCTTGGAGGCCAGGATGGCCTTGCCCTTCTGCTCGGCGACCTTCTTCAGCAGGCGCTCGACGCTCTGGGCGCTGCTCTCGTTGCGGAAGCCGTCGATGATGCAGCTGGCTGTGTAGTCGAGCAGGGCCTCGCTGTTGCGCTCGACCTGCTCGTAGGCGTTGGCGCGGCGGTTCAGGGCCTTGACGTACTCGTTGTCGAGGCTGATGGCGGCCGTGGTGTCGTCGATGACCTTGTCCCAGTCGGACATGGCGTTGTAGCAGGCGGCGCGGTTCGAGTAGAAGACGGGGTCCTGCTTGCACAGGATGGCCTTGCCGTACAGGCCGATGGCGCGGTTGTAGTCCTTGGACCCGTAGGCCCTGTTGCCGGCGGCCTTGAGCTTGGCGGCGTAGTCTTTGCGCTCCTGCACCTTGTTAGCCGCGCCCAGGGCTGCATGAGCGGGTGCGCACCTCGTCTGACAGCGCGCCCACTGTGCTCTCGTCGACCTCGGGCAGCTCGTCCTCGGCGGCCGCGACCGACGCCTTGTCCGCCTTGGGCTCGTCCTTGGGCTCGTCCTTGGGCTCGCTCGCCTTGGCCGCGCGCTCCTTCTCGCGCCGCCGCTCGCGCTGCTTCTTGCGCTTGTTTGCTGTGGCGCCCGCGGCTCCGTCTGATGTCGAGTCGGGCGAGTTGAGGTAGTAGATGGCGCCGCCCGCGCCGACGACGAGCGTCACACCGGCAATCGTGTAGACGACGCCCTTGTTCTCGGCTGCCCAGCTGCTCAGGCGGTCCCACAGCGAGCTGGTGCCGGGCTCGGGAATGCCGACGGGGAACGGCCCCGGGGCGCTGAGCACCGGGGCGGGTGCGTTGCCGGACATGTTGGCCATGGTTCAAATCGCACGGAGATTAAAGTGATGAGAATACAAAGGCGAAGGGCAGGGCGCAATGGCGTGGTGATGGGGCGGCGCTGCAGAAGCTGCGCGTCAAAGATTAAGTGGCCCATGCTCGGATGACTTCATGGTCGTCCTTGCCAAACACGTCAACACGCACGCCGCCAGTTTCCACTTCTGCCATGCCCCGTTCCACTTTCTGCCGAGCGCTGCCCTCCAGTGGCCAGCAGTCTCCGCCGCCTGGCGTGCGAGCTGCACTATCTTCACGTCCATCCATCGCCCCTCATCTCTGCACCCAGCGCTCCAAACCTAGTTGACCGTCTCTTTCACGTGACAGACCCGGCGCTGTACTGTCAGAAACAGCCCTCATCTGCCTGCCCGAGCTTCTCCTACTATGCTCATGTGACAGACATCATAGTCATGGCCCATTCAAGTGTGATGAAATATTAGAGAGTCTCCCTTGGCTGTGCTGCTGCCGGTGCAACGGCCACAATGGCCCGGCGTAAGCGGAGTTTAGAGTCAAAGTAGTGGACCACCGCCGTCACGCATCAACAACACATCAGAGCAAGAGCATTGGCATTGGCATTGGCATTAACAGGCACACTTGACTATTCCTTACTAACAGACATCACAGAACACCCACCGCACCTCACCAGACACCAGAGAAGCAGCCCACCCCATAGCCCCGGTGCGACGGCGTTCAAAGCGACCTCGAGCACCCAAACCACCCACCATGCCCCCAACATTCCAGCTCTTCACCTCCCTCCGCTACGACCCCCTCCTCCTAACCAGCCCCGAAAACTCCCGCCCGCACCTGAACTTCCTCGCCCCCTCGCCCTTCTACATGCTCGCCTACCACCGCGACCGCATGGTCGAAGCCGCCCAGCACTTTGACTTCCTGCCCGTCGTGGCCGCGCTCGCCGACGGCGCCGCCCTGCACGCCACGTTGCTCGGGGAAGTGCGGGCGTGGCAGGAGAAAGAGAAGAAGCGCGACGGCCCGCTGAAGGTGCGTGTCTGCTTCGATGCCGCGGGGAGCATGACGGTGGACTTCCTCCCCATCCCGCAAGTCCCGCTGGCGACGCTGTATCCGACGAGTTTCGATCCGCCGAGCCAGCCGCCGCGGGAGCACCCCGCGAAGCCCTTCGCGCCGTCGCCCCTGACAGGCGGCGCCCTGACTCTCGGCCCCACAGACTCGCTGCCTGCGGGCAACCAAGATCCAAAGCCGTTCACGCCTTCGCCGCTGACAGGCGGCGCCCTGACCCTCGGCCCAACCGACTCGCTCCCCGCAGGCAACAAGGACCCCAACTCCGCTCCAAACCCCCCCGCGAACACGCCCAGAGCCACGGAATGGACCCTCCACCTCGACACAGCGCCGACCCCGCGTACGCCCTTCACGCTGCTGAAGACGACACAGCGGGGCCCGTATGCGGCGAGCCGGGCGCGCGCGATTCCTCCTTCTGAGCCTGCGCAGCCCGCAAGCCCAGCGCCTCCCTCCGCGGCCCTGCACGACGTAGTCCTCTTCAACGCCGTGCGCGAAGTCACCGAGTCCACCCTGGCATCGCTGTATTTCTGGCGCGGCGGGAAGTGGGTCACGCCGCCGGTGGGCGTGCCCGAGGCGTACGCAGTGCCTGCGTCTGGCCACGGCGTCGGCGAAGACGAGGACATTGGAACCAGCGAGGCTGTTGCCGCCAGCGAGACCGTTGCCGCCAGTGAGACTGTTGCCGACACCAACCCCGCCGACGAAGGCGAGCTGCGCGCCCCCTTCGCCGGCCGCTGGGGCCACAGCGTGCGCAGCGCGAAAGTGGGCGCGGGCGGGCAGCGCGGGACGAGCCGGCGGTGGGCGCTGGGGAAGGGGTTTTGCATGGAGGAGGGCGTGGATGTGGAGAGTGTGCGTGTTGGGGAGGGGGTGTGGGTTAGCAATGGGGTGCGGGGGTTTGGGTGGGGGACGGTTGTTGGGTAGGCTGGGACGAGGAGGAGGAAGAGGAGGAGGAAGAGGAGGAGGAAGAGGAGGAGGAGGAAGAGGAGGAGGAAGAGGGAGGTGATAGAGTTCAGAGATATTAAGCATCTAGTGCTGCGCAAGGAGTCGCTGCGCCGGCGGTCTATCTATAGTCTTTGCGAAACCCAGTATTATCCGACCCTGCCGCATCGCTCTCTGCATTCTATGGAAATCGAGTCCTCTACTCCCCGCTCAGCTGCAGGATCAGCGTGCTCGCGACGTCCAGGAACGGGAACGGACTCGTGCACACCTTCTCGCCGTCGGTGCGGCCCACGCCCACCTCCTCGGTGCGCTCGCGCAACACGCCGCGCCCGCCGCGCAGCTCGCGCGCCACGTCCTCGGGCAGCGGCTCGCCGTCGTCTAGGCGGCGCCACACGCCCTGCTCGTCGTCCCAGCCGTCCTCGTGCATGTGCTTGCTGCGGTGGCTGGACGAGAAGTCGGCCTCGTCGAGATTCGGGTTCGCCTTGATCTCGCGCACGAGGTTGGACACGAGGCGCTCGTAGCCCGCGCACTTGAAGTCGACGACGAAGAAGTCGCGGTCGATCGAGTACAGCTGGATGCTCATGTAGATCCAGACGGCTTCGTCGGGCGCGGGATAGTCGGGGTCGTACGAGGAGTCGGCGTGGGTCATGCCGTCGACAGCGTGGCTGGAGGTGCTTGTTGTTGTGGAGCTGCGGCGGCGCGACTCGGGGTCGCGATGGAGATCGACGCGGCTGGAGTGTGTGGACGAGGGGTGCGCGACGCCGGGGGGGAACATGCCGTCTTTGCGGAAGCGGGCGTTGATTACCCATGGGTCTTCGGGAACGCGGTAGCCCCAGTCGTTTGTGTGGTTGTAGTGGTGCTTCTGGCGGCCGCGTGGCTGCTCCGAATCCGCGTTGCGCACTGCGAGGGGTTTGCGGTGGGGCGAGCCCTCGTCGTCAGAGTGCGCGGCACCTTCGGAGGAGTGCGATGATATCGACGAGCCTCGCGAGTGTGTTCGTGACTGCGATGCGGACGGTTGCTGTGAGCCTCGGGATCCGCTGCGAGAGCCATCTTTCTCCCCGGCCTTGCGCTGCTCCGGAACTTCCCAATCGGCACCCATAGCCTTGAGAGCCTTGAAGATGGCGAGCATGGCTTCAGCAGGCTGATTCCGCGACCGAATACCAAACTGCCACTTGGTGGGTCGTGCTTTCTTTGCTGGCAGAGCTGTCATGGGTTCGGGCCGGGGCCGTTGCGGATCTGGGAGGGTCCGGAAATTCGGCTTCAATCGTCGGGCATTAGCGGCGCGCTGTTCGTCGGTCTGTCCAGACGGTGACCCTTCGAGACCTTGAGTTGGGGCAGCATGTGTTGGGTGGCCCTTCATGTAGGCTGTGTGATACTCGGTAAGACTGCTAGGCAGAATGGCGATAGTGCTGATAGGGCTGCGGATGCTTGCAAGCTGGCTGCTCGCGTTTGAGCCTTGTCTTGCGCGTTCGTGCTCGACCGAGGGAGGCGGAATGATCTGCGGTCGAGAGCCGCCGGCCATGATCTGGGGTATGGACTGACTGAGATAGTCGTGACCGGTGGGAGGTGAGGACGCCATAAACGGCTGCATGTTTTGCTCGTTCGTCAGGAGTGCTACATGGGGGTTAGCAGTGCCATGCCAGGCGTAATGTTGACGTACGATTTGCCTTCATCATCTGGTTCTCACGAACAATCAGATACGCGTCCTTGATAGCACTTGGCTCGTCGCGCGCCAGGGCCTCCTGGACATCGTGTTTTGCGTAGCCCATCGTCTTGCCCAGCTTCGATACAACAGACTCGTGCAGCTTCTGGACAACCGGGGCTGGCTGCGACGGGGCGACGGCCTTGGGGTCGATGGCCTTGTTTGGATCGATGCCGGTATCGAAGAATTCCTGGATCGGGGGCTCGAGGTAGTTGGGCAAGTCTTGGGTAAACCAGGGGTCCATGCGAATCTCGCCGATGGTGATGCGGTGGACAGGGTTGACCATGAGCATCTTCTTGATCAGCGAGACGGCGCCGGGGGACAGGTAGTTGGGAATGCTGTAGTTTCCCGCGGCAATCTTCTTGAACAGCGTGGGGATGTACTCGTCGTCAAAGGGCAGGCGGCCAACGAGGAGGACGTAGAGGATGACACCGCAGCTCCAGACATCGACCTCGGGGCCGGCGTACAGCTTTCCAGAGATGACCTCGGGGGCGGCGTAGTTCGGACTGCCGCAGCTCGTCTTGAGGAAGTTGCCGTCGGTCATGATGTTGCTCAGGCCGAAGTCGGCGATCTTGACGTTGTACTGGTCGTCCAGCAGCAGGTTCTCGGGCTTCAGGTCGCGGTGCACGATCTTGTGGCGATGGCAGTACTCGACGGCGCAGACGATCTGCTGGAAGAACTTGCGGGCCTTGTCCTCCTGCAGGCGGCCGTTGTTGACGATGTAGTCGAAGAGCTCGCCGCCGGCATATTCCAGGACCATGATGATCTCGGTGGGGGTGGTGATGACGGTGTACAGCTTGATGATGTGCGGGTGGCGCAGCAGCTGCAGGTACTGGATCTCGCGCTCGATGCGGCCGGCCATGTCGCGCGTCACCAGCCTCTTGCGGTTTATGATCTTCAGGGCGACCTTCTGGCCGCTGACCTGGTGGGTGGCCAGCTTGACCTTGCCGAACGAGCCCTCGCCCAGGGTCTTGACGATGGTGTACTGGCCGAGGCGCTGGCTGGCCTTGGAGTCGCGCGCCTTGTTGGGCTCGACGGCCGGCGCAGGCAGGACGGGCTCGGGCGCCTGGAACTCGACCGTCTTGGTGGTGCTGGCGGGGCCGCGGCGCGGGGCGGGCATGCTCAGCGAGAGCTCCTCCAGGTCCTCGGTCTCGATTGCGGACGACATGGCGGCGGGGCACTTACGCGGCGCTGGACGGCGGACGGCGGAGTGCTGGGGGACGGAGGCGCGAGTGCAGACGGCGCTCGGACGTGCTGTGGTGCCCCGCTCACGGCTCCGGCGGGCAGACCATTGAACGGCGGGGGGCTGGACGGGACGGCGGGCTGGACGGGGACGGCGGCGCTGTGCTGGGGGAGCAGCGCGGGCATGCGCGGCTGATCGGTGTGCGGTGGGCAGCGAGCAGCAGCTGGCGGGGGCGCAGAGGGGCAGAGGGCGGACGGAGGACGTGCAAGACGCGCAGGGTGCGGGCGGTGGACGTGCAAGACGCGCAGTGTGCCGGCAGATCGGACGCAGCTAGAGGAGGGGCAGCGCATCGTGAAATGCCAGGCTTCACATTCACGCAATGGCGCACGCAGATGGCAGGCTCGCGCTCTATTCTGACAGCTACCCCGGCCCGCCGATGCAGCAGTTCGCATGTCGTCAGCCCCGTGCATCGTGACTCGGCTCCAACCGCAGCACGCGACGCCAGACGGCCCCTCTCGTGACCATGCTGATGGCCTTTTGCACAGCATTTTGACTTTGCCGTCCCACCTCGCCCCCACCCCGGCCCCCTGGAGCCATCTCCGCGTCGTGCCGCAGAATCACTTAAAGCAGAACATGCGCCCCAGCCCTCGCTGCTGCACTTCGCGCCGCGCCGCCCCGTCCAGCTGTGCAGCCTCGCCCTCGCTGGTCGAGCTGGCGCTGCTGATCTGCTTGCCCTTGCCGTTGCCAAACACCCGCAGCAACACCACCATCAGTGCCGCTGACAGTATGCTCATACACAGAATCCCAATCATGACCAGGTTGCTCTTGCGGAACTTGTTCACACCCACAGAGTCGCCTGGCCACCCCGTGTACAGCGCATATGTCGTCAGGATGCTGCCCAGGTTGCCTAATCCAGACACGAGTGCACTAGCTGCTGCCACGCCCACCTCGCCGTGGCGCGCCTGGAACATCTCGTTGGTCATGGCCATGCAGATGGGCACCGTTGGCCCCAGTCCAAAGCCCACCATCAGCAGCCCGCCGTAGCGAGCCCATGAGTTCAGCCCTCCCGCAAACGTCGTGACTAGCAGCCCGGTGATCTGAATCAGGACTGCGGCGCTGAAGAACAGCGCCCGGTGGTGGTGGAAGCGGTCTGACAGCGGTGTGACGATCAAAATGGCGATCAAGTCCATCTGCAACTGTTAGCTCATGTGCTCGTACTCGTCGCCAGTCACTTACAATCCAGATGGGCGCAGTGAGCAGACTGAGATCGATGCCGCCGAGTCCCGGGTTGATGCCGCGAATGATGACCGACGCGTAGTTCTGCGTGCCAATGCCAACACCGACCACACCAAAGTACATCATGACCAGCGGCCACAGCCTCCAGTCGATCAGAATGTGCCAGATGTCCTTCATGTCCCACTGGCGGCGGTTGTACACTCGGGTCAGATCTTCGTAGTGAATCCTCGCATCCTCGCCACTCAAAGCAGGCTTGCTCGCAGGGAGCCACCGCTCCAAACCAGTTCGCACCCGGGTCTCGCCTGGGGGCAAGGGTCGATCGGGCAGCCACCAGAGAAGTGATACGCCGACGAAGAATCCAACCACACCGTAGAGCAGGAACATCCACTGGAAGCCAACGAGCCCGCCCATGCCGTCCATCTTTTGGAACCCGGCTGAGACTAGACCGACAACAGCCGCAGACACTTGCGATGCCGTGAAGTAGCGTCCAATGCGCTTGCCCGTCCGCGATGGAGGGTAGAAAAGCGTAAGGTAATACGACATGCCTGGCCACATGCCTGCAATGACGATACCAAGCAGGAGACGGAGCAGGCTAACATGTCAGCTGAAGTCCCTCCCTTGACATAGAGCACGTACTAGAAGCTCCACGCAGCTTTCACCGCCGTGAAGCACATCCCGATGATCGCAACTGAAATGACGATCCTGCTCATCCACGCATGCGGGCTGACCCTAGACATGACCAGATTCGACGGCAGATCGAACAGCACATAGCAGACATAAAACAGCGCCAGACCGGTAGACACCTGCTTGGGCGTCAAGTTGAGCTCCGAGGCGAGATCGTGACCCTCTTTGATATTCATCGTCTGCGCCAATCCAATGTTCGACCGGATGGCCGAGCACATGAAATACAGCACCCAGAACGCGGGCAGAATGCGGCGATCGAGTTTGCTGGTGGTGTGAATACTCTGTACCGTTTCCTGCTGGAGAGTGAGGAGTGACTTACGCGTATACTTTTTCCACTCTGGCAATATCCACGGCCTCACCCCCAACCTCAACATCGTCATGCAAGTCTCCCCGCTTCGGTGCCCGCGTCTCGTCAACCTGCTTATCCAGCGCGGCATTATCCATGGCTGACGACATCTCTTCACGCCTGCAGTCCAAATCACCTGCGCAATTTACGAAGAGTTCAAGAAGTGCGCCAAAAACCAAGACGAAAAGATCTGATTAAAAGCGCCAAGAGTGTGAGTAGTCGTTGTATCAGCTCCTAAACCGATAGCGGCCGGCGCGGCCACGCATCGCGTGTGATTCGCCAGCGCACCACTACCCGCACGCGCTAGCTGCTCGTTGGGAAGCTGCGCGCTGGGCGAGATGCGCGCCGCGGTTTCTTGTAGTCATGCGGGTGCAAACTGAGACGAGCATGCCGAGTGCCTCGGAGGCTGGAGGGCGTCGGGGCGCGCTTCGGCGAGGTGCTGCGGACCCTGGCTGTACTGGAGCTTGTCGTGAAGGGGTGTGATCGGCGCAAGGAGGGAGCTTGGGTAAATTTCGCGTGGTGCCGTCATCATCACCAGCTTCGAAGCTCAATCTTCGAACCGTGCCATTGCGTCGACAAAACAACCCCGCTCGTTGGACACCACACACTCACATCGATAATGCTATCCAGCGCCCTCCCCCGCACAGCGCGCTCCCTGCGCCCCCCACCCCTCCGCCTCCACCTCCGCGCGCTCTCCACCCTCCCTCAAAACCCGCAAATAGTACCTTCGCCCCCCCCCCCCATCCCCCTTCAACCCCCCAGCTAATGCACACAGTACATCCACCCGCACCCGCTCGACCCCACAAAGCATCTCCTCACCCACCTCCCCACCTCACCGCCAACCCCCCGCCTCGCCATCGGCACCACCACAACCCTCCCCGTAACGCCCTCGAGCTTCACCCCGAACCCGACCTTCCTACCGCTCCTATCCTCCGTGCTAGCCGCGCACGCGCCCGCCGACCCCGCCGTCGCCGCGCAAGCCGCCGTGTTCGCGTCGCCGGGCGGCTTCAACATCGCGGGGGCCGGCAGCGCGAGCGGCGCGGGGGCCGCGGGGGGTGCGCGCGTCGGCGGCTGGATCCATGTATCCGATACCCGCAATCCGCCCGACTTTGGGCGCATCGCGTGGCCGGAGGATATCCTGGGCAGTCTGGAGGTGGATGGGAGCGGGCGCGTGGTCGAGGGGAGTTGGCAGGATAGTGGGAGCTATAGGGTGGTTACGCGCGAGGGGGTGTTGGGGCTTACGGAGTTTGTGTGGGGGAGGGTTGTGGAGAGGCTGAGGGAGGAGGAGAGGAAGGGGGGGGAGGGGGGGGGCGTGAGATGGTGGGTGGCGCGGAGTGTGTAGGAGTATGTGTGTGTATGTATTCGATGGTCGGTCTAGGGGTATCAAAAGCGCGGCAAACTCCCCATCACGTCTAGCTCAACTCGCCCTTCTCCAGCCTCTCGAGGAACACCTTCGAGAACTTGACCGCCTGCTCGTACGCCACCGTAAACCCGTCGTTCCCTCCGTAATACGGATCCTGGATCTCCTCCCCCCTCCCTCCCCGCCGCGCTTCCCCCCCAAACTCCCCAAACAGCATCACCCTCCCCACCCCCTCCTCGCCCTTCGCCTTCACCGCTTTCCTACGCAGCTCCACCAGATCCTCGAGATTGCTGTCATCCATCGCGAGGATGTAGTCAAAGTGCTCGAAGTCGGTCTTGGGGGCGAATTTGCGCGCAGCGTGCTTGTAGGATTTGATGCCGTTGGCGCGCAGCGTGGACATGGTGCGCGAGTCGGGGGAGTCGCCGACGTGGTAGGCGCCGGTGCCGCACGAGTCGATGGTGGTGATCAGGGAGCGGGTGGACGCGGGCGCGGCGGCGACGAGGGATTGGAAGACGCCTTCGGCCATGGTGGAGCGGCCTGAGGGGTTAGTATGAATGGGGACAGTGGGAAAGGGTGGAGCGCACAGATGTTGCCGAGGCAGACGAAGAGGACTGACACGGGCTGCGGGTCGGAGGAACTCATGTTGGAGGTCGGGTGGCGGTGTGTGGTGCGTGAGATTTGGGTGAGATGGAGGTCACTGTTGGATGCGCATAGTGGGGCTCTGGTGTGCCAAGACCGATGACGAGGATCGACAGGCACATACGAGAAGCAGTGGCGCTGGTAGATGTATCAGAGCAGTGGCGCTGTTAGAGGTATCAGATCCAGCGTGGGATGTTTGGTTTGATTGTCAGTCCTGGCTCTGTCTACAACAGGCATGTGCATGCAGAGCCATTGCAGAGTGCAAGTGGACCGTCAGCCTTTCAACCCCGCAAGGCTGTCAGCAAGCAATGCCGCCTGGTCCGACTCGCGATGCTAATCTCTTTCGGTGCGTTGTTCGCTTGAGGGGCCTGAACGCGGTCAGAACACACGCCGCAGTCGGTCAGCTCCTGCTCAGCCGCATCCAAGGATCGCGCACTTGTGCAGCGCTCACAAATGTACATGTCGTCTTCAGGCTCTTTCTCAGCAAGTAACACAAGCACATTTGACAGATCAGATGAGGCGCTCGCCACTGCTGTGGCACATGGCAAGGATGGAGGAGCTGGTCGCGAGGCAACGGCGTGGATGCTGTTATGCTTTCGAGGTTGCTCGAATTAGATTGGGACCGTCAGCAGGGCGCGGCTATGCGCAGCGCCACATGTACTCCAGGGATGTATGCTGGGCTTGGCTGGGGTGCACAAGAAAGAAATGCTGAGCCGGCTGGCGGTCGCTGGCGGTCGCTGGCGGTCAGGCTGAGCGCTGCTTTTGACCGCCATATTTGTTCAAGAGGAGCCCCGGCTGCAAGGGAAGGGCATACTTGTTTCCCGTGCGCACCTTTTCCTCAGGACCCGCCGCAGCGTCATACGCATTGTCCTCGCAACCCCGTTGCTAGGTAAACAGCTGCTGTGCAGCCTAGGCCCCCGCCAAACGCATCGGGTTTCACACTGCCGCGATACGACAATCGCTTATAAGCAACCAACAAGTCACGTTTGACTCGCTGGATATCCCATCGACGCGTGTTTGGGCAGTGGAGACGGCGTTCGCAGCACCCGCGAATTGATTGAAGGCGCAGCAGCACCCGCCCAGCACTATGGCTGGCTACAACAGACTGGGTGAGTTCTCCACGCGCGGCAGCTAAGCCTGTGCATTGCGTCGCACGCATCCTGCGCCCAGGAACCTTCCCAGACTCCCTGTCGCTGGCTGCCTCGAAACCAAGTCGTACATAGCGCGGCTCTGCGCCGGGCCTGCTCCTTCCACATTCCTCGTCGCCCGCACACCCACTCGCTGCATATTGCTATCGCTGCCGCTCATTCAGCATTGCGTGCCTGAGGCTGTCGCTAATCGAGCACTACAGACGAGGACCACTACGAGATGGATCCACGCCGCCCCGGAAGGACGCCCTCTCCCGGCCACCCGCTCGCGGGCTACCAGCTCGAGGACAACTATGGCTCGCAAGCCGGGCCCCTCGAGATCCCCATGGGCCCGCACATGACGCACCCCGCCGCGTCCGGCGACAGACTGCCGCTCCAGCCCAGCGTACGTGTTTCGCGCGACAGTGTAGCGCCCAGACTGACAATTGCAGTATTCGGTCGAGAACATCCCGTACGCGGCCGGAAACTACCACGACGACTACGACCCCCGCCCGCAGCGACACGACAGCGACTACTCGCTCAACCCGCAGGCTCACCACGACGCATACTACAACCAGCCCTACGATCCCACACCGCACGACGAGAGCCCGCACCAGGGCTACGGCACCCAGCCAGACCACTACTGGCAGGACGGGCAGGATGGCCGGCCGATGCTGGGCGGCGCCAACTCGTATGGCCCCGATCCACACGACTTGGACGACCACGCAGATGCCGAGAATCCCTTCGACGACGAGCCTATCCACCACACGCCGAGTCCGGCGCCAATCAAGCGGTGGAAGACGGTCAAGGAAGTCCAGCTGTTCAAGGGCAACCTGGTGCTTGATTGCCCGATCCCCCCACGACTGCTCAACCAGGTTCCACATGCACAGCCTCCCGAGCGTGACGAGTTCACGCATATGCGCTACTCGGCCGCCACATGCGATCCAGGCGACTTCGACGCCGAGCGCTTCACCCTGCGCCAGAAGCTGTTTGCAAAGCCGCGCCACACGGAGCTGTTCATCGTCGTGACCATGTACAACGAAGAAGACGAGCTCTTCGCGCGAACCATGATGGGTGTCATCAAGAACATCGAGTACATGAATTCGCGAACCAACAGCAAGACGTGGGGCAAGGACGCGTGGAAAAAGATTGTAGTCTGCGTCGTCAGCGATGGACGTGCGAAGATCAACCCGCGAACCAGAGCTGTCCTTGCAGGTCTTGGTGTGTACCAAGACGGCATCGCCAAGCAGCAAGTTAACGGCAAGGATGTTACGGCGCATATTTACGAGGTACGTGGACGAATGTGGCTGTGCTGGACAATGACTAACAAGCCCCACAGTACACCACCCAAATGACTCTCGACATCAAGAAAGGTGTTGTAGGCGTCAAAAAGGGCAATACCCCGGTGCAGATGCTGTTCTGTCTCAAGGAGAAGAACCAGAAGAAGATCAACTCTCATCGATGGTTTTTCCAGGCTTTCGGAGCCGTTCTCGACCCAAATATCTGTGTTCTGTTAGATGCAGGAACAAAGCCAGGAAAGGACTCCATCTACCATCTATGGAAAGCTTTCGATCTCGAGCCCATGTGCGCAGGCGCTTGCGGTGAGATCAAGGCTATGCTCGTCCATGGAAAGAAGCTTCTGAACCCGCTTGTTGCTACCCAGAACTTCGAGTACAAGATGAGCAATATTCTGGACAAGCCTCTGGAATCAGCCTTCGGTTTCATCAGTGTGCTTCCCGGTGCTTTCTCTGCCTACCGCTACATCGCTCTTCAGAACGATAAGACCGGGCAAGGACCACTGGAGAAGTACTTTGCTGGTGAGAAGATGCACGGTGCCAACGCCGGTATCTTCACGGCCAACATGTACCTTGCTGAGGATCGCATTCTTTGTTTCGAGCTCGTGTCCAAGAGGAATTGCCATTGGATTCTGCAGTACGTCAAGTCTGCCAACGGTGAGACCGATGTGCCCACGACTATGGCCGAGTTCATCGGCCAGCGTCGTCGCTGGCTGAACGGTTCCTTCTTCGCTGCTGTCTACGCTCTAGCCCACTCGTTCGACATCTTTCGCAGTGATCACTCCGTCATCCGCAAGACTATGTTCCTCGTCGAATTCTTCTACCAAACCATCAGTATGGTCTTCGCTTGGTTTGCCCTTGGCAATTTCTTCCTGGTTTTCCACATCCTCACCGCCTCGGTGGCTACATATATCGGTACCGCTGGTAAAGTTCTGTTCGTTCTGTTCGAATGGCTCTATATCGCGGTGCTAATCACTTGTTTCATTCTATCTCTCGGTAACCGACCGCAAGGATCGAACAAGTGGTACATGTCCATGGTCTACTTCTGGTGTATCATCATGACATACCTCATGTTTGCATCCATCTACATCACGGTCAAGTCCGTACAGGAGACAGCCAAGGGTGGCATCAGCTTTGCGGAAGTGTTCCAGGACACAATCTTCTTCAACCTGATCGTGTCCCTGGCTTCGACGTATGTCATGTGGTTCATCGTCTCGTTCCTGTTCCTGGATCCCTGGCATATGTTCACTTGTTTCATTCAGTATTTGTTGATGACACCAACATACATCAACATTCTCAATGTATACGCTTTCTGTAATACGCACGACATTACCTGGGGAACCAAGGGCGACGACAAGCCGGAAAAGCTGCCTTCAGTCACCACAAAGGCTGACGGAAAGGCTGACATCCAAGCCCCGACCGACGATGCCGATCTAAACACCATGTACGAAAAGGAGTTGCAGACTTTCAGCACGAAGTGGAAGGAGGAGAAGAAGGTTCATTCAGCTCAGGACGTCCAGGAAGACTACTACAAGGGCTTCCGATCCGGTGTCGTTCTGTTTTGGATGTTCTGTAATCTGGGTCTCACAGCCGTTGTCCTGCAATCTGGCGGCTTAGAGGTGACAGTTGCAGAAGACCAGCAAAGTGCGCACCAAACCCGCGTTGCTAATATTTACCTGGGAGTCGTGTTGTGGAGTGTCGCTGGTCTAGCGGCGTTCCGATTCATCGGCGCTGTGTGGTTCCTGATCGTGCGCATGGTATGTCAGCACTCCAAACTTTAGAGGAATCTTGCAACTAACAATGTGAACAGTTCCGAGGTGTATGATCGCATAGTCAGACAACGATATCTCTGGTGTTTGGCGCATCCGCGGGTTTGTATAGTACAATGCTACTGTGCGGCCGTACGATTCATGGCGGTGATGGGGCGTTTTGATCTGTTGCATATGAGCTTCATGACTCTTTCCCAGTATTATACCTTGATAGCACGCTGTCTTGTATTCAAGGGCAACACATTTGTCCATTTTATGTCCAATGTCTTCTCGCATTTATCTTGCTGTTGTTGCTGTCTATGTCTTGCAATGGTGCACCGACTTCCTTCACTCGCTCCGCACCTTCCGTCACACGCTTCTCACTTCCAGCTCATCTGCAAACCATCGAGCAGTTCAGTACTGCTGCTTTGTAGTTTGACACTGCTCGCATCAAACCCTCTCACTGTTAGTTCCTCCTTCACCTCCCCTCGCACAGACACGCCTGGAAATTGCTCTGACGTGCTTGCGCACATAACATTAGCGCCAAGCACCTCGCACATACAACACCGATGCAGTCAAAGCCTCACAGCTGCACTGCACTCCCGCAACCAACACACCGACGGTGACTTGAGCCTGTCTCTCGCTGCCGTACGACGCCGAGCTCACATCGCATTTGTAAGATTTCTCACTCGCAGCTTCCGGAGCAGCTCGTTTGCAGTGAATCTGCGGCTTGACTTTTGGGGGTTGACTTTTGGAGCTTGACCGACGCTGACTTGCTCGCTCACCAGGCTTGATCAACGCACACGACTAGACCTGTTTCTCCTTCGCTCCGCTCAACAACGCAGCTATGAGCTGGGACACTGGAGCGGGTGGTAGGTCTCTCCCTTTTGCGCAGTGTGCACTCTGCTGACGTGGCTAGGCGGCGACGCTTGGGAGGCTACGGCCACTGGCGGCGACGACTCTTGGGGCGGCGGTGGTGCCTCGGGCGGTGACGCTGGAGGTGGCGACTTTGCTGATGCTGGCGCTGGAGGTGGCGACTATGCTGGCGCTGGCGCTGGCGGAGGCGATGGCGGTGACACCTGTCGCATGTAAGTCTTCCTGTCCACTCTCAACGAGCGTCATCAAGTTTGCTTGGTGTTTGCGCCAGCCTTTTGTATCTTACTAACGTTCGGAAGCTGCAACCAGACTGGCCACTATGCCCGCGAGTGTCCTGAGAAGCCCGAGTTCACTGGTACCTGCAACCTCTGCGGTGTCGAGGGCCATGCTGCTCGCAGCTGCCCATCCAACCCCATCAAGTGTAGGCTTTGCGACCAGGAGGGTCACAAGGCACTCGAATGCAAGGAGCGCCGCATCGTCGATTGGACTGGTGTTCCCGAGCTTGAGAGCGGAGAGGCTTGGACTCAGCTCATCGATGCAGCCAAAGAGAAGGATCTCGACGCATTCCGTACCTGTCTCAAGGCTTACGCTCGCTCTGTTTCTGAGGAGTTCAGCCTTCCTGGTGTTGAGTCTGCTCTTCGCGACGATGGATTGCCAATTTTCTTGATCGCCAAAAAGCAGGAAATCGCTGTCAACATGACGATCGTTGACATGGTCGGCAACCCTGAGCGCGAGTATGTGCTTACGGTTCAACTTTCGGACAAGCCTCGCCGTGCAAAGATGAGGGAGGGCTGGCCTGAGAATCCTGCTCAGAATCTCGAGCGTCTGGCTTCTGCTGGATTCGTCCAAGACAGTGGTGTTCCGCTCTGCAGCAACTGCAATGAGCTGGGCCATATTAGAAAGGTGAGTGGCTCCACCCTAGAGTAGGACTGTCGCTAACAAGCCTTAGCATTGTACACAGGAGCAGCCTGAGCATGTTTCTATGGCACCAACTGTGCAGTGTGTCTACTGTAGCGAGGAAGGCCACCGTGCTCGCGACTGTCCCAAGGAGCGCATCAACCCGCATGCTTGCAAGAACTGCAAGCAGGAGGGTCACAACGCGAAGGATTGCCCCGAACCCCGCTCAGCTGAAGGCGTCGAGTGCCGCAAGTGCAGCCAGACTGGCCATTTCTCTAGAGATGTATGTTTTTCCATGCAAGCACGGCCATACTTCTTGCTGACAATGACAGTGCCCCAACGTCGAGGCTCGTCCTCCTAGGACCTGCCGCAACTGTGGCTCCGAGGACCACATTGCGAAGGAGTGCGACCAGCCTCGCAATCCAGATACCGTCACTTGCCGCAACTGCGAGAAGGTGGGTCACTTTTCGCGTGACTGCCCTGAGCCAAAGGACTGGTCGAAGGTCCAGTGCCAGAACTGCCAGGAGTTCGGTCATACGATCAAGGTCAGTAAACCTTCTGTTGTGTACACATTCGCAAGCTAACTTTTCATAGCGCTGCAAGGCTCCTATCGCTGAGACCGATATGATGGGCGGAGGTGGTCCTGTTGAAGCGACTGGTGACTGGGGAACTGGAGGCGACACCGCCGCTGCGGCTGGAGGTGAGGCTTCTTGGAACACTGGTGCTGGCGATTGGTAGATGGTGTAGCTCGCGCACACACCGCTTTTCAGTGTAACTGCTCCGCTACGACTACGGGTCTGGTAATGCCTCGCATGAAGATAAGAAGCAAATCCGGGTATGAGACTTCTGCTCGCTATCAGTTTGAGTGTTTCAAGACTGGAAGATACTGATAGTACACGAGCAAATAAAAGCTGTCTTACAGTCTTGGTTTCCCTCTGGCTAAATCTGGACCTGGTCCTAATGGTGGTATCTGCACTGCGATCTCTATAATCTCTACAAACATACGCGTTCAGCTACAATGATGTTGCCACCGAATGGTTGGCATGAGCCTTTACCTACCTCACAGAAGAGGCGCCAGGCCCAATCCAGCGCTGTAACGTTCTTTTGTTCGCTACATCAACAACCAAGACGGACGAGATGCCACGATCTCGTAACATCGTCAGCAGGCGTTCAATAGCCACACGATTCACGTGTGCCGAGGCAATTTCCCAGGATTCAAGCGTTTCTAGCCACTGCCAACATTTTGATCTCAGGGTACTGTCCTGCGAACCTCCAGACAAGACATCTGATCATGCTTCATTTGTTGTTCGTAACGGACGGCACCCCAAACGTGCACGGTGATCCTCCACATCGGCGAACAAAAAGGCAGTGCACCAAGGCCTACCCCGCAACATGGGTACTGGGCACGTGGCGCCACGGCCATCGGATTGTCCTACGCTTTCCCCGAAACGGTCATCCAAGAGCCGCAAGAGTGAATTCGGCAAGGTTGCTCCGCGAGCAAATCAATTGTGGCTGTGAAAAACCTTCGAAGGGCTGGCCAGCAACTGACGTTCTTGACATGCTTGGCTAGGTGTGTCCGCAGCCATCCGCGAGGTTTCGGACCTCGTGGTGGTCGCTCGATTAGGCAACTTCTCCTGTCGACCAAGACGTGGTTGCTTGGTGTGTACTTGCGCTGCTGAGAGTTGTGGGCGAAACTGACGCGATTCTGAAGCTCGTCAAAGGATGGAGATTAAATCAACATGGCCGCCAGTGGGGAGTACATCAAGGAATGACAGCAGTGCGCCCTTGTCCCTTTACCTCCTATCTCAAATCGGTCCTTTGGCAACGTGTTTGATTAAGCTGAGCGCTTCAAATGTCTGTTGTACCTCCAAGAGTCCGGGTCCTTGGTCTACACGAACCACGTGCAAGGATTCAGCTTGGTACCCCACGATCCCCATGATCTTTCATGTCCACATAATACGAGACCAAGAAAAGCTGAGCCCGCTACCCTTTAATGGATGAGATCCCGATGGTACTACTGATGCATGCACCGCTTCCATGCTGCTTGGAAGCCAAGTTAACGAAAGTTACCGCGGCCAAATGCTATGTCCTAACATTATAACCCTTGATGTGTCCCCTGGTCAACGCACGAGATTGACAAGCAACACTTCCGGATTCTTGTCCACTCCTCAGCTGCTGGAAGCATCCTTCAGTCACCACCATGACGAACAGCAGCAGCGACGATGAATACAAACCTGGTACAGTGCATCAGGAGAAGTTCGACACTCCGCCAGCCCACTATGACACCGACGTCGACGGTATCGAGGAGAAGAAACTAGTCCGCAAGATCGACTGGAGACTGCTCCCCATTCTCGGCGCCCTGTACTCCATCTCCCTCGTAAGCGTTCGATATCACTTCTCTCGCACTCTGCTCACATGCCCAGATCGACCGCACCAACATCGCCAACGCCCGCGTTGCAGGCATGGGCGCAGACCTCGCCCTCAACGTCGGCGACAGATACACCACCGCGCTCGTCATGTTTTTCCCCACCTATGTCATCTTCGAGCTGCCATCCAACATCGTGCTCCGCAAGGTCGGCAGCGCGAACTGGCTCGCCTTCATCGCCGTGTCCTGGGGCGCCGTCATGATCGGCCAGGGCTTCGTCAAGAGCTGGCAGGCGCTGACTGCATGCCGTGTACTGCTCGGTCTGTTCGAAGCCGGCTTCTTCCCGGGATGTGTGTACTTGATCACGTGCTGGTACAAGAGACGCGAGATGCAGAAGCGGTTTGTGCCCCCGACCCCAAGCCCACATCCCATCACTGACAGATACATACAGGCTCGGCGGCTTCTACCTCGTGGCCGTCGGCATCGGCGGCATCGCCAATATCCTGGCCTACGGCATCATGCAGATGGAAGGCGTCGGCGGCATCCGCGGCTGGCAGTGGATCTTCATCCTCGAGGGCATCCTGACCTGCGTCGTCGCCATCTGCTCGTGGTTCCTGATCCTCGACTTCCCGGACAAGGCCGCCAAGCAGGGCTTCCTCAGCGAGTCCGAGGCCAACTTTGTGCTCCGTAGAATCGAGGAGGATAGGGGTGACTCTGAGGATGACCCTTTAACCTGGCCCAAGGCGGTGAAGCATCTCAGAGACTACAAGCTGTGGGCTTTTTGCACATTGTTCATGTCAACGACAGTGCCTGTCTACGCTTTTTCCTATTTCACCCCAGTTATCCTTGTCGGCATGGGTAAGCCTATCTTCTCTTGATTCCAGGGTGATCCCGCTTCCTTTCAACTTTCAACTTTTCTGAGGTTCAAACCACCCATGAGCTTTGAACCCAGGCCCTTCAAACCTCACACACGCACCCACTAACCCGCACCCAGGCTACAGCGCCGGCGTCGCCAACGCGCTCTCCGCGCCCCCCGCCATCGCCGCCATGATCACTGCCTTCGGCTTCGCCTGGATCGGCGACAAGTACCAGCTGCGCGCGCCCATCATCGCCATCCAGTCCGTCATCTGCCTCGTCGGCCTGATGCTCGTCGCCTACGTCGAAAACAACGGCGTCCGCTACTTCGGCGTGTTCCTCGGCATCATGGGCGGCCAGGGCAACGTCCCCGCCATCCTGACCTACCAGGCCAACAACATCCGCATGCAGTCGAAGCGCAGCGTTGCGAGTGCCCTGCAGATAGGTTTCGGTGGCATTGGAGGCATCCTGGCGAGCACCGTGTTCAGACAGCAGGATGCGCCCAAGTATGTCGTTGGGCTGTGGGTGAGTGCCGCGCTGCAGTTTTACACGCTGGCGGTGCTTGCGGCGACCAGTTGGCTGTTTTGGAAGACGAACAAGAAGGCCGATGAGCAGTTGGCGAGGGGGGAGGCGGTGGATCCTATTGAGGGACAGGTTGGGTTCAGGTACACGATCTAGGAGGGCTTGGGGGTGTCAGAGGTGGCGGAAGTAATTTGATCGTCTGCAAGAATGTGACGCGATTATGCAATGTCGGGATTGTTTGGTGACGAGTGTATGTGTGGACACTGAACTCGAGGTCTTGTATTGACGCCTGCCAGTATGGGGTGCTGGACACCATCCATTGCGCGCACGTCTATGGATCACATCAATGCCGCGAAGTCTCGCCAAGGTGCAATTCCATCCGGAGCAGTTTGATACCGCGATCCGAGCAACACCCCACCCATCTACCCCGACCTGGCGCACCCGCCCATCCCAATCTACTTCCACGTCTCGATCTCGTAGCTCGCCAGCATAAATGGCCCCACGCCCTTCAAATCGTTCACCGCAAGCGGCACACCAATATAGTACTGTAGCACACGTCAGACGCCATCGCCACTGCACAGAACCTACAACACAACTTACCTCGAAAGTACCATTGCTGTTCAGACTCCCCACCTCGACCGTCCCCTGCCAATCCAGCGTCCCATCCGCCCTCTTGGTAATAAACTTCTTCGTCAACAGCTCGTACCCCTTCTTCGCGGCCGCGAAATACTCGCTCTCCTTCAGCAACCCATCGCGGATGCCCCTCAGCAGCCCAAACGTGAACATCGCCGACGCAGAGCTCTCGATGTAGTTACCCTTCTTCCCGGGGTAGGGTTCGTTCATGATGAGCCACCAGCCGCCATCTTTGTCCTGGGTCTTCTTCAGCGCGGCCGCGAGCGACGTCGCGTAGCCCGTGAGCCGTGCCTTGCCCGGGTGCGCCGGCGGCAGCAGCGGAATCACCTCCAGCAGGCTCATGAGGTACCAGCCCACGGCGCGGCTCCACACGTTGGGCGCGGCGCCCGTGACCGGGTCGGCCCACACGCGCGCCTTGCTCTCGTCGTAGCCGTGCACCAGCAAGCCCGTGGTCGCGTTGCGCGTGTACTTCTCGATCAGGTCGAATTGCTTGACGATGTGGTTCCAGGCGGTGGCGTTGCCGTTGTCGAATTTCTTCGTCCACGTCGCGTAGAACGTGTCTGCCATGAAGATGCCGTCGAGCCACATCTGGTCCTTGTAGATGGGGCTGCGGTGCCAGAAGCCGCCTTCCTTGTTCTGCGGGTGGCGGTTGAGTTGGTTGCGGATAGTCTGGGCAGCAGTCTTGTATTTGGCGTCGCCGGTGCGGTCGTACCACCACAGTAGGTTGTTGCCGATGCGGTAGTCGTCGAGGGAGTAGTGGGTGAGGTTCCAGTTGGGGATGGAGCCGTCGGTACGGACTACGACGTCGTCGATCTGGCTGCGGTACCAGTCGACGAGCGTTTGGTTCTTGGTTAGAGCGATGGAGGCTTCGATGCCTTCGTACAAAGTGGCTTGGGTGTAGCCAAATGTTTTTCGCACACCATGGCGGATCTGGGAGTCCGCGGTCCAGGCCAGGTATGTGGGGTTTGCGACCGCTGCTGCGGTTGCACCGGTCGCGTAGAGGAGAGTGTACTTCATCTTGAGGAGACTGAGCTTGCGGTAAGGACGGCTGAACACAAAATGTTGCTCGCGCTGCGGATGCGGCCTTTTGTACGCTGTTCTGCTGCTTCAGCATCAAGCACACAATCTCCACCAATTCTCACCTCTCCATCCCTAATCAAATCTACCATTTGTCCGAAGCGGAAAAATATGGCCCCTGGCTGCCGAAATGATCCAGAAAAGGAACGGCCCGAAAATCACAACCTCGTTGGTGATTGAAGGTAGAATGGATGGGGACGGCCAAGTCGGGAGCTTGGCAACGTTCGAATACAACCTACCAAATCGAGAAGGATAGGCCTATAGGATCGGCTGCTATTGGTGCGTCTGGGACATACCTGGTAGCCTTGGCTCCCCATACCCCGACTTCTGGACCCACTGTACTTATATGAACTGCAGAATATCCATTGCATGGATGCTTGCAGCTAATGTAGATACCGATAAAGAGTGCCCTGCCAGCTCATTCTGGGTCCGGGAAAACGAATATCGTACATACCCGTCTTGTTTACGACTCTCCGACTAGTACTCTCCGCGGAAGTCCTGAGCCTCATTGGATTACGGTAGAATGTAATCCCCGCATTCGATGTCGAGGAAGATGATGACCGGAACTCTGCGGCTGCGGATTAAGTAGCGGAACAACGACACCCGAATAGCCTCACCCAGTTCCCCCGACCCCCTTGACAATTCCTCTCATTCTCGCTAACAACTCCGCAACCCTAAATGGCTTCCCCACAACATCGTCCATGCCAGCCTGTATCGCTGTCTCGATCTGCTGCGGTCTGACATTTGCCGTAACGCCAATAACCGGTACACGCCCATTCAGTAGACCGTCTTGCTCCAATTCCCTAATCTTAGTGACGGCAGTGAGACCATTCATGATGGGCATTTCCCAGTCCATGAGTATCAGCGATAGCTCGACAGGCGGATCTATGCTATCGCCCACGCTGAGCAGAGTCAAAGCATCTCCAAGAGAAGGGGTGTGGATGGAAGGGCGGCGCGACCTGGAACGCGCGTGGTAGACGTCGTGATTCCACCGGGTGGTCTTGGGCAGAAATTCTAGAGACTCTCGTCCGTGGTTGGCCACCGAGACAATGCAACCAAGATTGCGTAGTTGCTTGGCGAGCACTTTCTGGTTGACGATGTTGTCTTCAACGACAAGGACATGTAATGTATCGGGGATGCTCTTTGTGCGCTTCAGCTCGGCGAAATCAAGGGGCGGCGGGAGGCCGAGACCACCTGCGCTCGAGGTGGTAACAGGAGCCGTAGCTGGACGCGGCGGCTCGACTTCTACTAGTGTTGGCGGGTCGGGAGCAGGAAAATACCCTGGACTAGTTTGTGTGTGTTTCCAGGACTGGCTGGCCTCCTGCGAGACTTCGAGAATAATGGGTGGTGGATCGTGGGGGAGGCTCAGTGATGACCTCTGGCTGCGATGCCTGATATCTTCTGGAAAAACGTCCGGCATGCTTCCTTTTCTGAGCATAGCTGGTTTGACACGTCGAGCCTTAATGTAGAAAGAGAACGTACTGCCTTTCTTGTACTCGCTTTGAAGTCCAATGGAGCCTCCCTGGAGCTCGGTGAGTCGTCTTGATATGAATAAACCAAGACCAGAACCGCCGTAATGCACGTGTGTGCGAGGAGATGCCTGAGAGAAGCGCTGGAAAAGCGAAGTCGTTTGCTCTTGCGTCAATCCACGACCTGTGTCACTGACAGAAAATTGGATGAACTGGGTACTGCCCTGCTGCCAGTCTTGTTCTAAGTGATGGTTATCTGATACAAGCTTGGTGTGAATGAACTGTATACCTCCAGGAGTAGATGCCGGCTCCGATACGCTGGCCGCGAGGGTTATAGTGATTTTCCGCTTCTTGGATTCCAGACGTGTAAATTTGATTGCATTGGTGAGAAGATTGATGAGAATTTGAAGAACTCGAGTTGGGTCCAGCGACATCCAATCTATCTCAAGGTCGCGGTAAGACTGATCGACCACGGAGACAAGATCCACATCCGCAGCTTTTGCCTCCGAATCAAACATTTTGACAGCATGTTTCACTACACTTTCGGGCTGGGTGTCTACCGGTGTGATGACGAGCAAGCCAGAGTCGAGCTTAGAGATTGTCAATATATCATCAACGATATGCCGCATGTGCTGAGCGCATTGCGCAATGGTCTGTGCCGCATCCAATGTCTGGTCAAGTAAGTCGAAATACGTCCTAGGGCTTGGGACGTTGCCATTGCTGAAAGAGTAGGAAGAGAGGATGCCATCAGCACATTGCATAATAGCAGAAAGAGGGTTGCGCATCTCATGAGAAGTCGTGTCGATGAAGTGCTCTAGGTGTTGTTTACTTTCGAGCGCATGATCAGTGCGTTTCCTTTGGATGCCCTCGGCCCACTTCTGCTTCGAGATGTCGGTCACGCTGCCAACTACTTGGAGTAGCTCGTCGTTGGGACCAAGTTCGGGGTAGGCGGAACAGAGAATCCATTTCTGGTGCTGCGAGCCTTCGCAGTCGGGCTGCTCGAGCTCAGGAGGCGGTGACCACAGCATCTTGGTTTTTATTTCGAATATGACGGGCACCTTCTCCATGATCAATTTCCCAAACACACCCTCACATTTTGGAAGGTCTTCTGGGAAAACAATGTTTAGCCAAGCTTGCATTGCATCTTCAGAATCAGCTGCCACCTCGAACAATTCATACCTAATAAGAGTCAGAAGAATGCCAGGGCCCTGTCTTGGAGCATAGACTTACCATCGTCTGTTTCTGTATGTATACCTGCCCACAGCGTCCATGATGAATATAGCGACGTCACACCTCTCCGCAAAAGACTGGAATTTTCTCTCTTTCGCTTCAATCTCGTTGAGCAGCTGCTCCTGTAAACTAGCTGCATTTTCGATGGCCTTCTCCTTCTGACTGACTTCGGAGTCGAACAGTGCCACGCTTGCCAGACTTGTAGCTAACAAACGTAACATTACATGTACGAACTTCTGGTAATTACTATCAAAAGGCCGCCTGGGGTTTATACCAAGTATCACAAAGCCTTCCACTTGCGCGTTATCACACGTGGTGGGAATGATGGGGCAAATGACCAAAGACCGGCACGCGTCGCCGTAACCTTTCCACTGAACATCGGCAAGGACAGAGTCGGGCAAGTTCAGATCAGCCAAGTGAACAATCGTCGCCTTTCCGAGTCTGACGGCCTCCAGTAGATATGAGTGCAACACGAAGGAATTGTCCTGAGAGTTGATTGTAGGTGGTGCAAGCGGATGGCCGGTTTCGACACCTATACATCCCCTGAGCTCACAGACCCCTAGGCTCTTATTGACACTGGTGCCGGGCGATGAGATAGTGCTGATATCAGAGCCATACATGTGCCCAGTCGAGTACAACAGGGCAAAGGGTACGTCTTTGCCGTTGATAGCCAAAGTCTGCAGTGCCAAATCCCAGAAAGACTGGAAAGAACGAGCATGTGCCGTCACACTGCCAAGCTCCACCAGACTAGACACACGACGCTCAAGCAGATGGTGTTTGGTGGTCTCAAAAAGGTGATGGTAGTAGCTGGTGATATGACCATCTTTATCGAGGACAGGTGTGAATTGAAATGACCAATATGTCTCCTCCAGAAACCCATGCCTATCGATAAACAGTGGCACATCGTGTTCCCGAAAAGAGGTACCCGTTGCGTTGATCTGTTCGATGAGAGGAATAAACGTCGGCCAGTAGTTGCTTGCATGAGTGCGAGCGCTTTTCCCCATGCAGGGATGCAGAACGCCGAGAAGCTGGATATAGGCTTCATTGTAGATCATGATAGCTGCCTCGCCCCAGAATAAGATGGCCGGATAGGTGTCGTTGAGCGTCATATTTATCACACAACGCAGCTCGGAACTCCACGATGACATGTCCCCGAGCGGTGTCTGCGACCAGTCGGTACCGCGGAAGTATTTGATGTGCTCGGTTACGGTAGCCATAGGCGGTGGCTGGAATGTGTAATCATATGGCCCGTGTTTGCTGCGATCCGAATACTGACCAACCATCGAATCTTGTCGCAGCTCTGAATTAACGTCGGCACTCCTGGTGGACGGCAGTTCTGCTCTTAGTGGCGGATGCTGAGGCTCTCCGCTCTCTTTGTGATCCAGCGTTGGACATAGCTTCGTATTGCTAGGATCAGACCACAGCATGCTAGCTGCCATACCACTCACGACCTTGTAGTGATCTATTTTGACCGCTGTCCACAGATGACCCTCGAAGAGATAGGCATTGCCGCGCCGTGACATATCACATTCATCTATGACTTCCAGTAGCCAATTCCTGAAGGCATTGTGCAGCGCAGCGCTTTCAACGAACAGGCCACTATCCGTCTGCTCGCCTGTAACTCTGGCTTGCAGCCCCTCTCCATTCTTGAATGCTCTATTGGTGTACACCAATTCGATGGGACCGTCTGGGGGAGGTGTGGTACCGGCGTGTATGGCGAAAGAAGGCCGTTCGTCGAGGTCGAGATAGCTGAGCAGCTTCGAGTTGGCCAGCTGGGCGTGAACCGTTTCGCGCTGGAAGTCTGACAGCGTGCGGATAGCGCTCATCTGCAGCTCCTGCTCTTTCGTCATGGCATCGTGGTAGCGCTGCTCGCCGTTCGGCGAGGCGATCGTCGATCCGTCCTGGGCCATTGCCTCACCCGATACAGAATGGCGACGCGTCGATAAGTCCTGTGGAGGAAGAGCGCATAGTCCCTTGCGTTGGTGAGCAGCGTGGCGTCGCAACCAACGGCAGCAGAGCCGCTGTAGCTAGACACGCTATCCCCGCCATGACCGATGATGGAGTTCCATTAGCTCGAACTTGATATTCGCTGTTCGCGTCTGGCCCGTCCTTAGCGTTGACAGTGCCTTTGTCTGCGGTGATTGGATGGAAAGGAGCCATGTTCCCCTTACATCAGTGTGCACTGACGTGGAGGTAGATCAGCTACATAACATAAGCGAGTAAAGCAGGAAGTATGCTTGCTTGCTACATGTCTAGAAGATGAAGCCGATCCATAAGCAATTAAGCATTTCATGCTCAATGCATCCCTCGCGGAAGGATTCAGTAGATCGGGGCCGCATCGGCAAGGGCGATCACAGCTTACCCGATTTGGGGGTTGCGACTAGCCCAACAGTGGGGCTCCTCTGATGCACTTACATCTGCACATGTTGATTACAAAGCTGCGATTTGAGGTCTTGATGTATCAATATCAGGATCAATATTGGTATCGCGGACTATGGGAATTGTCCAATCTCAAGAGTCTGAAGCTGAATATCGACGTTCCACGTCATGGTGCTCCCTCTTTCGAGATGCGTCTGTCTTGGTCATAATTTGGGTATCAATATTGTTCAGCGAGCCTCAGAATTGCAATCCTGCATCTTCTGATGAAGTGCCTAAGCCCCAGTACAAGCAATCGCAGCCTCCAACTCACTTCGCTTCGATGCGCGTTCTTTCGCTCGTGCACTAGATCGCAGAGCCCGTCGGAGTCTCTAAGTCGCAACAGTGGTTTTCGAAGGGGCTGGTGTTTCCTTCTCTTTCTCCCGCTTCTTCTCGCTTTTCCTTCGTCTACGCTCTGGCTTATACACATCGTTGAAATTGATGTTGACCGCCAGCATCTTAAGCTCTCCATCCGGCGAGTGCACGAGATCGCCTAGAAGTAAACATATCCTGGCTTGGAAGTCTACAGCCAGGTGCGCCAGGCGCTGCCGCAGTGCGGGCAACACATCGTCTTCACCAGACCCTCCGTTTCCAACTCTGAGTAGAGGTGGAGGGAAAAGGGATTCCGGGTCTTGCCGCGATGCAGCGCGTGTCGCTGCAAATGCATCTGGTGTAGATGTGCGCGAGCCGTCTCGCTCGGAAAGGCCCCATCGCCCTGCTGTTGTGCGTGTTTCAATCTTTGCAGCAGCCTCTTGGCGGCGTGTGAACTCTGCGACAGAAAAGGAATATAGACTGTCGACAACATCCTTGTACGCAAGCATGGTCTTGAGCAACTCGTGTAACTGCCCGGTAAAGTCAATGCTTTGGCTGCCCAGCAGACCTTTCCTCGTGATGTTGTTCAGGTATTTGGCGTGCGCGTCAATCATGTCGTCCAGCGTGCTTTCCGGTTTGTTCAGAGCTTTTTGGAGATCAATCCAGGATGATTCAATGACTTCGAAAAGGATGTAATGTTGGAGTTGGTTGACAAAGTGAACCATCTCGGCCATTGCGATCCGCGCCTTCTTCCAGTCTTTGCCGAACTTGTCATCAACGACACCAAGCACGCCACGAGCCCCAGTCGTACAGCGCCGCCACGTTGAATCAAGGGCAAATTCGACTCGCTTTACGCGCCACAAGAAGTTGAAGACTTTCAAGTATTGTTTTGAGCCATATGGTGTCACGATCACATCAACAGGAGCGTCGATCTTATACTCGAGCGTGAAAACGTCCCACCCAATCTCGCCGTGTGAGAGCTCCAGCATACGAGAGTCAAGTCTTCGCAGGACATCCGCAGTATCGTATTGTGCATTTGAATTGCGCACAGCATGCTCCAACTGTGCTGTTAGAGTATGACGGTATTGTGTGTTGGCAGGACGATCGAGGTTCGATGCCAAAGACTCCATGAGAACAGCGATGAAGTCTCCTGCGCCAAGCAGCATGTACGACTTGAGCGCCTGCAGGTGATCGAAAAGTTTGAACTTGTTGCCCATGAGCTCAATCAAGCGCGCCATTGTCGTCTTGTACGCATCGCCAATGGAACGTTCGAGGTTGGCTGTGTCGCCGTAGTGCAGCTCTTTGGATGCTTCTTTGGAATATGTGTCCACCCAATTGGCGTCACCACAGCCGTATCGTATGAAGTTGAGTGTTTTGCCGATGAGGAACACCCTCCTTGCGAAATCATCTGCAACTATGGTCGGTACCATTTTGCTGTTGAGCTTGTACTTGTCCTCCCAAACACTGGTTGCTCCGCCTTTTCCTTGGTCGTGCATGTCCATCATCTCGTCTTCGTTCTGCTCAGAGACAAAGAACTCACCGAAGGGATCCGACAGCTCGCCGTCGTACACCCATTGTCGCAACATGTCGTAGAAAGGTCGTGTGACATCTGACAGCAGGCGTTCGGCGAAGGACATAACATACGGGTCCCCATGGTTGAGTGAGAAGGAATGTATGAGAGAAATGAGCTGTCCGCCTTTCAGAGTCTTGGACTGCTCAACCATGAGGCTCATCAGTCGCAGGCCCATGGTCGCGTCGCGGGTCCAGATGACACATCGCTTGAGTGTCACACCGGCCTTGCTGACAGCTTGATGAGCAGGGCTCTCGGCGAGTTGAGTCAGTGCTCTCCTGATCTGCCCTTCCAAAGTCGCGACAAGTCCCAGGTACGCACGTAGCTCCTTGCCTAGTGCTGAACGGAAGCTCTGTCCGATCAGATCCCCCTCGCTTGACTCGACAAACTCTGCAAGTCCTTTGTATAAGACGGCTGGCTCGGCGAGAGTGTGCAGCAGTCCGACGATGGGCACCGGCAGGTTCGCGGGCAGCTTCAATGTAGTCGAGGATGAGAAGACGAGTTTCGAGGACGACAGGCCTTGGAGTGTGAAGGGCAGGTCGCGGAGCAGATCTGTTTCCGACGGACCCATGCTCGTCTTTTCTGGCTGAGCTGCCTCCAGTGCTTGCTCCTTGCTTGCCTCCTGCGTCCGGCGCTCCCTGCGCTTCTCTGGCTTGTCTTCAGACCGGGCAAGGTTCTTCGGTGAAGGCTCGTGAGCTGGGTATTGCGGCAGACCTTGCTTTGCAAAGGCTTCGCCGAACGCTGGGTTGTCGTATGCCGGTGCTGATGACTGGTGTCTGGATGGAGTTGTGGGACCGCGCGAGCGGCTGCGCGAAGAGTCGAACGAAGGGTTCTGCTGTCCGGCACTTGGTAGATCGGAGAGCTCGTGGAGGAAGTAGAGCATGCGCCACTTTTCGTTTAGTACTGGCTGGTCCTCGAGCCGTCCGAGGAGGTTGTGCAAGCGGGCGCTCCGATGGGGGTCCTGGCCTGGTCCGGCAACTACCTTGCAATCAGCCAGGTGCAGATGACACCACGCGCGCGCGCCTTACTCTTCGCTTCCAGTAGGCTCGCAATGTGGCGGACATCCGGCACGGCTTTCGGCTCGCCGGCCGCGATCAGCTGCTGCATCGATTGTTCGTAGGCATCTTGGAGGCGCTGCTCGGCAGCTTCCTCGTCGTCGTTTGGGTCGTCGGGCACGATGCGCTGCAGCAGCTCGTCCAACGCGTGTCCGACGCGTTCATGGTTGAAGGAGGCCATGCGTGCTGTGCGGAAGTCTGCTCAAATTGCTAGGCCATGATGACGACGCGTTGTTTTGTTGGACGGCACTGACAACATTTGGCGTTGCGGGGAGAAGCTTGGGCCGCCACATCGTCGACTCCAAACCCCTCGCACTTAGACTCAAGTCATCAGTACGTAGGTACAGCTGCTTGAGTGGGACATAGACCTAGACGTTGACCGCATCAGTCCGGCCCAGCAACGAGATGGCTTCCTGCAAGTATTGGCTTGGACATAGGCAGTGCGAGTCGACTCAACACCATCACGACAGTTGCAACAACGTCTCGCGATGCTGATCGGGCGATTGGTTACATGTTTGCATGCACGGAAAGTTGTTCTGGTATATCTTGGTGAAGTCTGCACATCGACCTCTTGATTCCAGCTGTTCTCTCATCATTTGCTGTCCCGTCTCTCTCACCTTCTGCCACAGCTTCATGCCTGCACCGCACCTAAGGTGAGATCCGGTAGCTGTGGTAAGAGTAGCCCAGGTATAAAACATCCACAGCTCCCCGTTCTTTGTACCCTACCACCAACTCGCTTGGACCGTCTACCTCCAGCACCACGGCTTGTTACACTCCAAGCAGCAACACCAGACATGGCATCACGGGCTTCGACCATGATGCGTGATAGCGTTGAACTGGGACAGCCAGCTATAACACCACCGGCCTCAGTCGTGCAAGACGCGTACACGGCGCCGCCCATGACCTCGACGTCGAAGCCGAGAGCCGAACAACGCACTCCAGCTCATCAGTAAGTCCCCTTAGTCTCGTACAGTCATGTCGCTCATCAAGCGGCAAGGGAACCAATGCAGCATGTCATTACGATTGAACATGGCGACAACCGCCGCAGCTGGCGTACGATTCACGAGCACGTCCTATGCAGTCACAGCCACTACATGCGACAGATGTCTACCAGGGCGGAACAACTGCGCGAGAAGTACGACATCTGCAACGATATTCTGGACAATATTGAGTTTATTGTGTACTTCGCCCCAGAAGACTTTGAGGCGAAGAAGGTTGAAGTAAAGGTAATCTCTCCTATCCAACGGAATGTGATGTCGAGTCATCATTTCCTCAACAGATCGCAAGTTAATCGATGTGCAGCTCCTATCGCTGGTGGATGACCTTGAGGACTATCCTCTTCAAGAATATCAAAAGAGGATCGACAAGGCCGTCGGCGAAGCCTTAGATCAACAATTTACAAACAAGAACACCGTGCAATCAGAAGACCGACCAAAAACTTTAAAGAGCTTCCAAACTTTAGGCCTGAAGGACCGACTCTCCTTTCTCAACGCTGAAGGAGCTCTGGATGTTGCCCATGTGATATGTGCGCTGCTCCAGAAGGTCAAAGGTATGGAGGGTCAGAAGGCCAAGAGCAATATCTTGAAAGCCTGGGCACAGGGCCGGCTTCTCCTCCGCGGGGCTACCGAGAACAGCGTCCTGTTGCTCGTGGAGTGGGCATATGCTCCTAACCTTCCCGATGTTGATGCCGAGCAACTGTACGATCTTTGGGGTATCGCTATGCGTCTCAAGATCGCTACACTTGCCGAAGAGTGCATTGACCAGCTTTTCAACATCACTTTCAACAGCATTCAAGACGCTCTTCTGGATGGAGTGCCTCTTCGTCGCCTGCTTGGCTTGTCTAGTGAGCCCCACACGCCAGACCTGCCGGGTTCGACGGACGAAACAGTGACCTTCGTGTTCCACCATGTCCTCAAGGACGAGAATCCACCCGCAAAGCTGTCAGATCTTGTCATCGAGACCATGGCCAAGAGCATGGATCTAGAGCTCTGGTCGCAGATTCAACCAGAAGTAAACCACAACACTGCACGCAAGTTGATCGAGGCAATGGTAGCCTACAGAGAAGTCAAGACCGAGCAGAACATCAACGAGACCGGCAGCATCAAGCGCGAGGGCCAGCTCAGAATCGGCGGTGCTTGAGCATAATCGACTGCTGCGCAAAGGCAAATCACATTTACGAATCGATTTTTGAGTTCTCGAATGATTGCATAGAGCATACCTCAGGTATTCAATCATTATATTTGGCTGCCGAGGAAAAGGGGATGCGCTTTGAATAAGCCAGCAGTGCGAAGTGGGAAAAGTTTGAAGGTTTGCCAGGATCATTCTTTCGGCCAGTGCCGCGCTGGTTTCGAATTATGGAAATAGCAAGAAGAGCCAGTCTTCTTACATATCTGGTAGTATCGTCCTCTCAAATTGAGCGAATGCTACATCCAGTACTCCAGAACCACTGACTCACATCCCGATCAACTGAAAACATTCAGACTGACACTGGCGGTAGGCATGAGGTACAGCTCAGGTGATCTTTCCGGACAAAATCCGAAGCTTCTCCAAGTCTGGTCTGCTAGTATCGCGAGGAAGACCTTGTCCTCGCCGGCACAGCCTCGAAACACGCCTTGCGTTCGCTGGCTTTGACTGGACCTACGCATGTTGTACAATTGCTGATGAGTGCACTAGACACCAAAAAGCTGCCGTGCGTGCGTAGCACAACTCAAATCGATACCCCGAGCCATGACCTGCCAGGAGAAGACTTCCTCGCGTTACGCGACCGACCGTTGAAGGTTACACAGCGCAATGCCCTGTGCGCCGCAACAGCCTCGACCGGCAACAGGGCGCATGATGCCGAAACGTCAGAGCCGCTTCCGGAACAGATGCAGCAGGCTGGTAATTTGGCTTGTTGTGCGTCAGGGGCAGTGTTGTTGTTGCCTCTAGACCTGCACTAGAGGCTGAGACTGGAGCACATTTGACCTCCCTTGCGCGCGGCGGGCCAGGAGCAGAGTGTCCGGCAACCTGGTTCGAGCTGCAAAGCGTGCATTTTCACACAAAAGCATACGAGTGTGCGTCAGCCTGCGCCGCTTACACCACTGGCGTGACTGACAACAACAGCCTGAACGTGGCGTCGAGCCATGAGATAGATGGTCGTCGTGCCAGCGCACATTCCCGTGAGTGACAGTGGCAACCGGTCGTCTATACTAATGGTTTCCACACGCCAAGATGCCGTGGTCGTTGCATTACGTGCTCCTTGTCCACACGCCGCCATACTACGCCCCATCAGGGAAGATATGGAGAGCACAACAAGCTTGCAAACCCCGACCTGCAACCATGGCGGACCTTGCAGCACGGCTGGGAATACAAACACAGAAGTCCTGCATCTGCGCGGTCCCGTCGCGCCCCGCATCCAAACACGCAGATTGTGCAACAAACACCGCGGCCCAAGCGCTCCCTCTACCGTAAGATGTTGCCTCCGCGCGCTGCCGTTGTCGAACAGTCTTGCTCTGCAGGAGGAAGGGAGGACGCCAATGACAGCATCGGTACAGGCCGCCAAGCTGCCTGGAATGGGCCTATCGCACCACGTTGAGTGCCGGCCGTTGACACCGTCCTCAGCGTAGCACACCTGCACGTTTGAAATCTCCGATGCTGCTATCCGCTGCTTCGCATCCACGAGGCTTACACAAGAGAGGCTCAACAAACCCGGGCGCCGATCCTGCCCAGAGGCTGGGTGTTTGGCGCGATCGGGCTGCTGAGTTGAGTCTCTGCAGGTGAGCAAGGCTGGCCATGCCGCATGGGATATGGCGCTGCATTCGTATATGCAGACGTTCCTGTTGTGTGCTCTTGAAGCTCATTCCACGTGTGAAGGTCAGACATCTGCACCTCGATACGGCATGCCGATGAACCGACACACCATGGCGCTGAAGCAGGAATCATCTTACCCACTCGTTCCTGTGCACCCTCTCATTTCGTCATGCACACTCCTTGCTGCTGTCTCCGATTCGGTGCTTTGTGTCAATGTCCGACGAGCTTGTGCAAGCCGGTTCGCCCGTCTGCGCCGCCAGACAGCAGCATGCGTGCGTGCAATATAACTATTCGCGCTCCCGGCCCTCTCGCACAACGCACCTGACGCCCGGCTCGCTCTCCAATCCCTCCCGCGATGTCATACAGCCAGAGACGCCGCGGCTCGGCGGATCCCGCTGCGTCCCCGCGTCGGTACGAGTATTGGTGGAGAGAACGACCACGGAGCGACGCACAACGTGGCAGGTCACCCGCCGCTCCGCCTGCCATCCCTTCCATCAGGCCGCCGGCGATCTATGATCCTGAGCGCCGCCTGATCGAGCCGCAGCAGCGAATCACAGATATCGAGAAGGGCTTACAGCACAGCCACTGTAGTAGGGTGCGGGGGGCAGCCACTTCGAGCTCCCTGTCTTCCGACGCTACGCTGTTGGACGCACCGCCGAGGCTGCCAGAGCTGCCGGCCGACCGCTGGAAACGGTTCCTTCGACATGTAAGATATGGCGCCTTTGCGGTGTACCAGCGGCTCTTCACGTTTGTGTTTCTGGCCAACCTGGCCGCGGTCCTCGTCCTCCTGCACCGCAACTCGTGGAACGCGTCCGCGGCCTTCCACCTCGACCACCTCGCGACCCTCGCGTCCTCCAACCTCCTCGTCGCTATCCTCTTCCGCCAGGACTGGCTCATCAACCTGCTCTTCCGCACCGCTTGGTTGGTCCCGTGGTCCGCGCCTCTCCGGCTGCGGCGCATGGTCAGCAGAGTGTACTGCTATGGCGGGATCCACTCGGGCGCCGCCACCACGGGGACCGCATGGTGGCTCGCCTTCACTGCCGTCATGAGCTGGGAGGGTGTGACGCGGGGCCTCTACACGCCCGCGCTCCTTGTCCTCACCCTCATCATCGCCGCCCTCCTCCTCACCATCACGCTCCTCTCGCTGCCGCGCCTGCGCGCCCGCCACCACGACACCTGGGAGCTGACGCACCGGGTGCTGGGGTGGTTGAGCGTGGCGCTGTTCTGGACACAGCTACTACTCCTCACTTCCCACCGCGCCACGGTACTGACCCCACGGCGCTCGTTCTTGCACGCCCTCTCCCGCACCCCCGCACTCTACGCCCTCGCGCTGCTAACCGCGCTGCTGGCGTACCCCTGGCTGCGCCTGCGCCGCTGGAGCTTCGCCGCGACCCCGCTGTCGGCGCACGCGCTGCTGCTCGCGGCCCCGCGCCCCGTGCCCGCCTACTCGTGCCTCGTGCTGTCGCGTGCGCCGCTGCGCGAGTGGCACCCGTTTGCGACGTTTCCGTGCGCCGGCGGGACCGCGCTGGTGGTGAGTGCTGCGGGGGACTGGACGGGCGGGCTGGTCGCGGCCGCGCGCTGGCGCAGCAAGGAGCTGGCTGTGCAGAGGGCGAGCGAGAAAACGGCGCAGGACGCGCCGCCCGCCGTGCGCATGCGCTTCTGGGTGAAGCCGCACCCGCACCCGGGGGTGCTCTCGCTGACGCTGCTGTTCCCGCGGCTCGTGATCGTGACGACGGGGAGCGGGATCGGGCCGGCGCTGTCGTCGCTGCTGGAGCGGCCGGCGGCGCAGCACGCGCGGCTGGTGTGGAGCACGCGGGCGCCGCTGCGGACGTACGGCGCGGAGCTGGTGGCGCTGGTGGCGCGCGCGGATCCGCGGGCGGTCGTGCTGGACACGGATGCCGGGGGGCGGCCGGATCTGCTGGGGGTCGCGCTGCGGGTGTACGCGGCGGAGCGCGCCGAGGCCGTGTTCGTGCTGAGCAATGAGCGGGTGACGCGGGAGGTGGTGGGCGGGCTGGAGCGGCGCGGGGTGCCTGCGTTTGGGCCGATTTGGGACTCGTAGGGGGGGTGGGGGGTGGGGGGTGGGGTGGTTTTTGATAGCCGTAGGACTGTTTTGTTCGGACACATGATACCCAGGTTTGCAGCGCATGGAGAATACGATACGCATGTTTATGGAATGTTTGTAGTGTACATTTTGTGACTCGTGCGCCGGCGGATATGTTACAGAGAAACCCGGAAGCAGGGTGCGTGAAGCACGAGAGAGGCGTAGTAAAACAGAGTCCAGCCCAAGCAGCGAGTGGATACAGAAGAGGGAGAGAAAGCAGTGCGCCGTCGCTAAATGTTGCCCAGGCAATCAAACAAAAATCATCCTACACATGCCGAACATGGCTGCTCATTACTCTTTCAGTGGTCGTCGTCGTTGGGCGACTTGGCGAGGGGCGCGAGGAGTGAGCGGCCGGCGAGAATGGCCTCGCGGTCCTGGCGCATGCCCTCCAGCACGCCGACGAGCCCGCCCTCGCGCATGCGCTCCAGCACGACCTTCATGCCCTCCTTTGCGTTTGGCTGGCTGCGCTGGGCGCGCGTCAGGCCAATCTTCTCGATCTGGCGCTGCAGGGTTGCGGTGCCCCAGCTGCGCAGGAAGCCCATTTTGGGCGGCTCCTCGTCGGCGGCGCTGCTGGCGGCCTCGTTGGCGGCCTCGCGCTTGCGCTTCCAGGCGTCGCCGATGTGCGAGTGCAGGGTGACGGACGACGTCACGTCGGTGCTCTCGCCGTTGTCCTCGACCCTGACGCCGTTGCCGTCGTTGGCGAAGGAGAGGAAGCCGTGGCGGCGGGCGGCGCGCTCCATGCCCCGGAACAGCTTGGCCTCGTCGGGGACGTCGGGGCGCTTGAAGCACTGGCGCTCGACGACGGAGAGCACGCCGGTCCACTCGAGGTTGCGCGACTCGGTGTCCATCCAGCCCTCGCGCACATCGACGACGCTCTTCTCGAGGATGTACGTCTGGGTGTCGCCCGAGGCCGAGGCGCCGAGCAGCGACTTGGGCAGCAGGCGGGTGACGGCGACGGGCAGCTTGGAGCGCTTGAGGTGCAGGCGGATGGTGGTCAGGCGCTGGGTGGCCGGGTCGAAGGAGCGGGCGATGGTGTCGGTGGACAGGACGTGGGTGGCGTAGGGGTTGGGGTAGCGCAGGAAGTAGGCGAGGGTGACGGCGGGGAACGAGTAGGGGTACGTCTCCTGCGACGAGTAGAACTTGACCATGGCGGCGGATGGGTGGGTGGGTGTCGAAGCGGTGATGCGGCGGGCGGGCGTGGCGGGCGGCAGTCCTAAGCGTGCGTCTATCGTCGTGATGCGTGGTGCATGGCCGGGGCGGATTGTGCGGCAGCCGTGGGCGTGGGCGGTGCTGCGGCGGGTGCGGGCGTGGTCGACGTGTGGTGTGACGTTTGCGCGGAGAGCTCGCTGGTGCTGACGGCGGCAAAAGCTGCAGCGCCACAGCGCCACAGCGCCACAGCGCCACAGCGCCACATGCCGACGGGGCTGTGGTGCTGCCCCGCATCCTCAAATTGCGGCTGGTGGGGTGACTGTACGGGCGTGACTGACTCCACGCGTGCCCGCTGCCGCCAACAGCACCACCGGCAGCAGCAGCAGCAGCAGCGCAGCACCAGCCCGCCCGCCATGACCGAGCCCGAGCCGCCCTCCGTCGCCGCCCTCAGCCTGGCCGCGACCGCCGCAGAGCCCGTGTCCAAGGCCACCGCCCAGGAAATCAACCCGTGGGACGTCCAGGCGGCCACCGACGCCGACGGCAACGTCCAGGAGTTCGACTATGCCGCCATCTCCGCCCAGTGGGCCACCAAGCTCATCGACGACGCCCTGCTCGAGCGCTTCGAGCGCGTCACCGGCCACAAGCCGCACCGCTGGCTGCGGCGCCGCCTGTTCTTCTCCCACCGCGACCTCGAGCTCGTGCTGGACCGCTATGAAAAGGGCGAGGACTTCCTGCTGTACACGGGCCGCGGGCCCAGCAGCGACGCCATGCACATCGGACACACCATCCCCTTCGAGTTCACAAAGTGGCTGCAGCATGTCTTCGACGTGCCGCTCGTCATCATGCTGACCGACGACGAGAAGTTCCTCTTCAAGGAGAAGCTGACCCAGCCCGACGTCTACGAGTTTGCCCGCCAGAACGCCAAGGACATCATCTCCGTCGGCTTCGACCCCAACAAGACCTTCATGTACATCGACTCCGACTTCTTCACCTCCGGCTTCAACCGCCACTTCAACCTCAACACCACCGAGTTTGAGAAGCTCATCACCAACAACCAGGTGCGCGGCGCCTTTGGCTTCCACGGCTCCACCAACATCGGCAGCAATGCCTTCGCTGCCAAGCAGTGTGTCGCGGCCTTTGCCTCGTCGTACCCCTTCATCTGGGGGCAGGACCACAAGACCTATCACCGCTCCAAGCAGCTCGCTGCCATCCCCTGCCTGATCCCCTGCGCCATCGACCAGGACCCCTACTTCCGCCTCGTCCGCGAGAACTGCACCAGAATGGACCAGCCCTCGCCAAAGCCCGCGCTGATCCACTCCAAGTTCCTCACCGCCCTGCAGGGTGCCGGTGGAAAGATGAGTGCCTCGAACCCCAACTCGGCCATCTTCATGAGCGACAGCCCCAAGGAGATCAAGAAGAAGATCAACTCTCACGCCTTCAGCGGAGGACAGGAAACCCTGGAACTACACCGCGAGAAGGGCGGTAACCCCGACATTGACGTTCCCTACCAGTACCTTGCATACTTTGAAGAAGACGACGAGAAGCTGCTGAGACTTGCCGACGAGTACCGCAAGGGCGAGCTTCTGACCGGCGAGATGAAGAAAGAGTGCATCGACATGATGACGCAGTACGTCAAGAAGTTCCAGGAGGCCAGAGCACAGGTCACAGATGAGATTCTCGAAGAGTTCCTGCGCCCAAGGCAGCTAGAGTGGAAGGGCAACCCCCGCGTGGAGAAGCCAAAGTCCGAGGAGAAGAAGGAGGGCGAAGCAGCGGCAGGTGCAGACGGACAGCCGCTGACCAAAAATCAGCAAAAGAAGCTTGCCAAGCTGGCAGAGCAGGAGAAGAAAAAGGCCGAGAAGGCGGCGGCGGCGGCTGCAGCGAAGAACTAGAGGCATGAGATACCAAAGAAACACATTCACGGCCCAATTGCCTATCGACCAGACTGTTGCTTTTGCGTGCTAACCAGTCATGTCATAATCGGTTGACGATACAGTCACGAGCGTGGGGTGATCGCTTTGCATGCTCAAAAAGGGCCTTCATGACGTTAATTGATAGGCACGCGTTCAATAGCTGTTGCCCCACAGTATTACACGCCCAAGTGCGGGGGAAAGCGTTGTCTGGGTACCTGCAGCTAGCCTACCGTTGATTGCTTCCCGCCCAGCCCATACGGACCAACAGAAAGCTTGACCAAACATCACCGCCTACAACCTCCTGGCCAGACCCCTTTGATTGCTGTGTCTCCAACATCACACGACTTTTGATCCGCCGCGTCTTCCCTCTTCTGGTCACACGACCACCAACACCCACATATCGAGATGAACATACATCAACCAGCACTACTGACGCCTCTCAAAGTCGGACCCCAATCGCCTCGCATGAGTCCATTACGCCGCCGGTTCAAAGCATCAACATGTCATCACAACCAAGGCCATCCCTTGCTTCTCTCTTCGCTCGGTGACAAGCATCTTCACATGTCATAAACAAAGGTCTCTCCACATTCTTTCGGTATTCTTCTTGTGTCCACGCTTTCCACACCCACCTCAGGGCCCACCGATGCTCCTTGATTGACCATCAATCTGCAATGGCACCTCAGGAACAGCAACCGGAACAGCAACCGGAACAGCAACCGGAACAGCAACCGGAACAGCAACTAGGTGCGGCACAAACTTCACCACCGTGCCGGCAACGCCATGACAGAGCGTGCTCGCATTTCTCAGGCCTGTCCAACACATGCACGGACTCGACAGACGACTCGGCTACACCATGTCTATCGCACCGGTCATCAATCCAGACCGCGGTGAATAGCAAAGAGAACATGTCCCTTCGACAATGTATCCACAGATACCCAAAGGCGATCATGTGGTCCGTCCTCTTCTCCTTGACCCTAATCATGGAGGGCTATTCCACCATCCTAGTCCCCAACTTATACTCGCTCGATCCGTTTCTGCACCAATTCGGCACCCGTCAACACAACGGCGACTACGAGATCGGCGCCGAGTGGCAGAGCGCGTTGGTCAATGGGGCGTTGGCAGGGCAGATTGTGGGGCTGTTCGTGGCGGGCTGGCTGGCGGAGAAGATTGGGTATCGGAAGACGCTGATGGCGGGGCTGGTGGCGGCGGCGGCCTTCATCACCATTACGTTCTTTGCGACGAGTAAGGCAGTTCTCCTGCTTGGACAGTTCCTGCTTGGGGCACCGTGGGGCGTGTTTCAAACGATTAGTACGGTGTATGCGAGTGATATCTTGCCCGTGGGGTTGAGGGGATATCTTACCACGTACGTCCCCTCTCTTCAGTTTCGATTCATGATAAAATTGGAGCCGATCGATTGACTCGAGTAGATATGTCAACGCCTGCTGGGTGATGGGCCAGTTGGTAGCATCCATAGTCCTTCGCGCCATGCTCACGATCCCCTCGCAGTGGGCGTACCGCATACCCTTTGGTCTGCAATGGGCATTCCCGGTTCCCATTTTTGTCGTCGTACTGCTCGCTCCCGAGAGCCCCTGGTGGCTAGTGCGCCAGAACAAACTCGAAATGGCAAAGGAGTCTCTCCGCCGCTTGCGCAAGCAGGCAGCCGGTGAGACGGATGCTGAATTCGAGGCTGGTTTGGTTCAAACGTTGAATCTGATTCAGCTGACCGACAATGCTGAGAAAGAAGCTCAAAACGGGACGAGATATGTCGACTGCTTCCAGGGCGTGGATCTGCGGAGAACGGAGATTACCTGCATGTGTTGGATTATACAGACGCTGTGCGGCAGCACTTTCATGGGCTTCTCAACCTACTTTTGTTTGTACCACTTGCCCAAATCTCAATACACTACTAACCGTGCGCAGACGAACAAGCAGGCCTGGGCGCAAAACACGCCTTCACCCTCTCCCTCGCCCAATTCGCCCTCGGCCTCCTCGGCGTCCTAGCCTCCTGGTTCCTCCTCTCCTGTCTCGGCCGACGCACAATATACCTCTCCGGGCAGGCCCTGACCTTCCTCTGCGTCCTGGCCATCGGCATACTTGCCTGCATCCCGCACCCAACGCCCTCGGCAAACGCCCCCCGCGCTGCCGGCGCCGCAAGCACACCCTTCGCCCGCACCGAGACCCGCGGCCCCGTCCCCTGGACAATTGCCGCTCTCCTCCTGCTCTTCACGGCTGTCTACGACGCCACCATCGGCCCGCTCTGCTACACCCTCGTCTCCGAGATCCCGTCCACCCGGCTCCGCTCCAAGACCATTGTGCTGGCGCGCAACTGCTACAACGTCTCGGGTATCGTGACTAATCTCATCACTCCGCGCATGCTGAACCCGACGTCCTGGGCCTGGGGCGCCAAGTCGGGGTTTTTCTGGGCGGGCACAGCGGTGGTCGGGCTGGTTTGGTCGTGGTGGCGGTTACCGGAGACGAAGGGAAGGACGTTTGCGCAGATTGACGGGCTGTTTCGGGAGGGGACGGGGGCGAGGCGGTTCAAGGGGAAGGTGCTTGGGGAGGGAATATGGAGGGACGCCGGGGAGGGGGGAAAGCCAGTGTAGTCACCCGTCTTGCAAGAATCATGTCTATCGTGTTCCATTTTTTATGTCGACTGTGCTCATACACAACACAACAACCCCCCGCCCCTGATCAAACCCCCTCCCCTGATCAAACCCCCTCCCCTGATCAAACCCCCTCCCCTGATCAAACCCCCTCCCTATCCCCTCCACCGCCTCTCATACAACCACTCATAATCCCCCACCGCATCCCCAACCAACCCCTCCAGCCGCCCCGCCAACTCCCCCTCCCACGCCCACGCCCCCTTCCCACCCTCGAGCTTCCCCCTCACCACCCCCGTACTCCCCAGCAGCGTATCCCGCATCCGCCGCTCTGTACCCCCCATCCCACGCGTCTCATCCTCGCCCGCCGCGGCCCAGGAGCTGCGCACGAGCGCGGGCGAGAGCCTGATGTGTGTTGCGTAGCGCGCGACGAGTCGGGCGTCGAGGAGCTGCGATGCGTCGAGCACGAGCACGAGCGGCGGCTGCTGCTGCGGCCCGCGCGCCGCGTCCTGTGCCAGGTGCGCCAGAAACACATGCAGCGCCCGCTGCCAGCGGAAGCAGCACTCCCAGCGCCGCACCGCCGCGCCGGCGGGCGAGCGCGTGTGCACCGCGCCTTCGTTTGCGAGCGCGGCGCGCAGGGCGCTGGGGAAGGCGTGCGCGGGGTGCCGGATTAGCAGGGTGGCGTGGGTGTGCTGCCAGAGCGGGGAGACAAGGGAGAAGTTGGAAGAGTAGTGAACATCATCGGATACAGTGTAGTATATACATGGAAAACACGCCAAGAGGGCAATTGCCCAGTGATGCAGAAACGGAGCCTTGTCATACAGTAGTTTACTTTCATAAAAATACAGTCATGGACATTGACGAACAGGAGCAGAAAACATGGGTATATTGCTGAGAGCGAAAGTAAAAGTGGGTATCGGGAAAGAAGAAACAGAGCAAGATACGCTATGCATGCTCGCTAGTATCAAACGCAAACGCTGTGCAGAGTCAAGATGTGCGCAAATAACGAAAGTAAAGCAACGATGCGGGTAATGACGAGGCCTCATATTCCCCACGTCTCCCACCTGTGGTCGAGCATGCGCTCGATCTGGCCAATAGCATGGGTGACCAGCTCTCCGCGGCGGCCTCCAACAGAGTTGATGCCGACTTCGTCGGGTTCTTCGTCGTTGGAGAAAGCGCCCCGCAGGTGCATCTTCACCCAGAGGAGAAGACTCTTGCAGCCAACCTGGCAGGCTGCGATGTCAAACGAGGAGATGTTGTCGACTGCAGTTGATAGGAAGTGCGACGCGTTGGAGAAGATTTCTGTGCACGGGAATGAGGCTCTTCGGTCTGAAGGGATGAGCGGTTGGATGCCGGTGGAATGGCATGTGTCTGTGTCGAAGTGAAGACCGGAATGCGATGCAGTAGCCATGTGTGAGTGCTGCGCTGAGAGTCTCGACAACACGACTCTACTCGTTGCCGCCGCCGTGGCAGCCCACAAGACTAAAGCGGCGAAGAACAGGCCCAGCTCATGGCCCAGGCCGAGTGCCAGCGGCTTGCTTGTCTCCAACGATAGCTTCAAGATGGCAACAGAAAGGGACACAGCTTCTGCAGCTGGGTTGAGCTCGTCGCTGACAGCGGACGACCAGATTTGGCCTATGCACACTGAGAGGGTGGATCTCAATACGGAGAATTCATCCGCGGTTGATGTCGCCTTGGTGCCAAGAACCCAGGACTCGCCTGAAACGGCCAAAAGCGTGCGCATCGGCAGGATTTGTGTCAGTTTCGAAGTCATGAGCTGCAGCTGGGTTGTCGGAGATTGGCCGAGATGCTGTGAGATTGCGCTCAGGCTCATTGCAGATCCATCAGCGTAGTCTTTGTGTGCTGCAATGAGAACTGCAGACTGGAATATGTTGTATGGCTCCCCTGTTGGTAGTTGGACGGCTTCGTGGACAGTGAGAGGCATGTTCGACTGCTCTCGAGCAACAGAAATCCAATCAGAGGCTGTCATTGCGCCCCACAGGGAGTCACACACCGGGAATGGAAGGGCATCGCTCATTGTGTGCAATGATGGCTCATGATCCCTTGCAAGCAGCGTGGACTGTTGTGATTCGAGCACGAAGCATGACAGGAGCAGGTGTTGTCTGGCAGAGAGCTTTGCCCATTGACACCAACGGTCGTTGACATTGTCCTCAGGAGCGAGAAGTTGAAGACCGAAGATGGTTGATGGAGAGATGGTGCGTATGCCGGCCAGCTTGAGGGATGTAAGCGACGAGTCACAAGAGATCGGGCCATGTTGTAGTACCTTCTCGTACATGAGCTCGAATCGCGAGGTCAATGTTCTCGGGCAGCGTTGCGCACAATACTGCGCAAACACCTCTACTAGGAAGATGGCTTGACTGTCGCACAGTCTGTCACAGCCAGTGCGGTTTGATTGTTCTCTCTGCTCATGGTCAGTTGTCTTCTCATATCATCCATGCCGGAAACATACCTGCAAGAGTAGTCGGGTACAGCACTTGTGAAGTTCCCAAGCCCTTTGCCTCTGGCCGGCATCATTGCTATACTGCAGGTCGATCGCGATCATTGCAGCATAGAGCATCGGCGAGAGGTCTCGGCAGGTGACGGTGAACCGATGGACGATGGGGAAAGCGGGATGAAAGAGCCTCCAGTAATTGTTCAGCCATTGCTCAATCGGATAAGCGCGCATAATTTGGCTCATACCGTAATGAATTTCTGGGAAGAGTTGTAACCCCTCTTCATTGTCCATCTGCACCACGTTGTGTGGATCGTACTGTGGGTATTGAGCCATCGTGTCAAGACTTGCATGCATTGGCATGTTGGAAGTCGCATATGACACAGGCATGAAAGGAAAGCTCGATACCATGATGTTTTTCTCGCCCGAGGGCCAAGAGTAAGGCATCGAAATTGATGACGTAGGCGACTGCGATGCATGTATCCATGTTTGCTCAATGACGGAGGCATTTGAGGATGCACGAGTTCGGACCAAACCAGAACTGTAGGGCGGTGTTGCGTACATGTGGTTGTACTCAGGACCTGGGACTGGAGATGCATACCCACTCGAGCAAGAGTATGGTGACGGTGCGAAGGAGTCGTGCCACAGTCCGCCTGTAGTCATTCCTTCAACCGTCACCGGGCCGGATATGGAATGTCGAGTTGGGTAGCCCGTGTTGTGTTTCATATCACTTGATCTAGACGTCAGCACACGCTCATAGCGTTTGAGATGGATATGCAGAATGGGAAATTTAAAGAAACAAAGGTCTGAAAACTCTCCAGCTTGCGTGTCGTAGAGACTCACTTCGTATGACGCTTGAAATCGTGACTAGAATGAAAGACAGGATTGTTGGGATTGAAAGGATCAATCTTCGGGGTGCGAGGGAGTTGAGGAGCACGAAATAGATTTGGGTTGTACCTTGGAAACGGTGTCATTTCTGGCTGAGAGGACACGAGGGCATGTTGTTGCGGGTATGCCACAGAAGGTGAGAGTATACTGGCAGTGACCACAGGTAATGGTGCGGGTGCAGGCCCAGGGGAGGCGTACACAGATTGCTCTGTACTAGAAACGGATGATTCGCGAGAAGCATTGCCAGGTTCGTTGCTGTAGATTGTGAGCAAAGCAAGTATATTTTGGAAACCGTGAAACTTACTGTCGTTCCTCGTGACGTTGAAGCAGGTCAGACCGAAAGAAGGCCTTGCCACAATTGGCGTACTTGCAGATCAATGCACGCTCCTGGGCGTGGTTCCGTTGGTGACGCCTTTGCCGTTGAGTCAGACCCGAAGTCCAGTTTCTGATCGTGTCGACTTACCTCAGGTGCTCTGCACGGGTGTACGACTAGGATAAAGTCAGTATGATTTCGAAAACTAGCTTGTGTGGCGAAGGGCAGAGATGTCTGTCATGAATGATGCACTGAGCAGACTTACACGTCCACATTCACAATCATGTACTTTGAGACCCTTCTTCGCCTTGCTGACTCGCCCCGTTTTGGTTAAGTTGATCGAAGACATATCGCTTGGGCTTGCGGTTGATCGCTGCGCAGCGCGAGATGATCCGACGTTGGACCCGGCAGTAGTTGCCCTAGTGGTTGTTGCAGAGCGGCGTCGAGAGGACGTTGGTTTGGTGTCTGTAATGGTACCATTCGTTGACGTTGATGTTCTCCTTTGGCGCTTGGTTTTTGTTGGGGTAGGTGTGTTGGGAGGGCTATGTTCAAGTTGTTGTGATTCGATAGTAGAAGCCAAGGGGCAGCTGCTTGTCGTTCGGTCTTCGGGCATGGTCGAAAGAGCGGGCAAACAATGTATATACTGGAGCCGAAGAGGATGGGGCCAGGAAAGATCGATCCGCGTGGGTGGATCCTCGGATAAGATCAAACAAGAGTCCAGAACTGGTACGGCAGACGGTTATGAGCTAACGGCCATGTCTTGGGCAGCCGGCGTAGTTTCCACACAACGATTATAGGCAGGTCGAGGACCTGGGGATGAAATAAGGTACGAGCGCCCAGGGAACAGACCACTAGATGGTGTGAAGTAAACTAGAAACGGGCTACCAGCCGATCCAAATCAGGATGCGAGTGATGTAGGAGTGTAAGAGGATGCACTGCGCCCACGTGCACATGGAGAAAAGCACCGTAAATACCTGCAGGCTGTGCCTGAACCAAACCCGAACGAGTTCCAGGTTAGGTTTTTGGGAAGTCGACGAGTGACAGGGTATGCTCGAAGTCCGACATACGCTTGTGAAATGACAGGGACCATGATGGGAATTCGCCAATAGCGACGCTATGGACCGTCGAGGATTGTGTCCAAACTTGGAGCCCGTGGGCATGGCTGCGGGCGTGTAACCGAACGGTTCCATAAGCAGCCCCCAGGGCACCAAAGCATCCGCGCACCAAATATGGCGCACGGGACAGATTGCTGGAGAGGATAGAGATTGGCACCGCAACGCCATGTTGCGGACCGGCCCTGCCTCGAAAGACCAAGCAAAGCGCGGTACACGCTGTGATGCGTGGTGGCTTGGTACCCGAAATAGCGACGCCCGTGCACTCAGCCTTCCTGCCTCCCTGCAACGGCGTACATTTGTGCCTGCTTACGCCAACGCGCATGATCACGACATGCAGACAAGGCGACTGTGTTTGCAGGACTAGTAGGACATTTATGATGCGTTTGAATGACAGCACTGAACGGTCATATCATACGTTTGTTGCTCCGAAGCCTGACATTCATTGTCATCATGGTCTTCAAACGCTGAACTGTATACCTAGTGTCCTCCTAGTGTATTTCCGCAAGGCATCTTTCATTGGCATGAGGGTATTGGACTGGTGCGTAGTGTCATCTGTAGCCCTGCCAGCCTGCACGATGCTGTGGAGAACGTCAGAACACCAAGCTGTTTGATCATGTCTGCCACTCTGCCCCTGTGAACGGCGACCATCAACGGTGACCACTTGTTGCATTCAAGGTAACGTTAATCTCGAGTTGCTGCATGTGGTGGGGATGCCGGTGTGTGAGCGTTGCCCTGGTTGGTGTTGCTCATTCGGTGATGCGTAGAAATGAGGAGCGTAAGCCCGGCGAAGAGTCCCCCCGTGCGTGTGCGGCTGCTCTGTCGCGATCCTGCACTAATCGAGACAAGCGTTCTCCAATCTCCACAAGTCTAGGAAAAGCCAGTGGGAGGCCTGATGGGATTAGCGCACGTCAATCAGCCCTTCCGCTCGTCTGTAGCCTTTCAACGCTCGGGCACTGGGTCCTAGCATGTCACCCATAGCCTTGGTTTGCGCCATGCAAAGTTTCTCTGACCTTGTGTGCATCTAAAAGTGCGGGAGGATCAGATTGCCGCCTCAGAGCCGCGTCTGGAGCAGGTTTTGACGAAGTTGCTCGTCGCATGTTGTCGGGCGGCGTCGTCTTCCATACGGTCGGGATAGGGCGGCCAGGGCCGTCTGAGATTCGGGATGGAGACCGAGACACTGGTCAGTTGGAAAGGGAACCCTGGCCAACAGGCTTACTGCTGGCGCGTAATTGATGAGATGGAACGGGGGCATGTCCGAGCATTCTGGCCTCACCATGCTTGACCTCCAGCCCGGTCCACCTGTTTTAACAAGCTTGGACGATGTGAAGGTCGTCATTTGTTGAGTGTGAATGTGTGATTGTCGATCAACTTAGAAGTTAGAAGGATGTGCCATTTGCTCCTTTGGTGCAAGCCCCAATCTAAATTTCTGGGACAACGACATTCGCCGCGAAAGCCATGTGATTTTATTTTATTTTCCGGCGCGGATTGCTATAACAGCACCACCTATTCGCAGCGCAATTCATGGTGTCGAAGTAGGTGAGAACTCAGACTACGCGCATGAGATGGGCGTCACAACAAAAGCGCGTAGGATCATGTTCTCATTTGAGCTCCTACGCGTTGTATACCAAATTGAGAAGTTTCGGCGTGTCGGATCTTGCCAAGGAGGGTTTGATCTTCGTACTGTCACCACACATGAGTCGATGCGTCGTCTACTCGCGATGCACACGTGGATGATGCTCCCAGTGAATACCGCAAGGTCTCCCATGCCATATTGTCGTGAAGACGGGAACGGCAACGGGAAAACTCCGCTATGTCCCGTGATGCTCCCGTTTTTGAGGTGCGTACAGGGAAAGGTAGGTCGCCGACTCGGTTGGGTGCATCTCGGTGGATTGTGTATGATCTGGACTGTGACGATGAAGGCAGGTTATCGGCGCTAGGCACTAGCCCCACTCAATCCTTCACGCATCGCGGCTCGAAGCCTCCTCAATCATGCCACGATGGATGTTGTGATTTGCCGTCTCGTTTATTCGACATTCGTCGCATCCTGCCGGTTGTGCCGATTTCGCAGACCCTTCCAAACAAAGATTCGCAAATTTTTCCGCGAAGCTGAATCACTCTCGCTGTGCTCCATCTTGCTGTAATAGCACGTGCACCTTCAGCCTTGTCCCTACAGATACCTATCGTCGGACTCCGCTCCAGGGGTACGCAGTCGCTTACAGTGTACGGTGTGATTCAACCCGATGTTAGCAGGGTCGACAGCCTGCACAGAAGTTATTCACTGAGCAGGTACAATAATGCTAACATGGCGGAAAACACAGGCCACAGCCTCGCCGCGCATTGAGGTGTGGGGAAGCAAGAGGACGCTAGCGGGCTGCTCCTTCCCGGCTCTAAACATAGGTTGCGCTGCCCCATCGCACTTCATGAGGCTGAACTTCTTCGCTTGCAAACAGTCTGCCTTGCTAAATCGTGCAATGGATTCCGTCATCTTTTTGAAACGCATGCGCATCTCATGTCGGACTTGCTATTCATACTCTGTGTTATTTTAGAAGCCGCTTGTTGTCATTAAGTGGCAACAACAGCCGAACAGCGAAGCTGCTGCCGCTTTATGACACCACTACCAGCTCCGAGCGTTTTTTGTCTAACGGCTCAACTGCATGCACATTTACTAGGCTTCGTGCTAGCACCTCGCCGTTGTGAGCATACATATTACACATGCACGTCGCAAGGGAGTTCTGTGAGACGGCTTCTGGGTCAAGTCTGGCGCGAATCGCAGCCTGGTCACCTACGGCTCGTTCACATCGTCGATAGTTCTGACGCAGATCTTCTTGACGTTACGTCTGTATAATCACATCTTCTTCTTGCCGGATTACCATCAGCGTTGCCGAACGCAGCTTTAGCTCTTCACGTCAGAACCGTGATGATCCTAAAGGCGTGCAGGCGACATCGTCATACGCAGGGGACCTTGACCTTACTAGCTGCTGCTCGCCTTTCGCCTTATGAACCACCGCCGTCTGGACTCGATGCCGCTGACGGCAAGTCCTCATAGGCCACGGGCACCGGCATGTCAGCGTTGTCCACGGCATGCTCCATTTTCTAAGCGCCCTGACCAGCGATAGGCTGCGGCTTACTCCCCATCATCCCTAAATGAAGGGTGCTCCGAAGCCTCTCAAGGTTTCGCGATTTTGGCTTCCCCAACGAGCGGACGGGAAGCGCACGTTGCTCGAGCATATGTCCGTGCGCTTGTTGGTTGTTCCCAGCGCCCTGGTCTCATCTCATTTATCCCTTTCCCCTGCATGCACACTTGCAGCATTGCGATTCCATGCCTCGCCTACCTTTCCCTCGGGGCTCCCCGGCGGTGGATTTAACGAAGGATTGTAGGAATCACACAGGTTACGCAAAGCGACTGGCATAGGCGAAGGAATTGTGCGGCGGCGAAGTCCCCCCGACGCCCGTGCAAAAGCTATGTGACGAGATACGATCAACATCGGTTTCAAAGAGGAATCTGGGTGGTTCACGATGCTTGGGAAAGACTGGGCACTGCCCACGCTGCACAGCTACCTGTGTGTAGGAGTCCGTACGTATGCTTGGCGAGCAACACCCTGTGCTAGATGCAACACCGTAACATCCAAGTACATATTACATGCAACGGAAAGGGCACGTTCTTCAGCCGATCTAAACACGTTACGCGTCTCGCCCCACCACAGTCACTCATCTTGCCATGAACTTACCTTCGGGTTTCGCACTCGATAAGACGATTCCGTGAAGCCGGATCGATCCTCCCGTCTAGATGGAGAGCCTGCTATTTTCACATCTTACACGCAGTGTCCAATCTCATGATGTCCGTTGGACACTTGAAATCTCCATTGATGGCGAGTAGCTCGATTTTGGATACTGTCAGCGACCATCTGTACACCCTCTTTCTGTCTTCCTTTGCTCGCCCAGGCATGAATATTAGTTCCAATCGTAATCTTACTTGTCATCAATTCAGCGTCGCATATGCGCTATGAATATGTGCTCATCTATTCGCCATCGTCTCATCATGCCACAGCTGTCGACAAGCAATACAGTAAACAAGCAGCTCGATCACTGATCACGTTGGGCTCACCCAGAAACGAGTCAGGTTGGACAGATGCCTGACTGAAATCTTGCAATGGAGAGAAGCACTGGGTGGGGCTGGGCGCAAACGAATATGTCCGCGTGCTGCAGTTCCCGGTGAAATGGCACATCGTTGCTTTTTCTGTCTCTTTTGGGAGGGATCCACATCATTCAGTGTTAGCCCTGCACTTTCAAGATTGACACGTGTCTATCTGTAAGTGTCAATTAATGTCAAGGTTGTGCTTGTTCTGTATTCCTTCATAACGGCTGGTGAAGCTGGGGTTGAGAAAGTGGACCTCTACCCGTGCAGGAGGTTAGGCATGGACACCTAACGCTTTGCATTTCGTTGTGTTGATTCAAGCCTTTAGCTAGCGCCTCTCAGAGTATTGACGCTTACGGCATGCTCCTTTAGTTGGAGCGGCAATCGCGTAGTTGTCACGACATACAGACTGCAGCTAAGTTACGGTGCGTACTCGAGGCATGTATCGCATACGACACAAAAGGAGACATGCAAGCGGTTGATTCGACTGTAGTAAAGATTAGCTTTTCTATGAGCCCTGACTTTAGTAGCCACTCAAAACTGCTTCCTATCGACTCTGTCAGTAAACTCATCGGTATTTGCAGCACGGCTTGAACTCACCCTTGCGATTGCATATAGGGGCTTGATGCCGGTCCAGTACTCGAATTGATGCACACCTTGACCGACAAGGACCTCTAGACCGTTCACAGTCTTCCAGCCAGCGTCCTGTGCAAGTTGTATCAATGCAGTGACTGCAGGCTTGTAAGCCATCTCAAGCAGAGTCATCTGTGCGGCGTTCTCCGCGGTCTTAGCTTTGTCGAACAATGCGATCAAGGTCTCGCGAATGGACGCATCGATAGGCCTGTCGGCAGGAATGGTACCAATGGCAACAGTAGGCAAGCGTTCCAGGGCCTCAATGTCGTTAATACCCTTGATGACACGAATATCGTACTCTGCGGGGAAGTCTGCTTGCAGCTTTTCCATCTTCTCGACATTGCGGCCAAGGAGGTAGATCGGGCTGTACTGCATTTCATGCAGCGCGTAAATGGCTGCACGGCTGGTTCCTCCACCTCCGATCACGAGGCCAGAATGCTGCTCGCCGGGTAAGCGCTGATCACCCGCATTCTTCAAGACAAGGACCATGCCGAGGTAGTCAGTATTGCGACCGATAAGTCGCTTAACTTCCTTGCCGGTCGCTTCGTCAATCGAAATCTCCGGCACAATAGTGTTGAGAGCGCCGATAGCTTCGACCTCAGGACCAATGCCATCCAGCAGTGGAGCTACGTCTTGTTTCAGTGGAATAGTCACACTGGCTCCTCCGAAGTCCGGTGCACGGATGATGTCCTTGATGGGCCTTGTATCGGCGGTGTCAACAAAAGTGTAGCTATGCGGCAGCCCTGTCTCACGGAAGAGCCTGTTATGCAGGCGTGGACTCGGACTTTGCTGCACAGGAGAACCGAAAATGCAGAACTTTTTTGGCTGAATCTCGCCCATCAGCGACAGACCACGTCGAATGTCGGCTGCTGTAAGCTGGCCAGGTGCAGTTGCTGATGGAAGCAAATGATGCGAAACCGGCGTCATGAAACCGTTCAGTACCCTGCTCAGCTTGCCGTGCTCACCCATGTTGATAGCGATGACAGGCACGGGGTGCGCAGATTCTGCCCACGACTTGAACTCTGCCAGGGCAAAGTTGTCTTTCAGTGATTTAGCCATACCGACAAGCTTGATGACATGGCCATACTGCAATGCTCGGTTGTAGTACTGGATCCAAGAGCCATTGGTCCAACTCAGCTCACCTCGAGGATCATGGTGGCTGGCGATGATACTTGTGTGACCCTTCTGTTCCGTGACCTCGCGGAGAATATACTCGGGCATGGTCATCTCCAGGTCCAGGAACTCGCAACCCAGTCGAAGAGCAGTTTGATACAGCTCACGAGCTTCGCTGAATGCCTCATCAGGGAAGTTGCCGCCTTGTAACTTAGTCCTTATTGTGAAGACAACGGGCAAAGATGTGGCTTTGCGAAGCGCGGTCAGCTGCTCGATCACGAACTCAGGTGATGGTGGCCCTTGGGGTACGTTGGGGTCTTGCAGGAGATCTACTCGAAGCTCTACTGCATCCGCCCCCACTGTGATCTCGGCCATGTCTTTGTGTAAAGGCTCAACCTGTGGTGCTGAGAGGCAGACAAAGAAGGACTGTTTCCTTTTGCGGATTGACTTCAATGCCGACGTTCTCCCTGTGATCATCTTCAAGAAGCGACCGAAATCCTCCAAAGCCCTGACAAATCCAGTAGAGTCTGAGCTTTGGCTGTTGACAAGGTAATTGCTGCACTCCAGGTACCAAGGCTTGCGTCGCAGCCAGACACCCATCATGTCCTCCACATATGCTGGTCGTGTCTTGTCGATCTGGAGGAAGTCCATAACTCTTGTGATGTCACGAGACACAAGCAGAACGACTCCGTTGCTCTTTTGGTAGTCAATGAAGATCTTGCGTGCTTCAGGAATCTCGACGATACCACCGCCGCATGCGAACACATGGCCTGTGGGCTTTTCTCTCATGGTCTTTTGCAGGATTTTCAGCTCTTCGGCTCGGAAGCCGTCCCACCCTCGCTGCTTGATAAGCTCCGGAATTGTCATGCCTAGGTGTTCTTCAAGAGCTGTGTCAAGATCTACGAGCGGCCATCCGAGTACACGAGCAGCCCAACCACCTGTCGTTGTTTTGCCAGCTCCACGCATGCCGATGAAGAAGATCGACTTGTCTGTGACAGTTGACCCGATTCTGTTGTCATGGATGGCAGTGTGCGGCAGCTCGACACCATCTAGCCCAGCCTTGAAGATCTGATTAAGAGAATCCCAATATCCTGGCCAGGTTTTTCCAGTGCACTCCTTTTCAAGGATCAGCACTGGCTCAGGTGCGACCAATGAAAGAACGGCAAAACTCATGGCGACCCGGTGGTCATCGTAGCAGTGGATGCCTTGCTTCGGTGCCGTGAGTTGATAGCCTGTCCCGTCGACTTCGATGCCGTCGTCAAACTGTCTGCATTGTACACCGAACTTAGCAAGTTCATCTTCCATGGCCTGAATGCGGTTACACTCTTTTACACGCTGGTTGGCGATGCCGTATATGCGCGTTGTGGTCGAGGTGCCGTTAGAGGATGCAACAGCGGCCAGGACAGACGCAGTAAGGAAAGCATCTGTCATCGGCTCCATGTCAATCTCTTTGACCGCCTTCAGTTCTCCTCTTGGTGGGCCAGTGACGGTTGTCGAAGTAGCTGACTGCTCGACCGTGCAACCCATGGGTTCCAGAACCTCAATTGCAAAACGAGCGTCGCCCTGCAGAGAGCTTGAGCCGATGTTTGGCACTGTGCAGGTAGTTCCTGTGATAGCCGCGATAGCCAAAGGGTACGTGGCTGAACTGGCATCACTCTCAACGACGTACTCTGAAGGATTTGTGTAAGGTTCGTTAGGAATATGGTAGGTGTTAGCCTCGGTGGAGGACTTTTCAACCTGCACACCAAAGGAAGCCATCATCGCAATAGTCATGTCGATGTATGGCTGCGAGATGGGCTTTCCACCAACCAGACGAAGAGTTACAGGCTTCTTGAAGTAGGGCGCACACAGTAGTATCGAAGAAACATACTGTGACGAGACGGTGGCTGCGAGTTCAATCTCTCCGGTGAATGCGTTCTCTCCCTCACTGGCGCCGAAGCCGCCGCACGCGGCAATGCGCAATGGCAAGCTACCTTGGTTCTCCTGGTAGTCGATATCGATGCCCATAGTTCGCAGCGACTTAACCAGAGGACCGATAGGTCGCTCTTTCATTCTGGCGTTGCCCGTGACGATGGTCGATGTGACGCCCTCGACCGGTTGGGCCAGCGCGGTCACCGATGTCAGGAAACGTGCTGCTGTACCCGCATTTCCTAGATATAGCTCATCATTCGTAGCCTTCAAGTTACCGCCATTTCCTGTGACGACCAACTCTTTCCCATCGTTTTCCCAGGAGAACGTAGCGCCTTGCAGCTTTGCAATCGCATCCAGCATGACCTGGGTATCATCCGAATGCAGCAGGTTGCTGATGCGGCACGACCCAGACCCGAGCGCAGCAAGCACAAGAACTCGGTTCGAGATACTTTTAGATCCAGGAGGCGTGCAGGTGACATTCAAGTCACTGGGGACACCGGGATGGACGGAAATGCTTGGCGAGAGCGCGATCTTGATGTCACGATCGGCAACTGTGCTGGCCTTCTTTTCGTACGTGCGTCCAATACCGGACAAGAGGACGACTTTCTTGATGCTGCCTGAGTTCTTCTTGTCAACTGCCATGATCTTGATGAGTTCATCAACTGGGCAGTGTTTGTTGGCGGTACGTCTACGCACAGTCTTGTCTGCAAGCGATGTAGGTAAACCATAGCTGGCAATACACTTGGTGAGGCGTGCGACTGCAGAGGGGTCCAGCACGCCCAAGTAACGCGCCAGTTCCGCCTCTTTGACCATACCGATCGCGACCGCCTCACCATGCAGGATCTGCGGCGTGAGGATCGCCTCGAAAGCGTGGCCGATAGAGTGGCCGAAGTTCAATAAGTTACGCAGACCACCCTCACGCTCGTCAGCGGAGACAACTTCTGCCTTGACGCGTACGGAACCAAGCACGATACGCTTCAATATGTCCGCAATGTTGTCGAAATTCCTTCTCCCACCGTCCGCGTTCTGATCGATTGCCGCAAGGATGGTGCTGGCGTTACCCTCGAGTGTGGTGAATTCTTTGTCGTCCCAGATAGCCGCTGTCTTGACGACCTCAGCCATACCATTTATGATCTCGCGCTTGGGCAACGTCTCGAGGAACTGCAAGTCGATGTAGATACGCTCGGGTTGCCAGAAGGCACCCACAAGGTTCTTGCCTGCTGGAGTGTCGATGGCCGTCTTGCCGCCAATACTCGAATCGACCATAGCCAGCAGAGTTGTCGGTACTTGGACAAATTTGATTCCACGCATGTAGGTGGCAGCAACAAAGCCGATCATGTCACCGATCACACCGCCGCCAAGGGCGATGATGATCGTATCTCGAGTGCATCCCTGCGACAGCAGCCAGTCTTCTACCACGCCTTTTGTGTTTCGTGACTTGGAGTTCTCGCCGGGAGGGATCGTGTACGTAAGCAACCGCGGTTTGGTTGCACTGGCTGTGGCGGCGGCATTGAAGGCCTTCTCGAACGTTGGGATGTAGGTCGCGCCAATGTTGGTATCGGTGATGAGAACGTAGGTAGACGACGGAATGTTCTGCACGAGGTCGTTGGCAACGTAGCTCTGCCAGAGCCCGTAGTCAACCACAATTGAGTCTTTGCCCAGAATGGTCACCTTTGTGGGTGCCGTAGATGTTTTGCTGGTTGCCATGATTGTTGGCGGGATCGGTGCGGGCAGACTGCCCTTCTGCTATTTGAGCTTCTCCGCAGCTAGGGAACCTGCCAATGACCAGAGAGAAGTCGGCGCCGTTAGAAGATATGCAATTGACGTGGAACAGAGACCACTTTCTTTCAGGAAATTGTTGTGCGGCGCTGGTCAACAGCCGTGACTCAATTGGCAGAATATTTGGTGAGGGGCGGTGTCGGCGGAGCTACCTCTGACCGCCCGCCGCCCAGTCTTCTCTGCCCTGCATTCCACGGCACTCGGGCTCGACCTTGGTGCCATGCAGACCTTTGGCACTCTATGTGCTGTGCCTGGGCATGGTCAGCACTATATGCGTCGCCTTGTACTTGCTCAAAAAGAGGAATTAGTCCAGCGTGGCCGCCATTCGCTCGCCATGCCATCCACGACATGAAATCCGCAAAGGTTCTGGTCAATGGTTGTGGTCCCCTGGTAAATCCTTTGTAGAAAACAGGCCGCGGCCCCAGTCTCCACTGGTTTACGATACCTAGGTTCCCAGCTAATCATCCGGCCGATCCATTGCTTGCTTGTTATCACGAAGGATGCCCGAAGGCCCCGGAAATCAGGTCATGGCCCGATCTCGTGGTTCACATGGATTAAGACTTCGATTCCTGGTAGCGGTCACGGGATCTTCAAGGTTGCCCGTTCCTAAGACCCGTGCGTCTTGGAAAGCTCCCACTAGGTATTTACCTAGTTTCCCGACTTTCGTCGCAACGATTCCACATAGAGTAAAAGCAAAAAGGCTTTTGCAAGACCACCTACGTCTTTTCAACGACACTGGATCTTGTCGCAATTCTGGCGGTGAAGCTGCGCCCCAATTACCCTGGCAACACACAGCTTCGCAACATGGCGCCAAGAAGGTGGAAACACACGAGCTGCTAGTTCGAATCAGCAGTGACGTTGGGACCTAGGTTTGAACTTTTTCTGATAGAGAGCGCTGTGCCGCCTTAAGGTACCGGGAGACGGCACGTAGTTTCCCCTGACGTTCCGCCGCTAGAGACTGACACTGACTTACTGGTTGGCCTGAAAATGATACAAGAGGCGCTGCACGTTATGTAAAATCCGTGGGCTGGTAAATGTGACGCCAACATCACAGAGTGGGTCAGAGGAGCTGACCGGTCGGCGCCTAAAGAGCTTGACTGTACGCTAAGCTTTCGGAAACAATCCCAAAACAACAAACTTAGCCCGCCTGGGTTACTCTATTCAATAATGTACTGGAGGCCTGACAGGCAACCACAGCGTAGCGAGCCTTGGAAACAACATCCGAGGCGCAGAGTTTGTCGCCAAAAGCTGCATTCGTTGTCTGAAGACGCTATAAAATACCCATACAACTTGGCTCCCTTGCGTCGTCTCACGTCGAACTCAACGCACTTCATCCCAACCTCAGACCATAGAAATCACATCCACAAGCTTACACAATGCTTTGTAAATTCATCATCGCCGTGATCGCCATGGCCAGCTCCGCGCTTGCTGGCTTTGATATCAGGACAGGACAGACTGAGTGGTGGTATACCGACGACGCAGAGGTACAATTTTCGCCTACAGCATAATTAAATTTGATGGCGAATGCTCACCAGATTAGGCTACGTCCATCGCCAGCGCAATGTCGAAAGCTATCGGTAGCTATGAAGCCGTCATATCGACCCAGTCTGATGTGAGGAGCGCGCAGGGCGCCTTTTACACATATGCACGCACTCGCGATGGTATTCCAGAGGTTGCCACAGCGACAGGGACTGAGTATACACGCTTTACTACACTTCCCGACTGGTAAGTCATTCGTCTTAATAGTCCAATTGTAAACTGCTTCTAAGACTTTGGACAGGTACACAGCCATGCCAGCAGACGCACTAAGTGTCTTCGAGAGCGTACGGAAAGAGGAGGACAGGATTTGGTCAAGCGTCGTACCCAAGGCTGCACGAACAAGTGGTAGTCAGGGTGCAGCACCGCAAGCAACCGGTGTAGGTATCTACGCCCATGGCGCTATTGCTGTTATTGTAGGAGCTGTTGCCGCTGTTTTATAAGAGCGGTTTATGCTATTAGCAACGAATCAAGACTGTTATGACTCTCCTGTATGTCCTCGTTATGCCTCTGGGAGTGTAGGTGAGGCCAGCTACATTGATGGTGAATCTGTAAATAAGTTCAAATACTACCTAATCTGGATAGGCCGACACCATCCAGAACACACCATCCAAGCATTGCTCCAGTACCATATCTCGAACGGAGTGCGAAAACAGGGGTCTTTCTTTAGCCGACCATGAGTTTGTGTATCCCAGCAAAAACCATCATACATCGTTGTTGCAGCTGCCTAAAAAGTAGTGTACAAAAAGAGACAAAACATTCCTGCAAGTGTCAGCCAATCATATGTAGGCAATATGTGATTCTCCCGTGGGCTGTTTCCTCGGATGTACGAAGTACATCAGCTGAGACCTGATCGCAGAGAATTTAAGGGCCAAGACAACACCATCCTTACACAAGAATTCACGGGAGGATATGTCACATGCGGATGTCTGTCAGGGAACTATGACGTAAGGTAGGGCAGATAATCACTAGCGCACACTTGCATTTGGTTCAGGCCGCACAACTTCGAGCTGAACCAGCTTCCTCCCGTCGTTGCTCCTACGAATACTCTTTTGACCTGTCTATCGCCACCGCTGTGACTCATGTCGTATAAACCTCATATATATCAATACTCGACTGATCTCCCCTGGCAATAACTGCAACAACTCCGGTCCCCCGCATTCAAACGGTCCAACCACCGCCACCAACTTAGAGTGCTGTCGACAGCGCACATCCCTATATACCCAGCAGCGACCGCCTGGATAACAGACCAACCTCATCCACCATGCGCGACCTTCGCAAGCAGGCTCTCGAGAGCCACAAGACCTTGTCGCGCAAAGCGCGTTCAAAGATCGCCTCTGGTGCTTCTTCAGTAGCTGGCTCCCGGACGGCTAGTCGCAACGTCAGCCGTGCTCCTTCGGATGACGGCGACGACGGCTATCTCAGCGACGAAACAGCTTGGAGGTGAGCCTTGTCCATTCCTCACGACTTTTTTTTGTTGTTTCCCCACATCGCGTCTCACAAAGTGACATCATTCCCCGGAATGCGATCGTCGCGCTAACACCCACCAAAGCACCAACTCTCTCGACGACATCCTCAACGGAGAAGATGTCCACATTTCGGAAGAACAATGGAAGTCCGAGCTCAACGTGCGTATCGAGCAGATCACCAATCTGAAGCGCAGCACCACTGAGGGCCGTACTGCGAGCTTTGCTGCTTATGCCCATATTCTCATGGCCCGTTTCGCCAATGAAGAGATTGAGCCTCAGATTAGAGAGCTATTACAGTCTATGCTTCGAAGTATCAGGCAAGAGACTACGAAAACTGAGACAATAAAGGCTCTTAAAGGTACGATACAGTCTGCACCTCCTCGACGCACCACTAACAATTTACAGCTCTTGCTGCAACCATCGTGACTCTTGATACCGGCGATGTCTACGACGATGTTTCGGGAGAACTCAAGCGAGCAATACAATCGGATTCTGTTGATGTCCAGGTCAACGCCATCCATTGTCTTGGCCTGGCTGCCTTCTTTGGTGGAGCTGGTGAAGACGAAATCAAGGACATCATGACGCTGTTCCTCGAAATCGTGGAGTCAGATGGGGCGTCTGTGGACGCTCCGGACAATGGTAGTATCGTCACAGCTGCCCTCGAAAACTGGGGCTTGCTTGCCACAGACATCGATGATCTTCAGGAAGAGACAGAAGCAGCTATTGAGGCTTTTGTGGATCAACTTGAAAGCTCTGATGCTGGTGTGCAGATTGCCGCAGGAGAGAACATTGCCTTGCTGTATGAGAAATCCTACACTGCTCAAGAGGAGGATGAGGTGATTGAACCCCAGCGAGAGAATGAGGATCATCCAGAATTTGTTAAAGGGGCTGAAAGGTTGGTCAACCGCTACCAGGTGTACCGCAACCAGCCCAAGCTGCTGCAAACCCTTGATCATCTGGCGACAGTGTCTTCGCGGAGAATATCGAAGAAGGACCGCAGAACACTACACTCGTCTTTCACGGATATTCGCAATTCTGTCGAAAAACCGTCACGTGGACCTGGGTACTCAACAGCCATCGGTGAAGACGGACGAGCATATGGTGCTGGTCGAATGAAAGTCCGGATCAACCGCAACCTTGAGTTGAAAATCGACCAGTGGTGGAAGCTCATAAGGTTCAACTCTGTCCGAAGAACGCTTCAAGGAGGATTCGCTCACCACTGGGAGCAGAACGAGACTGTCTCATCAGCTCTCCCATTCTCGATCGGCCGTAGCAAGAATTGGTGAGTGATGTTTGTGCGCTTTGGGGCTTGCTTCGTTCGAATTAGCATATATACCTGGTTGGCGTCGGCGCTTTGGGAACCATTCCTAACGATCATTCAACGAGATGCATTTACAAGAGTAGAGTTATGGGTTTCCTATAGATACCTAGGTATTACAATGATCACGTGTTGAAACATGCCCCGCGTTGCCCCTCCAGGGCTCTCCACTCTGTAAACTCCAGATGATTTCCAGCCGCGACTGATCCCGTGTGACTTCACTAAGCTTGCTTTCTGTGAGAATGGACATGATACTTGTGATTTAAGCTTCCGCTCACCGCTTTCGCCGTGTGATGCATGGTTGCACCTGCTGCTAGGCGGCCAGCCCTTGGCGCGGCGGCCGTACAGCTTCGTAGAACTTTCTGGCAGCTTTACCCACTGGAGCTTTTCTTCGACCTCAGTCACCACGAATCTTACCGTACAACTAACAACCTCAGTACTGTACCCCACAACACCCAATTGCAAACCTGAAGCTTCCGCGCCATTAGACAAGATCATTTGAGCAAACATGGCAGACAGTAAGCTGATCGCTTCACACTCAAACACGTCTACTCACCCAGTACAGAGCGCACTCGCTGCTTTTTTGACATCGCTGTCGGCGGTGTCAAGGCCGGTCGCATTGCTTTCGAACTCGTACGTTGACTATCACCGTGGCCGTACCGCGAGTGCTGACACCGGAACAGTACAACGACATCGTTCCTAAGACCGCCGAGAACTTCCGTGCGCTTTGTACAGGCGAGAAAGGTGTGGGCAAGGCTGGCAAACCTCTCCACTACAAGGGATCGGGCTTCCACCGCGTCATCAAGGGCTTCATGATCCAAGGTGGTGATTTCACTGAAGGCAACGGCACAGGGGGCGAGAGTATCTACGGCGAGAAGTTTGAGGATGAGAACTTCGAACAGATCCACGACAGGCCATTCCTGCTGAGCATGGCAAACGCGGGACCTGGTGAGTCTGCTGCTTGAAGAGTCAGTCGATGTCGGCCCATCGCTAACCCGAAACAGGCACGAACGGCTCACAGTTCTTCGTCACGACCGTTCCCACTCCGCATTTGGACAAGAAGCACGTTGTTTACGGCGAGGTCATCAACGGCAAGAGCATCGTACGACAGGTCGAGAACCTGAAGACCCAGAGCGGCGACAAGCCATGGCATGACGCTACCATTATCGGTAAGGTGAACGCAACATAAGCCACGATCCATGGCTGACATATGACTAGACTGCGGTGAGCTCACAGGTGACGATTACGACAAGGCGACGGAGAAGACACCCGATATCACAGGCGACCCATACGAGGACTTCCCCGAGGACCAGAAGCCCAGCGAGGACGAGTGGGAAGGCGCACAGGTCTTGAAGATTGCGACAGAGCTGAAGGACATGGGCAATGCCGCTTTCAAGAAGCAGGACCTTCATCTTGGCATCACCAAGTACCAGAAGGCGCTCCGTTACCTGCACGAATACCCTGCGCCGCTGGACAATGATCCTCCAGAGCTGTGGAAGAGCCTCCAGGCGCTCAAGATTACGGTTTATTCCAACCTTGCACTACTTCAGAACAAGACCAACCAGTACGCCGAGGCTGCGGAGAGTGCGACAAAGGCGCTCGATATCGAAGGCATCACAGAGAAGGACCTGGCTAAGGTGTACTTCAGAAGAGCGCAGGCCAAGATTGGCAAGAAGAACGAGGAAGACGCACTGGCAGATCTGGACGAAGCCATCAAATATGCGCCAGGCGACGCGGCGATTGTGAAGGAGCTGGACGTAGTGAAGAAGAAGGTTCAGGCAAGGAAGGACAAGGAGAAGAAGGCCTACGCAAATGCCTTCGACTTTTAGGTGCGCGCGATGGAGGCAGATGAAGGGCGACTCAAAAAGGGCCCAGATGGCAGCCCAAGATACGATGAAAGAATAGTTAACGACAAACACATGACCTGACAACATCTCGTTTTACATTTGATTGTATCTAGCCAGCTAGTACTACCTACATGCTGCGCTTTTCTAGGCGACACTAACATGCACAAGACACTAATTTGTACAAATACGAAGGCTCCACCGAGACAGTTTCCCCGGACTGGGCGCCTGACTCCAGCCTCAGCCTCAATCTCCTGAAGCAAGTGCGTCTTATGAACATTAATATACGCGCGCAACCTCACTATCGAGAAGCGCCAGACCCCGCGCTCCTCTCCTCCCGCCACTGCTCCCTCGGCGCAACGACCCAACACACCCCCACAATCGCCTTGAGAAACGCGTCCGCCGAACATGGTGTCCCAGTACGCCACCCTCGACGAGCAAACCTTGTACCCGCCCCAACGTACGCCCCTACCCTGCACCCTCCTCACCCTCTCCACACTGATCAGCTGATCGGCCCCAGCGCAAATGGCAATGCCCACCCAACCCCAGCCGTCCGCACCGCAGCACCCGCAGCACGACAACACCGAGTGCCCGGGCGGCTGCTGCGCGGTCCCGGAGTGGCCCGGGTGCGGGTGCCAGGGCGGGTGTTGCGAGTGGACGGACCGGTGGTGTTTGTGGTGGGGTCGGTGGATGTGTGTGTGTGCGCCGGTGCGGTGTTGGGTGTGCTAGCTGTGGGGTAGTGATGGATGCTGATGGGCGTGGTTTCGAGTACAGGGAGGGTGGCTGGTTGGGGCTGGCTATGCGGTGAAGTGCTTCGTGGCCAGGCCGTGTGTGGTGCCCGATGGCGAGCCGCGGCGGGCAGGTCCGCGGGCGCGCTTGTTGGCGCTGGTCGTCGGTGTCGTCGCGGATGTGGAGCCGGCTCCTGTCTGCGCAGTCGAAGAAGTGCCCGTTGAAGCTGCTGCAGGGCCTGGCGACACCGACCCTCCAGCAGCAGCCGTGCTGTTCCCGGCAGCGGCTCCGATCATCTGAAACGCGATCACGCCGCCGAACGGCCCGGCCTTGTTGCTGTTCGCAATCTTCATAAAGCAGACGTTCTGCTGCCCCGCGGCAGTCCCAGAGCACGTCGTGCCAGCGGGCACCTGGACAGCGATGGGAAAGTCCTGGTTGACGTTCGAAGCGCGCTTGACCAGCGCTCGGGCGCGCAGGGCCCAGTACGCCAGGCTGCGGGGCACCTGGCCGTTGGCCTTGATGTTGCCCTTGTTGCCGGGCACGTCCTGCATGACTGTGGCTTGCACGCCGGTCGAGAAGGCGCCGGTGCCGGTGGGGTCGATCATGGCGGACACGGGGCCGGCGCCGTCGGTGGTCACGACGTGGAACGTGCCGGTGATCATGCCGCCGTCGCTGACTTGGGGGAGCGTGGAGCCGCTCTGGGCCATGGTGTCGGCGAGCATGGCGACGGTATTCTTGCCCTGGCCCTTGGTCTTGCCGAGTCCATCGGTGGCGATGTCGGTGCGCTTGAAGACGGTGGTGTCGGGCTCGGTTATCTTGTTCTTGCCTGCGCCTGGGATGACGCCGCCTTGAATGCCGATTGCTGTGCCATTGCCTCCTGCGTCGCCTTGGACTGCGGCAATCTTGCCATGGGCAGCGATGAGAGTGGGTGCTATGGTGCCGATGAGGAAGGTAGAGAAGCGCATGTTGGGTGATAGGATGTGTTTGAATGGGATATGAATGTAGTAGTATAGAAAAAAAGTTATGGTTGAAAATAAGAAAGAAACGAGCCAGCCGCTTCAACTAATTGAGGAGAGGGAGAAGAACAGAAGAGAGACTTGAAGCTTGAGTTACTGCTGATATGCGAAGGAGGCAAGCTTTATTATACTCGACCCTTTACGATATGCGTACATACACTGCCGGTCGGAGCGCACAGCATAAAGGCGCAGAACAGGCATTCCCGCCACCAATCGAGTAGTGCTCCGCTCTTCAGTATCATGCCCTAGATCTGCGGCACCAAGGCCTGGTGAGGCTTGTCTGGATGGTTACGGTTCTCATAGGATGAGACGGGGAAAGATAGGTGTGACAAGCTTTGAGCAAGCTTTTGGGTAAGCGCTTGGTGGGTCTGTAAGGGACAAACGTGTTCCAGAAACAGCTGAAGCCTGTCGTCTGCGGTGTTGACCGTTGTGGGACACTTGGTCTTGCCTTGGGTTGGAGCCTCAGGCCATCTTGTTCCATACCGCGACAGAGGTTCACTCTGAGATCAGCGACTATCAGAATGTAGGGACCCTTGAGTATGCCACCCTGCCAAAGCAAGTGTTGTGGTTGTGAAACTGCGTAGTACTAGAAGCATGCGACAAGAACGGAGACGTCGTGGAGCTAAGTTGCATGAAGTTGTGGTAGTGTTGACAGCGGGTGCTGAAACGGGCGAAACGCCCCTGGCCGAAGCGCCCACTTGAATGGAGCGTCTGCAGTCAAGACGCAGTCTCGATTGGTCAGGTCCCCGGGTGTCAGAAGCTTCAAAACAGTCACATCTGAGCAACTGGCGGCGCTGTTGGAACGCAGCCTGACGGCTCCAGAGCTGGCGGCCGTTGCGATGGCTCACGTGGGCAGAATGTGGAAAAGACGATCTTCGCTCCGGTGGTACTGGAAACTTGGTTCATAACGGCTGCGGCAGCGCAGCGCAAACGGCAGCGGAACGCGTCATGGGACGGTGCGAAAAGAGGAAGGTTGCTGGTGGTGGGATCGACACGATAAGAGGGGCGACGTCATCTGGCGCACGTGGACGCGATTTGAGCTCACGGGAGAGTGCTTGAGCCCAACACTTTTGCTTTTATCCACAGAGCCCAGCGACAATAAGCGTGCAGGAGAACGGGCGATCTGCGTGCACTTGAACCTGCGTCTCCGTGTCCTGTCTGCAAGCGCCCGCAGTCAAGCCTTCAATCATCGCGCGCCGTCTCCAGGTCCGGAGTGTCCAGGGTCCAACTCGCACGCCAACCCACTTCTGCAGCATCCTTGGAAGCGCATCGGCCGTTGAGAATAATTGACCGCAGTGACGGCATTGCTCGCGGCGCACCGCAACACGCCCTCCAGCACGCCCTCCAGCACGCCCTCCCACACGCCTTCCAGCACGCCCGCCAGCACGCCCGCCAGCACGCCGCCTCGCATCTCTCGCACGCTGGCCGCCTCGCCAACCACCGCACGGCACCCCACCATCGCACAGCGACCACACGGCACCACCAGCACAATGTCCCCGCAGCAGCCCGCCCCGCACTCCCCTGGCGCGCCCCTGGCCAGACTGGCCGACGACACGACAGCGGCCCCAGTCGAGGGCGAGAGCATTCTGACCAAGGGCAAGAAGCTGCTAGGGTTGGGCGGCATTCAGGAGGGCATTGGGCAGGCCGAGCAGGACGCGTTTGCGCTGGCCGGGGAGGTCGCGCCCACACGCACCCTCTCGCCGACGTCAGCTCCCGTGTCTGCATCAACGGCCTCGGCGCCGGCGCTCCTGCCGTCTCCGTCGCTCGCCGCGTCGCAGTTCGACCGGCGCGCGTCTCCCCGCGCCAGTCCGCGCATAGCCCCCATTGGCATTGGCGCCTCGCCCAACCGCCGCAGCGTCCACCGCACCTCGTCCCCCGGCCTGCACTCGCCCGCGTCGTCGCAGATCTTCGAGCGCAACGTGCAGGAGCCCGAGCCGTCGCCGGCCATTCCCAACCATGTCAAGACCGAGGACATGATCCCGCCCGCCCTCGACGCGTCTGCGCTGGCCATCACCGACGACCACCTCAGCCCCGAGAAGGTCGAGATCATCACACACTCGGCCCACCAGCCCACCTCCGCGACCGTCAGCGCGAGCATGGCCGACTCGGTGTACTCGCCCTCGCTGGCGCCCGAGGACTCGGTTGTGTCTGGCCACACGAGCACCACCGAGACGACAGAGGCCGCGCCTAACTACGGGTCGCTCGACACGGAGGACGTCAAGCGCCTCAGCTTCATCTCGTTTGCCGACGTGGTGCAGGCCGAGCACGTGGAGAACGACAGAGAGACGTTTGGGCCGGGCGAGGGCATCCAGTTCATGAGCCTCAACTCGACGTCCAACCGCTCGCCGTCGCCCGTGCGGTCGCCGCTGTCGTCGCAGGCCCGGACCGCCTCGCCGCCCACGAGCGGGGCGCCGTCGGAGAAGGGCGCCGAGCATGCGCGCACGCGGTCGCCGGGCAGCCCTACAGCGTCGCACGTTGCACACAGCGCGCCGCTGAACGAGGAGATGCCGCTGCAGGTGGAGACGATGCGACAGGCGATGCGCAAGCCGGGCACGGCAGGCACGTCGCCGCCGCAGTCGCTGCCGCTGAGCCCGGTGAGCATCGAGGACGAGCGTCCGTTTAGATGACGGCAAGGCAGTTTAGATGACGGCAAGGCAGTTTAGATGACGGCAAGGCAGTTCAGAGCAGTCCAGACGGGCGGTTCAATCAGCAGTGCAGACCAGTCCAGACGGGCCGTTCAAGCACTACAGAACAGTCCAGACGAGCGGTTCAGCGCAGTTCAGTCGCAGATGAACAGTGTGCGAGGTTTGATTAGGGCCAGCGATGCCGGACGTGTGCAGTCCAGCGGCGGCCGTGGCAGGGGTCGCGGCAGGGTATGCAGGGGCAGGCGGATCTTCTTCATCTCTTCATCTCCTTAGGTAGCCGGCTTGTGTGCGCAGGCTCGCGCTGCAGATATGATATCCATGTATTTAGTTCCAAGCAAGCAACCCAACGGCCCAAGGCGCCCTGCGGCGACGTGAGTGTGCGCGTCTGGCGGTCGGCTATGCGCCGTTGTGCTGAAACGCGACAGGGCGGCTCGCGCGCTGGCGGGCTAGACGAGGCTCGACGCACCGGCAGCAGCAGGCTGGGCAGGCTGGCTCGCTGTCACTGAATTGCTGGCGTGCGCGAGTCGCGGCGTTCCGCAGCCAGCGCAGGCCGAGCCCGCGAAATCAAGCCAAGGGCCCGCGACAGGTGAGGGCAGCGCTAGGGTCCTGCTACTGCCCGCTACTGTCGTGCTGTCCCGCACGCTGCGATGCGCCACAAGCAGCAGCGCTGCCTCTGCCTCCCGCCGGCCGTGCCTCTGAACCCCCCGACGTCCATGAGCGCCCGTCGCCGGAGGGCTCGCTAGGGCACACAGCAGCGCGTCCGCCAGCATGGACCCGCGCGCAAGCAACGGCAGCAGCAGTCGGCGCAACCGCGAGAGGAGCCAGACGACGGCCGACCGCAGCCCGCAGCGGGACGACTTCGAGTACGCCACCTTCACCACCTCCATCACCACCACCAGCGGCACCACCACCAGCACCACGAGCACCACCATCCGCGCCGTCACCCCCGAGCCCAGCCCGCCGCTGCACGCCAGCCCGCCGCAGTCGCCGCGCGCCCTCCACCGCCTCGACCCGCCCGCGCCCCTCCGCCACGACCAGCCTGCGCACCTCCGCCACGACCAGCCCGCGCCCGCCCGCGCCAACAGCGACACCCACGGCGGCAGCGCTGCCCGGTCGCGCGAGAGCAGCAGCCGTCCGCGCACCCGCACCCTCGAGGAGCGCAGCACGCGCGACCGCTCGCCCGCGAGTCTGTTCCCGGGCCCGCGCCACCGCATCCAGAGCCTGGAGGAGGGCCTCGTCAGCAGCATCGGGCACCCCTCGACTATTCCCGCCGCCGCCGCCCCCGCGCCCCGCCCCGCCAGCAGCAGCACCCGCCGCCCCGCCAAGCACCCGCCGCCGCCCGCGCCGCCGCAGCATGCCGCCCCCGCCGCCCCCGCCGCCACCGCCGCCTGGGTGTCGCCCGTGCCCGCCGCCGACGTGCGCAAGCTGAAGAGCCTGATGCGCACCACCTGCGGCAAGATGCAGGGCCTGCTGGCCTTCCGCCGCGGCGAGGCCAACGCCTGGGCCCTGTCGTACTGCTTCATCAACGACGAGGCCGGCAGCCTGCTGTACGAGCCGCAGAAGGAGAACACGTACACCCGCACCCTGATCCCGGACCTGCGCGGCTGCCACGTCAAGAGCGCCTACGACGGCGAGGCCTACACCGCCTACCTGCACGTCACCGTGCACAACTCCAAGCTCGAGGTGCACCTGCGCCCGCCGACCCAGGACGAGTTCGACTCGTGGTTCGCCGCCCTGCTGTGCTGGCAGCCCATGCGCCCCAAGGGCATCCAGAACCGCATGGCCAAGCCGCAGACCCCGGTCGTCATCGAGCGCCGCCTGGCCGACAGCCGCCGCCACTCTGAGGTGTCGCTGCTCAAGGAGGCCCCCAAGAAGGAGGCCCCCATCATCAAGGTCGGCAAGATGATCTACTGGGACACGAGTGTGACGTACAGCAACACAGGCACCCCCAAGTCCACCGCCGGCCGCCCGCAGGCCTACCGCGTCCAGAGCCACGGCTCGCGCCGCTGGCGCCGCGTCTCGTGCACCTTGCGCGAGAACGGCGAGCTCAAGCTGTATTCCGACACCGACGTCACCCTCGTGTCGACCGTCCAGCTCTCGCAGCTGTCGCGCTGTGCTGTCCAGCGTCTCGATCCCTCGGTTCTCGACAACGAATTCTGCATAGCCGTGTACCCCCAGTACACCGCTGCCTCTTCCTCGATACCGCTGCTGCGTCCCGTCTTCCTGTCGCTCGAGTCGCGCGTCTTGTACGAGGTCTGGATAGTGCTTCTGCGTGCATTCACCGTTCCCCAGCTCTACGGCCCCAAGTCAGATACCCTGCCCGAGGAGGGCCCGCTCTCGCCTTCGTTCGAAACCCAAGACATGTTTCGCATGGAAAAGTCACTGTTTGTAAAAGTCATCGAGGCACGGTTAGTGCCGCCTGTTAGTCCAAAAGTTGCCACTGGTGCTGGGGAAGGTCCAACACCAATACGACCGACCTCGTCGGCCACGACCAATCCCGGCGGCTATCTCATTGAAGTGCTGTTAGACGGCGAGGCCCGCGCCCGCACGACGGTCAAGAACGAAGGCAACGCGCCGTTTTGGAGAGAAGAATTCGAGTTCCTTGATCTACCGGCCCTGCACACGGCCTCACTATTACTAAAGAAACGACCTCCAAGCTATGTCCGAAACGAGAAGAACATGTTTGATAACTCGGCTGTCAGCGATAATCCGTATGCTTCCGAGGGCGGTTATGCTGGCATCTCGTTCGACCAGACATTGGGCAAGACAGACATCTATCTCGACGATCTAGGGCCGAACCAGGAATTGGAGAAATGGTGGCCGCTGGTGAACATGTATGGCAACAGTGTGGGCGAAGTACTCGTGCGTGTCAGCAGCGAGGAGTGTGCTATCTTGATGGCTCGCGATTACTACCCGTTGTCAGAGTTACTGCATCGCTTCTCGAACAGTCTGACGCTACAAATTGCTCACATGGTGCCCAATGAGCTCAAAAGACTGTCCGAGTATCTGTTGAACATCTTCCAAGTATCTGGAGCGGCCGCAGACTGGCTGTGCGCACTCGTTGAAGAGGAGATTGACGGCACGTTGAAGGATTCGCCCGCAAGCCGACTTCGCTTCAGCAAAAGACTGGGATCAAGCGACTCGAACGAATCGGCCATGGGTGGCACATTCGGCTCTGCAAGCGATCGGGAGGTCTTTGTCCGAGACATGGGCGTCAACGCTAAGCTCGAGGCTAATCTACTCTTCCGTGGCAATACGCTCCTCACTAAATCATTGGATCTACACATGAAGAGGCTGGGCAAGGAGTACCTGGAGGAGACACTGTGCGACAAGCTACGCGAAATCAACGAGAAGGATCCGGATTGTGAAGTCGACCCTAATCGAGTCACTTCTCAGCACGAGCTGGACCGCAACTGGAGGCGTCTCATCAACTGTACCGAAGAAGTCTGGCGGGCGATTTATAATTCCGTGCAAAGATGTCCGCAAGAGTTGAGGGTGATTTTCCGGCACATCAAAGCCTGTGCCGAGGACCGCTATGGCGATTTTCTCCGTACAGTCAAGTACAGCAGTGTTTCTGGGTTCCTATTCTTACGATTCTTCGTTCCGGCTGTGCTGAACCCCAAGCTGTTCGGCTTGCTGAAGGGTATGTCCAGCTTATGGCTTAGAAACATTCAGTACTGACACTTCACAGATCACCCCAAGGCTAAGGCACGACGGACATTCACGTTGATCGCAAAGTCATTGCAGGGCTTGGCGAACATGTCCTCCTTTGGCACGAAAGAAGCTTGGATGGAGCCCATGAACGCATTCTTGACCTCGCATCGAACCGAGTTCAAGAAGTATCTAGACGACATTTGCTCGATCTCGACCGCCAACTCGCCAGCGCCGCCAATCCCACCATCCTACAGCACGCCCATTGCCATCCTGCACCGTCTGCCCCCCACGTTCAAGGAGGGATTCCCATCGCTGCCATACTTGATCGACCACTCCCGCAACTTTGCAATGCTCATCAACCTGTGGCTCGAAAACACCACCAAGACGGCACATGAGATCCAAGCGAGCGACGGCGATCTCCTCCGGTTCCACAACATCTGCGTGTCCCTCAGCGAGCGTACAAAAGACTGTCTGAACCGTGCCGAGCCCGCCGAACGTCCTTCGTCTTCGTTGAGCGTCAAATGGGAGGAACTGATCGAACAGCTGCAGGGTGCAAGCCTAGATACGAACCGGGGAGCAATGACTCGAAGTCGAAATGCGATCAAAGAGGAAGAGCTAGAAGATATACCGATGTCGCCAGGCAACGGTGCTGGCTATGCTGAGGATTACTCGTCCTCCTCAGCTGCCACGACTCCAATCACCATGAAGCCAGCGCCAAAGACCAGGCACCATCAGAATTCGAGCATCTCCGCATCGCACGCTTCTCAAAGTTCGCTCAGAAGCAACAACTCTCAGCAGATCTCATACATCAATCCGTTCGCTAGTCGCGGCGGCTACGCTCCGTCGACACACGAGTCGATGACCACTTCACAGTCGGCATCCGCCTCCGCAAGTGCATCAGCATCAGCTGGAGAGGAGACCCCGCCTGGCTCTAGCGACGGTCTGCACATGGCACCTGCACCTTCATACCCACAGACACACACCACTCCCTCTGGCTCAACAGGCTCGTTCCACCGCAGCAACCCGGTCGCGCCCATCAACACATCTCGCCCCGAGCTCATGTCCCCCGATTCCAACTCACGCACAGTCCGGCCCGAACCCGAGACTCGCAGTATTCACGCCAGCGAGAACGGCTCCGTGCACGAAGAAGAATACACAACGGCGCTCCCCGCCTTCTCCTCACAAGCCCCCCGCGAAGTCAAAGAAAAAGAGCGCAAAGAGCGCGGCCTGCGCGGCGTGCTCCCCTTCCAGCGCAAAAAGAAAGACAAGGACCGCGATAAAGAAAAAGACCCCAAGGACCGCGACAAGGCGGGGCGCAGCAAAGACAAGGACAAAGACAAAGAAAAGGGCATCCTGGATCTCGTCGAGCGAGAGCGCCGCGGCGACTACTCGATGGCGAGCATGCGCGGCCGGCCCGAGAAGGAGAAGCGCCGGGACGAGCGCGACGAGGAGTTCTGACTACATGGTTGGTTTACGGGCGAGAAGCCGCGCGCCGCGAAGGAGACGCAGGAGATCAAGCGCCGGAAGAGCGAGGGCGAGCTGCTGAACAGCGTCGCTCGGGACGCGTGAGCGTGGGCATGTCCCTGTCGTCGGCTCTTCATTCCGCCATTAGACACCGCGCCCGCCCGGTAGAGGGCGCCGCGCCGCGCCGCGAAAAGCTGGTTGGTTGTTTGCGCCTGCCCCTTTACCCCCACAGGCAAAAGGACGGCGGTTTTCGTGTTCCGTGCCTCCCCAGGCGTTCGTCTCCAAGAGATTTCCTTGTTCTCCACGCGCAACGCACATTAGACTTTGTCACGACCTGGCGGTTAGCGGTTAGCCGTCGTAGCCGCTAGAACCGGCGGATATGAGGGAGGGAAAGGCTTGTTGCTGTTGCATTTTTCGGTGGCTGGGATGAGCGGGCATAGCGTGGTTTGGTAGCGTTGCTTTTGGAATTACACGATATGGGTTTTACCACGGCGGTGCCACGCGGGACTTGATGTGATGTCTGCTGTGTGGCTCAGATGTGCGGAACTTATGCTACAGCTGACGCTGCTGCCGCGTTCTCGGCGCGCAAGCAGCAAAAGTCGTAAGCATTCTGGTCTGGCATAAAGCACGCGCTAGAGCCGTATACCACAGCATAACCTATAGCTGCTAGTTGGGTATTATACCAAGAAATTGTCTTTCGCTACATAGTACTTAGCACGTCTCTTGAAGCTCTTTAAAACGTTAGTTATACAGAAGTAGCATAAGAGTAGACGTTGATTAACACACGCACTCTAATTTTCCATGTTCTTGTTCCCAGTAAAGAAGTTCTTTACAGTACATAGAGTACACAAACTGAATCCACCATGCATCTACTGCGAGCCAGAACCCTAATCCAACACGCGTTTGAGCTTGGATTCGAGACTACGGCTCCTTCTGAAGCCGCAGATGGCCAAAGTGCACACACCTCGAGTCCCGCACGCAAGGTCACGTCCAAGGCAAGCTCTGAATGTGCAAGTGGCGTCTATGGCCTTTTCAACTGCAACGGATGCCTGGATCTACGAGACGTGCTGAGGCGGCGGAATGCGATGTTCAGTGTCTCCAACAGCGTGGGTGGAGGACACTGGAGTAGGGTGGGCTAGGACAGTGTGGAATAGGGCAGAGGGAGGAAAAGTCTTGCGAGCCATGTGATTTTGTGTTTAGATCTGTTTCTGTATGCTCGTTCCCTCGGCAACGCAGTCTGGGGGTCTCGCCACGTGTGCGATATGTGAGAGGAGTGTGGAGGGCAACTCTTGGCGGATGGAAGCTGGGTTTCAGAGCTGCAGAAGCCCTGTGGGTTCTCTGAGAGTATTTCCTTCTTTCCGACTGCGGAAGGGCTGAAGCTGCTCTCCAAATCGCCAGTATCTCGCAACTCTCCGACGCAGCACAGTTTAAGTTGGCTATGAACGAGGAGTGCCGTCGTCTGGGTGGATATGCATCTTCTGCCCCGCAACCGTCTTCTCTGCAGTATGCGTCTTCCCAGCAGTCTCCGTCTCTCCACCTCCGACCTCCTGCCCGATAATGGCTGGCTCAGCGCCCGCTTCCTCATCCTCAGCCGGTTTCGCGGCCTTGAGACTCGTATTCCCGACGCCCAGCGTCAGAAGCAAGCTCAGTCCCGAGCAGCACGTGAAGAACACGAATATATACCGCAGCCCCAGCATATACGCATCCAGGATCTGATCGCGTTGAGGCGGCGCTAGATCAAGGTCGTCGAGCGCATACGTCGACGACGTGAGCGCCGACAGCAGCGCGTCGGATACAAAACTTACCCCGAGCAAGCGCTGGCGCAGGGTGTTCGCGAGCACGGCGCCGGACACGACGAGCCCGAAGGCGCCGCCGATCGTGCGGATGAAGTTGCGCAGCCCGGTTGTGACGGCGCGGTCGGACGTGCGGCTGTTGGCGTACATGCCCACGAGGGTGGGCTGGAGGGTGAGGCCAATGCCGGCGCCTTCTACTACAAGGGCAACAATGAGCACGGCGAGGTTGTTCTGCCGGTTGAGAATGAGGGTGAGTCCGTTGCCGATGGTCCAGAGTGTGAAGCCGAGCAGGATGCAGTGCATGTAGCTCCCGACGCGGGTCATGTAGTAGCCGCTCGCGATGGAGGCGAATGATGTGCTGATGACGAGTGGTAGGATCAGGGCGCCAGATACGAGCGGGGAGTAGCGCAGGATCGATTGGAAGTAGATGGGGAGGTAAAAGAAGTTTCCGAAGTAGGCGAGGCCGGTCAGGAAGGATTGGAGGTAGAGAGCCCAGCAGTGAGGTACGCGGTACAGCCGGAGGGGCATGATGGGGAGAGGTGCAAGTTTCCACTCGTAAAGAACGAACAGAAGAGTCATGACTGCGCCCGTCACGGTGGCGCCGACGAAGAATGCGGAGGACCAGGCGTATGTGAGGCCTCCTCCGGACAGCGGGATCAGCAAGAGAAGCGTCGACGCTATGTTGAGTGCTATACCGCCATAGTCAATTTGCTTCATCTTCGCTAGTGTGTCACTTGATGTGTGCTTGAGGGGCAAGAACAACAATAAAACCACTGTAGTGGGAAGTGTCATGATGGGGATCATCCAGAACACCCATCTCCACGATCCGCCCTCGACCACAGCACCGCCCAGAAACGGGCCAATGCCGTTGCCGAGAGCTATGACCGAGCCGAGCCAGCCTAGGTGAAAGTGTCAGTGGTCCACGATACCTGTTACGGAGACTGCGTTTTGCTTACCTTGATACTTGCCACGATTCTGCAGAGTGGTAATGTCGCTGACGATAATCATCACAAGACTGTTGATGCCGCCGCCCCCAATACCAGCAATCGCGCGCAGCACGAAAAGTTGCTCCGCTGTCTGCGCAAACCCGCAGCCTAGATCCCCCAGGCCCAGGAGCGCCAGGCACAGCAACAAGAGCCCCTTCCTCCCAAAGATATCCGACAGCCGCCCGTTGATGAGCTGGAATGCGGTCGAAGCAATCAGAAACGACGTGCCGATCCACGAAGTCGCAGTACCTGTGTTCAGGTCTCCAGCAATGGCAGGCGTGGCCGTTGATACGCTTGTTTGGTCGATGAAGGACACGAATAGGCAGACTGATAATGTCGGTATCGCAATTCGCAGCTGCCCGGCCGACATGGTGTTGCGCTGGCCGCTGATGGATTGCGTGTCATCATCGTCAAGTACATCGTCCTCTGCTGGTTTCGAAGGCGGCTGCTCGACAATCGACGTCCCGGTACACTTCTCTGAAAGGCACTGCGAATGGTCATGAGACGCACTGTCGACCGTGACGTCGGAGGCAAGTATCTCCTTCTCCCCGCAGGACTGGTTCGGGTATAACATGACTGCAAAGACGGACGGGCTGCTTGTTCTTGCAAGGCGGGCCTGTTATGAAGACCATCCCAGCTCTAGAACATACCCTGCGTTGCACATCAGCGGGTGCTTCGGCGCGGGTCACAACCGGCAGTCGGTTCCTCGTGCACCGGAGACTCCGTCTAATAACGACATTCGCTGCACAGTCTGTGGGACATCTGACAAGGCGGCCGTCTGGGCTGCAGACGTTGATGATACGTCAACGGCGCTCTCGAAGGACGCGGAAGATGGCAACCGAAGCCTTGGATGCGGAAGACGAATCAGAGTGATCGTGGCTTGGCATCGGCTCGAAACCAGCCGATGCCATCTCAACAACACTACAGCACAACATTACTCGGACACGGGTAGAATAGACCAGTGTCAGTCATGGAGAATGGTAAAGATTCAGAGGGTCCTCCGACTTTCGGAACCATCCACGACCTGTCGAAGCTTTGTACCCGCGAAGTACTTGATCTATTGTGCACAAGGGAAACCTCGAAATGTCAAGCAACATGTCGCGACTATTCCAGCCTTTGACCGTTGGAAATGATGAATTGAAACACCGCATAGCAATGGCGCCTTTGACGCGCTATCGCATGGACGATGCATGGAGTGCAACCGAGTTGAGCAGAGGTAGATCTAACGAGCAGATTGCAATTCAGGCCATCGCTAACAGGGTGTTGAGAATACTACGAGCAAAGAGCTTGCGTCCCGGGCACCCTCATCGTGAGCGAAGCAACTATAATCGCAAAAAACGCTACCGGCTGCCACAATGCTCCTGGAATATGGTCCGAGGCCCAAGTCGCTGCCTGGAAGAGAATCACAACAGCAGTCCACGAGAAAGGTTGCGTCGTCTACTGCCAGCTCTGGCACCAAGGCCGGGCTGCGAAAGACAACGTACTCGAGTCCCAAGGAAACAGGATGTTGTCATCCAGCGCCGTTCCTATCAGTCCTCAAGATCAGACTCCTGATGCCATGACAGAATCGGAGATAGCGGAGGCGATAGCTGATTATGCGGCTGCGGCCAAGAATGCCATCGCTGCTGGCTTCGATGGCGTGGAAATCCATGGCGCGAACGGCTACCTCCCCGATCAATTCTTGCAGACGACCTGCAACAAGCGCGAGGATCGCTGGGGTGGAAGTATCGAAAATCGAGCGCGCTTTCACCTCGAAGTAACCAAGGCAGTTATTGCAGCTGTGGGTGCCCACAGGACGGCGATGCGCCTCAGTCCCTACAGTGACTTCAACGGCATGCTCATGGACGAGCCGGAGCCGACCTTTGAATATCTCCTGGCCCAACTGAAGCCATTCGGCTTATCTTATCTCCATTTGATCGAGGCTCGTATCAAAGGCAACGACGACGCTGAATGCGGTGGACAAAAAAGCGTAGCTTGGATGGTGAAGCAGTGGGATCGAGCAAGTCCGGTCGTACTGGCGGGAGGCTTCAAACCTCTGCTGGCGAGACAAACGGTCGACGAGACGTTCAAGGAGTACGATGTTATCGTTGCGTTCGGACGGTATTTCGTGGCTAATCCAGACCTCGTATTTCGCGTCAAAGAGGCGATACCCTTGGCTGGGTATGATCGTTCGGTGTTCTATACGCCGAAGATACCTAAAGGTTACATCGACTATCCGTACAGTGAGCAGTTCCTACTATCTGCGACTAAGGCTTGAATATATCAGCAATTACCCCAGCGGACACACTGTACTCCTGGTTCAAAGCTTGATTGTCTGATAGTTGCACGGATGGAGAGCCCCCAGATAAAGCGAGGATCACGACCTGATAATCACAGCCTTTCAACGACATGCGCAGGGGGACAAGAGTACTCCTGTCGATGGAACAACAGGGTGGCAGGCATTCGACCCTGGCTTGTGCAGGCCATGTACACAGTCCAGAGGCATGCACGCCAGCTGCCGTTGGAAAAGCTTGTGCTGCGCCCCCGGCACGGGTGGACCGAATGTATGCGACTGAATACACCGTCTATCCTCTCGGGTATCGAATCACAGGCGGTGGAAATAGAATCGAACGACATCAAACCTTCCAGCCGTGTTCAAGTCGTGTTGGCATCCCAAAACGACGAAGCACGACACTCCATTCCGGATCGTCCAAGATAGTGGCGCTCTTGTCGGCCGCTCGTAAGCGCTGAGCTGCATGCAGCGTGTTGTGGTACCGCGCATCAGTTACGAGCGTCGTGTGCCATCCTCGTCAAACAAAGCTGGGTAGGGACGACTCGTGCCACTGAATAATGAAGGTCAAGACAAATGCCCATTATTCATTGAACACTTCATGACAATTACGCTGGATTCAATGAAACGTAACTGTCGCAAGTCGCCGCACCGATGGACAGAAAATATGGTGTTCATTAATTAGCACGCGCGGGGTGTGGACGCTTTGGATCTGGTCGAAACTCCATCGAAGGTGATTGTTCTACCGCTGACCGTATTGGGTTAGCTGGCCCGAAAGGTAAGCATTCTAGCCAGCGCCACGCTTGGTGGCCACTATCCGCCTTAGGAAGGAGCAACAAAATACGGGCGGAACGTAATAACGCCAAGACCGCTGTTGCGCATCCTCCAGGGTTGCGGCATAGCATGATGAGAGACGTTGATGGCTGTTTGCAGGTGAGCGCGATTACTAGGACGGATAATGCGAAGGTAAAGCATCAAGGATAAGGAAGAGAAGGCGACGCACAATATACACGATGTCTTCGCATTCTCTTGGCCATGCAAAGCCTTTACAAGCCTGTCTTCCGCTGCTTGGTGGGCCTTGTCGGCCCTTGGTGTGTCTTACCGAGGCTTGTGCGTCGACTCGCTTCTGGGCACTGATTGGCGCGCGCAGAGGAGTTCCAGCAGTTATCGCGCACGCGCCTGAGGGAGTCTAGGAATCCAATGGCGGTGGCAACGCGATTGGCAATGTAGACCTGCCGCATCAAAGCTAGGCTACGGCGTTTATCTGTTGCTATTACGACCTCCTTCCCAATCGGCCACGCTCAGGCGGCCAGTCACACACACTACACGCGAGCTATGCTTTGCGTGCTTTCACCTTGAATACCCTATAAACCTGCGCTCCCCGACCACATTACCTTCGTTGTCGCTCCCCACTGTACCACCCCACCTCATCGAGTCTACACAGTAGCACGACCATCACGATGCCTGGTGAAGACACAGTAGTAAGCCACTCAGTGCCCCGTGTGTCTTCATGCGCTCAGACTTACGCTCCTACAGCTTGCCGTCGGCTTGGACCCGGCTCTGGTCGATGGTTCAGGTGACCCACATCACAAGAACCCAGCCCTTCACAGAGATGAGCCGCCGCCATTCCTGTTCTCTGAGGGCAAGGCTACTCTCCAGGAGAGCTACCTAAGCGACAACGATGGCCTCCCGACCGAGGAGGAACTCGCCACGCTTCCCCGCATCGGCGCTAAGATCCCATGGAAGATCTACACCATCGCTTTCGTCGAACTCGTTGAGCGCATGTCCTACTATGGATGTGTTCAAGTCTACTCCAACTTCATTGCGAAGCCTAGGCTGACCCCTACCGGTATGGCTGTGAACCCTCATGACGAGAACGCTCAGCCTGGTGCCCTCGGACTCGGCAAGCAGGTTGCGTTCTCCCTGACCACCTTCAACGCTTTCTGGGTCTATCTCTGTCCGCTCTTCGGTGCGTGGGTTGCCGACACCTACCTCGGTCGTTACAAGACTATCCTCTACTCGGTCATGGTCGCTCAAATCGGTCACATCATTCTCATCATCTCTGCTCTTCCTGCCGTCCTGGACAACAAGCAAGGCTCGCTGGCTTGTTTCATCGTCGGTCTGCTTGTCATGGGACTCGGAACTGGTACCTTCAAGCCTAACATTTCGCCATTAATTGTTGAGCAGCTTGATACCGATAAACTCGAGGTTGTGGAGAGGGATGGAAAGCGCGTCATCATCGACCCTTCCATCACTATCACCCGTGTCTACAACTACTTCTACCTGTTCATCAACATCGGTGCTCTGGCTGGTCAGATCGGCATGGTCTACGCTGAACGTTACGTCGGTTTCTGGCTGTCCTTCACCATCCCCACTGTATTCTTCCTCCTCGCCCTTCCTGTCCTGATTGTCTGCAAGAAGCACTACATCCTGCGACCCCCGAGTGGTAGCGTTATGGGACCTGCTTTCAAGCTGTTCATGAAGGCTCTCGGCACGAGGAACCTGAAGAACTGGAACGACGGCAAGATGTGGGAGTCGATCAGGCCCTCTGCTCTCGGCGCCAACAAGCCCTCCTGGTACAACTTCGATGACGCCTGGGTCGATGAAGTCGCTCGTGGTTTCCGCGCCTGCGGTGTGTTCTTCTGGGTTCCCATCTTCTGGCTCGCTTACCGCCAGATGGACTCCAACCTCACTCAGATGTGCGGAAGCATGGCTCTTCACGGTGTTCCCAACGATCTCCTGGCCAACCTTGACCCCATCGCTATCATTATTCTCGTTCCCAGTAAGTTTCACCGTTAATCGTGTGTACGCATAAGGCTAACGATATCCCCAGTTCTGGACACCATTGTTTACCCCTTCATTCGCGCGAGAGGAATCAGGTTCACTCCTTTGAAGAAGATCTGCGCTGGTTTCATCGTCGCCTCGTTCTCCATGGTCTGGGCCTCCGTCCTCCAATACTACGTCTACAAGACTTCTGGATACTATGACGACCCAACCATCGAGGACTACAAGTCTCCCATCAACGTCTGGGCTGTTACCGGTGTTTACATTCTGATCGCCATCTCTGAGATTTTCGCCTCCGTCACAACCCTCGAGTATGCCTTCACCAAGGCGCCCAAGAACATGCGATCGCTGGTTATGGCTGTTCAGCTTTCCACCACCGCCATCTCCGCCGCTCTTGCCCAGGCTTTCACTCCCCTGACAGTGGACCCTCTTGTCGTCTGGAACTACGGCGGCGTTGCTATCATCTCGTTCGCTACTGGTGTCATCTTCTGGTTCTCTTACCGCTCTATGGACAAGGAGGAGGACCAGCTCAACTTGCTGCCTACCGGTCACCTTGGCAACGCCAACCAGGCCGCAGATGTCGAGAGGCGCATCAGTGTCACCGGTGCTGTCGAAGACGAGAAGAGGCCTGCGGCCCACTAAACGCGCTCGCTTCGACAAGACTCTACTTGTTGTCGCTGAGATAGCGTAGTAATCTTCGTAGAACTTCTGTCGTGCTATAACGCTCGCTTCATCTACGACTTTATGCCGTGCACTCTACACGAGTAGCCACGATATGTAATGCCATAGCAAACTTAATACCCCATTCTGACCAAGAGTCAATGTCTACAAACAAGCTCCACATCTCTGCGTGATCCCGTAACCTCAAGACTCAAAGGTTGTGAGTGCTCAATAACCCCATCTACACTCCAAGCAACCTTGCATTCGGTGCAACATCCGACCAACTTTCGGTCGGCTCCCGACTCCCACCAAGCTCGCCCAAGCCTTCTCACAGCCCTTACAAGCCGAAGCCACGCGCATTGCCACGCCTTGCGAATCCGTGCAACTCAACGAGCAACCCACGAGCCATCCTTGCGTCATGCCGATCCCCACACCACCATTAAAACCCGTTGCCCACAATTACCCCGCGCGCCCCATACGCCGCGGCCTCAATACCCCAGACACCCGCGCGAGGACCCGCTGCTCGACGGCGACTTGCCCGCCACGCTGCTGCGTGGTGCGAGCTGCAGCTGCCGAGAAGGGTATCCCGGGGTGGCACAGCATGCGCCCCGGGCGCGGATGCACCGAGGGATATATAAACCCGGCGCTGGCTTTTGTCGTGCTGTGCAGCCGAGCGCCCTCGAAGATATTGTATCTCGGCAGAAGCAATTATCAGGTAGAAAAAAATACCAAGTAGAAACCGTGCAATGGCGTCCACCGCCGAAGAGAAGCGCGCCGTGTCGCCCACCGATGCCCACACCGAGACCCTCGACGACAAGTCCTCGGGCGAACTCGAGGCCCAGCGCGCACAGCTCACTGAGGCAGATGCAAACCGCGTGCTGCGCAAGGTCGATTTCCGCCTCGTCCCCATGCTGTCGCTGCTGTACCTCGTGGCCTTCATCGACCGCTCCAACAGTACGACCCCCCCCCCCCCCCATATATATATATATATATATATGTGTATATCGTACTAACGCGCCGCAGTCGGCAACGCCAAAATCGCCGGCATGGACACAGACCTCGGGCTGCGGGGGCTGCAGTACAACACCGCGGTGACACTCTTCTTCATCCCGTACACGCTGCTGGAGATCCCGTCGAACATCGTGCTGAAGCTGATGCGGCCGTCGCACTGGATGGCGGTGCTGATGCTGGCGTGGGGGCTAGTGATGACGCTGATGGGGCTTGTGTCGTCGTACGGGGGCCTGCTGGCCGGGCGGTTCTTCCTGGGCGTCACGGAGTCCGGGTTCTTTCCTGCAGCAACGTTTTTGTTGACGCTGTGGTACCGCCGCTTCGAGCTGCAGCGCCGCATGGCCGTGTTCTACATCGCGGCATCGCTGGCGGGCGCGTTCTCCGGGCTGCTGGCGTTTGGGATCGAGAAGCTGGATGGGCGCGCGGGAAGGAGTGGGTGGCAGTGGATTTTCCTCATCGAGGGCCTGATTCCCGTGGCGCTGGCGCTGGTGATTTGGAAGATTCTGCCGGATAGCCCGGAGACGGCGGGGTTTTTGACGCAGGAGGAGAGGGATTTGTTGGTGAGGCGGTTGCAGGATGATGCGGGGAGTGGGCAGGGGAAGGCGACGAATGATGATAAGATGGGGAAGCAGTACATTATTGCTGGGCTCTCGGACTGGAAGATCTGGGCCGGCGTTGTGGTGTTCTGGGGGAACACGGTGGGCGTGTACGGGTACGTGATGGCGGCTCACAGGCAAAACGATACATGCTGACTCGCACGCAGATTCACGGCCACGGTTCCCACGGTCATCAACGGCCTCGGCTACTCCAGCGCCAACGCCCAGCTCCTCACGATCCCCATCTACGTCTTTGCGGCCATCGTCACGCTGATCTGGGCGTGGGGCTCCGACCTGACGCAGAAGCGGTCGCCGTGGATCATCGGCGGCTACAGCATCGCGATCGTGGGCTTCATCGCGCAGCTCGCGATCCCGCACCCGCGGTACCCGGGGCTGACGTACGGGTTTCTGTTCCCCGTGGCGGCGGGGCTGTACTGCCCGTTCACGTGCCTGGTGTCGTGGGTGGCGAACTCGCTGGCGCCCAGCTCGAAGCGCGCGGTAGGGATGGCGCTGCTGATTTCCGTGGGCAACATGGGCGGTATCATGGGGAGCAACATCTATCTGGCGCGCGAGAAGCCGAAGTACACGACGGGGTTTGCGGCGAGCTTGGCCATGTGCGTGGCGGCTGTGGCGATGACGTTCGTGCTGCGATGGGCGTATGATCGGGAGAATAAGAAGCGGGATCAGCTGATTCTGGAGTGTGGGGAGGAGGCGGTGAGGGCGCGGTATACGGACGAGGAGCTGTTGATGCTGGGGGACAAGAGCCCGTTTTTCAGGTATACACTCTAGGCTGACGAATGTCTCAGAGCTCTGGCTCCGAAAGCAATGTCATAGTCTATCACAGGCTGAGAACTCAACCCCACACGCCTACAGCCCCTTTGATCTCCTGGCCGACGACTCGCCATCCAGCGCGTTGTCGACCCACAGCACGTCACTCATGCCCCAATTCCTTCATCGCATCCACCAACATCTTGCAGTTTAGCCTAGGTAGGTTGATGGTTATCTGCATAAAAGCAGGGTGACCGCTGCCAAACTGAAGCTAATGATTCTTTCTTTTACAAAGCAAAAGGCAACGCTAGGCGTTCACCCACTATATGGAGTGGCCAAAAAAAGACAGACATACAACAGTGGGGATTCCCCAGTGGTCACCCACCTGAGTACTAATCCACCGGTACGTTGCTTAAATAGGGCTGAGCGAACGGGAAGCCTTGTTTTCAACGTCCTATGGTCGTATGTGGAATAGCAGTCAAAATACAATGAATATATCACTGATCTCTATGGGAGGTGAGATATCTACCATTGACTTCTTCGTCAGCTCACAAGCAGATGTACAGAAACAGGCACACCCGACATCCGTAACTCAGTGTTACTATCACTCCCCCATTCTAGGTATTTGGAAGGTTTCTAGAACTAATAACACGATCTTCCTGATATTCTGGCCGCTTGAAAGGAGGTTCCGGATCCCAAGTGACAGGATAGTATTGCTTGTCGTTTTTGAAATGCCTCCACAACCACCGCTTTGTCTCTTCATCGTCATTGGAGCACCAACTGGAGGCGGAAAAGTCGACCATAGAGCCATAGTGACGAACGATTGGTGAGCATATCTTTGTCGGCCATAGTTTCTTTAGCTTGTTCGGCCGTTCGGAACCTCTTCCAAGCTCTACTACTCTAGCAATGTTGAAGTCAATGATCTTGACTGCAAATTCTTTAGAGTCATGCAGAGAGCCCAGTAACATGACGTTGCGGGGATGGAAGTCACGATGCTCGACCCCAGCATCGCAGATGACAGCTTCCGCGTGTAGAACCTTTTCCAGGATGCGCGAACGAACTTGTCTGCGAAAATCATACGGGTCGACGTATAGCATACATTCGCCATTGAGGTGCTCGATCAGAATCATACGGACAGTACGGTGATGCGTCTGCTGTTGACTAAATGCCCCGATGGATGTCGTAATAACGGCGGTCCAGCTTCCCCAGAACGTAGGTATGACCATCCTCGCTGCCGGTGACTTCTGAAGCTGCAGATATGCTGCGGTCTCCTTACTGTAATCTCTCCTAGCAGCCAAGAGAACATCTTTCTTATGTCCATTGTCGATATCGTCGTAGTAAAGAGGGTCATAGATCTTCGCTACCATGTTTCCGTTCACTACCACAAGCTGTGCCCCACAGTTGCTACCAACCCTGATGACCGAGGTGATGTTTAACTCCTTGGTCAAGCTGACACGCGTATTGTCGGTTGGCACCGTATCTGTAAGGCAATATTCGGTTTGCGATAAAGACTGCCAGTTCTCCGTTTGTGGTGGGGGAGTCGTGCCGTAGAAAGCTCCGAATGGTGGTGGTGCTTCGTGACTGTTGGCGATGAATTTGAAACCTGCTCTGTATGGCAATGGCGGCTTGCGGTATGGGTCGAATTCGCTGTCTTCTGATCTATCATCTCGATCTGTTCCAGACTCTGTAGATGAGTCTGCCGAGTCGCGCGGATAGTCAGGCCTGTCGCGGAGGCTGTGATGCAATGGAGGAGGCTCAGACTGCATGTTTGCGATGGATTTGGGGGTTATTGTTGTTGTGTTGGCGCGGGTAAAGCTGCCTGTGATTCATGCACTTAGCGCGCTACGCCAAGCATGCTTTCACTTCAACACTACGTCCACACAGTATTGAGTCGGGACCATTGACTCAAAACCCCTCAAAATGCAAACCTTCTCACCTAGATATAGAATTTTAGGCTTAGTCATGATTCGCGCACAGAAGCTCTATGTTGTGTACCTATCTGCCAGTCCTCTGAGATGCAGATTGTTAGCACTTGTGTGCGTCGTTGCACTTCGTAGCCATCAGAAGAAATTCCAAGAGCTCCAATTGGATCTTATCACATATGCAAAGTGGTTTCAGATAGTGTCGCGTTGGACGCACTGTAAAGCTTGCGACAGGAGGCTAAGGTTATGAAGACTTCCCAATTCCGGATTCAATGATCTCGTTAAATCATCTAAATTTATGTCCCTCGTCAGTCGTAATACTCGTCCCTGGGAACACCGATTGAGGGACCGGAAGTGGTCCCCATTGCTGAACAGGTGGCACGACATAGTGAGGCTGTGGGGCCCATTGAGGTAGACCTTGCGCGTACAGTGCCGGATGACTGCCTTGTTGAAGTTCATAGACGTTGTCGAATCCTGCGTATCGACCTTTGCCTCCACAAAGCCATTTGAGCCCACCTCGTTGACGAACCAGGACCCAGAGGCTGACTAGAACAAGCAAGGTGAGGATGGCCATAGGTATGAGTAAGAACCTGGTTGCTCTCTGTATGCGCATCAGTACTTGAGCTGTGCTGACTAGCATCACCAATACTTACTGCTGTTCCACATGCAGCGGTCGCCCACCCTTCGCTCGCATAGAAGCGCTCAATTTGACAAGACCAGGTCTCGCGCGTGAATTCCTGGTCCTGTTTCCGTACATCATCATAGGTCTGCCAGCCACTGTTTCTACTTTGCAGTGAGCTTGCCCACCCAAACACACCAAGGCTCAGCGCGACAAGGAGTATGTTGCCAATCGCCGCGATCCACGTCCACATCCTTTGATGCCCATGCGTGCCCTCAACCTTCTTTAGCTCCCAAATTCCAAACGCATCGATAGCACAAACAATATAAGCCGCAACACATACGCCTAGTATAGCCAACGACGGCGCGTTGTCTATGCGCATGGTAACATCGATGTCGGCGGCGGCGGTGGAGGATGTGGAGTTGCGGCCATTGAGTGTGATCACAAATGCGCCGTTGCGAAAGTTGCGGTATGTGTGATCGAGGAGCAGATACTTGGAGATGCGCTCGAGGGCAAAGATCAGGACCGAAACTGGGAAAAGCAGGAGGACTGTTGGCGCGAGGAGGAGGACGACACGGCACCCGTTGAGGTTGCGCATCGTGATTGATTGAAATTGCGCTGTGCACGCTAAGAAATGCGTGGTTTTCGGGAGTCAGAGGCTCGAAATGCTAACTATGTGTTATTAATTTAGCACAGCAGCAAGCTGCCACTTGCGACGAATGGTGTATAGTGGCAACATTGTTTGTTCTCAGAACAAATGGTGGTTGTGGACGCCTAAAGTGAGCGAAGACCAATGAATTGGTAGCAGTGACCGGACCTTGGCGCTCTCGGAATCTATAAACGTCGAGCAAAGACGACATCAAAAGTACGCTGGGTGTTTTGTGGAGATATTGCCTTCGAAGACGCGGATGTTTGGGTTGGAAGACAGAGGTGGGTAAGATTTCTCAAGCTTCGCGCGTGAGCGTACTTACAAGGACGTTGATCTTGTTCTTTGGGTCCTTCCCAAGGAGTTCAAGTACATAGTACCGCCGATCTGACCTGTCCCACCAGGAACTGCGTATGACGACATGAGATTGGAGTGTCGTTCTGGAAAGCGATGTATTAACAAACACCTATGAGAACTCGTAGAGAAGTACGCGGAATTAGATAATCGATGTGTTCTTGCAACACGATCTTTCACGGACGCCGTGAAGTCCGAAGCGCCGTGCAGGTAACCAGGCGCTCAAAACACAAAGAACGTTAGAACCTTGCGTTACAGAGCCAATCCAGTAGAATGCGACACTTGATATGGCCATGTATGTATTGCGGAAGCCTCACTAGCAGGGATATTGCTAGCTTGTCTTGGATACTGCATGTCTGGATATGTTGATGATCTACACAGATAAATAACGTCATGCAGGTGTTGCTGGAACCTTAACCTTAAGGCTACATGCCCATATCATTAAAATTAGCATCACGAGCTCAACACCCAAGATAACGTGCTGTCCTTCTGCAAAGCAAACGAACTTTACACATCTCACCTCTGCCCACCTCGGCCGAGACAATTGGGTACCTCATGGAGACCGAGACATTCACAACGCTAGTGCAAGTCCTGCAAATCACCGTAGCAACCTCGTTGATCTTTCTCGGTGGTATGGAATTAATCCTCCAGCCCCCCAATTCGGGTTGCGCAATCGCTACCTAACTAACCCCCACAGGCCTCTCATCCTGCCTCTCGCTCTGGGTGATTCCCCTAACAACATTGCTCCCGCCGGCCCATGCCTGCGCTCAGTTCATTCAAACCGTGACATGGGGCCTGCAGTACCTCCAGCCTTCATCCCGGATCCTCGGGTTTCTACTCCTGACCACTACGATCTTGACTTCCTATCTGCCTAACGCGGCGCAAGCAGAGCAGTGGAAGACATGGGCGGCAGCACTTGCGATCCTTGCGCCAGTTGCACCGTACGAAGTGTATTGTATCTTCCCAATCAACGACCGGGTAAGCGAGATCGGGGAGGAGGTTAAGCGAGGTGCAAACGAAGAAAAAGCGAAGAAAGAGTTGAAGGTGTTACTTTCGAAGTGGAAATTTAGGAACTTTGGACGCGTTGGGATTCCGCTTATTGCGGGAGTTGTGGGGTGGTATGGTATTTCTAGGCGGTGAAGAGAAGATGGAAGCTCTGGGTAGTGAATGGGATGCCAAATTGTCGTAGCAGGTCACTGATCGGTCACCCTACCCGATCAGCAGGAATTAAGAGCAAAAAGACAAAAAAAGAAAGTGGACTGCGAAGCCACCTAGACATATGACTTATAACCGATGTAATAGCGACAGTAGCCACTCAACCTGATGATTACTGCAAGTGAGACAGTATGTGTGGTTGTGAAAGCGAGTTTGCATCTAGAGCCGAAAATTCGGGGAGACGAGATGACAACAAATGAAGGGCACAGTATCTGTTACTTTGCCAACGATATGATAACCACAGCAGAACGAAAGTACACGAAACCTCAGTTTTGAGGTGGCTTGACAAATAGCCAACACAAGCAATGGGAAATGGAAGTGCTCGGTGAGCGAATGCTGGAATTGACATGCCATTGTCAGCGAGATATGGCTGAGGTTATCAAGCTTGCTCGAGTGGACTCGCCATGTGCACATATGCGAGCCGAAACACTGTCCGCATGCCTGAACGTCTCGCTTATGTTCGCAACCTGGCGCTCTTCTCTTAGTGCTATCAATGCAGATTACATCAGGTCGACTGTACTGCAAAGTTTCAATTTCTCTGAACCTGCATGACACTGCTAGAGAACCCGGACAGTAGTTATCGCCATACTCAAAATCAATATACTCTTGACCTTAATCAAGTCAGTAGAATTGCGCACGACGATCAACAGTTGACGTAGTGAGATTACTGACTAAGCGCACTGGCGCGCCTAACGCCTAAGGCTCACATGACTTTACCTTCAGGAGTCGCATTCCAGGCCTGCTCGAATGCCTGCCATCCTCCGACTGGCTCTTCGCACATCTTCAAATCGCTCACGACGAGATCATAGTACCCATCGCTTGGCAATTTACCCTTGTTGCATGTCCCACCCATGGCAATGTTGATCAATATCCTATAATCCTCCATGCGTCTCGAACCTGCTGGGACGTTGCCCTTCATCACTGGCCGACCGTCGATGTACCAGATAAGTCTGCCTCGCCAATCGGGAATGCCATCCTCCTCGATCCAGGCGAATCCGTACGTGTGGGGACTTGTAGTCAAGTCAGGCAAGGGGGTCTGTACAACTCTGTGCTTCTGCGCGTCTTCGCCATTGTAGTGTCCCCAGTGTAAACAAGAGTGGTTCGTCTTTTCGTCGTTCCAATTCTCCATTATGTCAACCTCGCCGTCGCCTGGCCAGTTGAAAGGCTCACACGGTAGCATCCAATATGCCGGCCAGATGCCAGGGGCACTCGGTGGGAGGGTAGTGGCTTCGATATAGCCGCGTGGGCGAGATAGTGTCTGGTGTGAGGTCAAGCGTGCAGAGGTATAGGTGCCATTTTGTACCAACCCACGCACAACGAGCCGGTTGTCATGGTGGAAGGAGTTCGCGGGAGAATCGGTGTAATTCTGTTTTTCGTCATTCCCCCAGCCATGATCGCCAAGCTCATGACGGAAGTTGGCGGAGACCGGCGTTGCCGCGTCGAAAGATGGCTTCCAGTACACTTTCTCGCTGTACGGTGGCGGGATATTTTGTGGTGGTGGAGGCTGCGAAAAGGCAGGTCGGTTCTGTGGAACAGGGGGTGCTGGCGAGTTTGGCTTATTCTGTGGAATAGGCGGTGCGAAGCCTTGCTGCTGGTGGGGAGGCGGCGGGCCCCAGTTCTGTTGCTGCTGCGGCGGTGGAGGGCCCCATTGTTGCTGCTGAGGCTGTTGGTATTGGCCTTGTGGTGGGTATTGGGCGCCTGAATATGACGACTGAGAGTACTGTTGCTGTTGGTTGTAGCCTTGCTGAGGCTGTTGCGGATAGCCCTGCTGGCCCGGGTAGCCTTGCTGGCCTTGCTGGGGCTGAGTTTGGCCCCCAAGGTGTTGAGCCTGGAGCTCCTTTACCTTGGCCTTGCCCTTAGCGAGGAGCTTGTCAAATGTAGGCATTGCTGATGCTGCTGCTGTGGAATGTCGTACGGCCAGATGACGTAGCGTGATTTTCTCCAGCCACAGCAGCCAAGCAAGATATGACTAAGCAATTATGCCGAGAAATCAATGCCATTTCGAGGCACATTTTGACCATCTTCAACATTCTACGTCCATAGACAAAGGGTGGGAGAATGGCTTTGATGTACCTATCCCAATCGTGCCGCGTTCTAGGCTCCGCGTGTTTGGTCGCAGCTGCGGGTAGAGTGGTGCGCTGCTGCCGCTCTCATTTCACAGGCTACGTCATTGCACCAATCATCGAAGCGTTGCATTCAGCCATACAGCCAACCAGCCACTCCTAGCAACGCCTCGAATGCGTTCCTGATCGACAGCAAGGGAAATGTAGAAACAGGAATCTCATGCGACCTGTCACACCTATTTACGACGCACGTAAGTGTGGCGTCATTTCACTTGACATTATGTTACGCATGCCTTCCGCCGTCTCAGATAATAACAACGCTAACACCTTCACCACGCGACACTTACCTTGACAATCCACTATCCGCGACAAGAAGGCTACCTATCGAACTTACATTCAGCATCAATCCAAACGCACGCCACCGCTCTCCTACAATGTCGTCCATCGTCAAGTCACTCTCTGACGTCTTCACTTCACTCCTTGAGCTTGTGTGGTCATTCTTTACCACCGCCGGTGATTTAGTTCAGAAGACCGCATCTTTCGCGCTCAAGTTCGTCTCGGAGATCATCGACCTGTTTGTGAATTTTTGCAAAGGTCTCGTCGATCTTGCTGGCGGAGTTGTCGGTTTCGTACTCGGTATGTTGCCATTGCACCCATTTGGACTCGACAATGCAGTATTGACCGTATGTAGGCAACGTTCTCATGCTTGGTGTCCTAGCCGCGATCGTATTTGGCTTCTTGCAGTACCAGCGTAATCAGGGCAACACTGTCAGGGTCGGCAACAAGAAGCTCAATTAGATGCAACCCAGGCATCCATGCATGTGCCCTTGAAGGGATGCGTGCTTCATCACTCTTAGCTCAATTTGTATGATACCCTCTTTTTCTGAGACAGCCAGTGCCAGCGCACACGTGGCATACTAGTCTAAAGATATGAAATTCACTGTTCATTTCGATCTCAATCCTTCACATCGGTTCCGCATCCACAGAAGCATCGCAGTGATGTCCATATGCATTTTGCTAGCAAAGATCGATCAAGATATACCCGACACTTCCACCTCACGCCGGAGTAGCTATTGGGCTGTTATGCTCCGAACTGCCTCTTGGAAAGCAGGTTCACACTGAAGACGCACACGTGGTGTATATGTATAATAAGGTCGGCCCCGGTGGGAACCAGGGAATTGTACGACAGCCTAGAGACAGTGACAGTACGGTCTGGATATAGTCAGACTTCTTGTTGCTGCATACACGTCAATGTCTAACTGTCGAAAATAACACAACACCTTGCAATGGGTAGAGGAGTCATCAGCCTCGCATGCTCTACACGTCACATCAAGTTAGCACAGCAGGATGGAAGGAGATTGAGGCACTGTTTAAAACGAATCCTATCTGTGACGAGAGAAGAAAAAATACAATGTAGAAGGAATCGCTGAACAATGTAGCAGTTCTGGCCAAGGGCCCGAAAGTGAAAACAAACGGAAATGCGAACCATGGTCGGTTCACTACCACGCCTCAAATCAGGCTCTCAACAACAGGGGCCGAAGCCACAAACGGGACAAATTTGAAGTCGTCCACGCCGAGCAGATCCTGCTCCACCGGTTGCGCCTCATCCACCACGTCCAGCCCCATGAATACAGCCACCCGGAAGATGTCGTTTCCGTCGCCCATCTCCGAGTAGATGGCGCCGAGAAGTGCCTTGATGGCCGTTACTAGAGTCGAGTCTTTGACGGGCTTCTCAAAGACGAGTTTACTGAAGCCGCTTTCGCGGACCGCAGCAGCGATCGTTGCGTCGCTGCCGCCAATGTTGATCGTGCTGTTGCTCAGCAGACTTGCGTAGTACGCCCGTTCGGGCCCCTTCTGAGTGATGAGGATGGCGGTGTCTTCCTCCGAGTACTCGTACTCGAGACAGTTCTCAATGGCGTAGGCTCTCTGGACGACGCTCTGTCGAGACATGGAAGGCATTGCTGCTCTTGTTGTGAGGATTGTTCTTTAGTGTGCGTTGCTGGGTATTTGATGCGTTGATGGGAGAGAGTCAGAGTCTGCGTGGCTGAAGGTTAGTGAAGACCGGAGTGAATTTATACGAAGACTTGCGTCAAAAACTCGCGTCAGGGTCGTGATAAATATGGTTCACGGGTAACAAGTTGGACCCTTCCGAGCTAATTTGCTGAGTTCTTTTAGGTACCTTTGATCTCAGGGACAGCGAACCAGTACATGGCTTGAGGACTGTCATTAACAAAAGTGGAGCAGCAATGTCTTCCTAGATCGTCATCCTTTGACTGTAACTTGTCCCTTCATATTCGTAGAGCACAAGAAAACTCTGATCATCCAAAGCCAGTAGTCCAGCCCAGTACGCTGTAGCCTCACGTACGGTTGTCTTGCTGGCCCAAGTTCTTCCTTGGTCACTGCTAATCATGATTTTGATTGCTCCGCCAGGCCACACCCCGCCATCCTCATTCGTTCCAAAGCTTGCAATTAGCATATCGCCAACTCGAATGATTTGAGGAGCGCCAGCATTATAGCCATCTGGCTGATACACGAGTGTTCTTTCCGGGCTCCAGGTGACGCCATCGTCTTCCGTCCGCACTGTCCATATACCGAACGGATGTCCAACCCCTGGGTTGCCACTCTCAAAAATAGCAACTTTGGCTTCAGAACCGACATGTGTGCGTGCAACGCCTATCATCCCATCTCGTGTCTCAATGCCAGTTCCAGAGATGACTTGTGCAGAGGTCCATGTCTTGCCTCCATCTGCTGATCGCCGGAGAAGACTATCTTGATCGGCAGGACTGTTCTCGCGGGAGTAGTAGAGTTGTAGAGTACCATCGAGGGCCTGCTGAAGGAAGGGCTCCCAATTGCCTGTCACGCCTGCGGGGTCTGATGCAGGGGTCGATAGGTACTCCCAAGTTGCGCCCCCGTCTTCAGAGACACAGACGGTGATTCGGTAGTAGCTGAAAGTCGTTGGTGACGCCCTGTCGTGGTTTCTGAAAGCACAAAGCAATTTGCCATCTGGTAACTCATGTACATAAGGATTGTCGACGTCTTTTGTTGCCTTTGGACCGGTGTCTACGGTACCCTGTCGTTGCCAGGAAGCACCATTGTCCTTTGAGCGAACCGTAAGGATAGTAAAATTGTCGCTTTGTGTGTTGGTGTAAGCCCCGAACAGTGAACCATCCGCAAGTTTAGTCGCTCGTGGATAGGTTCCGCCTTCGCCAAAAACTACGGCATCGCCAATCTTAGATGGTGATGCAGCAATTGTAGACCTGGTGAAAAGCGCAAAGACTGCTGCGATTAGTACCTTCGAAGAATGCATACTGATATGAATTCGAACGACTGCTTAACGTCCCATTCAAAAACACGAGTATTGTGTGGGTTATAAGTCATTGTTGTGAGGCATCCAACTAATTGCTTACGTGGGGTCTGAAACAATATATTTTGCGAAGTAGTCGGTGCGCAAGAGGATCCAGGGATTGAACGAGGAACCCAATCAAACCGCGCAAGATTGGTACAATGATATCCTCGGGGAGCCTGAGTGGTGGCTCTTGCCAAGGGCTCCGCTTTAATTTTTTGTCCGCGCTGACATTCCCAGGTGATCGTGTGTTGAGGTGACTTACATACAATATAGGTAGGAGAGGTCGTCGAAAAGGTACCTCTTAGGTGGTGAGCAGCTGACGTCACGCCGCTTTTAAACACCTGGGCTGTCAACCCTACCACTACAATAATGCCGGGCAGCAGCTATGCGACCGACTCGGTAAGGCGGCTGAGCAACATGACAGACGCGGCAGACCAAGTAGTGCGTTGCCCATCTTGAACAGCCGTCACCTGCATTTCACGTGATCATGTCCACATCGCGCTCTACTGTGCAACGGACAATTTGTGCAGACTCATCATTCCATTACGCTAGTCTATTGTACTACAAAAGCCCAATGGCAATATCGCCCTTAATCTTCGCGATGATCCGGATGTCTGCTTCAAGATCCAACTTGATGTGCACCTTCAGACTACCCTTGACATCTTTGTTGTCCAGACCAAAGCCTGCATTCGCGTCCCGTTCGCCAGCAGTACCGGTGGCCGGGTTATTGCCTCCACCAAGTGTTGACACGGCACCCCCGACAGGGTCGCCGCCGAGTGCGGAAGCTGGACCACCTCGGCCTCCTGGAGCGTTGCCAGTTGCATGGTTTCTGAGATGATGTAAGTAGTCTGCTAGTAAACGGAAGTGAGAGGACGTCGCACTTAGACTTGTCCTCTTCGCCAGGCATTTTGTTCTGAGGAGTCTTGCGTTCGGGTGTATCTGCCGGCAAAGCCACTTTCTCTGCAATTTCAAAAAGAGCAGGATAATGGGATGGAATCGTTGAATGAAATTGGTACCTAAATGAGGACTGAGGAAGCAACCTTTAAACCCCCAACAGAGTTCTGACAGGCTCTATCTACAGGTGTGTGGCTACTGGTAGCAGCACACTATAATCGGCCATGCATCTGAGGATGCCCTCGAGCAGTTCCGCAAGAGCACGACGTTGATTTGAGAACTCATTGTTGATCTCCAGCGCCCCGTTGCTGAACGCAGCATAGCTGGCTTGTGATCTTCCCAAAAGAGTGTCTATTCACCGACTAGCAGCATTCAATGCGGAGCAGAGGGGCTCCTGGAAGTCGATGCACAGGTCGGCGACTTCGCAGCTGCATGATGAGCTTAGGATTGATGCACAACGTTCGTCACAGGTTGCGGATCCTTCTCGGATGCGTCGATCGATGTCCTGGTTCCATGGATGTGGGGTGATCTAGGCGACGCTAGTACTGGTGGTCTCCCCGACTGGGTGATTGGCAGCGCGTGCAGCCGCCGCAAGCCTCCTACCGCAGATTGGCGAACGGGAGACGGAACCACGGAAGTGGAGATTTGGCCACATTTGCGCGGAACCTTGTGTTGAACCAGGTTAGCGCATGCGGTGAATCTGTCCAGCCATCTGGACTGGCTGTCTACCTCATTCTCATTAGTTCCTTGGATGGTGTGGTGAAGTCTTACCCACACAGTTGTAGTGTTTCTTCCACCCCCAACATGGTTCTGGGACTCATATCACTGGCGGCCACAGTGCCGATGGTAGCAACATCAGTCCTAAACCTTCAAAGTCAAGCCGAAAATACGAAAAGCAACGGCACGGATGCCGAATGGAAATCCGATAGATGCCATATGAAGTGTCGGCCTTCGGAGAGGACGCCAGAGGACCGCAAAGAGCTGTTCAGGGATAGTCAAGTTGTGTTACACGAAGGGAGCTTGTTTGTGCAGCTGTCAACCTACAAAGGAGAGCGGTTACATCCGTTCACGGGATATTACCTGCCCTATCCAGACTCCAACTTCGAGGGTCTGGTCTCAACAATCTCAGACCAGCCACCTCAGCTGAACTGGATATACCTGGATACCGCCTCGAAATGCTTTCAAGTTAGCCACGGTCTGCGCGTAGAAGCAGAAGAAGGGCTGACTGGCCCATGGGGTGCACGTGTGTGCCCTGACGGTGAGATCCGTTTCCTCATGGAGAACTGGGAGGGGTTCATCGCCGTTGAAACCGAGGAACTGGGGTTGTGGAGACTGTGTTTTGACCGTTACGACGATGGGCTGAAGGGAAAACTGGGTCAGGACCAGAGGACAGTGGAGCTGGAACTGATTCGTGAGGCGCTTGGAAGTTGAGGCATGGGCACCGATAAAGTCTTGTTGTAGTTACATGCTCGTTATCAGCATCATCGCCATCAGGGGTCGCGCAAAGGCCTCCGGAGTGGTCGCGTCGTGCAGACGCGGGATCAGGGCAAGAGTTGTACAGCCTTGAAAGAACGCAAGCACAGCAGCAAGCAGCTGAAAAGTAACACAACGCAGCTCTTCTGCAAAGCGACAGAAACATAGAGCATGCCCAATGCCCAATAGAAGTGCGATTTTCGAGGTTTCTGCTCCGGAAATAAGCGCGAATTGTGACGCGCGTTCTCCCTACGCGACTGCTATTTTTACGGAATGACGTAGCCGACCAACATCACCATCCTTCAGCCTCATTCACATCCAACTCCAGTAACCTACACAACAACATTGCTTGTCTTCAGTTCTCCTAAACCTCTTTTGATCATCGCTTGGCGACTATTGTCTGACATTTGCCATCCTTGTATCAACATGTGCGACTTTGTGCCACTCCCTATCTGCTTCCAATGCGGGACGTACGGATGCCCTCCCCTTAATGTTTCAGACAGTACTGACCTGTAAAAGTGATCAGAACCCCTGCCATTGCAAAGTCATTGGCCCCACGATCGGATTCGTGATCACCGTATGCATGGCTGTAAGTTGCTTTGTACACAATCGCCGAAGCCTACAGATTACTAATTTATGCGATAGATTATCTGCTGGCCTGCGAGCTTGCTCTGCTGTTGCTGTGCCACAGATGCGGGCAAAAAGTAGGCGAGAAAACGACATGGATCCTCCTGAACATTGACTAACAGCGCTAGGGTGCTTGCTTTGCCAGTGGACACAGGCAATGCTGTCAGTAATGCTATACCAATATGACAGCTGCTTCGTACGACAAACACGAGGTGTCTACCGCCTCCCAGATCCTGAGTTCTAGCTTTACTAGGTGGCACACAGTCTTCTGTCTTCTATTATCCTTGTTTTGGCGTTTGCCTTTAGATTTTTCTTGTTCTGAAACACTCCTATGTACGGCATCTTACATTTTCCCTGGCGAATGACCTATCAGGGTGTTGCAATAGTGGATGCGAATTCGATCAACTCGGCTATCAGCACTATCTGGCTGTTGCAATGGAAGCACTCTTCACACCAACTAATTTCGGCCGTTCCCGACTTGATCCCAGTCAATAAGTGTAGAGCTGTGTAGCGGGCCGGTACTTCCCCGCCCCACTCGAATGGATCACGTGGAGACGCGTTAGTACCGTGAGCGTTTGCTGATCTTCCTATATAGGTGAAACTTACTCGACTTACACACAAGCCAGAAAACGCTCATCTAGTCAGCTCCATCCCAACGACGCAGCCTGCGCCAACAGGAAATCACTTCTATCTCTCCTCGAAGCAGTGAGGAGTGTTCGAAAGCCCACGGGCGACAGTGCTCGGGTCCCGTTGTTGAGCTTCTTCTGTTTTTGGTGAAATACGTCCCAGGTTTTGGAAAAACAGCAAGCGTGCGGTAATATTGTACGGCTACCTTTGTGGCACGCGCTCTGTCCCAAACACCCTACGAATGCGCTGAACGTATTCTCTTTCATCTGTAAGTAGCAGAAGGAAACCCGACGCATTATCATGCTACAGTCTAAGTCCTCGAAGTACTCATTGCACAGGGTACATCCGTTTGTGATCGGCCACGTTTCGCTCTCGCATGCATCTTAGCTGCGACCAGCTATGAGCGAGCCTAGCATGCCACAAACGTGCGCTGCTACATGGCAGCCAACCGATGATGCTGCCGGGCGCCGATTCGACCTCGAGGTCTGTTCTTGGGAGGAGGGCTTTGAAATCATTGACGACTTCTACGGTCCGTCATCCACAAGTGCGACTGAAGCGCAGAACACCATCGTCACAGACGTGTATGTACTATTTCGCCCTGACTTTGACTCCATTGACCTTTCTAAGCCATATCGGCGAACCCTCGAGTATTACACAGTCATCGGAACAATTTCCCACCGCTAGCATCGCGACGGAGCAAGAAGCAACAAAGCGTCTAGTTGACGCCGCGGAACAACACAATCCTCAAGGCGTAGTTAAAGACCGTTACTCAGATCTCAGCACCTCTAATCGCAAGGCGAGCGGCCTCTGTGAAGCCTTTGCCACGAAGCCAGCTTCGGGTGTGCTAGAAACACAAACTACCTGCACACCAATCACGCTGCAAATGCAGGTTGTGCCAACAGAAGAACACATGCTCACAACTCCTGACCTTGAGAGCATTGATCTTGCCAGTATCGCCGATCGTTCATCAGAGACACCGCTATCTGTGGCTCACTTCACACGCGAATCAGACGCTGAGGACAGTGACAAACACGTCCAAACTTCCAGTGCGGTCGGTCCGCCGACACCAACACTGACCCATTTCGACATCCACCTACCTTCTGCGAAGTCTTGCGTTGGTGCGGATAACGTCGCGTACGATAGAGACCTGGCTCTCTTCGCCGCCCACGAGCATACTTACGCTACTCCTGCTAGCGATTTCGAATTTGGTGACTTTGTTAATCTTACCAGCCCCGCCAAACCCGCTAATGCTGTCATCGAGTCGGCTGCAGGCTTCACAGCAAACGAAGCTGAGGACAAATATCGCCTTGCGTCTCCATCTCAATTTGCCAGCGAGTCAAATGAGAAAGTTGTCCCCGACTCTGGTGTATTTCTTGGTTTCAAGGATAGCGGTAACGGCCACCCTGAAGCTCTCATCCAGAGTGAGGAGATACATGAGAATCTCGGCGAGCCCAGCGTGGATGTTCCTGACAGGGAGGTCGCCGAGTCACCGCCTGCTACTCCTGAGGGTCATCTCATGTCTCCATCAATCACTCAAGACGCCTCGCAGAACGCAGAGACAACGTTTACAATTCTCAATCATACGACTGGGAAATTTCATCGCAAAACCGTACATGACGCGTCAGAATACGGCCTTGATGTTCAAGATCAAGCCGTAACACTTGATGAATCCACGCCGTGCGACGATCGTACCGAGCTAGTCACTGGTGATGCACCGCAACGCAAACTCACCGTTCTCCGAGTAGCAGCGCCCGATCAATCGTCCGCCGACTCGATGATACGGACACACGGGACGCCTACCATGGCGCCTGACCACTGCACTACCACCAATATTGAAGAATCTCGGATGCTCAAGCAACAATCTCATGCGCGAGATGTCGTGACAAACAACGTGGACAGTAATTTATGCCCCTCAGGAGATAGCAGCCGACTTGATTTATGGCCAAACATCGCCCCCGCTGAACGAACGTCAGATGTGGATCAGTTTGCATCAACGCTGCTATCAACGATGTCATTGTACGAGAAAACTCCGTTGCAGTCAACGCCTGGTGAGGTGCTGAAGCAGCCGTTGGGCAGTACGAAGCCCGACAAGTGCGAAGAGCCAGATTCAAAGAGACGAAGGATCGATTCAAGTGTTGACACCGAGGTGACTGTGGCCCCTCCGTTTGAGGAGTCGAAAGCCTTCTTTATCAAAGAGAATTATCCCATCTCTACTGCGAAATGCGAGACCGAGAGCGAACCAACTGTTGAATCTATTCCCATCGGACACACTACCCATGATGAGCGGGAAGACGTTCACGAAAAAGAAGACGCCCCCACACCTGGTGCACAAATTGAGCCTGAGAGCGATCCCACTGTCGAGCCGGAGGCTATTGAAGCCGCTCTCGTTGATGAGTTGGAGGACATTTACATGGAGGAAGCTATTCCCATTTCTGCTGCACAGCCCAAGACTGAGATTAGTCCGATTGTTGAGCCTGAGGCAATTGGAGCCACTCCCATTGACGACATAGCGGATGGCCACAGGAGCTTGCATAGCGAATATGCTCCAGTCTCTGCTGCCTACTTGGGGGCTGAGAATCTCCGACTGGCAAATGTAGCCTCTTCCCCTGATGAGCTGGAAAGCATACATACTGAGGCGGGCGTTCCCGTCTCTGCTGCACAGCTTGAGGTTAAGATTGATTCTACTGTCGAGCCTGTGGTAAATGAAGCCGCTCCCCTTCCGAAAGTGGCGGGTGATTGCACGAGGGTGTCTCGCGAAGATTCTCCAGTCTCTGCTACGAAAAGTGAGATGGTTAGCGATACAACCAATGAGCCTATGGGTAGTGGGGCTACTGGTCTGACGACAGAAGACACTCTCGTCACTGCTACACGACGCAAGATTGAGAACGCTCGAATGGTTGAGTCTGAGCACTTCAAGGCTACTCTCCTCGACGAGGCAGTTGAGGATTACACGAGCGATCGCGACGAGAATACACCAATCGCTGTTACGAAGTCTGAGGTCGAGAGCACTGAGATGGTGGAGCCCAAGAAAGCGGAGGCTCCCGTTGACGAGGCAGTAGATGTTCACATGAGCGATTGTGATGAACATGTTCTAGTCTCTGCTACACAACGCGAGATTGAATCGGAAGACGAGGGCCGGTTCACATCCGACGGTATAGGGACTCGCAAAGCCGAATCGACAGCCCAACCCATGCCACAAGCCGACAATTTCCTCGAGATCGTTCAGGAAACAAGCCAGATCTTGGGCACAACAGAATCAGAGGACCACCAATCAGCCTTGCGCTTGCAAATCCTACCAAGGCCGTTTGACGGACCGTATATGCAAATTACCGATGTTGAGATGCAGGAGCGAATTACTACTGCGTCAGCATCACCAACACCACCGCCCTCTGCAGCTCCGCCTCGCGGACCTAGGTTGCGGTTCAAGCCCTTGACGCCACCAACGCCCTTGGACGAAGCTGAAAAAGTCGCAGAAGGGTCTGAATCTGGAGAAGGGTCTGAATCTGAGGAAGAGGATACAGACATAGAAGAAGAGCTTGTAGCCACCGAAGACGAGCAATCAGCCATGGAGGACGAGCCTATGGATGCGGAAGAGGAGCATACAGACACAGACAACAAACTACAAACCGTCAAACACAAGCCTGGCCGCGGGAAAGCCAAGCTGGGAGACGAGCCGGACTCGATGGAAGCCGAGCCTGGCTCCATGGAAACCGAGCCTGGCTCCATAGACGCCGAGCCCGCCATCCCAGAAGACCGCGAGTCCAACAGCTCATCCACCCTCAGCTCCGCCCCCTCGCTCTCGCATCTCACCGCCGACGCCTCACCCCCCGCACCCCAGCGACCCGAAACAGCCGTGCCAGCACTCCCCCCACACCTCGACACCCCCGACTCCCCAACCTTCCGCCACGAAGCAGAATTCCACTATGAGCGCCGCGCCACCCGCTCCGAGACGCGCTCGTCGGGCTCCAGCGCAGCAGCCGCGACGCACACAGACCAACTCGACGCACCCCCACCAGCGCCACCCATCAAGAACGAAGCCGCCGCTGCCAGAAATGAGAGCGAGTCGGTCCCCGCACCCGCGCGCAAGAAGAACCGCGTAGCAGCGGCCAAGGCCAGCGCGGCACGCATGCGCGCCGCGAAAGCAGCGCTGAAGGAGTCGCCGTCGGTGCCGAAGCCGTCGAAGCCGTCAGTGTCGAAGCCGTCGGTGTCAAAGCCGTCGCAGAAGCCGTCGAACAAGCCGCCGCCAACCCCAGCTTCCAACGTAGCACCCCGGACCCGCGCGCAGACCGCGACGCCCTCGGCCCCTGCGTCCGCGACGGCGTCTGCACCCGCGGCCGCGACCTCGGCGCGCACGCGCAGCTACACGTCTGCGCAGAACACTCCGCGGCCGGTGCTGGGCAAGCGCAAGACGCGGCGGGCGTCGGCGCTGGAGGAGCAGGTTCGGCTTGCGGGGGAGAGGGAGCGGGCGGGGCGGTTGAGGAGGAGGGCGTAGGGGGTGGTGGTGTGGTGGTGGAGAGGGGGGGGGGGGGAGTAAGGGGAGAGCAGAGGGGAAAGAGGGGAGGAGACCAGAGGGAAGAGGAGGAGGGAGGTGATGGGGCGGGGAAGGGGACAGAAATGGTGAGAGAAGGGTGAGGTGATGCGGCAGGTAATGCTTGGAGTGTCGGGTAGAGGTAGCGACGGCTTGGATCTGCCGGACCACGCCTTGGCCACACGCCTTCAGCGTTGTGCACGGCAACGAGAGATAAGGACGAGAACGAAAAGCGACATATCCCAGCGTTGGCTTAGCCAGGACGTAGAAACAAACACACTAAATCCTACTCTTCGCCCCCGCCCCCGCCCCCTCCCCCTCCCTCTCCGCCAACAACCCACACACCCACGCGGCCGCGCACTCGACCATCTCCGCCGAAAACACATGCCCCGTCCCCTCAAACACGACATCCTCAAACCCCACATGCAGGCCCGGCTCCGCCACAACCTGCTTGAACACACCCAGAAACCCCGCGCCGGCCGCATACGGCACCAGCTTGTCCTCGGCGCCGCTCAGATTGAGGATGCGCTTCCCGCGCAGGCGCTCGTCGACCAGCGCCCTGCAGCGCCGCAGGGCCGCGGCGCCCACCGCGTCGGCGCCCCCCGGCAGCAGCAAGCCCGCGGGATCGAGCCGCGCGACCGCGTCCACCAGCGGCGCGGGGAAGTCGGCGGACCCGAAGAAGGCGGCGCCGGGCGGGTCGGTGCCCGTATACGACTCCCGCCGCGACAGCCGCGCGCGGTCCGCCATCAGCGCCGCGTAGTCGGCGCACCCGATCCCCACGACGCCCCAGCGCACGCGCGCATCGCCCAGCAGCACGTGCCAGGCGGCGTGGCCGCCGAGCGAGACGCCCAGCACGGCGTGGGCGAGGGGGGGCACGCCCGGCAGGTACGACGGCAGGTGGTCAAGCAGCCCCGTGCAGTCGGCGGCGGTGCCGGCGTACACGCCGAACATGTCCTGGGCGTGGGTGTTGTTGCCCTGGCGCCAGGCGTCGTTGTGCAGCGGGGTGGCGAGGCGCGAGCCGTGGTTGCGGGCGTCGAAGGCGGCGGCGATGAGGCCTGTGGTTGTCGTTGGGGCGCGGGCGTTCCAGCGGTTTATTAGGGATGTGGCGATGGGCGCCATGGTCTCTTTGGTCTGCAGCCGCGGGTTCAGCAGCCATATGCATGTTACTGAGGTTGCGGTGGGGGGTAGCTCGGCTAGCCCGTGGACCGTGACGAGGATGCCGGCGATGGTGAGGGTTTGCGCGGAGACGGGGGGCAGGGGGGAGGGCAAGGCGAGGGGGTTGTTGGGGGCGGCCATGGTGGGTGGGTTGGGTGCAGACGGGGCGGCTGGGTTGTTGGAGGTGACTTTGGTTAGGGGCGAGTTGTTGGAGGTGGTGACTTTAGTTAGTGACGACGGCGGGGCAGGACATGCCGGCCGAGGTTGTTCATCGGCGTGCTGCGCGGGCGGTCAGCATAGATGCAGCGATACTACTGTCTACTGTGTGTTGGGTCAATTGGGCCCAGGCAGACCTGGCAGACGTCGAGTTGACGTCGATTGACTGCTCCGAGTCCGCGGCGCGCTGGACGTGGTCGCGTCAGGCGAATGCTGGAGACGCGCTAGCAGTCACCAGAGCAGATGGTTAGCGAGGCTGCAGGGCTGTAGACTCGGTACTACTGCAGATGGCCGCTGCAGATGGGCTACACGATGGCCTACTGCATATGGTCTACACCATGTCTACTGCACGATGGTCTGGTTGAGGCCCTTCGAGACTGCACTGCAAGGCTGTAGCTCCAGACTACTGCGACGGGCACAATGTCACGCTGGTTGACCCGGCGGCGGAGGTCAAGGCGGTGGGCGCGGCGGGAGACCAGGAGCTCTTAGCGCGACGGGCGACCAAAAGTACGCGGCGGGAGATTGCGCTGATGACCACAGGCCAAGCATCGAACTGGCCAGCGCCTGCTACGTGTGCCCGCAGCGACGACGCCGATTAGGAGGCCCTCGCCGCCCAGCTCTCTCCTCCATTGCAGCCGCAGCTGTAGCAGCGGATCCACGCACCATGTTGTCCCTGTTGTGCCTGTCGTCCATGTTGTAGCACACCGCCGAAGCAACAGCCCATGCCCTAGCACTCGACCACAACCACAGCGACGCCCCGTTTGTCTACGCCCTCGCCCCCTCGCACCGCCCGCCGGCACCATGGCCGCGCCCGCAGACAAGGCCGCCGCCGACAGAGCCCCCGCGACCTTCCTCGACTACCGCGCCATGGCCGACCCCGGCGCGCGCAGCACGTCGCCCAGCCCGCGCTCGCAGTCGCCCAGCACAGCATCCCGCCTGCTGCCCCCCTCGCTGCGTGCTGGCTACCGCCCGAACGTGCACGAGGAGATGCACGCCCCGGCCAACGGCGCCCCCAAGATCATGCGCTCGGCCCCCACCGGCTCGCCGCTGGCCACGCAGGAGCCCAGCGAGTTCCCCTTCCACAGCAGCCCGTCCACCCAGCCGCCCGCCGCGCCCGCCGTGCCCGCCGTGCCCGCCGTGCCCGACGCCTTCGACCCCGTCGACCATGCCGCGCCCCGCGCCCCCAAGCCGGCCTCGCACGCCTCCAACGCCTCGACGAGCTCCTACTACCCGCCCTTTGCCCCCATCTCGCGCATCCCCACCGCCGAGGGCGAGCCCGCCGACGCCAACGCCCCCAAGGAGCGCAAGAGCGTGCAGTTTGCCCGCTCCGCCACCTACGGCTCCGACCCGCCCGCCGCCGGCTCGCGCCAGCAGTCGTGGGACACGGACGACAAGCCCAGGCCCAAGGCCAAGGAGGACTCGTCGCTGATGGGCAAGCTGCGCGCCCTGGCCGCCCCCATGCAGGGCCACGGCCGCAACAACAGCGCCACCGCCGCCCCGCCCGCCGTCTCGCCGCCGTCGCACTCGCCCTACGGCCCGCTGACCCCGGCCAACGAGCGCGACGAGTTCCGCTTCGACGCCACCCACGACAGCGAGGCCGACGCCGACGCCGACGCCGAGTCCAGCGCCGGCGAGGGCGTCGCCCGGCCCGCCCACAAGCGCAAGCGCAGCCGCCGCTGGTTCGACGGCGACGCCGGCGAGGGCACCCAGACCGCCCCCACCACCCCCCGCGCCGCCAGCTACTTCTCGCGCGACTCGCCCACCGCCACCCCGGGCTCCGCCACCCGCCCGGGCTTCCTGCGCAAGGGCACCATGACCGACATCCCCGAGCACGAGCGCCAGGGCTACTCGGAGGACGAGGGCCGCTCGCGCATGGGCAAGGAGAGCGCCTGGGCCCGCGGCCTGCACAGTGCCCGCGGCCTGTCGTACGGCGGCCGCCGCAGACACGACCCCAATGCCGAAGAGGGCGACCCGGCCGCCGACCGCCGCCCGCCGTGGCGCATGCGCAGCGAGCGCACCTCGAGCCTGAGCGCCCAAAAGTGGAAGGCCATCAAGAACGGCCTCAAGCTGCTCGGCAACCGCGCCAAGGCAGAGCGCCAGGTCGACCACGCCAAGTCGGCCGAGCTGATGGCCGAGCTGCTCGCTGGCGCCCCTGCCGCCCTCTTCCTCGCCAGCATGTTCCAGCGCGACGAGCACGGCCACAAGCGCATCCCCGTGCTGCTCGAGCAGCTCAAGGTTACTATTACTGATGCCGACAAGACCAAGGACAAGGAGGGCGACCGCCACACGGCCCTGCGCATTGAGCTCGAATACGGTAGCGGCTCTACCCGCATGAAGTGGATCGTCTACCGCACCGTCGCCGACTTTGCCAACCTGCATCTCAAGTTCAAGGTCCAGGAGAAGCAGGACTCGTTCCGCAGCCGCGTCTCGACCCTCGACAAAGACGACCCGCGAGGCAAGCTGCCGCGCTTTCCCAGGAGTGTCGTGCCCTACCTGCGCGGCATCCGCGGCTACGGAGCCCTGGACGAGGAGGACGAGGACGAGGACGAGGTTGCAGTTGGCGGTGCAGCCACCGACGGCGATGCGAGCGCCACAGACCGCCCGTCGCGAGGCAAGCGCCGCAAGTCGTCCTTCACCATGCACCGCCGCAAGTCGAGCATCGGCAGCCCAGATGCCACTCCGGGCGTTGTGGGCCAGCTCGCCGCACGCCAGGGCAGCTTTGCAGGAGCCGTCGGCCAGCCCCTGAACTCGAAGCAGAACCACCACGAGAGACAGCGCAAGAAGCTCGAACAGTACGTCAAGGGGCTGATTCAGTATCTCATCTTCCGCCCGGATAGCAATCGACTCTGCAAGTTCTTGGAGCTGTCAGCGCTGGGCGTGCGTCTGGCTGCCGAGGGCGGCTACCACGGCAAGGAAGGCCATCTGATGATCAAGTCTTCCAAGGGTGTTGATGCGCGGAAGAGATGGACGCCCATGCCCATGATGAGCCGGCATTGGCCAAAGTGGTTCCTGGTCAGACACAGCTACATCGTGTGTGTCGACTCGCCAGAGGAGATGAACGTCTATGATGTCTTCCTGGTCGACTCCAACTTCAAACTCGAGTCCAAGTCGTCGGGCAAAAACAAGGACAAGAAAGCCCGCAAAGTCGCCAGCGAAGCCAAAGCATCGGCGACCGGCCACCACCAGCTGAAGCTGGTCAATTCCGAGCGCAAGATGAAGCTCCTGGCTCGGAACGACAAGATGCTCTCGCAGTTTGAGGAGTCCATCACCTTCATGATGCAAAACACACTGTGGTCCCAACGCCAGCGGTTTGACAGCTTCGCCCCGGTGCGCAAGAAGATTTACGCACAGTGGCTCGTCGACGGGCGCGACTACATGTGGAACGTCTCCCGTGCCATCAGCATGGCCCGCGACGTCATCTACATCCACGACTGGTGGCTGAGTCCGGAGCTGTATCTGCGCCGCCCAGCCGCCATCAGTCAAAAGTGGCGCCTCGACCGCCTGCTTCAGCGCAAGGCGCAGGAGGGCGTGAAGATTTTCATCATCATGTACCGCAACATCGGTGCCGCCATCCCCATCGACTCGGAGTACTCCAAGTTCTCGCTCCTCGATCTCCACCCCAACGTCTTCGTTCAGCGGTCGCCGAACCAGATCCGCCAGAACACCTTCTTCTGGTCCCATCACGAGAAGATTTGCGTCATTGACCACACCATCGCCTTTATGGGAGGTGTCGATCTGTGCTTTGGTCGCTGGGACACCCCGCAGCACGTTGTCGTCGACGACAAGCTGACCGGTTTCGAGCTGGACAACAACGCCCCCAAAGATGCTGATCACTGCCAGCTCTGGCCTGGAAAGGACTACTCCAACCCCCGAGTTCAGGACTTCTTCGCCCTGGACAAGCCCTATGAAGAGATGTACGACCGTAGCAAGGTCCCGCGAATGCCATGGCACGATATCGGTATGCAGATTGTGGGCCAGCCCGCGCGCGATCTTACCCGCCACTTTGTCCAGCGCTGGAACTACCTCCTCCGTCAACGCAAGCCATCCCGCCCAACTCCGTTCCTGCTGCCTCCGCCCGACTTCAACCCCGCCGACATCGAGGCGCTCGGTCTTGAGGGTACATGCGAAGTGCAGATCCTGCGCTCTGCATGCGCCTGGTCGCTTGGCACGCCGAACAAGGTCGAGCACAGCATCATGAACGCGTACGTGCAGATGATTGCAACGTCCGAGCACTTTGTGTACATTGAAAACCAGTTCTACATCAGCAGCGGCGAGGTGTTGGGCACGAAGATTGAGAACAAGATCAACGACGCCATCGTCGACCGCATCAAGCGCGCGCACGCCAACGACGAGGACTGGCGCGCCTGCATCATGCTTCCTCTGATGCCCGGATACCAAAATACGGTCGATGAGCAAGACGGTAGTAGTGTCCGTCTCATCATGACATGTCAGTACCACAGCATCTGTCGTGGCCCGACTTCCATCTTCGGCCGTCTGCGCGCCGCTGGCATTGAGCCCGAGGACTACATCCAGTTCTACGCTCTGCGATCGTGGGGAGAGATTGGACCTACCAAGATGCTGGTCACAGAGCAGCTGTACATCCACGCCAAGATTATGGTCGTGGATGACCGCGTCGCCATCATCGGATCTGCCAACATCAACGAGCGCTCCATGCTGGGCTCGCGCGACTCCGAGGTGGCTGCCATCATTCGCGATACCGAAGTGCTCGACTCGTACATGGCCGGCCAGCCGTACAAGGTCGGCAAGTTCCCCCACACCCTCCGCATGCGGCTGATGCGCGAGCACTTGGGCGTGGACGTGGACCACATCTCTGAGGAGGAGTGGGCCAGTCAGATGTCTGATGCCGATAGTACTGCTTTCCAGACTGAGTCGTCGGGCCCCGGCTCGCCCTCTGCCGACCGCGCGACCGAGCAGAAGCTTTCCGCGAACCACGCCCGCGCGCAGGAGGAGCTGATCGAGCGTGCGGAGAGGCTGCACAGCTTCAACCACGACTTTGACTGGGCGCAGGACACCAACCCCCACCTCCAGTCCAGCAAAAAGCCGTCGTCCGATCCTCGCGTTACCAAGAACGATGCACACGAGAAGGACGTCCGTGGCGAAGGCGTGGATCACTTCCGCGATATGGAAGCTCGCGAGCCCAGCATGACGCGCGGCCGCGACACGTTCCTCGACCCCCATGGCAATGAGAAGCTGCTGTCCGACGCGGGCGCGCCCGAGGGCCTTGCCAATAAGGAGACGGCGAAGCGACACTCAACTGTCAAGGGCCGAGGCCGCAGCAACACTACCGGAACCAGAGCTAGCGCAAGCAGCGGAGGCCAGGAAGGCTACGCCGGTCTTCCACCCCCGAGGCTGCCTCGCATGGACACGGCCAAGCTGGGGCTGACGCAGCTTAGTCAACTGCCAGCCCTCCCGCTCATGGACGACACTGACATTGGCGGACCGCCGCTGCAGCGCACGTACAGCGGCGCGTCGTCGACCGTCATCAACCCGCTCCTCGCTGAGATGCGACGACCCATCGTCACCGAGGACTGCATGCGCGACCCCATCAACGACTCTTTCTTCCTTGACACGTGGCACCAGGTCGCCGAGAACAACACGAAACTGTTCCGCCAGGTGTTCCGCTGCCAGCCCGACAACGAGGTCAAGACGTGGAAGGAGTACCAGGAGTACACCAACTTCGCCGCCCGCTTCACCCAAATGCAAGGCGGCGGCAAGCCCCAGAACCAGCGCGCCCAGGAAGCCCCCGGCAAAACCGGGCCCCCCGGCACCGGCATGACGGAGAAGATGGGCCACATGGGCAAGCAAGTCAGCGCGCTGGGCGAGAAGCTCTCGGAGAAAGTCACCAACTCAGACGCGCCGTCCAAAAACGGCGCCGTCGAGCAGTGGGCCCACGAGCAGGAGAAGCGCGTCCAGGCCCTCTCCCTCGACACCCACACCTCCCCCGCCGACGACGCCATCGTGTCGCCGCTAGCCCCCTCGCCCCCCTCGGCCACAACGCCCTTCCCCGCCGCGCCCCCGATCCCCACCACGCCCCCCATGTCCGACCGCCCGCGCAACGTCACCATCACCGAGCCGCCCAAGTTCTCCACGCACCGCGCAACCACGGCCTCGAAGCGCTCGCGCCGCCGCGCCACGACAAAGTCGTCCACCCGCGCCTTCCACGCCGCCGACGCTGAGAGCATGCTGCCCAAGGAAGACGCCAAGATGCTGATGGACTTGGTTCAAGGGCATTTGGTGCTGTGGCCGTACGAGTGGCTCGAGAAAGAGGAGAACGGCGGTGGCTGGCTGTACAACGTCGATCAGATTGCGCCGTTGGAGATTTAGTGAGTTTTCCTGCGTTGACGCCCGGTGTTGAGATTGTGCTAACGTGAAGCAGTAACTAGCGGCGACGGTGGTCCGTAATGGAAGTTGACGGTGGAAGCGTCGTGGCGTGGCGTATCGTGCATCACGCATTGGACTGGATTGGATTTCTGCATATCTGGCGTTCGGGCTCGTTTCCAGCGGCGCTTCGCGTTGGGGTTGCGCGCGCGTGGGCTTTTTGCATCACGGAGGCGCACGCTGGGCTGTACTGTGCTGTATTGTATTGTGTGTATTCTAGGGAGGCCGGGAGGGCGTGTAATGTGTTAGCGTAGAGCGGAGTAGAGGAGGGAGGGGAGGGGAGATGAGGGATAAGATTGTGGTGAGGATAGAGACAATGACACAGACAGAGACAGAGATGAAGACAAAGACAAAGATGCCCAGACGGAAGTGCTGTGTTGAAGCTAAGATGCCGGGTGCTGGGTGCTGGGTGCTGGGCGCTGGCCGATACGCCGCGTCCACTGCGTTCCTCACCTGCACCTAGCCATCCTCCACCTTCAAGCCCGCCCCGTTCCCCATTCGCCACCCCGCTCCGTGCCGTGCTGGTTGTGTACTCCATCGCGTCCTAGAGACGGAGAGGGAGACGGAGAGGGAGACTGAGACTGAGACGTGCGCCCCTGTTCTCACACACACACTCTCTCTCTCTCTCTCTCACGCCCTGCCATCCCTATTGCCACCCTTGTTCTCCCTAACATCCTCCGCAATATCCTCCCCAATACCCTCCCCAACATCCTCCCCATCATCCTCCCCATCATCCTCCCCCGTTCCCCCCTCATGAGCGTCTCAGTCAGTGCTCCAGCGTAGCCGGCGGTTCCGTGGCTTCCTGCAGTATACATAGAGATGCACGGGTTGAGTGCAGAGCGAGAGGTTGGGTATGTGTATGCACTCCACCAGCTGACGGATTGCAGAAGTGCATCAGGGCTTCGTCACGGGTCTGGTTAGGGGTTTCGAGAGTCTGTTGTTGCTGTTGGGAAGTCACTATCGACGCACAGAGAGAGGCTGGCTGCCACTGACTGCCTCGCGTAACTGCTGGCACTGGCACCGGCACTGGCCCTTTGGGGCCTGGCGAGTGTCTCCGCCATGCCAACCCTACAATCCCAGATCCCCTCCATCCCTGCACCCGCACCTGGCGACGCCGTTCCGCGCCGCCCAACGCACGCCACCACCCCGACGCCCCTGGACCAAACCCCGAAACACGTGGATCGCGATACATCCACCGCCGACCTAAATACTCCAGAACCAGCTCCCCAGCTACGCATATGTCGTGCGCAGCCCGATGGGATGGCAGGGGAGACCGCTCTCATCGCGCGGAATGGATATCGAAGCATGCGCTGCCTAGCTGCCTCTGTGGCACGCGCCCGGCGAATCGAGACGCCGCGTTCCAAGACACACACCCACCGAACGAGGGCTGTGAGTGCGCGCGAAGCGACACTCCGCGCGATAAAACACCACCGGTACCGTGGACCAGTACTGTAGCGTGTTCTGTGCAGAAACGATTTCTGAAGACAAGAATGCATGTCAATACCCTGTGTCTCACTCACCTACAGGCTGAATTGGCTGGTTGGTAGCTTGGATTGAAGCGCTTGTCTAGATCTATAGATTTGTTCTATATGTCATATACGATATACTTGTACAGGATGTTGATGTTGATAGGGAGAGGCCTGCTATAATCGTCCTAGTTAAAGCTTTAGAATGCTAGACTCTATAGTTATATATCTAGCTACCTCTATCCTAGATAGAGATTCTAAAGAGATAGAGGTAATGCGGCGTATCTCTTCTATGCTTTAGGAAAGTTTGACAGATTAGTGCCTACGTGGTGTGGGTGAAGGAGATAACCCACAATAATCGTCCTGGTTAGTGCGTGAATCTTACTAATAGAAGACAGACTCTCCCCTCTTCCCCTCCCCCTCTTCCTGCCTACCTATAATCTAGCGCTATACCTGTTCCTTATTATTCTTATTAAGGGCTCTTACTTCAACTACCAAACACTAAAATCAGACGTATATTGGCAGAGTTATAGGGGGTTGAAATAGAGAGGGTGTTCGTGAAACTCAGAAATCGTTCTTGCACGAAACACATTACTATCGGTGCTTGTAAAAATGTGCGGACCCCCCTTAATCTGGTAGACTACGTTGAGGACCGCTCCTGATTGGCCAACCACTGTTAACAACCAATCAGAAGCAGGCCACAGCATAGCGTACCAATCCTAGGGGGGTCCGCACATTTCAGCAAGCATTATATAACGCTCGCTGAAATGTGCGGACCCCTTTATATCTAGGACGCTACTGCAGGCTGTCTATAGAATGCCTGCGAATATGTCTGGAAATGGCTTTCTAATACTATTCTAATAGGATGCAGGGACAAACTATAGACAGGACCTACTTACAACACCAACCAATATATACAGACTGGTACGCTACCAGTGTACAAACCCATGTGCCAGCCATAACGGGGTCCGCACACTGGCAAGCACCGATAGTCCACGGTCCACCATTTCCTCCCCCCCCCACCGCCACCCCCTCACTCCACACTCCCCTCGAACCTCCTCACCCCCTCGCCCGCCACGCCGCCAAACCACCCCACGCGATCCTTGGTGAACACCTCCAGCGAGGGCCTGAGCCCCCCCTCCGCGAGGCTGAAATCGTCCACGGTCCCTAGCCGCAGGATACTGCACCCGGGCGCGCCCTCCGCGACGCGGTACATCAGCGACCCGCACGTGCCGCAGAAGTGGTTGGTCATCAGCGCGCCCGATGCCGTGGTGGCCCGCTGCGCGTAGGTGCGTAGCTGCGCGCGCCCGCGCACGTGCTGCAGGTGCGTGTCTAGGATGATCAGGCCCGAAGTGAACATCGACGCTGTTAGCTTGCGGCAGTCGGTGCAGTTGCACAGGAAGGACCTGATGAAGCCCGGGCCGGAGGTGGGCTGCGTGTGTTAGGGGGGTGTCCACAGAGAGGGGGGGGGGGGGGGGTGCACGAATACGAGCTGCACAGCGCCGCAGTAGCACGTCGCGGTTGCTTCGGCGTCGGTGGACCAGCCGTCTGTTGCGACGCCGGCGCGGGGGATGTACGGCTTTGATTTGTCGGCGTTGCGGACGGACGGCTGGGGAGTGGGGGCGGGCATGTTGGGGGGGAGTGAGAGTGTGTTGGGTGCGTTTGAGGGCCAAGGGTAGGCGGTGATACGTGCCAGATGGCTGGGTATGTATATTGTGCTGTTGTCACAGGCGTGCTCTGCTAGGGCGCTGGTTCGACCGCGCGGCGCGGACGAGATGTGGCGATTAGTGATTACAGGAGTATGTTCAGTATTTCCTTTCCCATTGCGATACCATGGATCAGAGGTAACGGAGGGTCGGGTCTGCAATCCCGCCGCCCGCTGTGTTTTGGATAGGAGGTGTCAGGTCGCGGGCCTTCTCAGTCGACATCTGCTTAGGTATACTTCTTGCACACATTCCTTCTGCACACCGTCTTTCTGCACGCTGCTTGAGGCTGCTGACTAGGTACGTGAAACCTGGTCATCATCACCTGTCCCTGACGTGTGCTTACTATGTGCAATATGAACGTGCGCAATGTGAACGTGTGCAAAATTAGATGAGTGCAAAAGTCGATTACAGCAGGAGAAAACCAAACAGACTTCTCGTCTGAGACTTCTTTGCTTCGGGATACAGATAGCGGTACTAGGTTGATCTAGTCACCGCGGATGGTGTAGCTGCGGCTAATAGATCTACCGCGTCAGGAAGTGGCCATCGAACGACGCGCCTAAATGTTATATCAACAGCCGGGTTTGAGTGTCTGCATAATAGTCAATATAACCCGCAGGTGTTACTTCAAACGCCAGACAACACGCCGACGAACTTAGTGAGCCGCACCGAACCCACGAGACCCAATGGCTGCCTTGAGACCCCGCATACTGTTCTTCAACCCTATCCGTCATGCACGGCAGGCATACGAAGCACTGCAGAGAGTAGCTTCCACAGAGGTGGTTTCCAGCACTTCGCGCCAGGGGTTTTTTGCGGACATTCGAACGAAATACACAGATATCCAGGCGATCTACCGGACGTCTGCAAGCGGAGCCGTAAGTTAGCAGACGTTGGAAGCCCGGCTTTGGCTGATTGAACGTAGGTGGCCGGAACCTTTGACAAGGAACTGATTGACCACCTCCCGCCGTCTCTGAAGTTCATCTGCCACAATGGCGCCGGGTACGACCAGATCGATGTCGAGGCCTGTGCCGCCCGCAACATTACTGTCACCTATGCGCCAGACCCCGTCACCAACGCCACCGCCGATTTGGCTCTCTTCCTCCTCCTCGGCGCCTTGCGCCAACTGAACCCCTCTCTCCGCAGCTTACGAGAAGGGAACTTCAAGAAAGGTATCGACTTTGGTCACGATCCCCAAGGAAAGACTCTCGGTATTCTCGGCATGGGCCGCATCGGACGCGCTGTCAAACTCAGAGCAGACCCGTTTGGCTTGAAGGTCATATACCACAACTGGACCCCACTGTCCGACAGACAGGCGCTCGGCGCTGCGTACGTCTCCTTCGACGAGCTCCTCGCGCATAGCGACATCATCTCCGTGCACGTCCCGCTGTCGTCCAAAACGCGACATCTGATTGGCGAGGCCGAGATCGCAAAAATGAAGAAAGGCGTCGTGATTGTGAATACCGCGCGCGGCGCGGTCATTGACGAGGCAGCGATGGCAAAGGCGTTGGAAGATGGCCATATCGCGGCTGTGGGCCTGGATGTGTATGAGAAGGAGCCGCTTGTTGAGGAGCGGCTCGTGGCGAACGAGCGCGCGTTGCTGGTGCCGCATCTGGGTACGCATACGGTGGAGACCTTGGCGCAAATGGAGGCGCATGCAATGGAGAACGCGAGAAGGGGAGTATTTGGGGAAGAGCTGTTGAGTGTGGTTCCTGAGCATTTGACTCGCCGATAGATCCAACGAAATACAAATACTTCGAAGTTTGGTTCCGTCGAGTCGATGTCGTACTTTGAGCGAACTCGAAGACGGCTTCGCTTCTGATACAGTTGCAAGCCCAGAGATACGTAGCCGGCATCTTGTGTGTTGTTACATCGCTGAGCAGTAATAGAAGTGTAAGACTCTACAACTCCACCCAATTTTGATGCGTATGATAGCTTGTCAGCCATGAAAGAGAGCATGTACGATCATCTGTGGTCCTGGATCAGATCCAGAAGAGGGCCCCAAGCAGCTCCGTCGAAGACGTCGTAGAATGTGGACAGTCCTAAACCTGGAGTGGGTACGTATGGTGCGTTCATCGCGATGTCCTGTGGGTTGGTGTCAAGTGCGTAGCTATTCGCATCGTAGATCGTCTGTTCGGGATGGACCAGAGATCCATACAAGTTCCCTCCTGCCTGCGAGGACAATACATCTCCACTTGCAAATTGATCGTTGCTTGGGGGAGCACCAGATCGGGAATCAAAATACTGATAAGAGTCATACATACCATGGCCTGAGGTTGACGTCCGTGGATTATTTGGACAAGACGTCACTGACAGAGTATGCGACGGCTGCATCGTATATCGTGAGAGTCTCCTTCTCTGCTGCACATTACCAGCGGATTCACTACTCTCTCTTCGTCTTTTCTCGCCTCGTGCATTTTCTTGGTCGGTCGATCGTGAGTGTCTGGACCCAGCTAGGTCGCCTCTAGCAGAAACTGTCTCTGGGTTCTGGATATTGTCTAGGAGCATTGACAAGACCTCATGGCAATTTTGAGCCATTTTCCACCTTTGTGCCATGACCTTAAGGATCTTGAGCGAATTAGTGATGTCACTGTCAACATCAGTTTACACCAGACGCAAGTTCTCACAGCAGGACGTGGCGACTTACTTGACGGCATTGGTAGTACTCTGGTGCTTCAGCTGGCAGGTAAATGCCATGACCAGACCGCTCATCCAAACACTATGTATCGACCCTGGCCAGAACAGTTTGCCTCCAGAGGCCATGTGTGATTCGAATATTCGGATTATCGATCTTGCTGCCCCAATGCAGATCTGTGCAGCATATCGGAACTCTGCAGAGACAGGGTCGAGAGAGATCGAGGGCCGATTGACGAGGAGTAACAGTTGCTGGCGCGCAACCCAGAAAAAGACGTCCTGATTGAGGGAGGCCGGCTGCACCTCGTCTCCGACTGTAGCCCTGGGAAACGGCTGCGATAGATCATTGCCCCAAGCATCAATATCGGCTTTGAGGAAAAGAATGTTCTATCGACTGGCCGAGCGGACATGAATGGATTTGTGGAACGTTTCCATCATGCGTCCTATCAGTTTTGAGTATCGTACGAACTGTGCTTGGGCGATCTGATTTTCTTGGCGCAGTTGTGACGTCCCGGATAGGTTGTTTGCCGTCCAGGCGGCGGATCGTTCCTGGTCGTCTGGGTGTACTGAACGCTCTCTTTGTCCGTCTTCAGGGTTACTCGACCCATGCCGTGGTGAAGCATATTGTCGACTAGGATGACTTGCTGGTAAATGTAAGACGGTCTCTTCTGGAGAGGTACCTTCGTCTGCTTCATTGGCAGTTCGCACTGGCTGGTGGAGATCAATGTCTCCCGGCGCACAAACGTCAAAGTCCGAGTCTTGAATGCCAAGAGGGTGGCCCAACGTTTGGCTCACATAACGATCCAAGCAATACGTACTCCAAAACATACGCTTCCTCATGTCGTGATCACTTGAAAACAAATGGGTATATCGAACCGGACATCGGTGAAGCCCCGATTTAAACATGGATCTTAGGACTAACCCTCCCACGCTTGAGGCTGCGCGCACGTCCATAGTTGCAACGAAGTATAACTCTGCAGCAAGTAGTGCTTGTATAGATGTCAAGTCGCATTTGAGTGATACAGTGCTGAGGGCAAGCATCAGTTGTTCCTCGGACCGAAACTGTGACGCTCCCAATGAAGGGAGGTCGGGTCTATCAAGCTTGGCAATGTTGAACAGACTTTGGAAGATGATCGCGGTACTCAGAGACTTGGGTTTCCTGGGCTGACCTGCGGCATATGCATCTTCCAAGTCGCTTAGACAGGTCGGACCATGTAGGAAAGGAAGCAAAGGATGCCATGTCCGGAAGTACGTGATCAAGAGCTCTTTAGCAACCGTATGATCTGGAAGCGTCCCGAGATCTTCAAGATTGCTACGACACCAGGACCCATGTTCAGGTTGAGTTGGTGTTGTTTCTGCAGCCGCTCCTCTCGCGTTCAGCCAGTCCTCGCTTGGTTGCGTCTCGGGTCCAATGATGCAATCCTCGGGCGAGGGTAGGTTGGCAAAATTGGCACTTGTATGGGCATCATTTGTCGTTCTTTGGCGCTGATAAGTAGTTGCAGCAGCCTGAGAAAATGCACGCCTAACGGTGTTGATGAAAAAGACGCCAGATGAGCTACCTACAAACAGACTCTCGCCGTTCGGTCGCGCTCGCAGAGTGCCAATCTCATTAGGCGTGGGCATTGGTAGCTTGGTGCACTTCCAACGTTGGATTATACCATAGCCTAACACTGAGGTATGTCGCGATCAGCGCAGGCCTGTCTCGGGTCGTCAGTTGCTTGGAGCTAGGGTCTGTGGCGAAGGCTGGATGTCGTTACCCCGCAAAATTTCAAACTAGTAAACTAGCGCTCTTTCCTCCGGCAAAACTATCTACCGCTCTTCATCATGCACACAGCGCGCTTCACGACTCAGGTAGACATACTTACACTTGGCTCCATCTCTGAAAACAGCCACTAAAATGCCAGAGAGGAAAAGTAGGATTAGTACAGCGTGTGTCGCATGCCGTGCGAGGAAGCATCGAGTATGTTCCCACATCCAAGATATTGGTTTTCATTTACTGAGGCAGACATGTATAGTGTAGTGGAGGGAAGTAAGAGAATGACTCCAAAAGGAACTCAAGTTCTGATCGTAGTAGGCCTCGATGTGCTCAGTGCACTTCAAATGACCTTCCATGTGAATGGCCCACTCAGCTAAAGCGGTACGGCGTTCTAGCCCCCCTTCATTTGAACAAGGCCTGATTTTGAAGGGGCCCACCGAAACAATACATCCATAACCTAGAAGCGCGTCTGTCGCAAACTGAAAATGTCCTTCTCGCCTTGCTCTCCAAGACCTCTGTCGAGCAACTCGAGGCAAGCTTTCAGCAAACACCACTGTTTGACCATCATAACCCAAGCTTTTTAAAACATCAAGCAGAGTTCAACTCTATAAGCCCATCAATGACTCGAAAGAAGACGCCGAACTGGACAGAGTTCCCTTTAGATTCTCCAGAAAATGTTCGACGTTGACAGCACCACAAAGCGTCCTTAATCTCAAACCCATTAGCCACAAGTGGTGCTGGAGACGAAAGCCCGATGCTCGTTGGAGAAAACTCGCTAGATATGGCGCCTTCTGCCGGACAATCTCTACTTCACGAGCCTGAACTCGATATGGAGCTAGTAATCCCCTTCGCCTCGGACACTGAGCCTCAGCCTTCCGCAGTCGGAGCCTTACAAGCCGATGCATCAGATCTACTTTTTGTGACAGAAGATGATAACGAGGTAGATAGTGCTGGAAGGATGGGATACGACATGATTGGGCTTCAGGAAAACACAAGCCAACCGACCGCCAGAGATGAAGGTGTCTTGAGGCTATCAGAGAAATTCAAGCAAGACTTTGTATGGTAAACGAACAAACGTTTTCTGGAGTTGGACCCATGCGGATGAGTTTAGTATCAAAGGTGGGGTGCGATTAGCTGAAACAAAACGACTAATGTTCACACTCCGGTCTCTGGTGATCCATCACTCTCGCTCAGTCATGAATTCTCCCCGGCCACTTCATCACAGTCTTCTAATCTCATCGATCATGAAAGAGAAGAAACATGCAACATCACATTATCAGGTCTTGAGCTGTTTGACGAAAAGACTTAAGATTACAACAGAACATGTGTGGGTCCTGTTTGGAGATGAAGTTGAGATATTTTTGTCGCAATACACTGAGCAGCCCAGTAGCTAATATTTGCAGCGACGAAAACCCACATAAAGCCACGTTCAAAGATTTCAAAGCTAGTGTTACTGGCATCGCTTTAGGCAAACTTTGTATATGCACTCGAAACCTATGAAAGCAATCGAGAACATTTGCTAGCTCAACCCACACAGATCGTGGGGTGGTACCACAATTCGAGTGCCGAGCGTGTCGCCAGGAACCAAGTCTCCGACGGGATATCATGTTGTACGACTTCTCAATACGACAGTGCCTGTCACCACAGGGACAGGATACGTGAATCTTTTCTTGCAAGTGGAAGTCTGTGAGCAGCCACGCGCATCGTACGACCATAGGGCGCACGATCGCCGACGCGGTTTCGACTTCGGCTGGCAGTAGCAGGTGGCAGGTATCTTTACCGTACTTTGAGCGTGGCGTGACCACGTGGTCACTCGTGCTGCTGGCACGAGGCCTACCTCTATCGGACCCGGAATAGAGTTTGTGTATATGGATCCCAGGCGAGCAGCTTATTTTCGAGAGGCGCGTCTGCACTTACTGCGTCAGGAACTGGGGCGTCAAGTCGTGGAAGAAGGGGACGTTATTCATTTCGTGTCTGGCATGAAACTCGCTCATTCAGGTCCCGATCTGCTCTTGTGGCTTCCGCAGACTGTCGCTGCGCGTAGGGTAGAGTTGGGAGCGCGAGTCGGCACCTTGTCGCTCTTCTGTGATCGTCGCAGGGAATGGCCAATGTGGCCATTCTGGGTATGCAGATGTGCGTGGTGACCGGGAGTGGCGGTACAGTGACAGGAATGACTTCAATGAGCGCGGAGATTTCAAGGCCTCGGGTATATTTGGGAGCGCTTCGATATCGGTGTCGGCTGGGAGGCCTGGAGAATACATACTCGAGGCCTGCGAGTTGCGTCCGGTGGTGTAGTTTCCCATCTCGATGTCTTCGTAGTATGAAGCACGGATCATGTCTGTGGTATCTGCAGACTGACGGAGCTCTTGGCGAGTGGGTTTGATGATGGTGTGAGGTGCTGGAGAGTGGTCGATGTGGATATCTCGCTGGACTTGCACGCCGCCATGCTCATCGACGGAGATCTCTGTGTGAGGTTCCGAAAGGTAACCTTTTGTGCTATGAATACCGCTGCTTTTTGAAAAGAAGCTTGACACCGTCTCTATCAGTATGGACGGCTTGGTGGATTGAGTTTTGAAAGACTGCTTCTTTTGTGCGGAATCGGCCGATTGTTTGGCGCTCGAGGTGAGTTTGTCGTGGAAGAAGTGTCGGAAGAAAACTTTGAGAGAGGGGGCATTGGCGCAGAAGCAGCCCACATGCAACTCCAGCAGCGTGACAAGGAACAGATCCCAGGTGACCCATGTGACATCGTAGGTCGCGAAGTAAATCTGCCAGCTGTAGTAGGCACGCACAGCACCCAAAGCACCCACACCGTACCCAATAGCGAAAATACCAAACAAGGCCATCTTCTGGCGCACAGGGATACGAAGCTTCCAGTACAGAAAGGTCGGCAGAAGGGCAGTGCAGAAGTCTTGAACCATTGAGATGATACTTGCAGCGAAAACGTCCGCCCCTTCGTTAAAGCAGTGGTATGTGTATCCGTTGAGTATCTTGGTGGAGTTGGTTTGATCCCAAAACGCCGAGATTGGTCGGCATCCAAAGATAGGCACAAGTGTGAAGGCAATGCTAGATGAAGCAATGAAGCCGATCGTGAGCCATGTGGCGTATCGAAAGCCGTTGGAAACGACCCGAGAAGAGAGGCGGCGAAAGAACAACAGGATGGACATCTTGACCAGACCAGATGCAATGCAGAAGATGCATAGGATACCGAGGACATATTTGCGTGCGATCACCACTTTCTCCGGGTTTCTGAAGACGCCTATATCCCATATGTGTTGTCTGAACCCGCTTTCAGCTGCTACTTTATGTTAGTTGGTCAACAACAGTGCATCCGTGGACGTACCTAGAGGAATCACAAACGTAGCCGCGATTGTGGGTATCTGGAGATTGTCAGTACAATGTTGGCTACATAGGTATATTGCAAGACTCACAGTCCCGGCTGCCGCGAGCCAATCGTCCCAGCCAGGGTTACGTTGATGAAAGATTCTGACCCAGAGACGCGCCATCAACATGACAAACGTCAAAGGTCCACATATGCAGGCGACAAGAAATACTGTGTTAGGCCTGTACTCTGGATTGACAGTATTCGGTAATGGCCACTTCAGGATCTCCTCGATTGGAGCATGGATTCCTCCTGGCATCGTGCTCAGGTTGATTTCTGGCGTAAAAGAGCTTGTATTCAAAGAGATAGCATTTGCAACAGATGTCGAGGCTGTTCAAGCTGGGGGATGCCTGCCATTAAAGCGCCTCAACGGCCACCTACAGCGTGCGAGTTCTGAGAATGCGAGCCATGTCCAAGCACCATTCTGGGAAAAGTAAACCGGGTTTCAGCCAATACGAGCGGGGGGTTCTCCGAAGCCTGCAACTGCGCCTTCGCAGCTGTCCATGGGTCCGACACGGTACCGATCCTACAGTTACACCAACCGGATCGTGACAATACAATCCATCGCTTAAGACTGCAAGCCACACAAAGTAGGTAGTTGAATGTCTTTGCACATAGATTGTCATGCATGTGCAGGGGTATTGCGTAGCGATTGAAATCACGCCCTTGCGGGTCAACGTAGCGTAACGGTGCGACGTCAAGGCTGGCCCAACGCAAGGGCGACATGAGTATCTGCAGACAGAGGAAATTTTGCTTCAATTAGCTCTTAGATCCTGTACACGCGATGTGAAAAGGTACCTAGAGACCTAGATAGGTGCAAATCCACAGTTTGATTGCTAACATCGATAAAACCATTGTTGCAAATATCTCCCGTCGAGCGCACGGCAAGGCCCTTCGGCATCAACATCTGCGGATGTTTGCTTTTGTGACAGTCTCGAGTCCAGATGTCATTGCTGCAATAGTTGACGTTTTGGGTACGCTGCCACGAGGTCAACAGCGGAGGCTTGCCCAATGCAGTTTGGCGCCAAACAAAGTCGGAACCTTAAGTTGTGGGTGGAGATCGACCCGTTCCTACTACTCATACGTCTGCGCACCAGCAGCTCAAGAGTCACGTTGTCTGCTACCAAAACGTTGTTGGTGCGACCTCGAAGCACAGCTGGATTGAGTTCTCAGGTTGGTCATAGAAGAAAAAGACCCTGTCATCCCGTCCTCTAACAGGCAAAATGCGCAGCTATGGCACAGCAAAGTTGAAGTATCCAGAAGATTGTTTTGTCTAGGCATAGCATGGGAACGATGTAGGTAAGCTAAAACGAATGTAGGATTCGGGATCAGACACAACCGCCCGCCTTGGCAAAAGCAGCCCGCCACTAGCACCCACAGCTCCCGATATACCGGCTTTCAGATAGTGCGCGTACTTACATTGCTATGTGCCGATATTGGGCCGTCATCCCCAGCTCATCTGTGTGCTGAGGATCGAATGCCTGTCCATACTCGGTGCGCTTATCGGATTGAGGGTCGTCATGTGTGAGGGTGACGTAGGCGCTCGTGGCTGTTCAGTCACTCCAGCGACGGGCGCAGTAGGGCAGCACCGACGAATTCAGTGGCACGAATTCTCGATAAAACGACTGTTGTCGCTACGAATAACGGGTCCTAGGTGCCGTTGTACTCGGCTTGTCCCGCCATGCGAAAAGCAATTGCACTCGAACCGCGCCCCAAACGGTTTCGCGACAGACAATCAACCAATTCACACTGGGGGTTATCGGCACATATCTGTATATGATATTTGTCACTGAACACATACCCCACACGTGTAGTAACAGTCTTCAGAGATGCCCAGAAAGACGCCTGTCGATGATGTCTCACAGACGAAGAGTTCCAGTGTATCGGATACAGCCGAAGATTGGCCGCCAACCCATTACAGCCTCGTGCATACGAGATCATGCAGCGTCTGCAGCCTCACACGGATGGACTAGGATACCGTGGGCCCAGTTGCTGTCACATCACAGTAGCGGCATTGAATCTGACACTTTCAAGAAGAGTGCGGTTCACTGAGTAAATGACAACGAAAAGTCTTGTACTGAAGGAGACCCGTTACTGTATCTTTTCAGTTGACACGTGACAGATGGGATGAGATGGCTTCAGCCGCTCATTTCGTTGTACCGTTGGGAAACATAGATTGGTGGAGTGAAGGTAGCACAAGATGAGATCTAGATAATTAGCGCAGTTGTCGTCGGATCTCCTCGTATCACACTGGTATGCAATGAGATGGCAAGATCTTCATTGAAGATCGGCAGGAAGCTAATTAATGTGGTACATATCTATCGTCAAGTCGCTTTTCGAAGCCTCATGCGTTAGCAATGCTCACTCGAGATGCGATTGGCGATTGTAACAAGCAATTCTCAACTCGATCTAGAGTGGTGCATGTTACCAACCGTTGTACGGCGATTGATTTTGACGCCGGTCGTCGTCGAACGAAGATGAGCAGTCATCTCATCTTCGAGATTGGGACGCGCGAGGGGCCTGAAGAAGCAAATGGTCTTCGCTTCCCGTTTCCTCGAGCGGCATTTTTTTCTGGGGTTGAGATAACGATCATTTTACCTACCTGTATGAGCTTTCTCGTTTGAAGCGAATAGAGAACACTGGCGTCAGAACTTTACTGAACCTTGTGGCATTCCATAATACCAACTTTTGCTGTTAGTCGGTGAGTGGACCTTAAACCTATAGGCAGTTGAAAACTTGCGGGTGTATTCGATATCAACAGGCGAACAAGAGAAGGCACGAAAAATCGCACCTACTAGCTTGGAAGGTACCAGCTATGGTGCGGGGTTGAAAAATACCTTGTCCTGTCGCTTGCACATACGGCGTCCAAAGTCCAGTCTTACCTCAGCACTAATACATGACCTTACAAAGCGCCGCGCGACCTCACAAAGGGTAGTCCATCCTCACGAAGTGCAACGTGTTGTTCTAAAGCGCTCACTGCAACTACGCTCTGAGGAGAGAATTTAAACGACAACTCGTCTTTATTACCGCTTCCCTTCGCACCTGTCATCCATTGGCGTGGAGAATGTCTTCAACAGCATTCGAGCAGGTGTTTCAGCACGCTGTGCAACCTGGTCCTGAACGGCTTTTGGCAGGGGTAGCGCTTGCTGCGGCGTCGCTCAGAGAAGGTGAGGACCAGCCTGGATCATATTCTCAGCATATGCCCTTGAACCTCGCAACTCTGTACAAACATGTCGAGAGATTGCAGCTTTAAAACAAATCTAGTATCGTTCTCTGTACAATGACTGATGACCAGTGCAGATGTACCAGACTACCTTGCAGCCTATGGCACCCTGAAGGCCACACCGTCACCCGCAGTGACACCCAAGACGGTCATGTGGCTAGCATCGTGCAGCAAGTTGGCGACCACTATCGCAGCGCTACAGTGTGTCGAGCGCGGGCTCTTCTCACTGGACTCCGCGGCTGATATTGAGCGCCTTGTGCCTGAATGGGCGAGCCTTGAGGTGCTTTCTTTCGGCCAAGATGGCAAGCCCATCTTAACCCCAGCAAAGGAAAAGATCACCCTGAGACGTCTTCTGAATCACACGAGCGGCCTCGCCTACGACATCCTTCCTCCGGTATTCCAGTGGCGCCAGTCGCGCGGAGAGACGCCACAGTTTATGCGCTCTCCAATATCAGAGTGTACCGTACAACCGCTCGTTTTCGAGCCTGGCTCAGCATTCTCTTATGGTACCGGCCTTGATGTTACCGGGTTGATGGTTGCCCGTGCAAACAACAGCAGCTTCGAGTCGTATCTGCGACGAAACGTCTTTGATGTGCTCGGAATGCACGATACTTCCTTCCACGTTTCACGCAACAAAATTGGAGAGCGACTAATGCCTTTGTCGTCTCGACCCTCGCCCAATGGACCACTCGAAGAGATCGATCCGGCAGTGTCAATAATAAAGCAACCAGTGGATATGATAGATGACTTTGGTGGGTCGGGGTTGTTCGGTACGGCTGAGGATTACCTCAAATTGCTGAAGTCAATTCTTCGTCACGACGGCAAACTTCTCACCAGTCAGAGTGTAGATCTCATGTTTCAGCCCTCTTTGTCGCCGCAAACCAAAGCCTCCTTGCACAACAATCTCTCCATCCCGGACCTGGCCAAGGTCGTGATACCAGGTGAGCCTGTTGTTGGTAGTCCGGGTGCTGGCGATTGGGACCACGGGCTTGGTGGTTTGATAGGTCTCCATGAAAGCAATGATGGGTTTGAGTCGCGATGGATGCAGTGGGTGGGAGGCCCGAATCTCAAATGGTGGATTGACAGGAAAGGGGGGACATGCGGGTTCTATGCGACGCAGCTGCTGCCCCCAGGCGAGAACAAGTCAGTCCACCTGCAAAAGACATTCCAGAAGGAGGTAGTGAGCAGGTTCAAGTTGTAAGTCCATCGTTCTGTGCGTACCTCTCGAATGGGCCACTGCAATCTAGCAAGTGCAGATACCTTGAAAATGCTGCACTCTCTTCGAAACTTCATTCCCAATATCTAATGCTCGACTTCCGTCGCACCACAAAGACCCTTCCATCGTGCGAATGAGACGACAGTGATTTTCAGGCTTGCTTAGTCATCGCTTTAGCGCAATGACGTCGTTGGGGATCGTATCACCGGCACGAAGCCGAAGTCTCGTCCACGCTGACCGCCAATAGCGAGTGCAGGGCTTCTCACCGTCGGCAGTCTATGTTTGGTGGGGCAACGGGTGTACTCGACAATCTTGTTGTTGGGTGCACGCTTGGTCGCAAACAAACAAAATTTGCAACGCCGACACAAAGCGCAACCAACGGCACCAATGATATCTATAGATATCTATGGCCACACAGATCTGTACAAGAGCTATAGCTCTGCAGCAGCGATTGCCCCTAGGACGTGGGCATTGCCGAAGTACCGTGGCCGTACACCGACAAGCAATACACTACGGCACGCCGGTGCACGTTAGTTTCCACGCATCCACCGATCAGCGACGTCAGCGCCCGCAGAATTGGTTGCGGTTGTTATCTACTTGCGATCTGCACATTCTTAGCAGCTGCAACACCGGCGTGAAGAGACAGGCTCGCAGGCACTATGCAGGAATCAGATTTACTTATCCTGCGCAATGAGGCGGACGCATCGCCCGACCGCTTCGCGCATTGGGACCCCAATCGCCAGCTCCGTCGCGAGTTTTACGAACGTCATGGCCGTGACCCAACTTACGAAGAAATTGTGCTCAACGCCGAAGCAAATGGCCGTTCAGCGGTTGAAGAGCCCATACAGGGCGCAACGGAGGTTCATGAGGAGCCACTGGCATCGCCGCTGAGCAGGAAGGTCGAGGAGGAGGAGGCGCCGCTGTCGCGCCAAACAACGTCGTCATCCACCAGCTCTAGCAGCTCGCGCAGCACTGCACCTGGCACGCGCCTCGAGGAAATCCGCACCGCGCGCTCAACAGCTACGCGCCCGCGCGGCTACACCGACTCTACGCAGCAGTCCAGCGGCACCATCCTTCAGCGCCACCCCACTGAGCGTCACCCCGTCGCTCTCACGCGTATCGAGACCCACCGCAGCCAGCATGCAGGCACTGTAGGTGCCGCGCCGACCCCCTCGCGCCTATCCCGTACCCTCTCTCGCCGCAAAACAGAGCGCCCGCTGCCCAGCCTGGGCGCTGGCAAGCCGTTTCCACCGTCGCTGCCCGACCGCGAGGAGTACGTGGTCGAGTTTGACGGTCATGATGATCCGCTGCATGCCCAGAATTGGCCCACCAAGAAGAAGCTCATCATGGCCGTCATGCTAGCATTCGATGCGCTGAGTGCAAGTATGGGCTCGTCCATCTTCTCTAGCGCAACGGGAGTCGTTGCTGCTCAGTTTGGCGTGGGCAGAGAAGTGGGCACGCTTGGTACTAGTCTGTTTGTGTTTGGATATGCTTTTGGGTGAGTGCACAGCGAGACGGAAACCACCAAAATCAGTGCTGACCCTACAAAAACAGCCCGTTGATGTGGGCACCTATCTCTGAGCTGTACGGCCGCCGGCCGCCGCTTGTCATAGCCGCGTTCGGCTTCTCCATCTTCACCATTGCTGTCGCTGTCGCGAAGGACATTCAAACCATCATGATCTGCCGCTTCTTCGCTGGCTTGTGCGGCTCTTCGCCTCTCGCTATTGTTGCCGCCGTTTTCGCAGACATGTTCAGCAATGAAGTCCGTGGTCTGGCCGTTGCCGTTTTCAGTGCGACTGTTTTCATGGGTATGTAACATCCTTCGCCAATGTACATGGCTATCAAGAGTAGTCATGACTGTATCCGAAGATTGCTAATGTACACAGGACCGCTCATGGCGCCGTTCATTGGCGGCTTCATCACCCAGTCGTATCTCGGCTGGCGGTGGACTATGTACATCAGCTCGTTCATGGGTTTCCTGACTTTTGTGGTGTTACTTTTCTTCCTTGAGGAAACTTATGCGCCTGTAGTGCTCATCAACAAGGCCGCTGAGCTGAGGCGCCGGACGAAGAACTGGGGCATACATGCTAAGCAGGAAGAGATTGAAGTCGACTTCAAAGAGCTCATTATCAAGAACGTCAGCAGGCCGATGCGTATTCTCTTCACTGAGCCCATCGTCCTACTCATCACTATTTACATGTCCTTCATCTACGGCCTTTTATACCTTTGTAAGCCCTATTCATTCTACATCAGCAAACTCACACTGACTTTTTCAGTCTTGACGGCATACGCCCTCGTCTTTCAAGGCGTCTATGGCTGGTCTTCCGGCATATCGGGTCTCGCATACTTCGGTATGATAGCTGGCGAGCTTATCGCCTTCGTCGTCATCGTCCTGACGAATCCGACCTACGTCAAGAAACTCAAGAATAATAACAACATACCTGTCCCAGAATGGCGCCTGCCCATCAGCATGATTGGCGGTGTTCTCTTCTCTGGCGGTCTCTTCTGGTTTGGCTGGACCGGATATACCGGTAACGTGCACTGGATTGTCCCTGTCCTCTCCGGTCTTTTCACCGGCTTCGGCATCTTCACCATCTTTCTCTCGCTGCTCAACTACATTGTCGACGCCTATCTAATGTTCGCCGCCTCCGCGATCGCGGCCAACACCTTTATGCGATCTATCTTCGGCGGTATCTTCCCACTCTTCGCAACACAGATGTTCGAGGGCATGGGCATCCAGTGGGCGTCAACTCTGATCGGGTGCGTAGCCGTGCTACTAGCGCCCATGCCGGTATTCTTCTACGTGTACGGTAAGCGGATTCGGGCGAAGAGCAAGTTCGCGCCCGCGCCGGATATCGTGCAAGATAAAAAGAGAGATGAGGAGAGCGCGGGAAGCGAAGAGGGGAGTGTGACGGGTGCAAGGGGGGAGCAGGAGAAGCACGGTAACAAGGAGGAATAGTATCGCAGATGCGTATTCTGTCTATCTACCATTAATTATGTACGCCCAAGGTCTATGTGTCTACACTTGAGCCTGCAGTATCCTTCCAAGTACTATGCGCGGACATCAGAATGATGCAGCTGACAATTTGTCATATTTTAGATACATGAAGATTGCTGCTCAGCTGCATACACCATGCTGAGCCGCGAGATCCGCATCAACAATAAACAGCATCTTTCCCTTGACCAAAGTACCTGAAATAAGAAGTTCGTGCGCCTCCCTGCCCTGGCTCAATGGCAGCAGCTTGAAGATCACCGGGTCCAGCTTGGCACTTCGAACTTTTTCCACAATCTCATAAAACTCCGCGATCTCGGCCTTCTTGTGGAATTCGGTATCGAGGGCCCAGAATGTTATGCGCGGCGGTTGGACTCGTTCTCCCACCACCTCTAGCGAAGGCCTCATCACCCCGCTGCCATCAGGAGCAATGTTCCCCATGGCACCAAAGATGATGACCTTGCCAGTGTCGGCTTTCGTTGCTGCTAGGCATTGGTCCACGCTTTCCTTGCTACTTACCCCGTCGTACGCAACATCCACACCCTCTCCGTTCGTCAGCCGACGCACCTGCTCCGCCAAGTCGGGATCGTTGCGATCCACAGGCTCAATACCAAGCGACCTGACGTAGTTGAACTTGCCCGGCGAACACATCCCGATCATCTTGATACCCATGTCAAACGCGGTCACCAGCTGCGCCATGGCAGTCCCCAGCCCGCCACTCGCAGCGCCAATCAAAATGCTCGATCCCGGCTTCAAGTCGACACCGCTGTGCTTCAGCAAGCCCCAAGACGTCATGTAGTTCAGCGGCAGCGCACAGACCTTCAGCGGGTCATCATCGCGCTCGATGCGCATGACATCGACCCACGGCAGCACGATATGCGTCGCGTGCGAACCGAGGACGCACAGCGAAGTGACCCGGTCTCCCAGCGCCAGCTTCGCGGATTTGGGGACTGCATCGCCCAGCACCACGACCTCGCCCACGAGATCGTAGCCCGTGGTGAAGCCTGGCGTGTGCGCGCGCGGGTCTGCAGGGTAGCCGCCGGCACGCTGGATGTTGTCGACGCCTGCGATGCCAGCGACGAGGATGCGGATGAGGACTTTGTCGTCGGAAAGTTCAGAGGAGGGGTCCCAGGACTCCCACCTGAGGACTTCGGGCGTGCCGAATTTGGTGACGATCCAGCGGCCTGGCTGGTCGGGGGTGGAGCTGGTGTTGGGGGTGGATAGCGTAGACGACATAGCAAGCCTGTAGTGGGGAATTGCAGTGGAGAGTGAATGAGACCAAGTTTGAGATGGGTGAGAGACACCTTGAAGTAGATGTCAGTGGTATTATATACTTATCCAGTAGCATGCTACTGTACAATGCGTATTAAGGTAAGGCGACGAAGGTGCAACAAGTGTGCAAAAACATGGACCATATATCGAGAGTACTATGTCGTTTACTAGTCACTGCGAGTACTTAGTAAAATAGGTCGGTGTTCTCGGAGCGCGCAGTTAGACCGAACTAGAACCACAGCGCAGTTGATAGGACCAAACTGTCCAGTGATTTCTAAGCAGTCATTTAGATCTATCCAAATAGCGGTAAGGTCTATACCAAATGTAGACATGGGAGGGTTCAGCTAACTTCTTGGTATTGATTTGCTACCCATCTCATCGGTCATCGGTCAAGATTGTTATAGAAAAGTCATCTATCATCGAAATTGTATTTGAAATCTTTGGCTTATACTGCTCACAGATCATTTGTAACAAGACAGTATCAAAACACCTTCTTGTGTTGCTCCAGAAGAATATACTGACGAGGAAAATGTATGCGAATTCCGACATCTGACGTTATCTTAGTCAATCCAATCTGTCTTATGCTTTCATGATTTCGTTTTCTATTGCTGAACCTAGCGACTCTGTAGTCCCAGACTGTCTGCCCATATCTGGCGTCATGATATGTGGCTCTTTCCTCGCTAGGACAGTCTCAATTGCCTTCAGCACCCCTGCTGCGGCGTCGTTGAACCCAAAATGTTGGAGCATCATCTGCCCAGCCCAGATCATGCCGATTGGGTTTGCTATCCCCTTGCCCGCGATATCAGGAGCGCTACCGTGCACAGGCTCGAAAATGCTGGGGAACTTGCCCTCCGGGTTGATGTTGCCCGAAGGCGCGATGCCGATTGTGCCAGTGCAAGCAGGGCCAAGGTCGCTCAGGATGTCACCGAACAAATTGCTCCCGACGACAACGTCGAATTGCTCGGGGCGTAGGACGAACCACGCAGTCAGGATGTCGATGTGGAACTTGTCAACCTTGACATCTGCGTAGTCGCCCTCCTGTTGCAGCGCTTGTAGTCTCGTGTCCCAGTACGGCATTGTGATGCTGATGCCATTGCTCTTGGTCGCGCTGGTTAGGTGTTTCTTTGGCCGTCTTTTGGCGAGCTCAAGAGCGTAATTCAACACACGATCCACGCCGACTCTTGTCATTATGGTCTCCTGCACTACGACCTCACGGTCTGTATCTTCGAAGATCTTGCCGCCGATGGAGCTGTATTCGCCTTCAGTATTTTCCCGCACCACCCAGAAATCGATGTCGCCTGGAGACTTGTTGGCCAGCGGGCTTTGAACTCCCGGCATGAGTCGACACGGACGGAGGCTGATGTATTGGTCGAATTCGCGGCGGAACTTGAGGAGGCTTCCCCAGAGACTGATGTGGTCTGGAACCTGGTCGGGCATGCCAACGGCGCCGAAATAGATGGCGTCGAAATCGGAGAGAATAGTTTTCCAGTCTTTCGGAAGCATGTCGCCATGTTTTGTATAGTAGTCGCAACTTGAGAAATCGAAGTCGGTGAATTCGAGAGAAAGATTGTATACAGATGCGGCTGCTTTGAGACAGCGCACGCCGAGCGGCGTGACTTCCCGTCCAATGCCATCACCAGGGATCACGGCGATTTTGATTGTGCGTGGAGCCATCATGCGGGTATTGGGATAGTCCGAGAAGATTATTGCACAAAGTAAGCTCACCACACTGCATACCTACATGACTTCGGTAGAAGTGGGTGATGCCCGGAGGTAATTCATCCGGTAAATACTGGGCAGGCACGAGGCCGGATCATCTGCTGCGCAGTTTCTTTGTGCGCAACGATCTGTAGCCAGCTGAAGCACATTGACATGTGGCCGTGATGACGAATTGTGGGGACGTGGCTAATATTTCAACCGCTAGAGCGTGGAGTGCGGCTCAGGTTCAGCCGCACTTTTTGCTGGGCATAGCGTCCACATCACAGTCAATTGTTCAGCCAAGACTCATTGTTGGTTATTCTTAGGGCCGCAGTACAAAATGATTACTCTCAAGTGGAAGAAGATTGACACGTTAATGTGCAAATGTGGAGGTCCTCATCACATAAAGCAAGGGTAAGTAGGACCTAGATTGAGTACTTGGGTATAGACATTCCATATATACGCATCATACACCCCATATAAAACAACAATATCGATAAAAATGGTCAATGTAGCAGTCCTCGGCGCCTCTGGCTAAATCGGTTAGCCACTTAGCCTTTTGCTCAAATCTGTACGTGACATACCCTCATACAACTTTAGTTTCTTTGTTTCGCTAAACTTTGGTATGACAGAGTCGTTTAGTGACAGAATTGAGATTATATGATATTGTTCACGCAATAGGCGTTGCCACAGATCTGAATCATATCGATACACCCGCCAAGGTCAGCGGATACTTGCCCGCAGACAGTGGCCTGAAAAAGGCGTTGACCGACGCTGAACTGATCCTGATACCTGCCGGTTAGCTACTCATCCTCATGACCACTTTCAAGAAGTCGAGCTGATTGACCTAGGCATTGCACAAAAACCGGGCATGACTCGCGATGGCAAGTTACCATTTTTGCAAGCGTCACTACCAATTGTTAACGCTCTCAAACAGACCTCTTCAGGACAAATGCCAATGTCATTGCCGATACTCTCTCATGCGTTGCTAAATACTGTCCTACAGCCTTCATTTGCATCATAACTAATCCTGTCAACAGCACTGTACCAATCGCTGCCGAGGTACTGAAGAAAGCCGGCGTCTTCAACCCCCGCAAGCTCTTTGGCGTCACGACCCTCGACGTTGTTCGCACGTCCACCTTTGTCGCTCACGCTCTCGGCAACGAGGATCCTCAGGAGTTCAAGGTTCCCGTTGTTGGCGGGCACTCTGGAGCAACTATTCTGCCGTTGTTCAGCCATAGTCAGCCTTCAGTAGAATTGACCAAAGAGCAGTTAGATGCGATCACATATCGTAGGTGTAGCTCTCTTGCCTGTGATCTCACGGATTCTCGCTGACTCATAACAAAAGGTGTGCAATTCGGTGGCGATGAGATTGTGAAGTCAAAGGCTGGTGCCGGCCCTGCAACCACCTGCATGACATACGCTGGTTTTCGGTAAGCATGGCTTCACAAGGCAAGCACGCATCTCGTTGTTGATAGAGCACTAACTATCAAACAGATTTGCACAAGCAATCATAAAAGCGTCAAAAGGTGAGACTGGAATCGTTGAAGCCGCATACATTTATCTTCCCGGTGTACCTGGGGGTGAATTAATCGCAAAGAATCTCAAAGTGAACTACTTTGCTGTGCCGCTCAAGTTTGACGTAGAAGGCGCGGTCGAAGCATACCCGGTCGGCAAACTGTCAGCTTATGAAGAAGACTTGCTACAGACTGCGGTGGACGAGCTGAGGGGAAATATCGCCAAGGGTGAAGCACATATCAATAAAGCGCAAGCGTAGACACATGTAACGAAGAATAGTACAGAATCATAGACGACATCATCACTCATGGTCGATTCCTTGTCAGAGTGGGATTACTGGTTCAGTCATGGCGAACACGATCAAGACGAGATTGGACGCATCTCTGTGATCCAAACAGGGCTTAGTACTTCTAACTAATCAAGACTGCTCCCAGAGCTTCCAGTATCTCCCCGTTTTTTCGCACAGCTGTGCGTGATCCCCCCTCTCTTCAATTCTTCCGTTGTGCAACACCAAGATCTGATCAGCATCCACAATAGTGCTCAGTCTATGCGCTATCACAATCACGATTCTTCCTCGCCTCAATTTCTCCAGCGCACCCTTGATCTTCCCTTCTGTGACCGTATCAACAGCACTGGTGGCTTCATCTAACAACACGATAGGTGCATCTTTCAACAACGCCCGTGCAATAGCAAGCCGCTGGGCTTCCCCACCAGACAGCTTCACGCCACGCTCTCCGACTTGCGTACCGTAGCCATCTGGATAACGCATAATTGTATCGTGTATAGCAGCCGCATGACATGCGTTGTGCACATCCTCGTCGGATGCTGTACTGCGTGCGTACCGCACGTTCTCCATGATCGAGGCGTTGAAGAACATCGGAGTCTGAGGTACGACACTAACAGAATCACGAATAGAGCTGATTGTAACGTCTCGGATATCTTGTTTCGAGATACTGATACTCCCAGCTGTGATATCGTGCAAGCGTAATAGAAGCTTTAAGATGGAAGACTTGCCGGCGCCTGTCTCTCCCACAAGTGCGACAGTTTGACCTGATGAGACGGTAAAAGACACGTCACGGAGGGCGTAGCGGCCTTCTTCATATTGGAAGGACACATTGTCGAAGTGGACTTCTCCATCGCGTACTGCAAGCGGGTATGCGTTGGCTGCTTCTACGATCGATGGCTTTGTTTTCAACAGAAGGAGGAGTCTTTCGGCGTCAACAAAGTCACTGACGAGCCACCGGACGTGGTTTGTCAAGAACTTCAGCGGGTAGATGATCGAGTCCCAATACGTCAAGAAGAAAACAAAATCTCCTGAGGATGCCTTCCCAGCAGCGATGCGCTGCAGAATGAGATATGCCAACGCAAAGAAAGTGATGGGTACCAAAAGCTCCACTAGAGCCTTGATGAGTGCTTGCCGTGCCTCAAAGCGCGTTTTAGCTTTCATGTGATTGGCAACCGCACTAGAAAGAGTTCGAGCTTCGCGTTGGAACTGGTTGAAGTATGTGACGGTCTGCCATCCTTGGATAGCCTGGTGCATCTTGCGAGTCTCGACTCGTTCCGCCTTTGTCAAGTTTCTCCGGTCGCCAGTGGTGAGCTGTGTCGATGAGGCTTCCGCGACCAGATAAGTAATAGCTGCAACCAATAACACGATTGCCACGGTGGGACTAAATTTCTTGTACAGTATGACGCAACTGACGACGACATCTATCAGAGTCGGAGCGATGTCGATGACCACAGTCTCGAGCACGTTTCCCAACGCCTCGCCTTGCTCTACTGCTTTCATGACCTCGGCCGAGTCTTGGGTTGAATGGAAGTCGACCGATTGCGCCATGACATGGTTGAAGGCAGCATTGGTGAGTTGCTTGTATGAAAATTGTTTGATAGGGATTTTTGCGAGGTCTTCTATGAAAAGAAGACCTGATTCAGCGTGGGAGACATCGAGAGCGAAGTAAATCAAGAGCTCTCGGACAGGCGTAGATCCAGAGGTGACCTTGTCGGCAATAATCCCGAGAGTGTACGGAATCGCAAGTTTCATGATCCGTTCCAAAACAAGAGTGGTGATACAGATAAGAAGACAGAGTTGGACTTTTAGATCCCTACGAGGAATCACGTAGGGCAAGAAGACTCTGAAGTCTTTCAGATAGCCAAACCAGCCTCCTGTCTGCCGCAGTCTCTCGGCACGTGCATCTTTTAACTCTTGACCGTCATCGTCATCGCTGTCTATGTCGCTGTTGCTGTCGTCGACTTTCAGGTAGTCCTTAGTAGGTGGAGCTATTGCCGCTTCAAGGAGAGGATCGTTTTCTTGTGACCCTTGTCCGGGTAATCTGAAGAAATGGAAAGACATCATAGATGCCTGAAAATATTGGAACTGCCCTACTGATTTAGGTCGCTGTCTGTATATATAGTGTGCCACTGCCTTTAACGCGTCCCCCTCAGGTAAGCGCTACGCGGTTGGAAACTCGGCAGCTACCTAGGTAATCACTCACAATGACTCATACATAAATTGACCTATTGAATTTGACTGCAGTTATAGTGAGCATTGGAAGTTTGTAGGGATTATGGGTTCTACGTGAGTGACTCGTATTGAGATGGAACGAGCCGCGGTGCACCGCCACTCTACTCCGACGCGCGGGGTCCGAGATGACGGCGCATCGTTTTGATTCGCTCGCATCAACCCTGTTCACATGGAATTAGTTCATGACTCTATCTGGAAGGCAATGTCATCGCTTCGAGGCGGTGAACATAAGCACATAACATCGCCGAACGTACTGAGAGTCCCTGTCAATGCTCGTGCAACCATGATTCCTCAACAACCCAATGACTCACATCACTTCACCTCCACCTCCTGTACTACCGGAGTGTCGAATTTGGTTGCTGGATCCGTCGTTGTCTTGTGATTGAAACTCTGAAACGGTACGTCCTTCCGCATAACGACCATCTCAAAGCTTGTAAAAGCACCCCAGGCAGGCGCATCGACCAACTCTTTCCGCACCAGCTCATATCCTTTTTTTCTCCAGTACACACCATTGATGCATTCTGCGGCTATTACCCATAGACTCAGTTGATCATTCCCGTCAAATTGCCTTCCAGTAGTGGAAATGCCCAGTGTCTTTGACTTCAGAATAAGTTGCTGCTCCAGAAAGGCGCAAAGTTGCACTGCAAGACCTCGCCGAAGATACTGCGCTTCGCCATCGACTGCCACTGCTTTAATCTCCCAACCTTCTTCAATCCCAGCGCCTTCTTTCCTCCAGCCGCCTTGCCAAGGTATCGCACCTGAGACAGCAACAACCTTCCGGTCGCTTGTAGATTCATCGAAGATCACAGCTACGATGCCCTCACTACCAATCGTCTCCAAATATACGTCCTTGCTTGGGAACCGTTCTCCCGGATGTTCACCCCACTTTCTAGGATCCGGCTTCTTCGAGCGAATGAAAGCATCGTTGATGAGGTGGATGATCTTCGTGACAAGAGAGGTATCTGATGTAAGATCTGAAAACGTATAGAGTACAGGTGCGGAGAGAGTCGAGACGTGGGCCATTGTGAGCGTAAACCTGTGTGCGTGAACCGATTGAATGACTCCTTGCAATGCCTGCGACGGTAAAGTCCAAACCCAGGCAGATACGCGTTTTGTTCCTGCAAATTATTGTTGTCGCGGGCTGGCGCGTCATTGACTCACGCCCTTCAAAGTACAAAATGCCAACGCTAACAATAGTGCCTGCCCAATTAGGCATGGACCACGTCTCTATAAATGACGACACACACAAGGCAGGAATGATCGTTGAAAGGAAGCGTCACCAAGGTCTCCAAGTGGTCTGAGAATCAGAAAGAATGAAGGAATTAGCATTAGCCCATTAGGCAATCTATAAAGCGCTATTATCTGCACAAGTAAACGGCCCATTGACTGTCTGATTCGGATCCGCAAAGATGCCCAGCAGCGTTTTGATACTCGCGTACATGCCCGGAATCATCAGGAAAAACACCATCACCAGGATGAAAACATTCAGTCCTGCTACGGCCAGCTTTTTCCCGCTGCTGCGCCACTTGCCGTTCCAGTTGAGGTGGAACCAGAACAGCACAGTAACGCCCCATGTGAACCACGAAAGCAGCAGCGACGAGGAAATGTTGAGCAGCGAATTGAAGACGGGAATAGCGTTGGCAAGGATCCAGACTGTGATCCAGAAGGCGCTGACGCTGAAGATCCAAATGGCCCAGTCCAGCTTCTGAGAAACTGCTGGTACGGACATTGACGAGCGGCGACCGCGGCTGGGGTCTGATGCAATACTGGGGCGGCGCTTGGGTGAGTCTTTGCGGTGCAGCAGGGAGTTGACGTGGCGCAGGAAGACGACATGGAGGTAGCGCGCGCTTGTCATACCGAAGATAAGGCCCGTACCGAGGAGACCGATGAACGAGACTGCGTATGCGACCTTGGCCATTGTGGGCTGCAAGGAGCCGATAGCAGGAGACGCAACCTGCTCGCCGGATAGCGCATAGACGGTCGTCGCAACAATGATGTAGATGCAGGTCGTGACACATTTCTCGATTGTAACGGCGCGGAGAAAATCGCGGGAGGGGTTTTCCATTTCCGCCAGGACGGTGGGGAACGCTTGGTTTCCGGCGAAAGCGAAGGCAATATTGAGGAATGCTGATGTCGCCTCGATGAAATTCGGGCTACCGACAGCCTTCAGATTAAGGGGCGCATTCACATCGCGCGGTCCTTGAACACCGAGTGTGATCATAACAAGGAGGACGGTGATGACGATGCTGGCTGTGCAGGGCCATGATGCCCACGAGACGAAGCGCATCGAGCGTGGGACACATAGTGCCCACATTGCGACGGCAGCAACGACAGTGAACGCGACCGTGCAAGTTGCGTGCTCTGACACAGTGTTTAGACCAATAGTCAGAGTAACGAGAGCAGACGCAGAGATCAACGCCATGTTGATGAGGAATCCAACGGCAAAAATGACCTCGACCCATGGACCGCCAAGAACGCGACCGTAGTCGACGATGTTGAGCATGTATGGGTATTTCCGCCAGTACTGAACGAGATTGTAGGCGGTGTAGAGAGAGAGTGCACCGAGGACGATGATGCAGAGGATGCCCGGGAAGAAGCCAAGGACGTTGAGTGCTGATGGTAATGAAAGCATCCCGATGCCTACTTCGTTCGTGACGAAGATAATGACAGCTTGTGTTGTTGTCAGTTTCTTTGCTGACGATTTCGCTGTTGGGCGAGCATCCTGAACGTTGGCCACATCGCCAAGCTGCGCCTCGCTATCGGAAGATGAGTCGTATTTTTCATTTTTGGCGAAGTCGTGATTGCGAAGGGTTTCTTCTGGATTATGGGTTGCATCTGCTGCAAAGGGAAGCGTTGGACGGTCGTCGGAGATGGGTTTGTTGCTGAGTTTGTCGCTTGTGGTTTGTTGTTGGGGTTTGTCGCTCAGGGAAGCAGCAGTATCAATATGTCTGTCCATGTTGAATGTCTTGACGGCTCACGCCTACACTTTGGTGAACACGACACTGGTGTTGGTGATTGTTAGTGGACGAGAAGTATCGGGATCTGTGAGGGAGACTGCTCAACGCCGAGAAGTCGACTGGTGAGTTTAAGAAGGGCACACGAGCGATTAAAAGAGATTACTGCGGAACCGCACCATAGTGTGGAGGTGGAGTATGGAGGCAGGTCTGACATAACGTAGGGTTGCGCTGGTCGAAACTTATTTGCTGTAGCGCAGGTGGACGTCCTTGAGAGCGTATCCGCCAGACCGGTCTCAAGGCACTAGGCGCAACGTGCAAAGGGTACATAGACTAAGTCCCCGGTGAGTGAGGCGATGGCAAGGTTTCCTATTCCAGGTGGAGCATCTCAATCCGAGCAAAAGTGAGCCATTGGTCCCCCTTGGTCTGCTCTTCGTGTAAATGAAGGATACTGGTCCGGGCACATCAGTTTCGGACACATCAACGCTCCACCTCCACCTCCGCCATCTCGTCAACCCCTCATAGATTTGGGGAGCAAGTCTGGTATGACGTAGATCGTGTTCGGGAGTGGCCGCGCTAGCAAGAGCCGCACCTTGTCGTGCGTACGCCAAGCTATATACGGCTAAAGGGATTGGTTGTTCTCACATTCAGCGGCACTCGGCACGTTGACGCTGTAGGGGAGTCTTGGAGTTCAGACGTATAATCAACATATTGCCGCTCATGTGATTAATTGTCAGTCTCCAGCGCTTCGATTGCCCTCATCTCCAGAATTAATCTCTTTCACAGAGCGCGGAGAGCGAAAATGAAGCGTGCGGTTTGCATCGGAGCACGCCTCAGGACTGTAAGAGGGACGTGCAATGAGGTGGATCTGTTTGGTAACAAAACGGGCACGGGCCGTGTGATAGTCGGCCTTTCCGGCCGGTGACCCTCAATACAGGTCGGGAGGTCTTTTCGGAAGGAGGGAGAAGCCGAGTGACTTGACGTAAGGATCCCCGACGAATGATGCGGCTCTTCAGTAGTGTTGATCGGCCGAGCTCTGCGACGAAAACCAGATCAGATATAGCATACGGATACGGTAAACCAAGTTCTCGCGTCGAGCCAGCGATCCATAAAGTGGCAGACCCGACGCCGACGCCATTCTTGTGCCTCTGCGCAGGGCGAGGCCGTATGTGGGAAACAAAGGGATCCAATACAGTTCTGATAGAGTATCAGTCTACGATAGTTAGCAATAGGGCAATGTCGAAAGCCTGGCTCTGTCGCTGGTCGACATTTGGGTGTCGCTAATGGGAGGAGCTGGGGTCATCTCCCCTGCATTGACCGAGTGGCCTCCATTCCACTGTACTTACCCTAAGAGTATGTACAATGCGAGGTAGGACTGCGAGCGTGGCGATACGTCTCTGTACCACCGGCCCTATCACGTACATAGAGGACACCTGTTGCGTGTTGGGTCGCATCGCAGACTTTGCCGATCATGATAATGCTGATTGCAAGATCTGCTCGGTAGAGAGATGCTACCGATACACTGGCCGAGCCTCAGCTCCCAGACATTCACATTGTTGATTTGAACATGCTTGCACGTATACGCGGGGTGTTGCGTGAGAAGCACAGCGCTGGAAACGTTGCAGTGGGTGGTGTTGAGCATGTGTGCGCGCTGTTGTTGCGTGTGGTGACCTTCGAGGTAGCATGGTATGTCGCATTTGCGGCATGCGGGTGGCAATATTTGAAATTCGCCAGCCTTGAAGTGGGAGATTGACAGAAATTGAGTCATTCTGCCAGATATGAGTGGCATAGAGATGTAGTGACGCGCGGCTTTCGAGACATTCCTTCACGTGAGTGATTCTGGCTGATCCGCATCTGCTGCATCAAAAGGACCATACTAACAACAGTGGTCGCGTTTGCAGGGACGAGGAGCCCCAGGCGAGGCGTGAGCACTTCGTAGCATCGGCGAAATGCTGCGAGATGTGGCAGTGATGAATTAAGGCGGCCGTGACGGGTGGACGCCGCTCACGCTAGACGCCGGTTACCCGAGATGCTGGCTTGGCACCACGTCAATCATCACCAAAGCGCGTCCGTTCAGGAGGAACATGCATGCAGCAGATATGCTTGGCGATAAGGAACGCGTCTGCAACCCCTGCGACGTGAAACTCGGCGTCGAGATGCTGCCTCGATTTGATAGCAGGTTGTCCCCACACAAATCTGGAGTAGACTGGTGCTACGCTGACACAGTTCGTATCTCCTTCACGCACACATTCTTACCCAGGCCTGCTTGTCGTGTTGCAGCGTCTTTGAGCATTCCGCGAGCATTTGTTTGACTGTCTTTCATTTGCACATATCCTTCCTTTTGACTCCTTCACGGCTACCTCCACCGACCACTCGTTGCCTCCCTACACCTCTACGGCCACAAGACGCAATGATTCCCCGGGCGTTCGCTCTCGCAGGACTTTACGCCACTGCCGTGCTTGCGGTCTGTACGAAGCTCGAGGACTGTCCAGAATACGAAACGCTGAAGACGAACGACTGCCAGCAGTTCCACCACTTCCTTCTGCGCGGCTCAACCTCGCCGTACCCAGGCCATGTCATCTCGACGGTGGCCAAGGTCTGCGACCAGTTCAACAACGAGAGCACGCCCCACGCCTGCGGATACGAGGATATCGAATACGCAGCCATGAACGGTGGCGAGCGGTGGTGCCAGAGCGCACACGAGGGTGCCCTGAATGGCGCCGCGCAGATGCGCAACTACACAGAGCGCTGCCCAGACAGCCACTTGATTCTAATGGGCTTCAGCCAGGGTGGCAGCGTTGGCCTTGATATATTGGGTGGCGGCGGTGGCGAGCTCTGGGGCTGCATGCAAGAAAGCAGCCCGGCTATGGACATCTCGACCACGCCTGGGTCCAAGGGTAGGCTGACTGGCCTCCACACATGGCACGAGTACTGACACAATACAGTTTCAGCAGCCCTGATGTACGGCCCCACGCGCCGCTCCGCAAACCAGACCTGGACCGTTGGCGGCGGCGAGATCAGCGACGGCGGCGCGTCGCGGACCAACGAGCAGAACGCAGGCCTAAAGCCCTACGCTGACGCTGGCATCCTGCGCGAGTACTGCCAGCCGCGCGATCCCATCTGTGCGCCGCACACGAATGACACCGAGATGGCCTTCCACCTCGACTACTTCGACAAGTACAGCGACGAGGCTTCGGCTTGGGTCGCTGACCTGGCGAAGAAGGCTGCCACAAAGAACACAAGCAACGATGAGAACCAGAGCGACGGGGACCAGCCGAGTGCTGGTGACAGGCTCAAGGCGGGCATCAAGCATCCAATTGGGAACTTCGTCGTCGGCTTTGCCGTGCTGGTCGCGTTATTGTGAGTGCTTTCTGATTCCGGAGCCAGCAGATCAACCATGCTCACTGGAGACGACTACCGTCTACAACTTTTATGAATATAACGAACTACAACTCATGCATACCAGTTTCCTCATCCGCCGAATCATGATGTGGAGAATCTCGTCTTCTCGCTTGTCCTCGTATCGACCCGTCAATACCTCTGAAAGCCCCTGAGCCACACGGCTACGCCCGCCATGCGAAACGAGCCGTGCCACGACGCGTACATAGGCTCGTCAAGTGCTTGGCAAAATTGCCGGTAGCCGAGCTGTGGCGCTCGGTGTTTGGGTAGAAATATTGCCTTTTCCATCGCCGCTTGCATGACACTGGTAGACAAGGGAAATTATGGTCGGTTAATAGTAGACGTTGATCATGTTGTTGCACTTCTGAACATGCAATATACCCTTTTATAATTTCTTTTACAGCGCATAGACTTTTAGCGACGACAGGATCGACGCATGAATGGAAATATAACCAGACCTTGTTCATACAGCTCAGTGCCAAATCAGCTTCAATTGGGCTATCGGCGCGGTCCGATCAGTCGCAGCGACTTTGACAACCTAGGTCCTTGGAGCAAACGGTCAGTGCTGGATAGCCAAACCACACACTTTAGCTTCCTTCGACGCCAACTGTCCAGTTCGCCTCGTACCATTTTGTCGTTATGCCACCGATCCCGGCTGGGTCTTTCCTGGGAGCATCGCGCTTGAGGCCTGTCGGAAATCCGGTCTTTTCAACCCAAGCCCCCATCTCCCGTGTATATTTCTCGTCACCCATCCAGAACTCGGTCGCCGCATGTTTCACCACGACTCGGACATGTGGCCTGCGCGATGGCGTGATGAATAGTGCGGTCACGTACTTTTGCATGTACTGCGCCCACTTCTTCTTCGCCAGTCGATCCGGCGGTGTGACGAGGTCCGTCAGGAGCTTGGACATTGCAGCCGGGACAGCTTGCTCACTCAACCTCGTGCGGTTTGGGACCACGACTGCAGACTGTGGCGGTGGAGTGGTCTGAAATGTCGCTCCCGGTGAGCGCCGAAGGAACTCGAGCAGCGGCTTGACATCGATTTCACGCGCATAGATCTCGCTGACACCCGCGGTGTTCACCATAACAGTAACGGCGCGGAAATGTGTCTGGTACGGGATGAGAAACGTGCGTGCAAAATCACATATGTCGTAGAATGGCATGTTCGAGATCAACTTGCGTAGTACAAAGGTAGGAACTCCTGTCGCATCTGTTGGTTGATGTGGATCATCTGGAAGTAGCTGAACGCGTACTGCGCGTCACCGCGTCGAGTCACTGCGCGGGTACCATGGCTGGCGCGGCGCGCCAGTCTAGTTGTGCCGCTGCTGCTGATGATCTCATAGATGGTGTTGCGCAGTTCTGTATGTCACCGTTAGCTCGCATTGACACGAGAGACGAAGGGCGCACCAGCTGGGAGATCCAGGAACCTGAACGTGTTGCCTTCGATCGGCCTGGGTCGTAGCGCCATGGTGTGGGCGAGGCGATAGATTTGAAGACGCTGCTACGGTTGACGTGTAGGACGGAATGGAGTAGAACGGAGGCGAGGTGGAAGGCGCTCGTAAGTCACGTGGCGGCAGGTTGCAGTTTGTGGTCAAGGAAGTGAAAGCAAAGTGCGTAATTTGTGGCCTAAAGAACGGTCTGGAACCACGGAACGGTTCTTCAAACGATACTCAACTAGATCTCTGGTGCGGCTTTAATATGCTCTGTGTTCCTGAAATCCCTAGCCCTCGCTGTTCTTCCCTCCTTGAGAAACTACGCATTCACCTCACGTTCGAACACAACAATGTCCGATTTTGTATGCGTGCAAATGAGCTCTTAGAATTCAGGGCGCTTCCTAATAGTCTTGTAAGTGTAGGTCCCTTGATTGCATGGGTGAATGCAAAGGCAGGACATCCTTTAGGGAGACAGACGATATCACTATCTTTTAGGGCAGGTTAGTCTACTTGGGTCTGGTGGAAGTCGTAGGAGATAAATATGAGCAGTAAACCGGAGCAACTGTGCTATTCGATTGGACTTTCCTGGTTGAACAAGCCTGTATGATCTGACGTGATGAATTCCAGAATCCGGGCAGGCACAGTAAGTTTGTTGCAGTCTCAGACCATCGAAGCGTGAGCAACTGTCCACTTCTGAACGTTCTGCTTTGCCACGTTTAGATAAGTGATCGCTCTGCAGATCAGAATCTGAGGTCGGTATAGTTCTTGAGTGATTCGAATCAAACGTACAGTCAGGGACCCAGCTGGGTAGCTGCATCTCAGAGAGATAGAAGAAGTAACGTCTAGGGGTCATGAATAGATAAAAGAGAGAGATGTATGGTTTTATTAGAGAAAAGTATATGTATGTAAAGACTTACCAAGAAGATAAACGGAGACTAGCTGTGTTGTACAATCTCAATACCATTTGCATCGTAACGTCGGTGCTGTTCACGCCACTTCGGGTTGACGAGGTAATCAGCGGGCCGCGATCCCTGCGCAATTGCAATTTCAGGGGAAGGGCTAGGGCGGCGATCTTGACCACGGCCCAGCACCGGGTCGCCATTGCGTCCAGACATCGATGTTGAGGTTGAGCTCGATGACATCGATTTCGGGCTTGGGCTTCGTAACTTTGAGGGCGTGCCATGATTACCCACTCGAGTATCAGCTTCAGCAAGACGCTGCATTCTCGCATCTCGTTCAAGCTTCTTCCGCTCGCGTTCGCTTTCCGCAGATGAGGCCTGTAGTCCGTTGGTGCTTTGCTTTTTTGCTTTCGCTTTGACCCACAACACCACATTCACCCCTGATGGACCATCTTTGACCAGTTCATGCAGCGAAGCAAGGTGGTTGACGAACGGCTCGGTATCGTCGAGGAAGTCGCAGCCCAGAATGACGTCAAAAGGACATCCACGAAGAACGTCAAATTCGTAGTAGGAAGCAGTATCAGACTGGACGGGACCCCATCCAGTTAGGAAATTCCACTGAAGCTTCAGACGGCCAGACACTTTCGCGGTGCTCCCATCTGCGAATTGAAGCAAGCGACAGCTTTCCGGACCTTCATACATGTCCAGTAACCAATCTCTCCGTTCGGCAAAATCATACGCGATCAGATTGGGCTCTGCGCCGTAATCTGGGAGCGCGGAACATGCGACTGACCCCAAATTGCCTCGAACTCAATGTACTGGCGTACCACAGAGGTTGACGAGACGAGGTCCCAAGGCATCTCGCGGCCTTGGCATTGGACACATCCGGTAAGTTCTTGTAGTGATGGTGTCTGTATCATACAAGAAGTCGAAGCCCAGGATAATCTCGAAGATACAATCCTGCAGAACGAACAGCTCGATCGTGACGGTCTCGTACTCTTCGGCAAAGCTCCATCTGCAGTTCGCGATTCCAATGGCATAGATGGTTTTGCCGTGGCCAAGCATAAAAGAGGGACGCTTCTCCAGGGCGAAGTATTGCACTTCAAGTCCCAGTTCAATTGCATACTGCTCGCGTACACAATTTTGCTGGGCCCCCGTGTCGCCGAGTGCTATGACATCGCGTCGGTTGATACGTCCACAAACTCCCTTTAGCCCTGTTGCATGTCTTCTACTCGAGCTGCCCCGAGGCCCAACTCTCGGCTCGTGGTTGTTCGCGACATGTCCCTTTCCAAACGACGCGGGCCTGCGCCTTGCAGAATCACGATCATAGTACGACTTGCTGTGAGAGAATGCAGTAGAGTTTGGTATTTCCTGGTGCTTCGAGCTCTCGCTTAGACTTCGTCTTTCGTGGCGGGTGGGTTCGCCCGTAAATCGAGGCCGCGACCGTCTTGTGTGCACTGGTGGGGAGCGCTGCTCGCTCGATATCCGAGTTGTGCGCGGCGACGGATTGTGATATCGAGAGCGAGAAGAGGAGCTGTGGTAGTTCGTGTCATCGACCCGAACTTCAGGCTCGCGCTTCTCGCGCGTGCTGAATCGACTCGAGATAGGTACAGCAACAGCCCCGCTAGCAGTTCTAGCGAGCTTTTCGCGGCGCAACTGTTGGAGCTTGATCTCCGCTTCGTATGTTGCCCGTCGATGTTCGTCACTCAGTGTCTCGTACGCCTGCTGTATCTTTGCGAATTCCTCCCGCTTCTGCGCCTTGAGTGCCTCATCCTTGACTTTGTCAGGATGACATGTCAGGACGAGCTTGCGATAATTCTTCTTTATAGTGGCTGCATCAGCGGATTTGTCGATGCCGAGCGCTCTGTAGTGATCCGGGACGTCGTAGAGGGACATGGCGGGGAACGGGGTGGCTGGGTGGGGCAGTGGAGTTCCCACCTGGGAGTTTCACAGGCCTCAGGCGCTGTTAGTCACAAAAATTGAACCACCAGAAAGAGAGAGGCAGTAGCGGCGGAATTTCGAAGAGAAGGGGAGGTTCGGTTTGTTTGCAGGCTGAAAGGATGCTCGCTTCTGCACATGCGCTGTGCAAGGCGCAGCTCCGAGCGTGCGCCAGGCTGCGCCTCCCTTTGCATGGCTGGGACGGTATCTTCAGACAGCCAACAGGCGGGCATATTCTGTACATCGCTCTCGACAATGCCTTCAATCGACACGCTACCACCTTTGCATTCCCATAGGACTTTTGGCGACTTCATCTGTTCAGATCCAGAGCTGTTGATATTTCGCCGTTTCAACGCGCTCAACGCCCGAGCCTTGCTCTACTTGCAGAGCGAGCTGATCAGTCTAGAAACACGACTCTTACAGTTCGACAAAGAGGATGAAGATGAGGGCTCAGACTACGCCATGTTGCCATCAGTATGCTTTGAGACCATCCTATCACGATCTGCTGCAGACGACCCCCGAGAAGTTGAACGTCTAGGGCTGATCAGGAGAATCCAAGAGCTTACGCACAGCTACAGTACGTGGCTATACAGCTGTCGCGACACGGCTGATTAGAGTGAGCAGATAAAATGCTGCTTGCTCATAGACATGTTCAGAGCCTCTCAGTACCCCGACAGCGAGTGTGGGAAGCGTTCAGTAGCTGGTTTCGCCAGAAACAGCCCTTCTTTTGTCAAGGCAGAGGCCTGGTGGACGATAATTCACCTAACGATTTCGTTTCAGTGGGCGTGACAGGAGACCAAGATGTTCTCACTAGGTCTATTGAACACTTGATGGGACGTGCCGTAGCGGTAGGCCGCCTCGACCCTCTCTGTTGAGCCAGGCTGACAACGATGGAAGTCCTTGCAGAGAATGCGTGGATTGCAAGAAGATGCTCCAGTGTACTATGCGTCTCAAACAGTCAAGAGACTCGTTACGTTTGTTGGAATTGTTGGGGCAACATTGCTGCTGGAAGCGGCCATAGTCGCGTTATATCTTGTCACGAACGACCGGGCTCGATTCGCTTTGATAGCGGTCTTCATTTCCCTTTTCGCAGTCGCGATCTCGGTTCTGAGCGATGCTAGAAGACCCGAGATGTTTGCTGCGACTGCAGCCTACGCGGCGGTGCTTGTGGTATTCGTCTCCGGGGACCTCAGCAGCGGAGGGCCAAAATCGTGACCCTTCAAGAGCCTAGAAGTTTATAAATGAGTAGACCTGGCTACGCTGCTCAGTATATAATGCATGGAAGGCGAGTGAACGAGCTCAGCGCTGGACAAACAAGCCTGAGACACTGTTCCCAAATCGCTCTGGCATCCTGGCTCCTCTTCCGCTCTCTTCTGCGTAGGACACAGAGTCACCTGCACGCAAGACTCCCTACTTTGTCACCCAAGTTTCGTCTTGAAGCATACCTCTGCCTAATAAGGCACTGCGCGTGGAGGATGGTTGCAACTGCGGTGCGGTCCTAACCCTAGCAAAGAGGCCACTGCATCCAGACACGTGTATCGGAGCCTCACGCAGTGTCTTAAGCTTTCATATCAAACCTCCTGCCCGTACTACTGCACTGAGCTGATCTGCTTACCTCACCTCCGGCATCCTTGCCTTTTGTGAATAAAAATCATGAAGTCGTTGCTAAAGCTGAGGTTCTCACAATCCTCTGCAGCACCGCTACTTCTATCAGAAGCCAGGCTCATCATCGCCCTGTCCATCATGCTGAGCAGGTAAGACTGTCTTACCCCAATGGCTAGTGAAAGCAGCTTCTATACCACCTGTGCAGTAGAGGATTGCGATTAGCATCGCAAGTCCAGTCACGCCGTTAATAAGAACCGAGCCTGTGTGTTCATTAATTTCAGATCGACCTTTTCCAAAGAACCATACCCAGCATTGCCCAGGGAACTACTCAGCTTGAACTCCGAACTTCTTCATTCATATGTACAGCGTCATCTACGCCAGTGAAGGCGAAAACAGGTGTGATGAGGCCAATGAAGAAGCTCAATTCTTTGCTCTCGTATGCTCCCTGATCCAGAAGAGTGTCCAGACGTCGCTACTTTTACTTTCTGCTGGCGACATGACTGTTATGATGACCAGTATAACGACGATCAAGGCCATCTGAAAACATAGTGTCACGATCTCGACGTATGGTAAACCTTTGACCAGAAAACTATTTTAGACAGACTAGAAGGACAACGATAGCCATGAGTGTTCTATGCCATCGACACACGCATAGCCAGTCCACACGAAGAGAAAGCCGTATATCAATTTTGCGGGTCCGCCATTCTCTAAACCGAATACAAAAACGCTGAACAAGCCTTCCCATGTGAGCATCAACGAATACGAGAGTCCAAGGATGGCAAGAGAAGAAAAGTTTCGCTGGCAATGTCAGCGGTACTTCCAGAAGACGCAGGGTGGCCGGAAGCGTAATGTTCCCAAAATTGGCCAGCTCGCGAGCGTCGTTGTCAGATACAGCATTGGATCCAATAACGTCTTGTTTCTCATGCGTGCGTAGCGTAGTCATCATGGTGTTTGAAACTCCTTTGTCGTGCTCTGTGATCTAGTGAAATGATTGCGAGAACGACAACAACGGAACAAGGAAGGGATTGAAGATAGTGAACATGGTTTTACGCGCTATGAGTACCCCGCTGTTGTGGCATGATGTTGCTTATGGATGCGAGAGTGCGGTTTGCCGTTGTACCACCTATCAACGTAGCCAGAGCATCAATATATCAACCGGGGTTGGGATATGCACAACACACCGACGCGGGCATGCAATCCCATGCGGTTCTCTTTTGTACAGTCTCAATGTCTGCCTCTGTGCGGGCTGATGAACCCTTGAATACCTTTTCGTAGCTTTCCAAGTCGTAGATTGACGAAGTACAGAAGCTTACATCCAGAAGGAATCTGCAGTGTTGACAAGTTTTTTGGAGGTGACATCGTAACCATGTCAGCTTCAGTGCAAGACCGATTAGCTCGAGGATCCGCATAATCTCAGCCTGGAGTATTCCGGCCTGTTATGGGATGCAGATTGGTCGAAGGGTTCCACTCGCCCTGCAGGCATTGCGCGGTAGTTGTGCTCAGGACGCAGCTGAGCCGACCAACGCTAGTGGCAGACTAGGGTCTTGGCGGACCCACCCTACCAAGTAAAACTTCAACTAACCAACTTAAACTTAATCTTAACATCTCTACTACCTGCGCCTACCTATAACTATCTACTGCCTACTACCCTACCTACTACCTACAGGCTACCCCTAATAAGTTCTAATTTTAATACTATTATTTTTAGAATATAATATCTAGCCCTAAGCATCTTATAGGTAATATAAGTTAAATTAGTCTAAATTTAGTCTAATTTTATTCTAATTTAATCTAATTATCTATTATAAGTCTAATATAATAAGAATATAGTAGCAGAATTAATTACTAAGCTATTTCTACTATATTAGTTAAAGGTTAGAAAGGTAATTAGACTAATAGAAAGTTAAGACAACTATTAAATAGTTAAGACGTGGTGCTAAGGTACTAACAAATCACGGAGTTGGTTGTCTGAGATTTAGCGTTGGTTGGCTCAAGTGTATCCTCAGTCGTGCTGGAATTGTTTGGAGCGATTTTGCGAGGGCAACACCGCAGAGGTGGCTGGTGCAATTTCTCAACGTGCTCGTGACCATGCCTGAAGGGCCGGGAGGCGTCACTTTATCAGCCAAGCGTTTCCTAGCTGCGCCATACACCGCGTCACAGGGCAATCGCACAGCCACGTCCGAGTCCGAACGCAGCCAAGCTCAATCACCACGAAAAAGCAAGCGTCGATCCAACCTCAGCTACGGCGATCTAGAGGCTTGATCAGCAAAACACAAAGAGCTCGTGCCCGTCTCTTATCACGTCTTGTCTTAACCCCGCCCTACCGGTAGCAACCCCACATCACTCCATCACCTTCACTCGTCTTTCCCTTCTGGAACTTCGCACGACCTACCAGATCTCAAAATGAACAACAACAACAACAACGCGCAGGGTGCAGGTCAGCAAGACTACGTCGACAAAGCCTTCGCCGCCGGCGCAAAGAAATTTGGAGGTGCGCAGGGACAGAAGATCGCGAACAACCGCGGTATGAGCGAGAAGATTGTACGTCATCTCTCATTGCGCACGATGCGCATGCTACAATTCAATCTAATTTGTTTAATAGACCGACGGACTGCGTGGAGTGTACGAGAAGGTTACTGGAAAGAAAGTCAACCCAAAGTACTCAAACTAGAGCACCACCAGCACGGACATTTATTACTGCAGGCGCATTATTTCCCCATTCGTGCGCTGCGATACCTTAACTCAACATGGACTCATCATAATGTGAATCTCATCTGCAGGAGGCTTATAGGCTGATAATACACTTAATTTTCTTAACCACCCTTTCTAACTTCTCTTTGATGAGCTTCTAATGATTGCTGATCCTCTGCACATCTTTGTTCCTTTAGATTAGAATCAAAAACCTCACGCATGCACATATTCGATTTGTGATGGCACTGAGCCGGTCTATTTGATCTAGAATTTAACAAATAAAATTAAGAAGCGACAAAAATATAGATACTTAATATAACCCTCTGAAAGTGAAGCAAACATTGCAAGATTGCCTGAGAAAGATATGAATGACAGGTAAGTACCTGAGAGAGCCATAATACACATCTTATACCTTATGACCGCAATCCACGCTTAGTATGAAGTGAATGCAATCCTTATAACACCTGTGTCATAGTGACATCGTCGATGAAAATCTTTCCGCCAACCTTAGCCGCTTCGCAACGAACAGCCAATGTAAAGGTGTTGGATGCTTGTGTGAAATGGGTGCTAGGATACCTCACCGAGCCCTGCTGGTACACGGAACTAGGGTAAAGGGTGCCTGCTCCAGGCCTAGAGCCGTTCACGTAGCTGACTGCGTAGCAAGAACCCATCTCAGGAGAGACTTTGACCCACAGCGATACATCATATGCTCGGCCCGGGATTATAGTGATAGTCTGTTCTATCCAGAAGACGAAAAGGCCATTGCTCTTCGGCGATGCCTGATAACTGTAATCACCAGTGTGAGAGTCGCTGTTCATTCTGGCTGCAGTATTGGCTGAGTTTCGAGCTGTATTCTGAGCCCAAGGAGCTGCCGCACCTCCACTTCCATCTTCGAAGCTAGGGTTTCCGAGAATCTGCGGACCAGTGGGCGTTGGAGTAGGGGCCGGGGAAGCCGTACTAGATGTTGAAGGTGTAGGCGTAGGCGTGGGCGTGCTTGACAGTGCCGCCGAGGAGGTAGTCGACACAGCAGTGGGCGAAGGAGTAGACGATGTAGTTGGAGAAGCTGGTACTCTGGTGTCAATAGCAAAGCCTAAATGGATTTAGTAGAGTTTTGGAAATAGGGGTGCTGATACACACCGTCAACATTATCATTTGCGCCTGCACCGTTGTTCTTGTCTTTCAGATAGCAATAGCCTGCGCCCTTACCGCCAACAAAACTAGCAGCCACACATCGAGCGTTGTCTGCACACGTTTTATTGCAAACATCAAGGCTTCCAGCGTATAAGTTGGCGAAGTCACCTCCATAAGAGTCGACGTTACACGTGAGAGCGAAGATACGCCCATCGGTACCCTGGTATGTACAGCCGTCATTCTCAGGGCAGGTGTAGCTTTTCGGGCAGACTGAGGATGTACTTGGGGTTACCGGAGAGACAGTCTCGCGAGAAACAACAGATGCTCCGATTACATTTTTGCTGAACAATTAGCTCGCTTCTCAAAGCTGTGTTGTGAAAACTTACTCGGCTTGGGCAGAGGTGAGTGTGCTCTTCATATAGCAATTTCCACCCACGTAGCTAACTGCAACACAACTCTTCGTCGCAGCACAAACGTTCATACACCTTGTAAGTGTTGAAGTCTATTAATGTCAGAAGATTGATGTGATGACTTCAGAACAGCAAGACAGACCTGTGCTAGTTGTAGATCCCCTCCGTAGAAGTCAGTCGCACAGCTGACTTGGAGCGAGATGCCATTTGATGCATATGTGCACTGGTTGTCTTGCGGACAGGTGGGTATAGCCGGACAGGCGATTGACGATGCGCGAAGCGCAAGTGTAGCAGCTCGAAGCAGTGCAGGAGCCATGTCGATGGTTCGATGGTGAAGGCCGTAAACGAATGAGGCTGAGCAAAACACTTTGTTGCTTCAAGATGGGAGCAATCCCTTAAGTAGCAGCTTCAGTATTCTACTCAGATCGCACCCTGAGATTTCGCTTAGGGGCCTTGTCGACTTTCCAAGGGTCAGGGCTTTTCGCCTTTCACTCTTTGCTGCTGGCTCTAGACTGCCACGGTCAAGCAAGTAGTTAGTTGAGTACTGTACTGGCTCTTCAGCTACTCGCTTCAGCGCCTAGCCTCGCTGATGCCGCTGTGGCTTACGCCGCAAAGCGATGCTCCACGGAGCCGCCTGGTCCTTGCTGAATACATCCTCTTGGTCCCTAATATCGATGTCGTGATGTGTGAATTTCTGATATTTTGTGCCGTGAGGTCCACGACTCGATCTTCTGACATGGATAGGCCACCAGATCATGGAAACCAGAGTGTTTTGATGAGCATTTCCGTGCATTGATGTAGCGCTGTACGAGCACTTAGGCGATGTCGATCATGCCTGACCCCAGCTCAGCCAAGCAATACATTGGTACGTATGTACATACCTATGGACATACGGTAACTGCGGAGGGGAGACTTCTTCGTGGCGCTCAGGGGTATATTGAGCATGGACGAGGCTGCGGCAGCTGCTCCAAGACACCCCCTCAACCTGTCAACACCAGATACTATTGTGTGTCATGACCGATGTCTAGGACACATTTTGATCCGTGATCTATCATGGAACGACCCATCGTTATATCAATCTTTTCAGCTCCGGTCTGGCTAGTTGTCGAGTTTTGTCATAGCATGCCCAAGTTCCGAGCGGTGCGCACACACAGGTAGCTACCCTGACTGCGTAGAGCTTATGCGCCGAGCGTAGCGAGTCACAGTCATCAGGTGGCAACCGTCGAGTGCAAATTCGCTCGCATTGAGGCTGTGGTGCTGCACGCTGGCATATACTGTGTCTGTAGGTACGAAGTGTGGTAGGCAATTGGCAAGCGCGCGGATCCGTGTTGATTCGGAACCTCGGAATTTCGGAGGGAAAGGATGTGCCCGGGTGGTTTCATTTACCACGCAAACACGCCACAACTTACTGACGTATTGTTCGTCAGTCAATGAACCCTACAATGAACTCGGTGCACGACGTCTGCAAAGAACCCTCTGGATGAAATTTTGGGTGTTGTAAAGTTTACGTGCTCCATACGCTTGGACTATGGAAGGCGCCCTGGTGCTGACTGGGAAAAGCACCTGATGCACTTCGACAGCAACCGTCGGCCAGGGCTCACACGCTCACACCCTGCAACGGGTTCATGAGGAACCATGGTCTTTGCATACGCACATTTCTACGTACGGGACCGGGAATCACGACAGCGGCGAGCTCGCGAACCACAAAACGCCTGCAGGCTCGCAGCCTTGTAACTTGCGCGACAACTCCCTTTCTTGGATTGGACATCCCATGAATGACAGTCGTTCATCATCTTTACAGCAGGACGTTCCGTGATTACGCTGTCTAAGTCGCATCATCAGCATGTATCAGCCGCAATTATTGACCTGGTCCTGGAGTATCGCGCCGAGTTTTGTGGTCAGGGAACTGAATATGTGAAGCTGTGCAATGGCTCCTGTCGCAGTACATAGCTACGTGCTGAAAGCTGGCGCGCTGAGGCTTGACAAAGAAATATCTCACCAGGTCGGATGCTCTTAACACCATCGCTTGTTCTCGTGGGCTGTTTAGGTAAAACGTTACGACAATTGCACCTGCAAGGCTGACTGCATGCTGCAGCATTGATTGACCTCCTGCATGGGAGGCGACACAAGCAGCTTGCCGACACACTGTGACATCGCTCGCCCTACGGGCGGTAACATGTCGTGCGACACAAGGCCTGTACATGCTTCTGCGCGGTCGCGATCTGCATTTGAGCTGCCATCTTTTCGCGACAAGTGCTGCCCGCTGCAGCGTTCCCGTTTCCTCACTCTGCAGTTAAACTCGTTAGGCACGGGCGAGGCTGACAAGGGATGCTCGACCTGCCGAAGGACATAAATCAGCCTGCAGCCCACAAACGGTATGGTATAATCTCGTTTTCCTTCCCAAGTTTGATTTCCCTCCTACGTTTGTTATGTCTTGCAAAGAAACCATTCGTGAACCTACTCACAACATCGAACTGCACCATGACCGTGTTGCTGAGGAAGCTCTGGGTGACCGTGCCAGGGATCTAGGCAAGAGTTATTTCACGAGTCCCGGCTTCGTCGGTACTGTCGTCGTAAGTTGTAACTCATCTTGTGTAAACCTTCTTGTCTGAAGTAAGCAGGCAACCTGTCTAGCCCAGATCTCCGGGTACTTAGGATGGGTACTCCCAGCAAACACATTGGCGCAGATCAATGCCGCAATTGGACCATCGCCAAATATCACTTGGGTGGCTATTTCCTGGACGCTTGGGCTCGCCGTTGGTTTTACTCTGGTCGGTCGACTGTCTGATATATTCGGAAGGCGCTGGTTCTTCACCGGCTCTTCCATCCTCGGCCTCGTCGGTAACATCATTGGCGCAAGTGCCCAGAGTATCAACATGCTCATCGCCACGAATTGTATCAATGGGCTTGCTGCTGCTGGCCAGTTATCATTCCACATAACCCTTGGTGAATTGGTCCCAAACGCTCTTCGTGGACCCGTGAACGCCCTCATTCTGATCACTAGCCTTCCCTTTGCCGTGTTTGGACCTCCTGTCGCTCGAGCCTTGTACACGAATACAGACCTCCAGTGGCGCTGGTCGTATATCCTAGGTATCATTGTAAACGCAATAGCAGTTCTTCTGTTTGTCGTCTTCTATCATCCACCAACCTACGTAAGTCATGCGTCCCATGAATAATAGATCAAGTTCTGACCAGATAGCCAATGCTCCACGTGGGAGGGAAGTCTAAGATGCAGCAATTGCGGACGCTGGACTGGGTAGGAATCGTGTTGTTTACTTCAGGGATGACTGTGTTTCTTATTGGCATGAACTGGGGCGGGGGTACTTATCCTTGGAAGAGTGGACACGTCCTTGGGGCCTTGTTTGCCGGCTTTGGCACCCTGGTGGGATTTTGCTTTTACGAGGCATACTCTGGCCACCAGTATCCGCTCATTCCCATGCATCTCTTCAAAAGCCTTCACTACGATGCTAACGTTGTGTGCGCCAGTTTAGGCGGCGTTGTTTACTACGCCAACACTATCGTCTGGCCGTCTATGGTAGGCTCGTTATTCACGAATGATATTATGAAAGTTGGATGGCTTTCGGTACGAGTTACATCCTATCTGCAAATCATACATACGATTATCGTCTAACTGTTCTAGTGTGCTGTGGGTGGTGGTTTACTCCTCGGTCAGATTCTTGGTGGGGCCGGCGTTCGGTTTCTCCCTCGCATGAAGATACAGATGACCATAGCGAGTGTCATAGCGACAGCTTTCACTGCTGCAGTGGCCGCATCTGATGCGTCGACCGAAGCGCGAACAACTGCTTTCATTCTCATCGGCACAATTGGGGCGGGCTACGTCGAGAACCTGACGCTGTCATCCACAGCCTACTTGTGGGACCCTGCAGATATGGGTATGATCTTACGTAGAGCAGTCGATCGTGTCATACTGATCTGGTTAGGTCTTGTCACTGGCGTACTTGGAGCAATTCGCACTGTAGTCTCTGCCATTGCGACTAGCATGTACTCATCCATTCTTACCACCGAAATTACCAAGCATGTTTCGCAGAAAGTTACACCCGCAGCTCTACTCGCTGGTCTTCCAAACTCTTCGTTACCTGAATTATTTCAAAGCATAACAAGTGGCGACCTGTCGTCAGTATCCGGTATGTCCCCCGAAGTCCTGGTCGCCGTAGATGCGGCAGTCAAGGAGGCGTATGCTCGGTCATACCAAACTGTGTATCTTTGCACATTGCCTTTTGGGGTTCTTTTGATCTTTTCGGCACTGTTTAGTCCAAATGTAGAGAAGTTCTTGACCGATGAAGTGGCGCGGAAGCTGCACGGAATCGTGCATCCGGAGAAAAATCAGGCTGTTACTATTCAGCATGTTGAGAAAGTCTAGGGTTGGAATGTGTTTACAGGTCATAAAAATCCAGGTCAGAAATCCGACAATCTGTTATTGCCGCTCATAGATAGCGGCGAGCATACTGTACCGACTTCTTAGAAAGCGATTCATCTGTTGGGCAACCTTAAGAGTAACTTCCACTCGATTTATCATATCTCGAAGATGCTACTGCAAATGTCAGGAAAGACGTGTAGGTTTTGAGATCGATAAGATTGAGTTTGTTTGAGTTGGTGCACCGCTTGTTTACACCTAGTTCTACTTCCAGAGTATTGAGGTATATGATTAAGGTTAAACCGTCTCTGTCGTGATCGTACCGTTGCCCTTCTGAGGCTTGCTCTCTACAATTGACTCACTCCTTAATATCTCTGCTTTCTCCAGAACCTGCGAGGGCGGTGGCATCGCTGCATCATCTTTATCGAAAATAACCGCCATCTGCTCGAGTGTGTGGCCGCGAGTCTCTGGGTATGCAAAGTACACAGTAATGAGCATAACGACCAAGACGGCTATAAAAAAGAAGTAGTACTTCCACCCGATAGCATCAAGGACGATAGCATTGACAAAGATGTTGAAGAAGAGGGCACAGAAGGCAGAGATCCAACCAACTGTGAGGCCGCGCGATCGCAGCGAGAATTGCCAGATTTCGCAGGGGTAGGCTGAGAGAAATGGTGTTTTGAATTTTGTTAGTTCGATGCAAAGATTCAGTGATTGGCTCAAAACGGGACTTACAGTGCAACATCATAGCCAGCAAAGAAGATGAAGATGAACGGAATGACGGCAACTCCGACACTGGGCGAGAGACTGCTCTCGAAGGAGCCGCTTAGGCCAGTGATGATAATGAAGCTGACCAGCATGGTAGTGGCAGATAGAAGAAACAAGAATCGGCGGCCCAGGCGATCCACGTTCAGAGATGCGCCGAGTGCAAAGAGAAGGTTCCAGACGTTCAGACAGGCCGATATGAGCGTTTGATGCGAAAATGCTGTAATACCAACAGTATTCAGCATTAAGGGTAAATAGTAGGACACCACCCCATTACCCGCCCATTGCGAGAATATACCCAGCGTCACTGTGATGAACAAGCGATGGCGGTTTCCAGGGGTCTTGAACATGTCGGTATACGCCGCACTGGCGCTGCTCTCTTTTTCCACAGCAATCGCTGTCTCTATTTCGATCATCTGATACTCCACCAGCGCAGCGTTCTCATCACCACCAGCGTGCCATATTGCTAGCATGCGACGGGCATCGCTTGTTCGACCTACGCTGATCAACCAGCGGGGACTCTCTGGTGCCATGTAGAAGCCGGCGAAAGCGAGCGCAGGGCAGACAAGCTGGAGCACGGTTGGAATTCTCCATGACCAGTTGTCGTCTATGACCCGAGACCCGTAGACAACCCAGCTGCTCATTGTGCCGCCAACGTAATAGCCGCACATGAACAGTGCACTAGCGATTGACCGGTGCTTCGGAAGAGCGATCTCGTTGATCAGAACAGGAGTGGCGACCATGAAGAAAGCGCCGCCTGTCCCAAGAAGCATTCGAGCGTATGTGTATACCCTCTCCGACTGTGCGGTAGTCTGCATGATGACACCGGGTATGAGGAGGACGTAACCGAGCCAGACTGGCGATTTGCGACCGTATTTCTCTGACATCCAGGCACCGATGGGGAAGGCGATCCCGCTGGCTAAGATGTAGCAGGCGTTGACCCAGCCCAAATATGCGCCCGCCGGTTCACCCATGAAACCATACCAGGTTTTTCAAGGCCAGCAGACTACCCATCACGGACCCATCGTAACCACCAGTTGATGCTGTGTTTTGCGATAGTCAGCAAACTAGGTCTAGAGATCCAGGTAACAGTCAGACATACAGAACAGCATGAGTGAAAGGATCACGAAGTTCAGCTTCAGAAGGTACGGTCGTTTGTACCAACGCACGTCGTCGGAGGGAAGTTCAGACAAATCCATAGCGCCTGCCATGGCTGCAATACTCTGCTGTGCTTTTGATGTTTTTTAACGTTCTGCAGGAAATCAGTTTCTTATGTAGATTCACGTTAGAGATGATCATGAATCAAGGTAGGATAGCCGGCGCTTGATCTGGACGGCGTGACAATCGGCCTAACAGCGTCACTTTAGGCCAAGGGATCCGTCCCGAAGAATATCCAACACCTACTGCGGCTCTAGTTATGTGTTGCCGAGGTTTTCCCGGAAGTATATACAGGTTTCGTCTGGGCCCAGGGTTGCCTGTCGGGTCTCCTTCAAGATGATTTTCGTTTGCTGTATCTCTAGTTTACAAGGTGGTCTTTTAATCGTGCACAGATTCGCTGTGTTGAACGTAAAATAGGCTCTCAGCACTACTGAAACGATCGATACGAGTCATGCGAAGGGACTATCATGAAATCCAGATGTCGCTCGAGCGTTTGCAAGTCTTGGTTTCCTGCCCAGACGCAATTCCTCGACCCCGTGGGTTAAATTGAGGGGAACCCAGTCCCGTCTGGGAGCCCCGCCCGAGGCAGTGCAGGAAATTCACGATGTTTCGGCACTTGTCTGGTCGAATTAAGCACACTACCCCGTGTTTGTTGTCGCAGTATCCGATGTCGCTTTACTGCAGCTCAACATGCATCGTACATAGTCTCCCTAAACGGTTATCCATATCCGGGCCTCCTAAATATGGTCCAGGCGGGGGATGAAATCCTCGAACAGATCTCGCATAATGTCTTCCAGGTTGACGATATCTCCAAACGGATCCTGGCGTTGCTGCAGTTCAGGAAACAGGCTGGCATCTGGTTGGATGCCTGATGGAATACCAGACAGGCCGAGGTCGAATCTTTGTGTGAGCTGCACTGCTGGGGTGGTTACATCTGTGTTGAATGACAGTGACTGGGTGATCACTTGCTCATCTTCAACCGCGTTTATTCGAAGACCTTGTTGGAAATTTTGCTTGTGCCAGCGTATTGTCGATTGGCCCAATTCGGCGAGAATCTCGCGTGCACGTTTGGCGCCAGTCCAGTGCTCGCCAGTTGCGCTGATGATACTGAGTCCAACGCTCATGTCACTCATGAGGACTTCAATATCTGTCGTTCGCGCAATTTCAGGTTCTGCCCTCGTGCAGTAGAAAATTGTGATAAGGCTCAGAACAACCCCATGCAACGTGATCCAATCATGCAACAAGAGATCTCGATTGTACAGATGGTGATAAAGTCGGATTGAATCTCGTGCAGACGTGTGGCAGTGCTCTAAGACCTTTGTACTTGGACTTGGGATTGCAGGACTTGGTCTGAGCAGGAGCATTCTGACAGAGTGGTATCGAAGTCTGGAGGTAGCTTTCAAATACTCGTTCTGAGAGTCCGGGATATTCTCGGCCCAGTCATCCAGCCGCTGCAGCATGTCATTTTGCCATGCAATTACATCCTGAATTGGGGGATATGCATACGAAGGCACGTCCCGTACAATGCTGTTAGCCACGTACTTAATCTCCGAATTGAGTCTCGCCAGCTTAAAAAGATGTACAGAGTATGCTAAATCGCAGATCTGAGAGCAAGGCGTAAATGGATCATCGATGATGCTACCATCGTTCAGAAATTGCGGAAGCTTGGTGGATCAGTGAACGTGCACAGATGATGTGAGCCGAGACGTACCCTCAATTCGCAAGCCTCGTCGCGTAAGCCGATAGGACGGCCCATCATAGTTGCGATAGTTCTATCGATTGTGAAGACTGACCAGAATATACGGGTTCGCAATTCCTGTTCAGTAAGCGAAATACCTGATGATGTCGTGACTTGTCTCTGTAACCCAAGATCCAGGACTGACGCAATGCACTGATAATTCATATACCATACGTTAAGCTTCATGTGTGGGCAATGCATCGTAAATATGAGCAGAAGCACCATGCACTGTAGTCCTGAGAGTGAGATTCCTAGATCGATGCGATCGAGATATTGTAGGGCGGACAAACAATAAGACTCTGCGGGAATCTGTCTCTTTGCTCTCCAGGTCCAGATTGATGCCGAAATGGCAAGAACCATGAATATTTGGAAGTGGACCGTGGCGGGTTCTTCATGTGAGCCACGGTTGATTCCATCTGTGTCGTAGAGTCGAATGAGGGCTGCACGGAAAGATCTCTCGTGCAGTATTGGAAATTGAGGCTGCACAGTCTCGAAGTACACTTGACATAGCTGCATTGCAAGCTCCTGGGGAGGCAGAGGCAAAGGTCCTTGGATGGCACTGACAAGGTCGTTGATGCTCGTCTGAGGTGTAGCAATAGGTCTGCGCGCATTAGAATCTGGCTCTCCATCTCTTCGAGAGTTTGCTAGCAGCAGACGAGCCAGGAAATAGCCACTCGAAGGGCCTATGTACTTCTGATCTGTGTTGCATCCCACGGATATCAGCCCAATCTCATGGGCACGTTGATCCGGGGCCGCAGCCGATTGTAGCTCGGCAATGTTCACAGCAGAGGCGTCTCGGCTGATATGCCAGTTTGGTGAGGGAGTACCTTCAGCGGTCGCACCTTCATCTTCGTCGGTGACTCCATTAAGTTCAGGATGGCCGGCCGTTGCCAGATTGACATCGGGTAGACGTTCCCGAATGATTGATTCCAACGCCCTAACACGTTTTCTCAGCCTCTTAATCTCAGTTCTTTCTACATTGTTCTCTTGATGTCCGTTGCGCAGACGTATACTGCCACCATCAAAGCATTCTGCTGAGGCTTTCCTGCAGTTGCTGCATGTGGGGTGCTCCCCATCACACTGGAGTGGCAAATTAGCGAGAATCCCCAAAACGCAAGAAGTCGCTGCGCACGCGTATTTTTCGTCGCTGGCATCGCGCGCATGCAAGACGCAGACGCGGATTTCGTCGACTACCACTATCGGTCATTATTCGTTGTTGAGGAGAAAGTGCCGGGCATAGAAGCGGGCGGCGGAGAAGCGGACGACGGAGACTGGGCGGCGGCGACGGGGCCGCGATCCGCGCGGACTATCCCGTCTTGCAGCTGCTCATCAAGCTACACATTCCCTTAACTTGCTTAAACTCGCGTCATCATCAATTAATCTGCATTCTACTTCCGTCTCCCTTCACCTCCAATAGACACACGTCGCCGACATCATGACAAAGCAATCAGACGCCGATACAAAGCACTACGTCGACGCCACATCTGCCCAAGTGTTCGTTGAGAGAGTACTCTGTGGGAACGGAGTCCCATCAACCAACGCCTCCATTGTCGCTCAATGTCTAATTGCAGCAGATCTTCGTGGAGTCGATTCCCATGGAATGAACCGGATTCCTTCTTACATGGAGAGAATACGACAAGGCGTCTTGGACGGGACTGCAACCCCAGAGCTCAAGCAGATTACCCCTGCTGTGGCGCAAGTAGATGCACGCAACGGCTTCGGCTTTGTGGCTGCTGATGTTGGTATGGCTGCAGCGATCGAGTCTGCGAAGATCTTTGGCATCGGCATGGCCAGCATCAAGAATTCAAATCACTTTGGTATGAGCGCGTGGGTTGTGCAGAAAGCTCTGGATGCAGACATGATGAGCTTGGTTTTCACAAACTCAAGCCCTGCATTACCAGCCTGGGGTGGGAAAAGCATGCTTCTTGGAGTTTCTCCGTTGGCGTGCGGCGCCCCGGGAAAAGAGAATCCATTCATCCTCGACATGGCACCTTCGATCGCAGCGCGTGGGAAGATTTACAAGGCCAAGAGAAGAGGTGAACAAATCCCTGCGGATTGGGCTTTGGATAAAGATGGAAAGCCAACGACAGACCCCGCAGCTGCCCTTGATGGTGGTGTTATGCTACCCATGGGCGGGCCCAAAGGTTCAGGACTGGCTGTCATGATGGATGTCTTTTCTGGAGTTCTCTCGGGGTCGGCTTTCGCAGGGCATGTGACCGGCCCATACGACCCGTCCAAGCCTTCAGATGTTGGTCACTTTCTCGTCGCTATCAAGCCGGATTTATTCATGAGTCTTGACGACTTTAGAGAAAGAATGCAGTATCTTTATGAGAGAGTCGTAGGCGCAGAGAAGGCAGATGGTGTCGATCGAATATACTTCCCAGGCGAGCTAGAACAGCTTCAGCAGAAAGAGCGGGAAACGACCGGTATTCCCTTAGTGCAGGCGGAGATCGATGCGCTTAATGCGGAGGCTGACAAGGTGGGGGTCGATCATCTTCAAATCAAGCCTACTTGATAGTAAATATATATACATCAGGCTGCTCAAGATTCCTCTTATGCTCGAACGCCCGTTTTCCAATAGCAGTCTTGGTAAAGCCTAACTATTATGCGGCCTCCTAATTGTCACAGAGCACGTTGGATTGTTACCGCTCATCTTTACTACATACGCCCGTACATAGATCCCAACTTGATAAGGTGAGATTGTCTCGGATCGGCAAAGTCCATGTATATTCTAGTGTATAGTATAGCGTGCAGTATTGGTAGCTCTTCGGCTGATGCGATTTGGAACCCGAGACTCCGACACTCTAGTTGCAATCATGATTGTACCGTTATTGCTCAGCTTACACGGTAATGCCTGAGTGGAACATGCAGACTGTAAGTCTTTGGATTCGTCTTTGTAGCCTGTGGCGTGTTTGATTCGTGCCTCACCTCACTTATGTAAGCGGCTAAGCATTTTAAGTGCGGCTGATCATTTCTTGGGTGCTGGTAGTGGTGATCCTGGGCTTTGCTATCCGACGTTCCAAATTGCACGTTGCAGATAGAGTGGTTCTCGAGGATACAGCGTAATGAAAATCAATCTGAAAGGCGCCACCACAATCAGGCCGCCGAGATGAATTGCGAGTATCAAGCACCTGAGAAGCTTCGCTCTGAGTCTTGAAAAGCTTGTCCCTTCCTCCACATCCTAGAAGATATCTTCCAAACTTTTCTATACAACATGTTGGGCCAAACCACTCTTGTTGCGCTTGCGCTCGCTCCACTCGCCGTTGCACAGATATCTGAGGGATTCGAGCAAGGTTGGAACCAGACCACTTGGACAACATATGCGCCGGACTGCAACCAGGGAGGCAAGATCACACTCGACACCACGACTGCCCACACCGGGAAGAACTCCATCCGCGTTGATGGTGCCGGCGGCTACTGTGGGCATATCTTCGTGGGCACCACCAAGGTACCCACTGGCGACGTATACGTGAGGACCTACTTGTAAGCCATTGATTGCGCAGCTGCAGATCACCAAACCTAGAAACTAACGCCAGCAAAGCAAAGCCGCGAAGGCCTTCACCGACTCCCATGTCACCTTCATCACCCACCCTGACCCAGCTCAGGGCACGAACAAGCACCTACGCATCGGTGGACAGTCGAAGATTATGATGTACAATCGCGAATCAGACGATGCTACTCTGCCAGACCTCTCGCCGCAGGGGATTGCGACGTCCGTGTCGATCCCAGTCAACAGCTGGCGCTGCCTCGAGTACCACCTTGGTACGGATGGAACTATTGAAACCTGGTTCAATGGCACTGCTGTCGCAGGCCTGACGTCCAAGCCCGGCGTGAGTAATCCGAATGCTGCGCAGTGGCAGAGGAGTAGCATCAAGCCGAAAGTCACTGGGGTGTACTTCGGTTGGGAGAGCTACGGTGGTGATACAAACACGTTCTGGTATGATGACATTGTAGTTAGTGACAAGAAGATTGGCTGCTAAGAAGCTGCGCAATGGGTTCGGAAGGTATGGGGGATCGGAAGAAGGCGCGATTTGGATCCTATCCGCCTTTGGCGCTAGATGGGCAGCTGCCCCACATCATCTGACCAATCATACCCCGCTTGTAGCTTTGCTCTCCCTCACTGCTCCTTGCCTCCAGACTCCCTTCTGATTAAGATAAGAGCATTCTACTTGTCCTTGATATCAATGGTATCGAACTTTGAGAGGGTAGCTGCACATCTGCGGGCAGGTGCCTCCCCGCCACATATATCAGTCAACACCAAGCAGCGAGAGCGGCTGATCAAGAGAAGAGTGGCTCGTCAAAAGCTGCAAGAGTTTCTGCTCGTGTCTCAACCACCTAAACCCTACTCCCTGGGCCCTCCTTGGCCCTGTATGCGCCGACCTCGAGGCCCCGATGGCCGTTTCCTGAGTGCAGAGCAGATCGCAGCGCAACGTGAACCGGAAAGCGCAGCGGGGAGGAGGATGTATATGGAGAACATTATCCCACCAACCTTCTATGAGGCTTCTAAGCCTATGGTTGTGCAGTTTAAGGCAAAGTTGTAATATCTTCAGGCTACGTTATGTGCCTGCACCGACGGTGGTTTTGTTGTAGCTTGTCCTGTTAGCTTGCCAGTCCCAGCAATTTGCGACCAAACCGCTCCTTCTCTGGGTCTGGTCTTACACACAAGCTTCTTTACCCATCTTATCTGAGCCTCTCATCCAACTGTGTACTTTTCTCAGTTCCTCCGGGCAATGCACAAAGAGCGAGTCCCAGGTCCTGGGTGTCAGCTTGCAGCAGCTGAATGCGAGATAACAGCAAAAGAGCAAAAAGAAACACCTCCCTGCCTTAGGCCTTTTTAATCAGGATTCCTTACCAGATTGCTGTGCCGTAGATGTGAAGGTGTCTGAAAACCAAACGGTTTTATCACGACTCGAACCAACGACCTCCCTAAGTGAGGATCGGTGAATCGCTAGGAGGATATTCCAGCCTACCTAGATTGGTGAAAATACGGTGATTTAAACTCAATATATAGAGGAGTAATATGAGTGGTGTAGTATTAGATGTTTCGAGCTAGTGCTGCTCTCTCTCATTGTTTTGTTGCGATGTGAGGGCGACACCGCGTCGTTCCTTTCACCTTGGTGGGTCTCGACGGCTGCCTGGCATAGAGACATCTGATTAGGGCGGTGAGAAAACTACCGTTCGTTTTGCTCAGAATGGACTCGACGAGATGCACCTTCGAATCCGAGGGCTACATCTACAAACTGCTGTCGTTCCCAGATACGTCAAGTGAAATACCACTGAGGGAGTGCACACTCGTCCTCTCCGTCGCTTCACCAACGCTGGAGGATTATACAGTAGTATCCACTTCTATTCTCCTCCGACTGAAGACGAGCTTGAGATTATCCATTGCTAAGACCTGCTCCAAAAGACAAAGCGAACATAGGAGCTGCAGAACAAACTGGTCTCATCCAAAATATCTCAATTTACCCAGCTTTAAAACCAGGTAAAGAAGGCCGAGCTCGTGGCGGAGTTGTGTTATGCAGTGTGGGCAACAGTCACAAACGCATCAGTCATCTGCTCCATCTGCATCCGCCAAGACACATGGACGAAGGCCTCCCTTGAGAACGCGAACAGCGAACATGCGAGATTGGAGTGTGTTCGTGAGCAGATTTCGTGCCGCTCCCGTCCACTGTATATCGTTTGAACTTCGACGCACTCAAGGTATGAGAGTCGGAAACGCCGAAGACTCCTAAAAGCTGATTCCGAGTCGACTATCGACCGCTGCCTACCATCTAGTTGCCTGGCAACATCGAAAGTCTGTCTATAGCATGCTCTGAGCCATAGACACAGCAGAACGCTGGTAGCCAATCTTGAAACTTTACCACCCTCCATCAGCGTTCTATCCACCAGCTTCAAACGACATGATCACGTGCAAGAGAGAGCCAGGTGTAGATGGAGATGTCAATAAGATCCCGGCATTATACGGCATTACATACTTGACCCCTCTTCCAATCCAAGTCCAGTCCGTACAGACTCATCCTCCACTTCACCACACGCACGCACCACAGCAAAAAACAGGTGAACAAGTGCGCCAAGAGCCGTACACCTACACCCAACAAACGCTCATACACTTCATTCACTCCGTATCTATAAGTTATGCATGCGAACGCGGACCAAACTGCCGTTACGCGCCAACCTCCTCCATGATGGGTTGCTCGTGGAACCCATTCGCGCCGTTGCCATTGGCTACGCCGTTGCCGTTCCCGTTCTCAATCGGGCTGGCGTCGAACTCCATCTTCTCCTGCTGCGCGATGGCTTGTTGCGAGACAATCTCGGCGAGGCGCTTGAGGCGAGGGGTTTGCAGCCCTAAATAACGTTAGCTAGGGTTCTGAATGTACCGTTAGGGTGTTTGGAGAAAGGGGCTTACATGAGGGCGTGTATGTCTCGAGAGCGGTGATGACGCGGGGTTCTGCGATCTCGTAGGGGCCGCTGTCTTCCATGTCGACGGCGGTGAGGAGCAGGACGTCGCTCTTCTCGGTGACTCTGCTGGCGACTGCCTTCATGATCTCGCCGTTGATGGGCTGCTCGTAATCGGCAACAAGGTATTGGTTAAGCAGCTTCTGGATCTGGTTGGGCGACAGCATCCAGCAGATGTCCTGGATGATTTCAATGTCGTTGAGCGTCGCCTTCTTAAGCTGCAACAGCTTGGTGGCCTGCATCAGGTGCTCGAGCTGCAGAGTGCCCTCGGGCATGTCGTGCGACTTGCACCACTCTTCGATGCGGGTGATGTTGTAGTTGATCTGCAGACCACGCTTCCACGAGAGGAAGTTGCGGCGCATAAGCAGATCGTTGAAGGCGGTGACACCGACGAGGCGGAGCAGCTCCGTGACACACTGCGTGATGATTGTGTCTTCGAGATAGAAGGCCTTCATTGCCTTGTAGACACTGTTCAGCAGGCTGAGCAGGTTGTCCATACTGTACGCAGGAGTATTGCTACCCTGAAGGAGCTTGCCAAGGAAGCGGTTGCTCTCGTTAGTAACGAAGCCTGGGAGAGACTGCGACTCGATGATAGCGGGGATGATCATCTTGTGCAGCTTCTTCTTGAGCACCTTCATCCATGTGTGGTAGATGTTGAACTCAAGACTCTCCAAATCGTGCTTGACGATCTCGAGCAGGCGGTCGTACTCGTAGTTGTCGGTCTTCTGCTGCTCATACCAGTCTTCAGCCAAGAAGACAAAGGAGAGCATCTCGTGGACGTTTGACAACCAGAACGCGCCAGGGTTGATGGCGTCATCGCTATCATGCTGCATGACCTCCTGCTGGATGGACTGCATGACATTGGCAAGGAATCGCTCGGACTCCTTGACAAACCCGTTGTTCCACATCTCGGAGGTAACAAGGTTGATGAGGTAGGCGGGGAAAAGAACCTCCTTGTCTGTGGGAGGTGGGGTGGTGGTGGGAGATGGGATCTTCAGGTTCTTGATGAGACCAAGAGTGACCTCATCATTGAGCATGTCCTCATCAGCCAGGATGTTCTCAAGCTCAAGCTCGACATTATCAAGCTGCGCGAATGTAGAGCCAGACAGATTTTGCCTGTGTACAGTCGAGCCAACGGCCATTGAGACTGGTCGGGGGTTGTACGTAGCGCTGAAGCGGTCCAGATCGCGGGTGTCGGGTCCGGCACTTCGCCTCTTGGGCTTCTTCGACGAGACAAGGTTGATCAGGCTGCTTGCTGCGATAGGAGCGTTGCTGTTGTCGAAGGTACCGTTGATGGGTCCGGAGCGCTTCATCAGCTCGACCTGCTCCTGGAGCTCGGCGAGTTGCTGACGAAGAGACACCTTCTCGGTCTCGGTAACATTGCTCTTCCTCCTGGAGGTGTCCAGCTCTTCGGTGGTCTGCTTGAGGGAGGCACGCAGCTGCTTTTCCTCCTCCTGGAGGTGTCGCATCTTGGCGGTGCTTTCCTCGTAGTTGGTCTGCAGCTTCTTGAACTCGTCCTCCATCTGGCTCAGCTTGGCTGCGGTGATACCGGCCTGGTTGGCCTCGACCTGCAGCTCCTTCTGCCTGTTCTCGAGAGCACGACTCCTCTCCTTGTACGACCTGATTTGGTTCTCGTAGTTGTCGACCTGCTGCTTCAGACTCTTGTTTTGCTCCTTCATTGAGCCAAGAGTCTGAGTGAGCTCGACAACCTTGTTTTCCAGCTTGTAGGAAATGTTCTTCAGATCGCGAGACTCGGCACGTAGGGTCTTGTAGCCCTTTCGTGCCTGCTTTCCTCGCCACAGGCTCTGGATAAGCACAATCTTGTTGCGGTACTGCCTCCAAGCCTTGAGAGATCTCTGCGACCTCCAAGTGCGCTGGATGATGCGAGCAGCGTTACCGAGTCTTGTGTCCAAGATGTTCTTTCGGCAAAGGAAACCCTTTGCGGCGGCTTCGAACAGAATAACGGACTTTCGTACGATGTGGAAGCGTTTGCGGTCCTTGGAACCACGCCATACTCTCTGGATGGTGGTGGCAGCCTTGACTTGCCTAGCCTCCTCAGCACGTTCCCTTGTCATGTAGCCTCGGGCAAGAGACTGCACAGAAACGATGGCGGTTCGCATTTCCAAGTACACGCGGCGGTAGTACTTAGCCCTGAGATTCTTCTGAATCATGACAGCGGCATCGTACAATCTCGCTGTTCGCAGGTTCTCGAGGAACGCAAGCATACCAGCGCGGAAGAAGATCTTGGTGAGACCCATCTGGTACTTGTCGGCGCCTTCGTTCTTGCCGTTACCCAGCGCCTTGCTGAGAATGGCCTTGGCCATGTTGCGGATCTCTGGTGTCCACTCTGCAGACCTGACCAACATGTAGTAGCGGAGAGCGAACTCTTCGTACGTCCATCTGGTGGGGTATCCGGCACAACTGATTCTGACCGTCTCGAGGACACCACAAGCACGCAGCTGACTCAGGACCATCGGCCCGTCGAACTGCCAGGCCGCCTTTGCCTCGTTAGGCTTGATACAACGAATGTAGTGGACGTCGGTGCCGCTGATGGTGGCCATCAGCTCAATGAGCGAAGACTTGAAGATGCCTCCAAGCGTGGGTTTCCTGTTGGTCGTTATCCTACGGCCGGCCGACATTGTGGTACCCGGCTTCGGTGCAGGGGCGGTCTCCTTTTCACGTATCGACGCTGCAACGTCCAGGATCTCAATCAAGAACTTGTTACTCGAGGCTCTCAGCACCTCCATGTGCTCATCTGGCACAGTATCTCTGTTCTTCTCGATGAAGCCGTCGGACTCGTAGGTGACATCCACCGCGTAATGGCAGACGGTGAAAGCAGACTTGCCGAATCGGGGCTTCTTGTAGAACTTGTGCTTGTCTCCAGAGTAGTTGTGGTGCAATTTAGTGACGAATTGTTCATCTGAACCCATGGGAAGACGCGACTCTTCGTCAAGCAACGAGAGGATACCGAGCTTGCCCTCGATCAGGTCGATACAGGGCTGATTATCCGCAAAGTCAATAAAAGTCCAGTCAATCTGTTCGCGCATGTATTCTTCCTGCTCGAGCTTGAAGACGTGGGCGTTGAACTCCTGCTGCAGCTTCTCGTTGGCGTAGTTGATACAGAACTGCTCGAACGAGTTCTTCGCGAAATGCTCGAAACCGTAGATATCCAGGACACCAATGAAGGAATGAGCCTGCGAAAGGACCTCATCTGTGGCCAAGCTCTCGTTGGTGCGCTCGACCAGCCAGTCGAACATACTCGAGTAGATGAACTTGGCAACCGAGTCTCGTACGACCACAGCCTGCTGTTGTGTCAAATTCGAGACAATCTTCTCTCCTCTTGTGATCAGCTGCTTCTTTACTGTCCACTTCGCGAAGCTAGCAGCCTCGATGCCAAGAAGACCGCAAGCCTTCAACAGCGAAGGCTCGTCTGGTGCCAGATTCGAGTCTGTCCGTGTCGCCGTGATCTTGACGTCTCCAATGTGCAACAGAGCCGCAAGCAGGCGGAAGATCTGTGACTGCGTATCCTGCGGAACACCAATCTTCGTTAGCGAGCTCTTCGTCGCCTCGAATTCGGCCTTGTCGTCCATGCCATCAATGATGGGGGCGCTGCCCTGGTTGAGGTAGCTGAAGTCCTCGACGGGCTTCAGAGAGAGCTCCTGGCGCTCGGCGTCCGTGGCACCAGCCACAAGTTGGTAGAAGATGTGGTAATTCCGCTCCTTAAGCGGCTGGAACACCAACCTCGATCGCTCGAGCAGGTATGTTCTGATCTTCGCGCCAATGATGTCCGTCTGCTTGTTGAACAGAATCTCAATGTATTTACCGAAACGGGACGAGTTGTCGTTTCGCGTGGTTTTGGCGTTACCAAAGGCTTCCATGATGGGGTTCGTAGCCAGAATCTGCTCCTCTGTCTCGGACATGGAGTCGATCTTGCCTCGCCGCTTGCCTGGGTTGTCGGGGGACTCGCGCGTGGCAAAGTATCGCATGATGTATTTGGCGCTGACGGTCTTACCCGCACCAGACTCTCCGGAGACGACGATGGTCTGGTTCTTCTGGTCTCGCAACATGTCGCTGGGTGGCGTTAGCGTCTCGTCTTCACAGCAGCACGTGGAGAAGACCTACGCAAAAGCCTCTTCGGCAATGGCGAACAAGTGAGGGGCGCCATAGGAGCGCTGCTTGCCGGCGTAGACCTGCACCATGCCGGGGACATAGAGCGAGTCGACACGGGCGAAGGGATTCGCCGCGATCAGGACGATGCCGGAGTAGGTGTAGATTTCATTCTGCAGATAGCGCAGCTTGATGGCCTGGAGCACTGTGCCGTGTCAGTGAAGCGTCGACGGGGGTCCTGTGTATGCATACCGGCCGGCTCGTTGAGATGCGACAGGTTGGTCAAGTCGTCGCTGGCCTCGAGCATGGCCGGGTTCATCAGTGGCGGCAGGTTGGGGTCATTGCCGGTCTGGATGGCGACCAGTGTCGTCTCGACCGACTTGCTCTGTGCATGGTCAGTAGGCCCCGCGGTCCGGCGGCTGGCTACACACCTCCCCGTTCTCCAGCTGGAAGACCAGCGTCACTTTCTCGCCGTCGATTCGCTTGTCCGTGACCTCCGAGGCCACCCAGCCCTCGGTCGTATCGGGCTGCCATGCCCGTGTGCCGATATCGAAGATGTGCGCCATGGCGGCGTTGTGTTGCTCTCCTCCGCTGTTCTGCGGGCCGTTCCAATATCAGGGTCCAGTCCGCAATGCGCCCTTGACGTGATGGTGCGGGCGGGCGGGCACCTCCAGCTTCGCGGTGGCGTCGATGAGATGGGCTGTCGGCGCGGGCGGCTCACTGCGAGCAGGGCATCTCTCGCGGGGGGAGGCGTGCAGAGGTTGGGGTCAAGTCAACATGCGCGTTCCAGAAGTTAACAATGTTCTGCGCCGTGCACCTAAGCGGTGAGACCTAGTGCGGCCAGTTGGCCAACGACAGCCGAGCAGCGCGCGTCTCACCACCAATGCACTCCCCTTGCGCCTGCATACGCCGCAGGCTAGCTGGCCACCGACCGCTTTCGCGTGCACTGCGTTTGCATACACGCATCGCATCGTGTACCACAAGGTCCCAACGCGCATCCCAGCTGCTACTTGCGCGGTCGCAGAGCAGCCAGGGCACCCGTCTGCCACCATGCAAACGTGTCGTTTCCAGGAACCACTCGCGGCGGCGATCACTTGCTGTCCGGCGTGTGGAGGGCGAGTGCTGGCCCTTGTTGCGTGATTGGCCCAGCACGACAGAGCCTCCTGACAGCCTCCTGACAGCCTGACAGCCTCCAACGGGCGTGCTCACTCGCCAGCCCGTTGTCATTTGCGCCGCATTGAAGCCTCCACACCTCAATCTCACAGGCACCCCCGCTCCGCACACTGGTGGTCGGTGATGCGCGAGAGCGGGCCGGGCATTCTGAAACAACTAACGTCGTCACGTGACAAGTATGGCATATCGCTACCAAATTGATTCTATGCGCCCCTGTCTACTCCTTTGCGTGAATAGCACTGCTTTCTCGAACGCCATGTTGAATGCTTTTGGTGTTTTAGCGCACTGTGGCCTCTGTACGAAGAGGCCTGACATATACAAACTCTAGGAAATTCTTGGAAAAGAAAACATGCGTCTAGCCGTACAGAACCCGTGTGCGAATGCATGAAGACAGCTCCTGCAGGCTCTGGAACAGATCCCTAATCTCGTCCTCCTTGACAGAGCTGAGGTCAGCCATGAGGTACGCGACCTCGCCTCTTGAATCGGACATCTGCTTGTCAATGTTGTGGTTCAGCAAGATGCCGTTGACTGGCCAATGTTAGCTTCTCCCTTTTCAATAAACGTTATTTAGCATACCTTGTCGCAGCACACCCGGGACATTCTTGTGGATGTAAATGACGCGCATGCAGTTCGCTTCCTCGAGGGACAGGCCTCGCAGGTTGACCTCGGGCATGTTGACCGCACCCAATGTGGCGCCCTCGTTGACGTAGCGCACGAGAGCAGTCGAAACCTCGACACCAATCGCGCTCTGTGCCTCCTCTGTGGAACCACCGATGTGGGGAGTCAAGATGATGTTCTTGAGGCCAACAAGATCCTTGGTCCATGAGTTCAGCTCGTTGGTGAAGTAGTCGCCGTTGCCGGCGGGCTCGTGAGGGAAGACGTCAATGGCAGCACCGGCGAGCTTGCCAGAGCGCGAGGCGTCGATGAGGGCGGGGATGTCGATGACAGTACCGCGTGCGTTGTTGATAAGGTAGCTGCCCTTCTTCATCTTTTCGAATTGCGCTGCACCGATGAGGTTCTTGGTGTCCGCTGTTGCCGGTACGTGAAGCGAGACGAAGTCGGCCTGCTCGAGCAGCTCGTCGAGGCTCTCGACTTGACGCGCAGTACCAAGACCCATCATAGTCACGACATCGTAGTAGATGACCTGCATGCCCATGGACTCGGCCAGCACACTCAACTGGCTACCAATGTGTCCATAACCGACTATGCCCAGTGTCTTGCCGCGCACCTCCCAGCAGCCCTTGCTAACCTTGTTCCACACGCCATTGTGCAGTTCCATGGAGCGGTCGGCAAGCTCACGAGCGAGCGCAACAATTTCCGAGATGACGAGTTCGGCGACCGAGCGCGAGTTGCTGAAGGGCGAGTTGAAGACGGCGATACCCTTCTCGGCAGCAGTCTGGAGGTCGACCTGGTTTGTGCCGATGCAGAAGCAACCGATGACGATCAGCTCCTTTGCCTCGTCCAGCACCTTCTTGGTGAGCTTTGTCTTCGAGCGGATACCAACGACCTGGACATTGCGAATCTTCTCAATCAGCTGGTCCTCAGGCAGACTGGCCTTCAGGGCCTCGACCTGGTAGCCCTGCTTCTTGAGGATCTCGATACCGGCGACATTGACATTCTCTAACAACAGCACCTTGATCTCCTTTGTGTTAAAAGGCTTCAGGCGCTGGGCCATCTGGTTGGCAGAGAGCACATCGCTGAAGCTGCCCGAGTGGCCCTGGCTGAAGCTACCGCGCGGCGGTTCGCGAAAGCTGTTGGGCGGGCTGTGGAATGCGAGGCTTGGGCTCGTGGAGAGGCTGTTCGAGACTTGGCGCGCCAGGTTGCTGATGCCGCCTGCGATATCTTGTGGGGGAGACATGGTGTATGCGGATATTGGCGGAGTTGTGATGCGAGGGAAGTTGTATCTCGAATTGGTTGTCGAATCCGAGATCTACGAGCAGTATATAAGTGCAGGAGTCCGCTTCTTTATATACGAAGTTGTTGCGGGGCCCCAAAAAGTGGTCTGTCTTTGATGAAAGAACAGCAGCGACGACAATAATTAACTACAACACCACAGAACAGTCAGCTCGTACCCACTCTTCGGACAGGTGAGTAATACGTCAGGCTAATCTCACCGTGACTCCGACAGTCGGCACGCTGGTTTCAATGGGTTCGAAGTTTTTTCGGGCGCCAGATGATGCAATCCCAAACCCCGCTAGAATTAGTCTAAAACTCTCTAGCTGGACTACCCCTCCAATGCCGCCAACACGGTGCGCGGCATCTGCTGTCGGCCGATACGGCTGGTCGCTCGCCAGGGTCCATCACGCCTCGATTTGCATCTGGGACTCATACATAGCGGTGAAGTTGCGATGGTGTAATCGCCGAATTGTGGCAGACAAAACGCCATTACTCATAATCTATGGATCCCGGCTTTATGTTCGCCTAACGCTTTCCTTGCAGCGCTGAACGTTCGCCGACCGAATCGCAACATAGCTGATATCCTTTCTCATGACTCCATTATCGTGGTATAACCAACTTTTCTGCAACAAGGCGCATTTACAACTTGCCCTCTTCCTGCATGGGCCATTGGTAGCCTGTGAACGTGTTAGCCGATTGTCCAAGTCGTGCACAGAGGTTAGGACCTACCTGCTGCGTCGCTGAACTTGTAACCGTACGACGATGTGAAGTCGTCGAGAACGGCCGGGCCGCGAGATCCTGCAATGATTAGCTGGGTTCGAGTGCTATATGATTGATGTACGTACCGTAGGGGTATTCCATAGGGATAATCTCCTTGTTGTCGTCGAGGTAGTGCAACAGAGGCGAGAATATCCTCCAGCTGGCATCGAGCTCATCGTCACGAACGAAGTTGCTGTGGTCACCCTTGAGCGCATCAAGAATGAGCGACTCGTAAGCCTCGGGGATCTTGAGATCGGAGAATCGCCGCCTGTATGTCAGGTCGAGCTCTGTGACCACGGTCTGCATGCTGAGACCGGGCAGCTTGGAGTTCATCTTGATGTAGACGGACTCGTTGGGCTGGACACGGATGACCAGCTCGTTACGGGGAATGTCCTTGAAGATGCCGGAGGTGACATCCTTGAACTGGATGCGGACCTCAGTCTTCTGCTCGTTAAGCGCCTTTCCTGCCTTCAGGATGAAAGGCACACCATCCCATCGCTCGTTCTTGATGTATGCGACCATCGAGGCGAATGTAGGGCAACGAGAGTCCTTGGGAACTGTGTCATCCTCCTTGTAGCCGGGCTTCGTTCCGTCGAGCGACTTTCCGTACTGTCCGATGATGACGTTCTTGGGCTCGATCGCGGACATGCCTCGCAGGACACGGACCTTCTCGTCGCGGATGTCTTCGGCCGAGAAAGAGATGGGGCGCTCCATGGCGAGCAGAGTGAGGACCTGCAGCAAATGGTTCTGCATGACATCACGGATAATGCCGAACTCATCAAAGTAACCACCACGGCCTTCTGTGCCGAACGGCTCCTTGAATGTGATCTGCCTATATCAGTATCTAACCGCCCGTCACGCGTGCATACATACCTGGACGTTGTCGATGTGGTTCCTGTTCCAGGTGGCGCCGAAGAACTCGTTACCGAACCGGAGAATCAGGATGTTCTTGACCATCTCCTTACCAAGGTAGTGGTCAATACGGAAAAGCTCATCCTCGGACCAGTCAGGGGCAAGCGCGCCCTGGAGCTCGCGAGAGCTCTGGAGGTCCTTACCGAAGGGCTTCTCGACCTGTGTGAACGCGATTAGAAGCAAGTTGCGTGGCGCTGCGGATACGTGACTTACAATGACACGGGAAATGCCGTTCTTGGGGTAGTTGTTGCGCTTCAAGTGCTGTGAAACTGTGATGAAAACGCTGGGAGGCAGTGCCATGTAGAACATGCGGTTGTTCTCCTTACGGCCCTTCTCGAGCTCGGCCAGGTGCTTCTCCAGCTCAATGAAGGACTCATCCTTGTCGTACTGGCCGGAGACGTACGAGCAGAAGCCGACAAACTCCTCGAGTTGCTTCTCCATCTCCTGTGTCGGGGTCTTGATGTACGACTTGACGCGCTTGAGGTACTCCTCGTGGTCCATCTTTGTGCGCGCATAGCCAACGATGCGAATGTCCTTGGGGAGGAAGTTGTTGCGGTACTAGCGGGTACGTCAATACAGGCCCTATATGACCGAGTGGGGGACTCACGAGACCGAAGAGCGCAGGGAACTGTGTCGATTAGCGAGGTTTGCTGTAGTCCGGCGCTCGAGTACTCACGGTCTTCTTCTTGGCCAGGTCACCGGACGCGCCTAGCACGATGATGGTGGTGTTGTCTTTGAGCTCCTTGGTGCTGTGGAGAGTTGCCGGTCAGCATATGATTCTCCGAAACGCGTTGTGTGCTCTTTCTGCGTCGCCGTCGAGTGCTTCGGCGATGTCGGGAGACCGCCGACTCCACCCCGAGCATCAACACCACGATGGATCTCGCGGAATATCTCCAAGAGAACCCCGACGCGAGAAAGCATGCAGACAGACTAACGTACCCGGCATTGGCCTCGACCTCGGGCTGGATTACGGTGTCCGCCATAGTAATGCCGGTGGAGGACTGGAGTTGGTAGTGTTGAGGAGCGCGGTGGGGTATCAAGGGCAATTGGTGGGCGCAAAGTGTAGTGAAGAAAGAAGGAGGAGCACGTCTCGAAGTAAGCTGCGGAAGGCGCGGGTGGATTGTTGGCTGCAGGAAAAGCTTCGACCTAGGTGGGGTGTGAATCGGGCCCTGGTTTTAGCGGTGGATGCGCCGGACGTGGTGTTTAGTGACGCGGTCGCCGCCAAAGCTCCAATGATGACGATATGCTCGGGGAAAATGCTTCACGCAATCTCACGGCGGCTGCACCCTTTTTAAAGCCGATATCAGTAAACACCATGTCACTCAGGATCACTAAGCCGCTTCATATCTTTCAAAGCATCTCCGGCGCGAAACATATCCGCACCTCGCCGGAGTTTTGCTGCCCCACCAACCGTCCGAGAGCTTTGCAGCAGTGCAGTCTGCAACACTGCCTTGCCGAGACTTGTGGCACCTTTGGAAGCTGCCAGAGCATCGGTTCCATTTGCTTTAGCAGACACGACTCGTTTCAAGCTGTCACAGTGCTTTGACATTGTGACACCCGTCCCACGAGTGCCCCACGAGGCTCTCCGAACCGGAAGTGCAGCAGTAGCAACTATGTAAGCTAGTTGACCTACTTTCCAGCCACACCTGGTTCCTAGCCACCTCACCAAAATTGTTACTACAAATAAGGTTGCAATTTGCTTAATAATAACACTTATATTTACTATAAATTATATATAGAATTAAGTAAGTAAGCTGCTACTACTACTACTACTTTCTAAGCTACTTCTTATAGTATTATAGCTGCCTATTTAGCTTATAAAACAGCTATATAATTAATAGCAGCCTTTATACTCTTAATATTACTAA